>JBAMAV010001136.1:0-622667 GCA_037043315.1 Amiota communis
GTCGTTTCTAAGGCGGCGGAGGTATCTAATATCATTTACCCATGGGATTTATTCGTTGTTTAGATTCGAGGAGTAGCTGGGTAGGTTACACTCCCTTGTAAGTAAATTGCGCTCGTTTTAACACTCTTCACGGGAGTGAATAGTATTTTATAAGTTTGTCATGTAGTTTGTAACACACAGCAGGAGACATCGCACACCACATAAAAGAAGATCGTGTTGCAGATGTCAAACCTCCACCCTGATGTTAATATTGCTGATTCAATATATTTAAAATTGATTCAGCTGATTTGAAATCATTTGAAATGAAAACTAGTTAATTTTATTATTAAATTTCGTAAAGCAGCGTGTTTGTTGCTGTGTACATGTTATAATTGTGAATTTGACATCTCAAAGCTAAATGCAGGTTATATCGTGGTTGAGCAGCCTGACCTGAAGCGTTATTACCTATTCCTAAATCGATTGCAATTGTCAAATTAAAACAAAGTATAAACAACATCTTTACAAATGTATATTTTATATCTTTTATTCTTTAGGTGTAGATATAAATGTTTCGAATAGCCTCTTCAACTTGCTGATTACGGCTTGGACATTTAGGCTTTTGAATTACATCACTATTACCATTAACATTATTATTTGATTCATTGTTGGAAACAATTTGATCCGAACAAGCATCACAAATGTTAACATAATTATATGGGCGCAATAAAACTGATTTTGGGTTCTCTAAGCATACATTGCATGGATTCATTTGAACTAATTCCGTATCGGACATCTGACTTAAATTCGAGCCCTCCGAGTAAAGCGACGATGTTGAAGATGTCATATTAGCCGACATACCAGACAAATTTGAATTAGTATCCACACTATTGAATAAGTCCTGTTTTGAAAAGCGATCGTTTAGGGACACAGTGCGCGTCAAAAATCCCTTTAGATCGATTTCTCCTTTATCCAATAGTTCCATGGCGTCCATGGTCCCTTTCATTATTTTATGACCGGGAGCACATAAGTGAGCGAGTATTTTCTCACCGTGGGCGTTAAACTATATGGTTACACTCTGAGCGCACTTTAAACGCGTGCCGATGCAATTATTCAAAAAATGAGAATCATGTTTCATCAATTTTTTTTTTCTTATAACAAATCAACATTATTTCGTCAAATATTTTCCATTGTTATTGATAACCTTTTGGCATCTTTCGGGTAAACCCATAATTTCGCAGAGTCATCATTCATACTAATTTCAATGCACCAATAGTCACAACTCAAATTAAATATAAAAATTATATTATTTAGTTTAATTTAATGTTGAAATGTTAAATTGTCGATTCAGGAAACCAGGCGCACAGAAATATCAGAAACATCATAACAATTAAAAAAAGCAAAAGACAGACTGAGATTGCATGAGTGTGTGCGTGCGATGGAAATATCAATACAAATATTGGCCGTTACAATTGAAACGTTATTACATTGAAATTTAAAAAAATTTACATATTTGAATATTTAGTTGTCTTCAACTAAAAACAAATAATTCCATAATTTTTATGAGATTAATTTTTTATTAAGGAGATGAAATGAACACCTTATTTGTGTGATTTATGAATTGCAAACGAAATTCGGGTCGTTCATGAAAGCGACCCTATAATTTTTTGAGTTTATAAGGTTTTTGCGTTTGCGTGAACACCCACAATATTAATTTATATGTCGTTTAAAAACGACATAATTCCGCGCGGAGATATGTCGTTTCTAAGGCGGCGGAGATATGTCGCTATGCCGTTTGATTGTACATATTTCATGGTAAACTTACCGGGAGTATACTTCAAATGTTTCATTGGCATTAACTAGCACTATGAGATCACGACTGGATACTGTAAGTCCACGTGCATCGGATATTTGGGCCTTCGTATGAGTTATTAAAGTTACTGTAAGGGGTTATTATAATATATGGTACTTAGTAATTATCATAAATTAGTTTAGGACTTTAATGGACTCACCTGTCAAAATAAGTTTCGCCAATAACTTAGCGTAAAATGTTAAATTAAATTTTGTTGTCATTTTAAGTTTTTGTACCTCTATTGTATAACCTGTTCGTGATTATGCATTCATTCAGTTGATGTCGCTTTCAGCTAAAACTATTAAAATAAGACAATAAACAAAAATAGACAACTAAATATTGTATAATAAATTGTTTCAGGGATTAAAGCATTGTTCAAGTACAGTACCATATATTCTTATCTCTCTAGATAATAATACAATTTCCAATACTAGTATAAGACACATTCTTATTGCGATAACTTTAACTAACTAACTTTATTACAACAAATGGATTTCACCAACATTCTATGATTACAATTAAACTTCATTCCAACGATGTGATGATGATGATGATGATGATTTCGAACTTTGAAATCAGGGCGATTGAGTGATGAAACAATCAGAGACAAATTGCAATAATTGCAATTAAAGGAAACACAATTCCAATGAATATTAAATAAATAAATGCGTCACTTAAAAACAATTAAATGTTTTGTTTTCTGGTTATAAAGTTCAAACTTCACCATCACCATCACCATCATCAACATCAACATTATTGATTGAGTTTTATTATTTAACCATATTTTATTCATAAATTGTGAATCACACCCCAGGCCAGGCCTTAAATTGCTACTGTAATTTAACTGTTTCTTCTCTCTGTCTATCTATCTATCTATTTATATGAAGCTCTCTTTATATTTTGTTATTTGTTTAAACACGGCCTCTTGGCTTTGCGAATATTGAAAACAAAACAAAAACATAAATAAATAAATTAAACAAAATAACGAAATTTAGAATAAACTTGCAAATATACTGTCAGTTAAGATAAAATGTAGCACTGGCGTCGTGCTGTTCAAATAGAATAGAATGAGATCTGGGTGAGGTAAACTTGACATGTTTGCTGTCAACACTTAACACTCAATTGCTTGTAAATAAGAATGTTAAAGAACATTTTCATAATTTATGAATAACATAAAATAAACAAAATAAAAGCTAAAACATTTGTTTCAGTTACACCGAAATTTATATACCTTTTTCACAAGTATGTAAGCATATTTGTAATAGAAAAAGTTCAAATACCATAATTCGTTTTATTAGTAAGAGATTTGGTACTTGTGTAGCCCACGGACCCCATATTTTTTTTTTTTTGCTGACCCTATTCTAGCCCTAGGCATTTAACGACTTTCTTAAAACGTAATTCCTGGTTAAAAGGCAAACAAATTCAGAAGAATATAGAGCCCGATTTAATGAAGTTTACCGCGACCCAAATCATAACACAACCACATTCTTATTCACTGATGGATCAAAAACTGCATATGCAACTTCGTTTGCAGTTGTGGACGGATCAAAGCCATCTTCTTCACTGCAGAAACCTGTGCTATTGTCTAAGTAGTATGATTTGGTGCTAATATGCCATCTAACTTAATTATATGCACAGACAGCAAATCAGCAACGTAAGCCCAACAGCAACAGTATAATTACTACTACAATCCGCGATCAACTTATTTATCATAAGTATATAAACTTATGTGGGTCCCTGCCCATGCCAAAATACTTGGAAATGAACTAGCTGCCTTCCGTGCTAAGCTCGCCTTAACATAACCTCAACACACAGTTAACATATTTGAAAAGGCTGACATCATCCGCTTAATTAAATCTCATATTCGGGAGAAAGACTGTATTTCATGTCAAAACGCAAGCCACCACTACAAGCGTTTAAATCCAAGTGCCATCACTCCAATTTATCCTGCCGATCTCTTACTCATTAACACCTACTGTGCAGGCGCAATAATACTGCATGCCCCCTCTGCAGCTGTTAAGCACCTGCTCTCAGGATGCAATGCAACACAAAATCTTCGAGTTCAAGCAAAAATTACCATGGTATAGCTCCTGGGTAATCAAAATCTTAACTACATAAATTCGATTTATTTTTTATCCTACTTCTTAATAATATTGTAATAATAATATTAGGATTTAAACTGTTTCTAAGACTCTAGGTAATGATATTAAGGACACCCGAGTTCGTCTAATTCACCTAAAAATCCACTGATCTAGAGTAAACTATTAGATTTTAACAAATATTGTTGAAGAGGCGTTGACGTAGTAAAAATTTAATTGAATGATTTTTATAACAAATTGTTTTTTAAAAAAGGTAAAGGTAATTTTTTGACTGTAACGAAACTATACGAAATCATGCTTCTTCATCTTATTACTAAATAAGTCTTTTAGATAATGTTTCAAAAATGTAATCGAACTTTAAATGGGGCCTCTTTGAGCTTTTGCCAAATTAAATAAAAGCCATTTCATGGAATTATTAAGTTTATCAAAAGAATTTGTTCGAACTTCCCCGTTATCTCAAAATGGGAAGTTTAAGTTCTTCAATACTATAGAATGCCTTATTTTAATAAATAAAAATAAATGACAAACATGTATTCGTAAGAGGTTTCCAATGTGGTTCAGATCTTCCGAATGTGCAGTCTAGTCCAAAGTGTTAACAGGACATGATAATAAGGTGTGGCTATTAGCATAAATCCTTTAATTATCTTGCATAAAAACCTACGGGCTTTCCCTTTTGTTCAGCAGGAACAGTCGGGAACTATTGTCCAACATTTCAAATATTGTTCATTCCTGAACTGACAAACCAAATTTCGATACTCTAACTTAAAAATAATGTAATAGTATCTACAAACATTGACATAAGCATATCAACAACATATACCCATAAAAGCCTATTTATCTCGATAGCTTAAGAACTGGGTGTCTTGATTGCATAGGGATGAGCCAAAAGAATAGACAAAAACATACACTTCTATATTGTACATTTCAGGGTATCTGATGTTTCCTTTAAAGTGACACACAACATCACAACATTTTGATAATACCTTTTTATAGTATACTAAATTGTATTGTATGAAATATGTACATACATATGTACATATATCTAAAAAAAAAGGCCAACAACACATTGTCTAATTAAATATTCTACATTAGCAATAAAACATGAACACTTGTCAAGGCGCCTTCAACTTTATCGTCCAAATACAATGTGTGGCACTTTAGAAAATTGCATTTTCAGGTGTTGTTCTCCAGATAGATAAAAATACATATGGGTCTGCGGTATTTAATAGTCTAATACAAGTATCTTTATACTTTTAATTAATGTAATATTGATTATACTCATAGAAGGCGCTATAAACTTTTCTAATATAAAATTGGAAAAAATTCCAAGAAAGCATTAACTAATCTGAGATTATTTTTACGTGAGTATTTTTAGTTTTAGTTAGATAATAAAAGTTAAATAAATTGAACTAACTAAGTGAATGTTCTTAATGAATTCAGTAACACAAAAACATAAAGTAAGTTTTTATAGAAATTGTTATACCCTTCTTGATACAAAGATCCAGCTGAATGAATTTTGAATAAATAAATTTATTTACATGAGTTTACTTTATAAGGAAATATTTATTTATTACATAAATGATTTAAAATAGTTTCGATAAAATTATACAAATTAACAAATGCAATCGCCAAAACCATTAACCATTCTTTTACAAGAAAGATACTTTTAAAAATATATTTAACAAAGAAAAAAAGATTTTTTACCTACACTGAAATGTGAACGATGGAAGCATACACAATAGTTATAGAAATTCAATGGTTACAACAATTTGAGATGAGATGATGTCTACGAAAAACCAAGGAAATGATTTGTGAACTTTATATTTATAAGAATTGGTATCCACAAAACTATTAATCTAATCAAATGTACAATAAAAAGAGATTTCATAAATGAATCTATGGCCTTAAATACTGTGAGTGGTTAACCTTCTATTAAATAACTTCAATACTATCCTTGACTTTTCTGCATTAGTTTAAAAAATATATAAAAATTGGTTCACACCAAACTTTATCAAATATTTACAGTCAAAGTATAATGAAAATAATAAAAAAAAAAACACTTGAACGAAGAAATAAAGAATCGGTAATCAAGTCAGTAAGGTATGAGTTAAGAGTGCTTACTATGAGAACAATGTCCTACTAAGAGGTAGTCAATAAAGTCTCAGCCGATATTATCGGTAATTAATTTTTAAGTACAGGGTGCGCCATCTTTGATTTAGGTACGTAAACATTGAATATCTTTAAAAAAAAACTATGGGGTATTTTTATTCAATTTGGTCCTTTGCAATTTATTTGCACTAGTTTTTGAAGACAACATTAATTAAGTGGCCACCTCTATTGGCAACAGGAAAATGTGCCCTTTTTACTGCGTTCTCCATTTCGAGCATCTCAGGTGGTATAGCGATGGTTTCGGCACGAGTGTTTCCTTTGAGCTCGTCAATGGTGTAAAACTTATTGGCCTACACACACATCTCGGTGGCCAGTCGATGTCGCCTCTTCTTGAATTCTAACGTCTTAGCCGTATTCCAAGCAATGTGGACGGTCTGTTGGCAATATTATTTGTGGTAATCGCACTTTTATGCGGACATAAATTCAAATTATTCTTCAAAATGTGCTGCAAAGTGGTTCCACTTACGCCAAAATACTGAGCGCGATGACGATACGACTCCCTCTGACCATTTCAACCAGTCAGTTTATTGGAACGTTTTGGTCGTTGACAATCTCCCATTGTCCCGTGCTCAAAAAAATTCGTCACCACCGACGATATTTCCGACGATATGCACTTTGAGTTAACACAACTGAACGTATATTTTCAATATACAGCGTCACTATTTTGGCTCATTGTTTCGTTGTGAAATGGTTAAAATTGTACTGAATTGATGTTTCAAAGCCATTTTCATTCAAGTCATTCGGTTGACAAATGTTAAAGTTATTCAATGTTTACATACCGTCATAAAAGATGGCGCACTCGGTAAATTAATTGTAAGTCTTTGATGTTAATACCGTAATGATCGATATAGTCATAATTGAAATTATTATTTGGAAAGTGTCTGTTTCGCATGTGAATTCACTACTTGACTTCAAAGTTTTCCTATCCTTTGTAGGACATTGTTTTTCGCTACTCCTAATAAAAAAGTAAAAAAGTGTTAAGAAATATAAAACTACACTCAGGAAAAAATTTGGTTTAAACAGTAACTTTTGTCGAAAACATTCTGCATTACTCTTTTAAAAACTATAATTTTGAAATTGTGGCCAATATTTTAATTATATACAAATGTGTTTCAAAGTTTGAAACGCTGAAGGCCTAGTTTCCATGGAAGAAATAAAAAAAAAACAATCTAGATTGATCCTATATACGATGAAGATATGTTCTGGCAATTATAATGATTAAATTCATTAACACAGTGCGTCAACAATCAAAGGGAGTGACAAAGTTTTGTATTCTGAGGAATAATGTTCTGATATCCATATAAATATGAATAAAAAATCATAAACGAATGTACAATTTATGAGCTTAGCACTAATATTATCACTGTTTCGTTCCAAACACCAGAACAAAGTCATAATGCTATTCATTTACAAAACTTCTGAAGAATGTCTTAAAATAAACACAAGGTACTAGGCATCGTTGTCGTTCTTGGTTTATCTTGAAGTTTGCATTTAGTGCCTTAAAACAGGGTATGTATGTGTTGTGTAAGACAAAAAGTTAACAGATAAACTTAATCGATTAAAGCTAATTTGTCGCTATTATATTGTATCTAAAGTAAGTAATAAATAAGTTCTTTGAAGTGTATTCAAGTTGCCGACGTTATTATCATAATCAAATAAAAATTTGATTTTCTTTATTTACACACAAAGTCAAGTTTAGAATCGTGGCGTATACTTAATAACAGTGATTGTGCTGAATATGTGATTTTTGTTAAAATTGAGAGTCTTTTTTTGTGTGTTTATAATTATATTTAGATATGAAGTTCCATAAATAAATAATAGTTAATTACATATGAAAAAACACGTTTTCGAAAATACTAAAGTTAAAAATAAATCGTTTTAAATTTAAGATTTTTTTTTGTGTTTATCACTTCTGGAACATGGAACACTCTCAGCTTTCACTGTGTGTTGTTAATGCGTTTAATTTTAAAAGTTTTTAGTATTTTGCATAAGTTGGCTGATAAGAACGACGTTAATTTAAGCAAAATTTATTTTAAGAACTTTCACTTGTGTGTGAGTTTGTCGATTTTAAAATATTCAAAAATCTTCACTGGACCGTGCCAATTTTTTAGTTTGCAAATTTAATGTTTATTACTTTTCGTGCCAAAACTTAGAATTTAACAAAATATATAAATATTTAAACAGCGACAATTAATTGTTTTTTAATTAGGGGAAAAACAATAAAATTTGTTTAAACGTTAATTAACATTAGTTGAGTATTGAGTGTTAACAAGTGTTTTTAAAAATGACAAAGCCGGATGTGTATGCCGTCGAAATATCTATGTAGTATTTTATTCTTACATATATATATCTTCCTTTACTAAGTACTCCAAATACAACAATTTTTATCAAGCGCACTGAATGACGAGCGCGACACAACTGTCAGTAAAACAAAATCCAAATGAAAATGAAACCGAGCGCGCAACCGGCAACAGCAGTGAAGTCAACAGAGACATCGACTGAACAGCAGCAGAAATGTTTTGGAGCCTCTTTTAATGAATGGAATCGGTTGAAGTTGCCAAAGGCAAGATCAGCTGTCGTTAGTCAAGTCTTATCAACTTCAATGAGAAATGCAAAAGAATTTCTACGTTTCCCTACTTCACATACGAATAAGTGTGTCGTCCGAGTACTTCAAGCCCTTTGTACCACAAATTGTGGGCACGCATGCAGACTTCAATAAATTAAGTAATACAATTTTATGATCTACAAAATAAAACAAAGCAAGTCATTAACACTAACACATCTTATCGGCCATTAAATGCTATGAAATACAATAAGTAAAGAACTTGTAGAAAGTGCAAAAATTTATAGTTCTATACAATATAACAGCCGTCTGATAAGATCTACTTAATATCGAAATCGTAATTATAATCATCGTGTTAACGACATGTCAGTTGAAATGACAAACATTGTCAATTGGATAAATGGTAAATGGGTGACGCTTATCAATATAAATATTTGATTTGATTTGATATACTATTTTGGATTTTATCAAATTGGAACTGTCCAATTATGTCAAGCTTAGTTTTGGTCTAGAAAAATGGTAAAAGAAACTAGGGCACACATCAAGAATGTTCTACCACATAATCTTATAGGTGTTGGTCTAGGAAAGGAGAAAAATAAATTTATGAATTTTCCATTAATTAGAAAAATCATGACTAATTGTGTTATTGGAAATTTAGACTTGTTAATAACAAATGCTTTTGTTCTTTACTTCCTTAAATGTGGTTTGAAAATCGATTAATAAGTACATACTTGTATAATGTAGTTCCATCAGAGATTGTTACTAATCTATCATTTTTTTTTTTTTTAATCAGCGATGAAATAAAGTTCTTGTATTGTGCATTCCAGACAAAATACAATTCATTGTTCTATTCTTCATTACTTTAGGTCAAATCAATAGTGTAATACCCTTTATAAAACTTTCTAGTATCTTGAGAAATAAACAAGTGTCTCTCACAACATTATAAAGAATATTTATTCCTAGACAATTTAATTAATTTAGGAAAATGACTCTAGGTTAGGATATGCACACACGCCATAAAGGGTGAGTTCACCCAGAAGTGTGACAGCTCATTGTGATGATAGTAAAAGGGAGTTGCCGGTTATTAAGTTGCAATTTGTAAAGAAAATACTACATTGCATAGCATTATGAATGATCTAAAATTATTGATAATACTTGGGATTTCTTCATAAAGTATTCTGACTACACAACCAAAGAGAACCTCCGAGCTCCTACACGTCAACAAGAAAATGATTCGGACGATGACGGGAGTAAGTTATTACGGAGCACTGCACTAGCCCGATGGCCTACAGGTTCCACATCATGACTTCTGTCGTAGCTGTGAATATGAGGAGGAATCGGAGAGCAACCAAAGCCTCCTCTGTGATTGCCCTGCTCTTCTTGGTAGACGAACCTGATTTCTCGGGAAACCGTTCTGGGTATTGTGGTTTTAGAGAAAGAGGGTAATCTCTGGGAACGACTTTGGACAGTAATGTATTACCTCTTACCCCTCACTATTCAACACTACAACCCTTTTACTTTTTATCAGGCATCACAATGGGAATTAAGGCTTCTGGGTGAACTTTCGGACAAATGCGAGTGGCCCTCATTACCTTAACCTATTAGGACTACATATTTGCTTAATTCATTCATTAGAGTTCTAAGGTATATTTTTTGTTTTATATTATGAAGGAACTCTGAATCAAGAAAATCTACAATTATGTATATAACTCAAATGGCATACACTTTGAATCAAAAACTTTGTGAATGAAGAATATTTACTAACTATATTGCAATATGAATGATCAAAGCATTTAGAATGTTTCCAGAATGTATAGATGCCATTGGATCATTTAAAAAAAAAAAAAACAAAATAAAGAAAAAACACTAAATGTGATTATGTTTGAAGTATCTGGATCCCATGTTATGTACATACTTTTCATTAAAACTAATATACCAACTGCCACACAGTTCTAAAAAAAAAAACAAATAGATGATAATGCGATTTTTAAAGCGAGATCGCGTGATTTGTTTGCTTAAAGATAATAAAACATGACTAAGCACTATTTTTTCTTGTTTATAATTTCATTAATATCTGATTCTAGATTTACAGTGTATTGATTAATTGGTGTGCCCATAAAAATAAACATACACACTCATGCATATAGTACATAACACATATACAATATATGTATATGTGTGTATATAAGAGATATACTATATATCAAAGCATTCAATGACTTCGTGCTTAAAACACACTTTCAAAATTTAAAAAAAAAGCAAAAGGAAAACTTGGCATAATTTCAGATATTATTGCCAACGACATCAGATTTTTGTGTTACTTTCAAGCTATGCCAAGTTATTGTAACACGATTTTGTTTCAATTACAATAATAAATCAGAGCTTAGAAGTTCGGAGCCTAAACTACTAATTTGAAATTCTTTAATAGATTCATTAAGAAAATGTTTTCCATATAAAAAATTATCAATTAGATGTGCTCTATGGTAAGAAATAACATCTATCTCCCGATTACACGTTTTTGAATATAAAAAAAAAAAAAAATAGAATTCGCTGGGTAACATTAGATACTATTGTAGTTGCCCAAGGGCGAAAATTTGGTGTTCATTGTCTACAAAAAGATCTCGAATTAAAGATTTGATCAAAAACCAAACTATGAAGAAACTATCTTCCAGTTAAATCAATAGATAGGTGTTTTATATTTTTGAGGAAAGCTAAGAATCCAAAGCTAAGGAAATAAAGTAGGATTAAATACAATTGTTACTTTAAGAGCAGATTTTATTAAATTATAATATCGTTTGCATTACTTATGAAATTGCAATGTTTTCATTCATAAACTAGTTATGATTTGTAGATTTATGTGGGGTTATTATTATTGGCCAAAATTGCATCGCGATCTCCAGAGGTCTATTGAAGTTGTTAGTTGGGCGCCGAAAAGTGAGTCTCCCCTTATCTATAATTATTTTCAAATTTTTCTCTGAACATATCTTTGTTGAATATTCTTTTCTTTTTTCAGTTCACGTGAGTAGTTATAAGCTTTAATGCTAGATAAATTTATATTTTAGATTGTATACATACAGTGCCGTGCAAAACAAAAGTAACAAACCAGAAATTTGGTATTTGAACCCTTATTTCCTACAACCTCTGGACAAGTGATGCCAATTTTCTGGGCCCTTGTCAATCCCGTGATTTCAGGATATTAAAATGGCAATCCGGGATGCCGGGACTTAATTTTTCCTAATTTACACACACACAAAATTTTGTCAAAAATATTTTATATTTCTTTTTAAAAATACAATAGCATCAGAACGTAAACAGTGGGCCATCTATTGGTCCAATTTTGGTTTGGTCATTAAATGGACAAAAAAGTTAATTTTTTTTAAACGAATTTAATTTTATTTGATAGATTGATTGTTTTGGTTAAGAAAGAAATTGAAACTGGATGACCTTCCACAAAGTTTATACTATATTTATATAAATTAATAAATATTAAAAGGAACATTACATCACAAGTACATACGAGTTCAATTAATCCCATTTAGATGTAGTACAACCGTTATAAGAAATATGGGTTCTTTTGTTTTGCGCAGCACTGTAGGTAGCTAGACTAAGGGACAAGAAAATAAACGCAAGCTCAAATGGCGTGGCTATTTTGACATCTGTTTGGCGCTCTACGGAGAAAGTACTAAATATTTATTTAGAAAATGTACTGCTCCTTGATGTGGAGCAGGCCTTTGATCGGGTTTGGTATGATGGACTACTTTGGAAAACTAAGTCTCTCCTCCCCGCCCAACTTTTCTATATACTCAGATCATATCTACAAAATCGATAGTTTTTGGTTGAAGTTCGGGATGAGAGGTCAACAATTCGAAAAATTGGAACAGGTGTTCCTCAGGGCAGTGTCCTAGGGCCAAACCTCTATACGCTATTTACTCGGAGTATGCCTACGCCAACTTATGAAAACACCCTCGCTGCCACTTATGCGGATGACACAGTGTTTTTAGCAAGTGATACTTCCTGCAATCTAACTGCTGCCACCTCTCAAAAATCTCTTGATGAATTTGATGCCTGGTCTAGGCGGTGGAATATTGGAGTTAACAGATCTAAGTCCCAGCATTGTTGCTTTACTCTGAGACGTAAACGCTGTCCACCAGTAATTCTGAAAGGCACCCAGGTCCCCCAGAAAGCATCAGTTAAGTACCTGGATCGACGTTTGACGTGGTCCAAGCATGTTAACATGATCACTGCTAGTTGCAGAAACAAGCTGAACAAATTGAGGTGGCTCATCCGACCCGGCAGTACATTGAATCTCTCTGCCAAGGTTATGATTCAGCTCTGGGGACTCTCAGCAAAGTCAACTAACAAGCGGGTTCAGGCCATGCAGAACAAAGCTCTTCTCAACATTACGGGTGTCCGCTGGTATGTCAGGAGAATATCAATTCATCGTGACCTAGGAATATCAACAGTCAATGAGCAAATTAACCGCCATACCAGTCGATACAATGATGCTTTGAATGAACATGTTATTCCTTTTGATTCGGCTCTAATAATAAATGACTGCCCGAAAAGGTTAAAACGGCTCCACCATGGCTCTACTACATAGAAGAATAAACTAAATTAAATTGTTAACGTAATTCAACTCACTGCCAATCTATTAAAACTTTCCCTTATAATCGTTCTTTTAACGATTGATTGGAATTGTAATTAGATGATCTCAAATAAAAAAATACAAATCACCAAAAGTCAATAGACAAAACAATTGAGATCATACAATACATGTTGCCCCAACTTGTCAATTATTGACTTCATTACATCCCCATACATAATCACATCTCTGGGGACAGTATAAAACCCAAGAAGTTTAAAAAAATGTCGGAAAAATATCCCCCTTCTTTTTGGTATTTGTACCAACGGATAAAGTACTGTTTATAACTTACGCAGCTTGCGAAATATTAGAATGTACACATGAAATTTACGATATACTGCTTGACACAAACATTGCTGCATCGGTTCTCCTCGAAATACATGTGCCTTAAGATCTCCTCGTTGCAAATACATATCTCTTTGAAATCTTATATAAAATAAGTATGTAAATAAATGTTAAACTCACCTTAAAATTAGAACAAATTGATCAAATGAATTTGATGAAAATTGGTGATGATGCAGTAAATTGCAATGCATTCGTCGTCGTATCTGATTAAAGTTGCTTTGAAGCATCTCCATTGATCCGTTATCCATTGTTGATCTCATATACAATTTCTTATTATTAAAATTTTCTTTGATTTCGTTTTAAATTTTTGTTAATTCAAGTCACATTTTGATTGTTTTAAAGCATTGAACTTCAGTCGTATACTTAATTTTTTGCTGAATTTATAGAACGAAAAATCTGGAATTTAAAATGAATGATGAATGATGAATGTTGTCTTGTTGTTTTAAGCCAGAGAAGAAGAATAAATAAAAGTTATTCATTAAAATTGAATTGAAAAATAAATGAACATATGTTTTTTTTTTTAATATTCATACAAATAAATAAAAAATTAAAAATAAAATTAAAAAAAGTATTTCTGTTATTATTATTATTTTAGTAAAATCCACAATTATTATTTTTAATGTAATTGTTGTTTTTTTTTTAAGGCAAAAGTATCTTCACAAGACAAGTCGCCAGGCGTCTTAGTCTTAAACAAAACACAAAACACAAAAACAAAATAATGTCATCGTCAACTTAAATTTAAAGCAAAATTATAATAAATTAATTAACAATAATACAAAATTATAGGATAATAAAGGAGGGCGAGTATGCGCGTTGCGAGTCGTGTTTGTTAAGTCGTTTGTAATTCGTTTCGTATATGAAAGTTGCCGAACTCGCAGCAGTTCAGTTCAGTCATTTATGATTGCTTCCGTTCGCGTGCAATTCCTGTAGATAGCGTTCTTGTTCGGCACGTCGATTCTTCTCTAGCAATAGAGCGCGACTAAAAATGAGAAATGAGAATTTGTTGTTAAAAGCGTAATTAATCAATGACCAACGAAATGATTGAATTAGTTTCGAGTGACCACATCACAGTCTATTACATTAGACTTACCGATAACGTTCATAGTAGCCAACAATGGTACCGAGTTCTTGCTTAAAGAGACGCACTAGCATGCCATCGAAACCCTCGAGTTCTTGCAAACTAAACATATTGAATTGCAGTAGATGATCCTTAGAGGAATCTGCACCCGAGTAGACAAGCAACCAACTGGGTATCTCTTCAAGCAGGTAGGGATTAGCTGGCACTAGAGCGTTGTGGGCATGAGGTGGCGGTGCATAGACTGGTGCTTCGGGCCTTATGGCTTTCGGTGGTTCTGCCGAAGTGGTGTACACGTAATATGATGTCAGACATGGATGTTGACGCTGACACTGGCCAGTGTATTGATTTTCATAGTATGTGCCGTGTGCCTTGGATACAACACGCCTCCAGCCAACAGGTAGACCTTCTCGCTCGAGCGGATGATTCCAATGTGTTGTATGTGCATTGTGATCTATGTAGTATTTGCGTCCATGCAGTGTATACTGAGTAGCCCAGCCTGGCGGCAGTGGTAATTCCTCAATGAGCGATTGCTGTGAAGGCACTTTATGCAAGGAAGCTATCGATGTTGTACTACTCCCAGGCGGTCCACTAGATAGTGTGGGCCCTGCACGATAAATTGATTGTATTGAGGTAGATGTACCATTACCGCCACCGCCGCCGGCTGAGCCCATGGACGAGGAAGGCACTGTGAGGTGATGATTGGTTGCAATCGATGCAGATGACGCTGTTGTGTTGCTATAGATGGGTGATTCTGAACGATGTGACAAAGGTGTTCGATTGGGTGCAACCCGATATGGATTCTCATAAATGGGATACGAATCCGAAGAGTAGCTGCCACCCATATGAGCTACTTGTTGATGCATGTAGTGTGGTGCCGGTGATTGCGGCCTCCTTGGTATTTGCATCATGTTTGCATACGAAGAGTCCATTAAGGCACGATCTGCATCGTATGAGGCAGCCGCAGCATGTGGATGCTTTTGGTTAGTGGAATAGCTTCCAGCGAAGCTATTCGTTGGTGCTTGTAGCAGTGGCGAAGATTGTTGGCGTCGCATACGATCAATCTGCTCGATATTTACATAGTTACTACTATTACTACTAGGACTCAAATGATTGCTACTAGCACGGAACTGTTGTGCAGGCGGTGGATATAACTCTGGTCTTCGTGGTGGCTGTTGCATATGCTGTAAATGAGGATTTCCACGTAGCGTGGATGGCGGTAACTGGCTCTGGGCACGTCGCGCATGATAATGATCAGGCTGTGCATTATATTGTGAATCATTGCAGGTATATGTATTACGACTGGCACTAGAACTGCGCGGTTTGAATTCACAACTCGGTGAGGTACTTGCGCATCGCTGTAGCGATTTCTTCTTGGCACGTTGATCTGCATAGGTCCATACATTGATGACCGGTATCTCCGGCGGTGTGTCCTTCTTCACATACTTCCCCACCACGCCCTCTTTATGTGCCTGTGACTTGTCTTTGCTCCGGCGCGAGAGCATGGTTTGTTTTCGATTGCACAGCAAAATTGTTAAGTAGTTCATGCAGCGCGGATATCGAAATCCTCATACAATTAAGATGACAAACCTCTTACTGTTCCCTTCTTTAAAAGTCTTTGTTTGTTGTTGTCGTGGTCGTTGTTGTTGTTGTAAGTTTCTGTTCGTTGGTTTGTTTTCGGCGTTCGCAAAAAAAATGCTTACTCACTGAATTTATTTTTTTGGTTTTCCTTTGCTGCAATGCAGGACATCTGGCGAGCGCCACTATATCTCCAAGATATTAAGCAATAAAGTCATTTTTCTTGATTGTGATGAAATTTGTAAAAGTTTTATAAAAAAATATCTTGCACAAACTTCTTTATTAATTTGAACAACAGAGTTGCTATCACCACCACATTGCAATTGAATATTTAAAAGATAAGATTGTTTAAAAAAATCTGTCAACTCAATTTGATGATTTGCAAATATAACAATATTTTAATTAAAAAATGAGTCGTTTAATGTTTGTTTATTAGCATTTTCAATAAGGCAATAAAATTTCCCCTTTCTTGCATTGAGTATGGCAACTCTGAGCATCAGCTGTTTGATGGGAAATTTTCTAAAAACGATTGGAATCTGATTGAAATGCACCAAATGGGTAAATTTTCGTTTGTTTTTATTAATTTTAGCTTTTTTGCATACACTTTCAGCTTACTTAATTAATTCGCAAATTTAAATTTTCAATTTGGGGACACCAAATACAAATACGCTTATTGCATATGTATGTAATTTGGTGTCATAAAGAATTCTATAGCATTGCACCGACTGCATTTAATGGTGACCAGAGGCCTCGGCTTCCAATTGTTCCTTTGATTTGTAACCAACTTGTTCTTCGGGTGTGTGTGGCCACATTGATGGGCGGTTAAGGGGATCCAAAGCCTGTTCGGGGAATGCATCGCGGTAATCCTCCATGGTCATTTGTTCATAAGGCAATAGCGACTTCAAGTGACCGATTTCCTTTTGGTAATCGACAATTCTTGCCTCAGATGACTTTTTGAAGTTGGCAATTTCACCTTGGGTCTCCTTGATTTGAACATCGATTTGAGATGAGACATTGTCAGCTGGGTAGGGCACCTTCAAGGCGTCGTATTGCTTTTGGAAACTGTCAACTAGACCTGCAATTGGTATCAAATTCTTGTAGTACGCCCAATCGATCTTTGGTGGATTCTCGGGGTTGGCCAAAACCGAACGAATGTAGATATCAGATCTGGTCTTGAAAGCAGCGAAACTACTCTTCTGGTTGGCAGGTACACGCTCAGCCAGAGAGGACCAGTTGATTGACGATTGGGCGATACGACGAGCAGCCATTATGAATAAGAACTCACGAGTGGTTTACTGGAAGGGATTCAAACAAAAATAGTGAGGTTAGGTGTTTTGTTGCAAATAGCACATAAATGATTCAAATATTAAAAACGTAAACGGTGCATAATGTTTCTTCATGAGCATGCAACGAATATTCATTCAATTTTATTAAGTAATAAGATTGAATATGGCAATTTAAAGCAAAAATCACAATTATGTAATTTGTCAGTCGACCACAAGAAATAAGAGGTTTGCCCAATGGTTAACTATGACAATAACACAACTAGCAATGATTTTAGACTCAAATTATTTCTTCAAAACAAAAATCCTCAGCATAAACACATTTTCAAACTTTGTGATTACATTAATTTATTGTTTTTATTGAATTTTACCCGAAATTTATTAGTTTTTGGCACTTACCAACGTTTGACAGCACGAACGACTGACAGTTCTGTTTAAAGAAGGGCTGCCATCTATTTGTCAATTTTCGCAACATATGTTTGACTATCAACAGCAGCTGATCGGTTCAATTTCCAATTGTCTGGTGTGTGTAGGTTGTGTGTGCCATAATCACCGACTAAAATAGTTCTCATTTATTATTAACTGAAAATTGGAAAATGTTACTAAAACAATTTGCACATTTGCCCATGGTGCAACAACAATTGCGTGCCATTTCATCTGCAACAGCTGCCGTTACACGTTTGCATCGTTCTGTCTATTGCCGTATGTATCCAACTGTTGTGGTACAACCTGATGGCTCCACAATCAATATACGCTATCATGAACCAAGGAAAATCATCAAGGTATGCAATGGATGCTTATATTATTATTAATTCTTTACTTACAATCTATTGTTTTTGATTAGTTACCATTGGACCTGAGCACATTATCAGAAGCCGCACGCAAGGCTCGCTTGGAGGCGAGGAAACCACGTAAGAAGGTGAAAATCATGGAGGAAGTGGATGATAATTTCAATGCCAAGAAATACATGAAATATATCAAGAAAAAGTAATGTGAATGCAAGTTATTTTAATTCAATAAATTTGTTATCTTCTACCTGGTTGAATGCTGCATCATTTTATGGTCAAAAAACTTTTCATCTATTTAGAAATAACATCACAGTGAAAGATGGCAGATTACCTATCATTCATGGGGTAACTCCTCTTGAATCTGTTGAATATATTACCAATGACAAGTAGACCATTAAGGTGTACTTCATACATGTTTTCTTGTGGATCTTTCATTTTCGTCTTTGATCCATGGGACATGAAGATCTCTATGAATTATTATATTTCATACGGGCCTAAAAACTGTCTTCTATAGCAGAATTTTGTTGCGGAGAGACAATTTTGAATTGTAATGTAGAAGCCAGGACATTTTCCTCGTTTTTAAATCCAGACCAGGTATTTGGCGATGTGCTCTGGTGGGATGGTTTTGTTGTTCAAGAACATAGAAGGGCAACTCAGACGTTTTGATACCAGCTTCATACTTAATTCACCTAAGATCATATTTAGAAGATAGATAGATGACAGATACATTGACCCGGAGTCTGAGTTTAAATTCATAAGATCGGGAGTTCCACAAGGAAGCATACTGGCAGGGTTGAACAAAATGATAAAGAATTTTAAAAGGAGCTGTTCGGAATACATGAATTCAAGTTCTTGACTGAATCCTTTACGAAATTCTAAAAATGAGAATTGACCGTACAAGAACAATTGAAATAGCTAAGATATATAAAGATTTCCCGAAAAATTAAATTTTCACCTTACCCTTCGGTTTAAAATAAAAAGTTGTTTCCCTAGTTAGAATATAGGATCCCATAACAATGTAAGGCCAAAACGCAATTTTAAACGACATTATGGAGCTATTCCGAATCCAGCCGTATGATGACCCAAAGCATGCAGCTTGTAAAACCCAGATTTAGCTGTCAGAGTCACCATATTATATGAAGGAGTGGCTGACTCAAAGCCCAAACTCCAATCCGAGCGAAAATCTGGGGTCATTGGAGAACGGGCCTTCACAATCAAATAGATCGCTCACTGTGGAATATTAACTTTTGGAGAAAATATAGCATAAATGGAATAATATTCCCAGTACCCATATATGCCTAAAAATGTGTGCTGATATAAAAATCTAGGGATTAAAATAAAATTTAGTCAATTTGTGCGAAACGTGCAAAACCAAGAAAATGCAGGTAGTCATGGTTTTTAATTTCTAGTATTATCTCTTTCACTATAATTTTCACAAAACTTTAGGAAACTGATCGAAGGAATACCTGGTATATTTTTCCATAATTTTGTATTGACTCGTTTGTCTCCTACCACCCAAAATGTGCAAAAATGATCAAGATTTACTCAGTTTTGCTCGTTACTGTAAATTTTGAATAAGAAGGAGCAACTACAAAATATTGTCGCAGGCAATTCTTCTTCTGATTGCATGGTAATGATCTGGTATATCCATAAGAAGACCTTCATTAAGCCGGTATGGTGTGAAATCTGTTTTGAGAAGATTGTGTGCTTTAGATTTGAATATAAGCTGAGCTTTTTGATATTTTCAGCTTATAAACCACTTCATCAATGAATTTTGCCATGCCTTTTTTGGTTATAACATCATGTCATAGCTGCAATGCTCCATTGATGTAATCCGGTTGGGATTTATAAAGCCAATCATCAATATAAATAATATATGTACATATATTAAACTCACGATAATGGGAACAATGTAGACTTTGAATAAGTGGTTATATGAAAACTAATTTCTTAAAAATTGATTTCTATGTAATGTAAAGTAATGAAAGGCATAATCACACCAACTATCTATTGGTTAGACAACAGTCCAGACCAGATATCAGGCATTTAAAAAGTTCCCATGTTTTAGACCTTCCTCATAGATATTAAGAATTATAGCTTTATCGTGTAAATGAGTCGGGTTTAGTGAACAGACAAATGTATGTACATACAATTCCAACTACATATTTTTAAGATTAGATGCATGCCTGGTACCTGGTTACTCGACATCTGCATACAAAGAATCTGATGGGATGGGGACAGGTACTCTTCCATCAACCCAACTTGAGACAAAATCGGTCTTCCTACCAGCTCATCCAGACGGGCATGCGTAGTTTTCATTCGCCTGAGTAACGGACACACCCAAATCACGCACCAACATCTCCTCAAAGCTACAGTTCGTCCACCATGCTAACTTTGCGGGACCGATCTCACCACAAATCATCTACTGGACTCTTGCCAACATTTGGAGAGCTTAAGGGTCTCCCTTTTTGGTTCCCTAGCCCCATCCCAACTTCTTAATACTCCCTCACCCTTAAATATTTCCAACATATATAATTTCTGTAAAAAATCCAACCTTATAATTGAATTACTGAACATTAAATCATTAAATCGCGAATAGAAGTCCCCAGCAGTTGGTAATGCTTAACATCTCAGGAAATAAATAAATAAATATTTGAAATAAACTTTATTGTAATGTAACTTTATAAAGCTTTAAATTTGGTAAATGTATTTCCTCTTGCCTGTCTGTTAACATACAGCAATCACATTAGATTTGGCCTGGTCATGTCCTATTTCCGTTTCAATGTTGTGTGCGGTCTGCTGTTGTTCCTGCTGATGCTGCCGCTTATTTATCACGTTGCCAATCGATTGCATTATTTTTTTTGGTTGGCAGCAATAACACAATTTGCAAATTGAAAATACATATGTATATACAAATAACACAAACAAAGTGAATGAGTGAATGTTTAATTCATTAATTATCAAATTATTGCCTTATTTGCCCTCTGAATGATTTTGGAAAAGAAACACTTTCTCACTCAGGGTTCTAATTACTCTCTCAAAGTTTTTGTTTACTCTCTCAAGGTTCTTATTACTCTCTCAAAGTTCTTGTACAAAACACAAAACAGACAAGAGACAGGGAATGTTGGCGCAAAATTGAGATTAATTGTTGTATGTAATTTCGCGTGAGTTGTTCTTCGCTGGACTTATCTTGCGTTCGTTCCTTTTTCATTTAGTAGAATTTCTTGCGTTGCTCTTGTGCGTAAATTTCGATTATTTCGCCGGGCATTTGATATTTCAAAATTTCAGCGTGTAGTACTATTTATTTCAAATATTTTATATGCTGGTTGTGAGTCCAGGCGCGCGGGTGTGTGTGTGTGTGTGAGTGTGCATGTTTTGTGTATAAAAATTCTATGAATTTTTAAGTGCAACTAAAACAAAAACTACAGCAACATTTTCACAAGGATTCATCCACACAAGTACATAAGTATAACTAACTAGTATAACTGCACTCCTTCCACTCAGTATTAAGTATTTAAGTTTTCTATAGTGTAAGTGGTGAGTGTACGTAGAATTTTATTAGTCATCCAGCTCGCATATGCCTGCCAGCAAATGGTTTAATTAAAAAGAAACAGTAATAGAAAGAATGCGTTGACGAAGATATGTTTGTTGCTTGGTTCGTGCCTGACTAGCCTTCTGTTTCCCGCCGTCGCCGCGCCCGTGACTAAACTTTACAACAAACTAAAGAGCAAGCACTGTATACAATATAAGAGAAATACGATAATAAGAGAAAGGTGAAATGGGTTGCTCTTTTTGTTTAACTTGTTAACTATTGTTAGTGGTCCTTATTGTTTAATGACCCCCCAGCCACACTCTTTGTTTAGTTGAAATCATATGTGTGGCGCTTACACTCTTTCTCTCTCTCTCTCTCTTTTAAAGCTTGGTTTGAATGAATGATTATTCTCTGTTCTCTTGTTGCTGCTGCTGCTGCCAAACAACAATGACAACAATACGAAAATTGCATAGTTTAACGTTCGAAAGTGTCGATCAAAAAGCAAAATGAAACGAATAAAAGTTTCACCTGTTGTTCACCTAGCAAGAGAAACGGAATCAATTTTTTGGAACAAACAGCCAGACATGGCTTATTGCTTATATTAACTGACTTCCTCTTCACCATAAACACATACATACAAAGATACACTTGCACTTACCTTTCATCTACACCCCCATCCATGCGATGCCACACCAATCAGTTGAGACACACACGCGCAGCACACTTCAACATATAAAATGACGCCATTCATACACTATTACTGCTGTTTAGTATCTACCATAGATACTTTAACATTCACATTATATTGTATGTAGTACATATGTACGAAGACTTCGCGCGCCTTCTTCACAAGGCGGTGTCAAAAGGTTTTACTTTAACCAAACAAAACGCCCAGTTTCCTTAGAAAAACAAAATATTAACAACAACAACAACAATATAAAGCATACCCTACTATTTATGTGTAATTTGTTGCTTTTTATTTATTTTATTTTTTTTTTTAATAAAAACTTTAAGCAAAAAGTTGTTAATTGAATTTAGAATTGATTTTGAACGTCAAGTCAAGTCAAGTCAAGCCCATTGTTGCGATGCGATGCGGTAGTATGTCATTTTAAAAGGCCACACTACACGGCATATTTCGGTTTGATAGTTTTTTTCTTCAGTTTTGATAGTACATATTATGTATTATTATTCTTGACTTGTAAGTTCAACAAAAACAAACAAGATACTTTGATTTGTCAATAATAGTATTGTAATTTGTCATTGGCAATTTACCATTTTTCCACATTCTTAATGGGATCTAATGTTTTTCTCATTATTCGCCATTATCATCATCATTATCATTATTATTATTATAATCATCATTATTTTTAGTGCTACTTAATTTATTAATCAACTGAAATTGGCAAATAATATTTGCTTAGATTTTTTTTAAGTTGTTTTTACTACTTACTACTGCTTATTTCTACAAATGTATATCTTGCCTTGTTTTATTAGATACGCACACACACAGATACATGGTGTGGTCAGTCGGTTCTTTTTTTCTTTTTTTTTTTGCATTATTATTTTTGAATACTTATTTGTTATTCTGTTGTTCTAGAGAAATTTGATGAGTTTCAAAGTCCAACGCGCTAATTTTGGACACGCTTCTTTCCATGACGTGAGAATATAAAATCTGGCAATATCTTTTAATTTGAATACACACAGTATTCATTCTTCACATTATCATTTTGTCAAGAAGTTTGTGACGCATTTGCTCTGATTAGCACAGCAATATTAAGAAGTTACAAAGAAAGAATCTATCTATCCATTTGTTAGTCAGACCACTTCTATGTAAATTGATATCTAGATAGTTTTTGGTGTATCGATTTGAAAATAATACTTTATATTATTCTACTATGCAGATAATACAAGTATTCTTGATAACCAGAAGGAATAATGTCCCATACAATACCCAAACAAGTTAGGAAGAAGGAATCTATCTAGTCAAGTCCATTTGTCGATCAGACTACTGGTTGGATCTCTTAATCGATTACATAGATATTTTTATGGTTGGTTGGTTGGTTTCCGTGGCTGGCTCGCATAAACCACTACAAGCCACAATTAGCACTAGAGTGCCGTTTTGATACCACTTCCTCGCCGAACGCAATCAGTATTACTAAATCCAACCTGTCGAATTTAGGTATTTGAGTAAATCACCCGGACATGTGGCTGAACAGTCCGAGAGATTGTCTATGAAATATTTGCCCAGAAACTTATTTCTAGTCTTTGCCAGGGCTGGGCATTGACATAGAAAGTGGGTGAGTGACTCCTCTTCCTCTTCGTTTCCGCAGCTCCTACAATGGCTTCTAAACGGAATACCCAGTCTCTCCGCGTGCATACCTACACACCAGTGACCGGTAAAAACCGCTGTGAGCCTTGCGGTATCCGAGCGTCTTCTGTTGATGAGTCTAAAAGACCTATTTTCGTTGTAATAGGGCCAGGTAGCACGTGCCGCTCTGCAAGATTCAAGATCTTTCCACCGTCTGTTAGCCAGCTGGCGGAAAAACAGGAAGTTGCTTCTCTTGACGACCGCCAGGGGAATCGAGACCTGTTCCGCCAACGATAAATCAAGAGAAGCACCAGAACGAGCCAATTCGTCAGCCTTCTCATTCCCCTCTATGTTCCTATGGCCGGGAACCCATATGAGAGTGATATCAGCTTGACGACTTAGCTCGCTCATCGTCGACCTGCATTCCTTAACGAGCTTCGACTTCACAGTGGTGGATTGCAGTGCTTTGAGTGCCGCCTGGCTGTCAACGAAGATAGCTATCTTACGACCTTTCGGTGCGTTATTTTTGGCCAGCCGACATGCTTCCCTAATGGCAAGGACCTCCGCCTGAAAGACTGTGGCCTCGTCGGGTAGCCGGAAAGAGTGGTCCAAGCTTATTTGTGGTGAGTGCACCCCTGCTCCTACACCGCATTCCATCTTCGATCCATCCGTGAAGATTGAAATGTCAAAATCACTCTGAAAGTTGTTCTCTTTCCATTCCATCCTGGTAGGAAATTTTACCTTGAAGTCGCTCTCAAAGCTATTGTGCGCCACTGTATAGTCTGTTGTTTTCTTGAACATAGGATTGTTAACCACTCCTAGTATATTGCTATGTCCATATGGTCGTTCTGCCCAGCAGCCGGTTTCTTTTAACCTTACCGCGCTGTTGCAGACCATGTTTTTGATATGGAGGTCGATTGGGAGAAGATATAGCAGCACATTGAGTGCTGCCGTAGGGCACGTGCGCATGGCTCCTGTGATTCCTACACATGCCGACCTCTGCACCCCGCTAAGTTTGTGCACTATGTAGCTCTTTCCTAGAGCTGGCCACCAAACAATTGCCCCGTATATGAGAATCGGACGCACTATCGCTGTGTACATCCATGCTGTTATTTTAGGGCGTAGGCCCCATCTCTTACCAAGCAATCTTCTGCAAGAGTAATAGGCCACAGAGGCTTTCCTAGCCCGTAGCTCTATGTTGGATTTCCAATTGAGTTTTGCGTCCAGCATAACTCCCAGGTACTTGGCCTTGTTGGAAAGATGAAGCTGTTGTCCATTCAGAAGAGGAAGGGGGAAGTCGGTATTTTGGTTTTCATTGTGAAAAGCATCAGTTCCGTCTTGCTTGGGTTAACGTTTAGACCACATCCTGTGGCCCATTTTAACAGTCTCCCCAGAGCTCCCTGCATGATGTTGCTTATCACACTAGGAAACATCCCTGATACCATGATCACAACGTCGTCCGCATAGGCGACTACCCTTGCCCCTGTCTCCTCTAAAACCTTGAGAATGTTATCTATGACTAACAGCCACAGCAGTGGAGAGATTACCCCGCCCTGTGGTGTCCCTCTACTGACATATCTGGTTAGAGTCGAGTTTCCTAACTCTGACTGCACTGTTCTGGTTTTAAGCATGTTAACTATCCATTCCCTAATGTCTTCCTCTACGCCAATCCTAGCTAGAGAATCCTGGATAGCACGCGTACTAACATTATTGAATGCACCCTCTATATCTAAGAAAGCTGCGAGAGAATATTGTTTATAGTAAATCGCCCTCTCTGCCGTGCGGACAACCTCATGTAGAGCCGTTTCCGTGGATCTACCCTTGAGGTATGCGTGCTGGCAAGTCGAGATGGGAAATTTATCAATAATGGACCGAAGATGGAGCTCCAATACCCTTTCCATCGTCTTCAAGAGGAACGATGTTAGGCTGATTGGCCTGAAATCTTTTGCGGACTCATGACCAATTTTCCCAGCCTTTGGTATGAAGACTACCTTGACTCTTCTCCAACTCATTGGTATGTGGTTTAGACGAATACATGCCTTAAAAATCAACCTTAGCCACGGAACTACCCTGTCCCGTAGCTTCTGTAGCATTATCGGAAGAATTCCGTCCATGCCAGGCGATTTATAGGGCGAAAATGTATTGATTGAGTGTGTGATCTTGTCCTCTGTGAAGATCGAGTCAACGTCTCGTGAAGTTTGCCGTAACCGTACGGGTACTTCCGAATCAGTTGTCGTATCTTTACAGTCGGGGAAATGTGTTTTTAGTAGGAGATCAAGTGTCTCAGCAGATGATTCCGTCCATGTTCCGTCTTCCTTTTTAAGAAAGAGGATTTACCCGTTCCTTGGCCAGAACTTTTCCTAATCTTGCTGAGACAGAAGTAGACTCGATCGACTCACAAAATTCCTTCCAACCATTATTTTTGGCGTTCCTGATGGCTTTTTTGTAAGTCTTGAGACAGTCTTTATAGGCTTGCCAGTTGTTATCCATGTAACACTGATTGAAGAGCTTTCTCGTTTTCTCTCTGAGTTTCGAGAGCTCTGCGTTCCACCACTGTGGGAAACTTTTATGGCTCCTTCTAATTGGACAGGATATCTTATACGCTTTGCTGAAAGCTTCCTCAAGATATTTAACCCTCCTATCAATTTCGTCCTTGGAGTCAATGTTTGAGCATGTAAAGGTATTCATTTTCGATTTAGCTACCCTTGTAAAAACATCCCATTTTATATTGCGTGGGTTTCTAAATGGAACAGAATCCGTTGTCTTCAAATTCAGATTGTAGAGTAGCCAACTGTGATCCGAGAAGGATCTTTTGTTGGAAACTCTCCAGTTTTCAACCTGAACCTCTGAATTTTCGGACAGAAAGTTATATCTAGTACCTCTTCCCACCCCGGGAAGCCTTCTGTACTAGGGAATGTGAAGGTTGGAGTATTTCCTCTATTGCAAACTAGCAGACTGGAACTACTAATAAAATTAAAAAGCGACTCACCCCTTTCGTTATCCTCGGAGCTTCCCCATAGCGTATGGCGTGCATTGGCGTCGCATCCCAGAAGTAGGGGAGTGTTGCTGGCTTTCGCACTGGCGGTCAACTGCACAACCTCATCCGGAGGCGCCTCTTTGTTGTGCGCCATGTACACCGATGCTATAAACATGGCTTTCTCCTCCAGCACTTCGATTTTAACGGTTGTCAAATCACCTGTGCAGAATTGAGGACAAAGGAAAGAATTTACATTGTTTTTGACTAAAATACATGTTCTTGGCTTGTCACATACCTTAGCGTATAGTATCTTGTAGTTTTTGATTCTGAGCCCCAGAATGTCAGTGCCTCTGACCCAAGGCTCTTGGACGATGCATATGTCAACGTCCTCCTCGCCTAGGAAGACGGCAAGATTATCCGAGGCATTCTTGGAATGCTTTAGGTTAATCTGCACGACCTTCAGCATCGGTAGTTGGTTTCTTTGGGGTGCTTGTTGCTTCGTCCTGAAGCGTAAGGTCATCCATCAGCTTGTTTGCAACCTGCAACTCATCTGATTCTTCTTCTGATGACCGGAAAATTTTTAGTTTGGCGTACCTCACGCCAAACCGCATTTTGTGGTCAGTTTTCTCCAACTCCTTAACAGAATCTTCGTTTATGGAGAGGAGCAGAGACATGCTGCTCTTTTGTTGACCTTCATCTTTGATGACAATCCAGTCATTCATAGGCATGGTAGGGTTCTGCCGCTGCAGAAGCTGTAGCACCTTGCAGTGCTCCACCTTCATAACTGGCAACCAAATGCGAGCTCTCGGCCGCCTTGGGATGTCCCGAGCTGGGATAAGCTTAAGCTTAAAGCCCTCCCAAGCATTGCTTATTTTAGCAATGCAATTGCCCAGAAACTCCAAGGACGGGCGATCGTCGCACTTGATCACCCTGCAGCCGCGGAGAACCACAGAAGAGTCGAATCCTGGTGGAGATGAACACAGATCAGAGAGAAGGTGTTCCATCACCAGCTCTGTTAACCTGGCTTCAATCTCCCCCCATTTCTCCAACACCTTCTTACCGCCGTTGGTGACTTCGTCAACAAGTGCCACCGTCAGCTCATTCCGAGCAACGTCGCTAAAAAGCATCTTGGCGCTTGTGGAGGGAACTTTTTCGTTGGTTGTTTTAGCAACTTTACTCTTACGAGTATTTGTAGTGGTCTCATCCTGAGAGCGATTACGTTTAGTCGCTTTTATAGGTTTCACGTGAGTGGACATGTACTCCACGTACTTGTCCACCACGGCCTGGTATTTCACCTTGTCAGCTTGGTCGAACTCATGTACCGTCCCACTCTCCTCATTTTTGGCTATCTTGCCTAAGATGAAGAGGGCTTTTTGGTACAGGTTCTTCCTGACCATCGCTTCCGACTTGCCTTTCCTCGGCCTTGGTGCACTGTTACTTGCCGATTCTGTCGGTTTTGCGCTATTTCCGATAGCCACCGACGTTGTTGTTGCTGTTGTTGTTGACGCCACAGCCTGCCCGCTGTCAGCGGTGACTAGTTCCTGGCTCGAGGCCAGTAACTCGTCCTCAGAGCTCATACCTAGCTCCACTTCGTCATCTGTTAAGATGTTTACACAATGTTTTTTTAAGTTATTATTCATTTTTGGTCCCACGAGTGTAGGGGAGAGTAGGTCCACCGGGGCATAGCCCCCTGTACCCCGGCAAGGCTAAAGTTTAAACCGGAGGTCGCCAGGTATCCGGAGTCCACCGTTATCAGACACACTCACGCAGTGCCATTCATCCCATGGGCACGGTTGTTATACACCCGGGATTGCGGATTTTATCGAGTTTACCTCTCTAGATCCGCCATATTCTGTAAACAGCAGGGACACCTCGAGCAGGATGTGGCTCCTCACCACGTATGGACGGTCTTGAGCACCAAGCCCCTGGTTCTTTACCAGAAAACCTTGTCCCCTAGATATTTTTATATTAACCTATAAAAATAATACAATATTCTTATGAATATAAGTCAATGGGAGTTTCTTGATTACTAGCAAGTAATGTAATTGTTTGAATGATAAAAACGTTTCTATAAAAGGCAGGGCCGCATTTAGGAGTATCGTGGCCCAGGGCAATTTATGATCCGTAGAGAGACAATTGAAACATAAATTTTCTTTTCGCACAAAATCTCTTCTTTTTGATACTTGGAAACCCTTGAACTTGTAACATTTAAAAAGAAAATGATTTCCTTTACAATTAATGCATTTGGGACTTCCTGAAGACATTGCGACAAAACTTTTTGCGTTGTATTGTGATTGAGTTGATGGATCAATAGTTGAATGATAATGTTGCATGCTCTCCAGTGCTGACCACCTGTTGTTTAGGAATGTTAGGAAATGTTCAGTTGTGGGATGATCTTTAGCACCATCTTTACTCTCAGCCCACTGTCGTTGTGACTCATTGTCAAGTTTGTTGATCAATAAGAAGATAATCCAAGGGTCACGACGCTCAGCATTTTCTCCCAATGCCTTAAGTCCTCTTATGATGCAATCTGTGCTGTCAGCTAATTTCCGATGCTTTAGAAATTTGTTCTAACTCACAGAAAGCCTTTATGTATGACGTAATGATCGGCTTCTGCTTATCATATCGTGCACATACGTTTTCCCAAGCTTCATCGTATGCAGCACCCGCAATTAATGCTTCTGATTCGGCTTTTAGGTACATTTACTGGATCTTGCGTGAATTGGAAATGCTTGTGGCATTGTGAACTGAAGAGTAAAGAATTTGATATGATTTTTTTTACGATTAGGTTTTCCCAAAATCACGCACACAAATTTTCGTTTGTTTTTTCGTTGTTTATGCTTTACTGCTCTTTAATTTTGTGTTGTTGTTATTCTAAGACAGGAAAACAATTTAGGCATACATTTGCTTTATTATTTAATCTATCGTAAGTTCGTCCTAAAGATTGTAGTTTTTGTGATTTTGTTTTGTTAAGGATTCTAAAAACTTCGCTTTCTTATTTTTCTCTTAAGTAATCTTGAGTCAATAAGTTTGGAATAAGTTTTTAAGGTTTCCAATAAGAAAATCCAAAGAAATTAATGTTGGAGTCTTGAGATTTTTAAATGGAATCTTGATATCGTGAGTGGAACAACAATTTTTTTTTTTTTTGAAAGTTGCATTGCAATTTTTTTGATTTTTTGATTGTACCCGGTGTCAAGCATTCCCCCAAAACGGTGTCTATTTTGATGCTAGAGGGTTCAATTAATGAGAAAATATATAAAAATATTATACTCGAGTTTTATAGATTCTGTGACATAAAAGGAAGACAGTCCAATTTTTCAGGATGATTCAGCACCTTGTCATTGTGCTCGCTCTCTAAGTAAGACTGTGATGTGATGACTTGCCATCTAACCACATTTTTTGAGTTCAAAACAATATTTTTTAACGTTCGATTGCAAAATTGAAGGAAGATTTGGGCATAATTTCTTTAGATTGGCCGGTCAACAGCTCAGTCCTCAATGCATGTTTGGGCCATGATTTTTTTTATTTATTTTCTATTTTAACTGTAACTAGTTACATACATTTACATGACTAACAAACAGTTTAAGTATATCAACAATATTACTTTTATACTCTAAACTCTAGAGTTTCTATGAAGCCGCAAGATCACTGATTTCACTCCGATATCGCGCTCAATGTCAGCGCTTCTGCAATACCATGGTGCACTAACAATGCCCCTAAGAACTTTGTTTTGATATTGTTGGATTGTATTTTTTGTGCTTTGGCTGGCACACCCCCATAGCTGTGCTCCATAACTCCATACTGGTTTCATGCCATGATGTCAGCCAATATTCAAAAGAAGAAGTCGCACACTATGGCTGAGTTAACACAACAAAAAGTTTGGTTTGAAGACATTTCGGCAGAATGTTTGAGTGTTTTATTTGCTTTCATGCCCAATAGGGTGACAAGTGGCACTACAAAGTAGTCAATCAAAATTTTGTAAATAAAATGATGTGATACCATACAGACATATTGACTCATTCTAAAGAGCTGTGCTTAAATGTTAAGAACATTAATCCATCCTGTCGTAGAGTTCGAATTGGTAGTATCTTTGTTACAAAGCCAACCACAGTCATTTCTGGCACCACCCACCTGTTGGTATAAGCTGATATCAACTTGTTCTGTGAGTCCCTTTTAAGCAGCTATTGCTTTAGTTGACTTAACAACACAAATTTGGATAATTTTAAGTAGGGATGTAACGATTCAATATTTTGACGATACAATACCGATTCCAACTATTGTAGTAAATAATCGCAGAAGCTGATACTGATTCCGCCATTTCTTGCTCAGTATGAGTATTCATCTGTTACAAAATGCTCCTTACCATCAAATTGCCACAATCACTTACATGTGAAAATCTTATCTATAGCTCTTTGTGACTTTACAGGAACATTATCCACACTATTCCTGTTTGTACTTTTAAGTAACGAAATAAGTGTTCTTTTCGCCAAAATGCCTGTAGATTGTAAAGAAAATGATGTACACAATGTTGTTGTTATTAAAATAATTGTCTACTCATTCTCCAAATAATCTAATCTCTCATTGATTCCGAATATCAAATTGTTGAAAAAAGTTAAATTTTCCGGGTTAGTATTGTTATTGTTGTCGTCGATTTGTTGATCCTTATCTGAGCTAAAACTTTACGATAAATGTTAATGGTATAGCAACGGATATCGGTCAATAAATATTGCTAGCTTACTACCTTCCATTTCTATATTAATCTTAATTCTATTCCAAACACAAGTTTTTAAAAATTTTTCAGGCATCAATCTACAACTGTTTTACAAAAGTCTAACCAAGGGCTTTTTCTGGTACAATGTTGAGTCCAATAGCTTTTTCTTGAACTATGAAAAGCGTATAGAATTGAAGAAATTCTATGCTTGCGAAAAAAACGACAATTACGACTTAAGCAAGGGCTCTATTAAAGTATCCGCACTCGATGAAACTTCCATTGGTTGATCAGACCCATTTTGTGGTAACTGATCTTGCACATGTTGTCGAAGTCGTTAGCTATGCGTTGCCACTCGCAGCGGTTTGGCAATTGTATTCCAAAGACAAGAGTTTCAATGTTTCAGGAATCAATCTACAACTGTTTTACAGATCGTACCACAAGTACGAAGTCAGACCAAGGGCTTTTTCTGGTAAAATTTACATTAAAAGCCCACAGAACTGAACTTTAATATTAAATTAGGGAAGCTTAGGGAGCTAGACACGTCGTCAGTAATGATTATCCTTGATTGAGCAACTTGTCCCTTTAAGAATCTATTGCTTTAGTTGGTGGTGATTGTGGATATAATGTCATCTGATTGTTGATTGCAGTTCATGAATTCTAAGCTTGGATCTTCTTGGTAAATCTCTCACTATTACCAGATCATTCAGACTCTACAATATGTATGTTTGTGTGAGTGTAAAAGGGCATGCCAATTTCGATATAACCGAATTGAATGTTCTTTTGTCTTTTGGAAATATGAGTAGTAGATGCTTTTTAGTGCATACTACTTCCACCAGCATTATAAATGAATGGGATACATTTCCATATGTAAGTGAGTATTTCAATAGTGAAATACAGAATTCTAAATCAACGAATGAACTTTATTTTGTCGTTTAACTGTAAAACCAGTTTTGTATTATTTTATATTTTTATTTCGATTTTTGTTGTTATGTTAATTAAATTATAGAATAATTTATAACTTGAATTTTTATACATGTGTGTATTAAAAAATAAAATAAAAATTGGTTAAGGGTTTTCCGATTCGGTATTCAATAGAAGACACACACATGCACATGCGTAGGTGGTTTTATGATCATAATACTACATGCTTATTTTATTTTTATGGATTTATTAAGAATTGAAGAGGGGAAAAAACAAATACCCAAAATTGGTTTTACACATGTCCACGTGTCTCTGATTAAAGAAATGGAAATGTTGAATTTTTTCATAAATTTTGATAGCGTATCAGTATGTTAGTGAAACTGAAACTTCAAATCTATTATCATCATCCTCTACTTATATCTTTGCATTCATATTTATTCAATAAATTATAATAATAATATCTGTCAATGTGTCGTCTGTCCGTTGCTGATCTTAAGACAATCTCCATGTATCTATTTATGTATCTTTTGTTTAGGTCATTGTACTACATTTTAAATGTTCAATCGATTTACTCAATCAGATTGATTCAGACACCTGTTGTGTGTTGAATATGTTTGTGTTTGTGTTGGTGTTGTTGGTGAAGTTGCTTAAGTTGGTTAAGATATAGAAACCGAATGAGAAAAAACTATAAAAACAAGAAAAAGCCGTTAGACCGCAGTTAAAAGTCTTCTCTTCTCTAATGTTGAATGGTTGTGTATTTTAGTTTAAAAGCAGCATGTGATACAATAGCCTTAGCCACCTTTAAATGTATCTGAAATATTTATTTATTTTTCTTTTTTTATAGCCAAATTCCTTGTTATTACATAGTAGCATGAGTACAATATCGTCATTCTTCTTTCTTTCTTTCTTTTAGTTGATGTTGTTGTTGTTGTTGTTGTTTATAGACGCAGATACAACAAATTCATCACACGCAGCATGAGTTTGCAAGTTTATTTATTTATAGCATTTTATTTTCTTATTGTTTGAAATATTTTAACATTTGTGCGAATTGTTTTTAATATGTTTTTTTTGCTTAAAATTTCTTGATCTTTCGAATGAATGCAAAAAGAAATTCTAATTTTTAACCTTCGGACCTTGGACTCATAAAGAAAAAACTAGAATATTTTTCTTAAATTAGAATTTAATTTCAAGAAATTTGTATATCTCAGTAAGAAGAATAGAAAAATTGTAAGTTCATTAACAAAATTCAAAGTAAATTTCACTTTTCGGTTTTGTTCGCGCCTTTTTCATTCGCCACCATTTGCTTTCCAATAAGAAAATGTAAATGTGGAGGGGAATAAAATATAATCAAATATTGAACGCGATAAAAAATTAATGACCCACAGATAGACAGAAAGACAGACAGACAGACAGAGAAAGAGATAGAATACACTCTCAGACATAGTAGTGGAATAAGATAGAGAGAAAGGGCACAACTCTTATTTAGTACTTCTTGGTTTTTGTATTCCAAGAAAGCTTTCATTTTCAAAATCAAAACAAGCTGCAAAGAAGAAGCGGAATAAGGTAAAAAACAATACAAAATAAAAATACCTGTAGAGGCATTTTTGGTTGTTTTTTTTTTTACAGTTTTATACGCCCAATCAATCCATCGATCGATCGTTTTAACTAAAGAGCGGTTTAACGTCTCTTTGTAGTACATATTCACTTTTTATTAAAGAAAATCAATTTACCTTGGTGGTTTGTGGTGTTCTGTCATCAGATACCCTACAATAAATATTATGATGGTGCTCTGATTAGAGACACAAGTATTTTTTACTCTAAGAGTTGATGCGTTTCTAGGAGTTTAAGCCTTGTTTGCCATCTACTTGGGTCTGTCATTCTAATTGAGACTTTGTATGTAATCTCTGCATAGTACAGTCGCCAAGATTGCGTTCAATTTCACCACGAAGGATGTACCAGGGTGTATTTACATATCATGTCAGCACTTTGTTCTTCAAATGTATTCCAATTTTAAGTTGGATCATTGATGTACTATATAGGAATGGGTATCGACTTACAAAACATCCATTAATGATATCGATTTTTATATTTTAAAAGCATTTTAGACGGTCAGTTCAGTCTCAGTCTCAGGACATGTTATCGCTTCAGAAATCGAAATGGACTGACAAATAAGCTGGGCCATTAGTCTTTTTTTTGTCATCGGTGCGATAACATGGACTGAGACTGAACTGACCGTCTAAAAGGTCTTTTACTAATTAATTATTATACCAATTAATTGTTGGTTAAAAAAATCGATTAATCTATTGGAATATGACAATTACGAACTGCAAGAAAAAAACGGCCTTTATTTATTGGCAAGAAAAAAATCTTTCCCTTGTAAACTTCAGTGGCGAGCAAAAAAAACCAGGAAAGAAGGCTATGCCAAAGATGCAATACTCTTCACGCCCGGAGTTGCATCCAACCTTCCATTCAAGCATCACTAAATTCTGTTTTTTCTAATAAGAACTTTAATTTAAAGGGGGGTTTGTATGGGAGGTACCCCTTATGGTAACCCTAGGACCATGAAATTTACATGGTTAATGGATATAGATCAGAAACTTATAGTATCCAAATTTCAGTTCGATACGTCAAAAAACAAAAAACTGTTTATAATAAGAACTTTAATTTAAAAAGGGGATTGTATGGGAGGTACCCCCTATTGGTCCGTTTCGACTGATTCAGACAAATGAACTGCGTATGGTAAAAAGAAACCTATGAAACATATCCCAAAAAATGAGGGACTAGTTTTGATACAGACGGACATGGCTTAATCAACTCGTCTCATCGAGCTCATCACAAATATATGTATATACTTTATGTGGTCTACGATGTCTCCATCTGTGTCTTACAAACTTCATGACAATCTTATAATACTATTCACTCCCGTGAAGAGTATAAAAAGTTCGCGGAAAATCGGGCCAAATAAATCAAAGAATTTTCTGTCACTTTGGTCGCCTCTTGATCGAAACATATCCGATCAATCAAACCCAGATGACATCGATTAAAAAACCATAGACTATTTCAACAAACCATCGATTATTTCTATTAATCGTTTAAACGATACCAATCCCTAGTACTATAGTAGTTAATCAAATTAAGAGATTATTTCTGTACAAAACATTTACTTCTTGAGGTATAACTTTGCATAGAAACGGATAGATTCTTAGCCGCTCTGCTGAAATTATGAAATGGAACTTCCGCTATAGAAAAATATCATGCTCTTGAGATATTATGGACTTTAGGTATTTAATTTTGGATCGATCACAAATATGGTTGTGTTCCAAGGTATCATCCTAAACTTTTTCTCATAAATTTATTGAGGATTCATAAACACAGATCTAAAGACCACCACAAGGTGGAGCATATTGTTTCCAAATCTATTCTATTAATAAATGGGTTTAATTTAAACCAGAGTTCATGAAACTGTGAACCGACTACAATACAATTTAAGCTCAACTGCCAAACAAACACATGGGTCGATCAATATGTCTTTAGAAAATCCTAGAGATCTTCCGAAATCCTACTTTTTGGACGGTTTAAAAAAATTTAGAAAATCATTGGAAAAGTGTTAGAGCTAGAAGGAGATTATGCGAGTATTTCACCTGGTCATGAGTTAGTGTATTTACAACAAATTTGCATCAAAAAGTGAATTTCGAAAAAATGTCGCTTATCTGTTTTTTTGCGGTAAGGGCTCGATATGACACAATTTAAAACTCAACTGCCAAACAAACACGTGGGTCGATGAATAGGTCTTTAGAAAATCCGAAAGAATGCGCTCCTAGATCGATAATGTCTATTTTGAGGAACTTCAGAAATCCTTCATTTTGGACGGTTTAAAAAATTTAGATAAAAGATTGAAAAAGTGTTAGATCTATAAGGAGAATATAAATAAAAAGAAAACTTCAGGTATTAAAAATTGTTTTCCTATCTTCTTCTAAGTACTTATTGATCGATCCAACAAAAAATTATCTTTATATCTACAAGAGTCCGGACAAGCAGTAGAAGATGTGGGATTCAACTCTTTTTCTTTGAATTGAACGAAATTTCATCCATATAATAATTGATTTGTTACAAACAATTCTATACACCTAATAGTCCCCTTTACTTGGGTGGGGTATGTACGGTGTAAAAAAGTCACAAAAAAATGCGAGCATAAAGATAAGCTTAAACGTTACGTTCAATGGAATTTCAAGTATTTTGTTGTTGAGTATTTTCGACGTAATTTTTTGCATTGCCTCTTGCTTCTTATTGCATTCATTTTGCCAACGTTCATCCTGAGAATAACTACACAGATATTAAGTACTTACATATTGTATAATTAAAATAAAAGTTAAAACAATCATTAAAAACAAATTTACACAAAATATTGTATCTAGATAATTACTTCAAGTTTTTATAAAATTACTTATCATGGTAAATTTTATTTTTTCCCTTTGTTTATATGACATCTGCCTTAATATTGTGCTATTATTGAATTAAATCCGGGTCAAACTAATTAAGAGATCAAAAACTAAGTTCTTGTTAACATCTTTTTAAGGTTATTTACCTTAACAACTTCTCTCAGTCACAAGTAAGTTTGCAAAAAAGTTTCAATTAGTAGGATTAGTAATCATCATGGAATAAAAAAATAAAAATATTAAAGAACAATACAAAATAATGAAACATCTAATTTAGATTAGAACAACAGATAAGTAAGTATACAGTTATGGTTGGACTTGATATTAATTGGATTGTTTTAATTAGAACAATAGAGAAAAAGAAATAGCAAACTACAATAATTGTTATGCCATTGTGTTGGTCTGATTTGGACCAGAACAGAAATTGCAGACTTGTATGTGAAGAAAATCTTGGATTTCTAAATGAATACCAGACTGTTGTAGGATCTGTAATTAGGGGATTGGTTACAATAGACCCAATTGAGGCCACAATGACGTGCTCCAGTCCTCCACTAATCTAATCTAGAGTAGCAGAACAGTTCTAAATTCATGACTAAAGTTGGTTAGAAGGTTCGAGCGTGAATTGGAACCTGCACCCTCAATCAATTCTGTTTGAACAAATACTCAAATCATTACCATATTGTATAAGATGAGATTTTTACTGTGAAGCATTATCAATTTGATATTTTCAGAGTGAAACATACTTAGGTCATAAATGCAGTATGGAATTTTCCATCCGATATCTTCAAAACTATGCAAATTATTCATGGTTATCTGTTATTTGGCTCATATATGTAAACTTGAGAAATGAGCTATGTATATATTTGTAAATTTCAAGAAAGGGGTGGCACTTAGGGGCATGGCAACAATTTGAAATAGACTGTCTATTATGCTCATACTCTTACAAAATGTATACCCTTTTTTAAGGTGCAAGTTACAATATAAAAAAGTGGTTAGAATCTTGAATAAAAGTCATAAAGATAAGGAAAACTTCGAAGTGTTAACTTAACAATGTGATTAAAGATTTTCCTATAAATAGAGAAGTCTTTAGAATATTATAGATTATTAAAACAATCAAAAATGGTTGATTGGGTTTAAGAAAGAAAAATTTAATTCTTTTACTTAAAGACTCGCATATTTTGCTTTTTTAATTATACAAAATATTTCCCTTCAGTCAAAACCAAAATTCTAAGAATCTCGACAAATAAATAAATTTAAATAAATTTAAAAATTAAAAAAAATGTTTTTGTAGGCTCTGGTAATTGGAATGTAAGGGTCCCTCCTTACACTATGTTTGTTAAAAAAAATTCAGAAAAATAAGGGCCCCACTTGTTAAAAATGAGAAAATTTTAAAAATCTTGTATGGAGGCTCTGGTAATGGGTATGAATTAAATTAGATTAATAGAAAACTCTTTATTAAGAAAGTGGTCTTACAATTTTCAACTAGGGCCTTTAACAGTATTACTTATTTAAAAATTATGGTCTAACTAACAATTCTTTATAAAGTTACAAATTTTGTCAATGTAATATTAATTGAAGTTGTGATTTTAAGGAAGATGGGTCCCCAATGCACTATATTCTTGTTAAATCATTGTCCATAAGCGAATAATTCGTGTTAATTTCTCCAGATGTCATTGTCAGATTCTGGTTTCATTTTGTTATAAGTAGTACAATCATAGACTCAGTAGAGATATTGTAGTTGTAAGAAGAGAAAACTATATAAAATTGTTGTTAATATCTTGATAATGACATTGTATCCATTCATAAAAAGAATCTCTCGTCTTAATATGGAGTACAAAATGTACATATATATTTAGATCAATTTATCAAGCTGTTGTATTTTACGGAATCCCAGTATGATCTAACATTGCTAAATGTCACATTCAGAAACTATTAGTCACTAAAAAATAAGCTGTTAAAAATTAGTTTCAATTTACCTTGGCATCACTCTACCGTTGACTTACATTACAAGGCTGAAATCGAATTAGCGTCGGACAGACTGGATCGGCTATATGATAACTTTTAGAAATAAATGTATATATTCTATCTACTCTCATATCAGATTTTTCTTGGGATTTTTGTTGTGAATTTTATCACTTTTTCTTTTTGTTAGTAAGAAACTGTTTTGTTTATTCTATTGAATAGTGAAGTGGAGAAACTGTTTATGTTATTTATTTTCTAACTATCTCCGCTTGGATTTGTTTTTTGTTTCGTAGCAATAATAGACAAACTTCTGTGAGACTTTATCAATGTTCCCGGACATTGTATAAATTTAAAAAAAAAAAATTCTGGAACTTTCTATATGCACAACCACCATAGCGCACGTTGTGGGACTTGAGGTTACTGCCACACACAAAAACCATTCGCATGTTATGTGTATTTTTGGCTATTAACTGAAATCCAGGAGCACACACGTCCAAATTTATATAGTATCTTGTCCAAGAGTGGCTTATATACCACAGCAAACAATTAAAACACAATCACCGGATCTTAATCCTATAGAGCATATTTGCTTGAGGGTAGAATTAGACATCACACCATAACATGAAATGATTCGCTGAAAGATGCCCTACGCACAGAATGGGCGAAAATAACATCAAGGCTAGTGAGAAGTATGGCTAGGCGACTAAAAGCCGTTATTAAGGCAAAATGTGGCAATACAAAGTATTAGATATAAAAAAAAATAATAAAAATGCCTATTACCCCGTTTATAAGACGCATGAAACGGTTTGCACTACAGTTTTTTCATGCATTTTTCCAAATTTGTTGTCTGCGTCTGTGGGCAGACACCTATGGTTCCAATGAATTTGTCCGCTCAAGAGAGATGTCCGCCCACCAGAATGTATTTTTTTCTAAAAACATAGCTTGGGACAGAGAAATTTGTTCGGCCACAAGAGATGTCCGCTTGTGGCACATGTCCGCAACCTAAGATTTCTATGAAGTAGAAAAGGCAGGGATCCTGAACTCTTAATAAGTAATTTTATACTCACACTAATGAATATTTTAAAAAACTTTGAATAAATGAAATAAAATGTAGGATTGTTGTCAGCAGTCAAAAAAAATCTTAGAAATCTGCATGTACATATGTTAAATGGGAGAAGTCTTTAGACTTTAATAGAGCGGGAACACTTATGAACTCTACTTGTGTTATACGAAATAGTTCCTTACAGTCAAAAATCGAAATCTAGTCTTTCCAAAAAAACTGATACTTTTCAAAAATAAAGTAATAAAAATCAATAGTAATAATAGAGTCATTATATAACAATTTGTTTAAGCATTTTTCTCTAAGACTTGGCACCAGTTGTCTACTATGACTCCAGAATCATCCTGTAGGTGGACCAAGTCCGTTACCTCGGACTGATCCTGGACAAGTGACTTACATGTCGAGCACACATTAGAACCACTACCGCATGCTGTTATGCAAAACTGCGCAGGCTTGACTGGTTGCTGCGTCCATCCAGCAAGTTGTCGCTCAACAACAATAGGACAATATTGTTTTGTGCTACGTGTTGCTGCTAGCAGCATCCAGAGTCAAAGTCTGTTGCATAGCTGGGGCTTCATGGTTTGTGAGTAACACCATTCTGCACAGAGATCTCAAAATGCCCACTGTTAGAGATGAATTCATGCAATGCTTTAACCGAGCAGAGGCTACTAAACCACGGCGGCACAAACCCATGGGATGAAGCGACGTCATTAAAAGAGGTTTCATGCTAATGACCTTCTAAACGGAAGGTTGCTACGTAGATGAATGTACACTGCGATATAATCGTCCCACGTCACTGTTCTAAATAACCACAGCACTATTTTATGCTATTTTTGCGATAATATTATAATAAATAATTTCAAAAAAACAAAAAGAAAACTTATGAATCTAACTAGTATTTCCAAAAAGACTGATACTTTTCAAAAATAGAGTAATAAAAATCAATAATAACAATACTTAATAGAGTCATTATATAAAAATTTGTTTAACCATTTTTCTCTAATCTTTATGGATTGAATGCTAAAACTAGATAAATCTTGATAAATCAATTAAAAAAGTTCATTCACTCACTCAATCGTTTAATTTCCCCATGGTTTTTTGGTCATTCAAATTACTCATTGGTTTTTTCAAAGATAAAAACAATTTAGTGTATTTTTGCACTTTGGACCTGTGATGAATGAATAGTATATAATTTAAATTAAATCTATAAAAATTAAAGCAAAACAAATTTCGATATCAAGAAAATTTGATTGAAAGAAGTTTTTTATTTTTGTTATTATACAAGTATTTGATCAAATTAGTTTCATGTTACTCGATTTATATATGTGTATAAGTACAAAAAATATTTGATTTGATATACAATAGTACGAGTAGTACAAGTAATTGGGCTCTGGTGGCATAGGTAGAAATATTGTATTTCATGGTTCTGTTGTATTTTTTTTTTTATATTATTTACGTTTTTCATGAACCAAATTGCGTTAATTAGACGCGTACACAGATGGACAGACTGAGAAATAGACAAACGGACAGACAGATATATATATATATATATATATAGATAGACATAAAGATAGAGAGAAGACGACACGTTCGAGTTGGTTTTTTGTTATGGGTTTCATCTTGAATTTTTGCACGTTGTTAAAATTTGTTCAATTAAAATACAAGTGAATGACTCTGGGCTCTGAATATAGTAGAGAGCAGATTCCGATTCAGAGAGTTCAGGGTTAAGTTAAGCTCATATGAATATATTGTTACCCCTCTGGCATGGCCAACGCCAACGCAATCGAACTCGTTGTTACCATTGATGGTTGCCTCCACAGATTATTATGATGATTATTACTACTAGCATTGTCATCCCATCTCATACATACTACATACATGTGTAAGTATGTATCTTCGTATGAGTATCTAATATGTCATGTCGTTCGTTGACTGATCTTTGGCTTTGAAGTTTTGGTTTTGGATTTTTTCGTAACGTGTTTTTTGCTATTTTGTTTTTGCATTTTTTTTTTTCTTGTGCTTCTATTTGATTTCGTAGTTTTGACCATGAAAATTGAAGAAGATGAAGACTTAACACTGAAGACGGCGACGTCGACGACGACGTGCTTTCTGTGTTTTTATTTACTTAGTTTCTCGATGTTTCTTCTGGTTTACGAAATGTGTTTTTTTTCTTGTTTTTTTGCTTAACTCTTGTTATTGTTATTAATTTTGTAAGAAAGTGATTTTGTTTTGTTTTTGTTATTGTTTTTTCAAAGTAATTTTTTATTAGTTTTGTTTTTAAGTTTTTTGTATCTTAAAATGATTAAATTTGACTTTGACCCGCTTCGCGTAGCAGAAACGCGTTATTGATCCTTTTTAATGTTGATTTTTACATATGTATGTATGTATGTATTTTTTTGATTTAAAACAAAATACCAACAATTATTAAGTAATAAAATATAATTTTGTCTTGTCTCAATCAGGCAGTCAGTCAATGTCCATCTATCTATGCCACCCATCCACATGCCCAACCCGTCCCGTCTCTTCTGATCAGGTCTGTGTTGTATTTGTAATTTGGGGTTTTCCGTTATTACAAAATTGCAGTTGACATAGTTTTTCTTTTACTTACTTACTTACTTGGCACTGCAGCTGGTTTAACTAGTTTACATTAAATACACTACTCGTAGATACTCATATAAATACTTTTATGAAAGAGAAAAATCTCATGAAAATTAAGTGAATTTATTTTATTATTATTATCTTTTACTCTTAGCTTAGTTGCTCTTATTTTTTTTACATTTATGACAACAATTTGGTGTTAAATTTTAACAACATTTTCTTTTAATGTTTTCCTTTATTTTTATTATTGTATTTACCTTAGTTTTTATTTACAATAATATAATACGAGGTAGTAACAACCAACAATTGGATTTACGGAAATTAAGTATGTAAAACCTTGATTGAATTTATTGTTGTACAAAAACATTCCAAAACAAAACAAAACGTGAATTCTGCATCAATTATCATTTGTAGATACTTTGTACTAAGTACATTCTTCTTATTTTTTTTTTTATAATGCAATGCCATACATTAAAGTTCTTTTGTCACATAGAGAATATACAGAAATGATTTGAGTATAATTTACTTTCGGTTATATAGAAATATTTGTCCCATTCATGGAAAGAATTTTAGTTATTTTGATAGAAATACATAGGTTAATACTCTGTCATAAATCAAAGACCATTAAGTACATAGACTGAACAATTCTCTCTCAAAATGTCATGGTTCCACACAAAGTTCTCAAGAATACAGTAACAATTTCGTTGGATTTTGTTGTTGGAAACTGTTCAAACTTATTCCAGACTTGCTAATGGTCTTTTGCATGACTTAGATCAATTTATGGAAGCCTAAATATTGTAGAAGGAGGTGAAAAGTACATATTGTGGACTATCTGTCAGTAGAGTAAAAGTTTTGAAGAACTAAATTAGAGAGTTAATGTTGATTGAAGTTTATAAATAAGTGAGGATAAAGTGCCAATGATGATGTTCTCAAATGGATTTTAAGAAGTACATATATTATAAGGAACTGCCAATGTCATTAGTAACAAATTAACCATACAATTATTATGGGAGTCTCCGGGAGCTCCCGGTCCGCAATAATTTCTCCAGTTTTTGCTAAAATAAAATTAATAATCAATAACAAAATAACATAAATACTTGGTCTGTTTGATGACAGTTAACAGGCACTGAAATTCACGACAGTATGCTTGATTTGAAATCAAAGCTACAGAACAGATAGGCTGATCAATTTTATGGTAAATCTGCCATGGATTTTTTAAAATTGATAAGTTTCTTACATCTTGTTTGCTTGTGGTATAACTTTGAAGATTCGGAATATCAAGCGTTGGAAATTTTATCTCTTAAAGAACTAATCACATGTGGACAGGCATTACTAGACTACAAGAAATTTTAATAATGGACTTAGATCTTGACTTACTATATTGTACTATGAGGTAGGAATTTTATGCGAATTACAACTACATTTCATTGAAGAGAATCAAGTCAATTTATGCTGGGTTGACTTTGCAAAATCAAAAGACCAAAATACCTTCCCTGAATTGTAAAAGCTTGTCACCTCTGTTCTCTCCATTACTGTCTCTAATGCTTCATGCCAGTGTGTATTTAGCATGATTGAACAAATGTGGAACAAGGAAAGGAACTGGATGAACATATCATTAGTAAAAGCTGATTTACAAATACTGCAAAACTTCAATTTTTCATATAAATCCTTTTATTATTATGTGCTAGGTTAGGTTAGGTGGCAGCCCTCAGACGAGGGGCTCATTTAGGCACAAAAAAGAGTATGGCCCATTGTGATACCAGCAAAGAGTTGACACGGCACCCCCTTAGTCCGATTCGGAGAACCATTTGGATTCCGAAATGAACATGGCTATGCCCTGATTGGTAGGAATGATAGTTCGGTTAAGCTGGAGAGAAACCCAGCGCCTAGATAGTTCCATCTTCTTCTGGCGAGGGATGGACTCTGGCACATGAGGTGAAGCACAGTCTCCTCCTCCTCTTCCGAGCCGCAGCTGCGGCGAAAATCGTAATGCGGAAGCCCAAGTCTGCCAGCATGTTTGCCTATGACGCAATGGCCCGTTAATACGTTTATAGTCTTGCTTATTGAGGTTCTGCCGAGATTTATATTATGTACTATAAAAAAAAAATTAACAAAAATTCTGCCGGGTTGGATCGTTCCAGAGTTGGTAATCCTAACTTCCTCTGATTAGAATAGGTTTTAAATTGTCAGTTTGAGAGTGTTAAGTAATTTAAACATTATTCCATGGAAATATGAAAAAAAAAATACAACAGTGAACACCCAGGAGTATGTTGAATTGTTGGACAGCCCTTATGTTTTTATGCAAGATAATGCAAAGATTCATGCCAAAGGCATTCTTATTATCATGTACTGTTAACACTTTGGACTAGACTGCATGATTCTCAGTTTTTGTTTGCTAAAAGCACTAGAAATATCTATTTAATATTTAATTATATTTTGGAAGCAATGTCTCTATGTTATGTGGTTATGGTATAAGCTGAAAGTGCAAGATTTTGTATTTATCTGGTATTTAGATTAAGTTTTCCAACTCTTGTCTATATGATGAAATAGAATCGCATTCCTAAAATACGCACAAGTTTTTTTTCTTTTATAAACTTTAATTAGAATGATGATGATGTATTACAGTAAGTTTTTCAACACTTGTCTAAATATTGAAATAGAATCGCATTCCTAAGATACAAACAAGTGTTTTTCTTTTAAAATATATTTGAATTAGAATGATGATGTATTTTAATGAGAGAATAGTTTCATATGAATTTCTAAAAAAAGATTAGTAAACGTAAATACTCGTACGTAAGTCTTTATTAGATTAGAATAAAACAGTTATTTCAAAGTCTAGAATATCATGGTTTATCTAAGAAGATATAATATCTTTTTTTATGGAGAAATAAAATGCAATAGTTATACTATGTATATTTTGGACTTTGATTTGGTTTAATTTATTTTTTTATAGTATGTGCTTCTTGAAGATTAAATCAGGAATATGAATAAGAATATGTGAAGTCTTAGGACATTATAATCAAACAAACATTGAACAAAAATCAATATACCATTTCATATGGTACTATATGCGTGTGTGGTGAACATGAGAATAAAAAAAAATAGCAAATTTTATTCAAAGTTTTTGACGATGTCGAATTCTTACGTCAATTTGCTTTTTGTTGCTTTTATTAATGTCTTCTCTATTCAATTCTATGCTATTCTATTCAATTCTCATTTTGTTTTTTTGTTTTGTGTAATTTTTTTCTTTTTTTTTTGTCTTTTAAACAGGAAACGTACTGTTTCCAATTAGTAGTAGTATGTAACGAAGAATTGTTCAAGTTGACTTTTGCTTAAGCTTTGCCTTACTACTAATATTCATGGACTATCTATCCAAAGTGCTAGAATAAAAGTAGGTACTATTTAAACAGGGAAAGTATCATGAATCCATTCATTTATTCTTTATACGTGCGTTCATTAGTTCAAGTGTTTTGTTTTATTGTTTAACTATTAAGTACTTAACGTTTAAGTTTTTAAATCATTTAACAAATTTTGATTTGTTAAAAGAACACAAATCTTTCACAATTTGTTAACACTCTCTTTATGTCTCATCTGTTAATTGATTGTTTAAACTTTAAACTCTTGAGATTTTTAGCTTAAAACCTGTGCGGCAGATTGATCAAAGTTCATTTTCATTTGTTGTTATAAGAAATCAAAAAACCTACAAAAAAAACAAAAATCCCCTTTAACAAAAAGTGTTGGATGACGTTAATGATTGTGTTCAATTAATCTGGAAAAAAACCAAAACAAAAAATAATTTGTTCTTTCTTTTCTGTGGAGTTTGAATTTATTGTTTTGTTTTAATAAAACGGAAAAAATAAAAGACATAAACAAAAATATTTTTTTTTTATTGTTACATTTCCAATGCAGTGGGTGGGTGGCCTGCATTTGCATTTGAAGTGGGTGAATACCCTACATATTTACATACTATATATGTACATATTTAGTTGGTTGATGATTTAAGTTGGTCAGACTAGACATTTGATTTGTAATAGTCTAGGCCAGTGGTTTTCAAACTGTTATCTAAAGACCACTAAGGAAGGAAGGTGCATTTCTCTCAGCATTTTAAATGGCGCAAGCCTAAAATTCTTAAATTACTTGGGAAGATTCATTGTTAAATACATACATATACTTATTTACGAACAATTTCAATCAAACAAATTTTTGTGGTCTTAATAAACATTTTTGTTAATAATACGTAGATACTCATAGATCAATATGGGTTCGCTATTGCTGAAACCTATGAAATTGTTGAGCAATTGGAAATCGATGAAAAAAAATTCTAAGATGCTCTCAAAATTGTTTGGGTGGACCAATAAGTTTTTATGAAGACCACTATTCCATTGAAACCCTAGTCTAATCTTGAAACTGTAGCTTCATAGTATTATCATAGGCCAAATTGAAATGACGCATCCATCTTAACAGATTTCTTCACTAAAAAATGTTGTTTGAAGCCAAAAAATTGTGTTTCTGTTGATGTTTAAGTTATACCATGAATATTTTGAAAGAAGTTTAAGAATTTTAGGACGACAGGGTGACTCTCGTTCCACAGGCGGCGGAAATTTGAATATTTCTATTAAAATTCTTTATAATATTTGTTATAAGTAACAACTATTAATAGAATGTTAAAAAATTTGTGGATTTTACATCATTGTTAGTCTCAAAAGTGTTCCATGGACCTCTGGTAATGGCACCTCGGTCACGTGGGAGCTTAAAAACATACACATTTACATGGGTGTTGGTGAGAAAAGGTTATAACCTTGACCTTGTCTATTAATATTGAAAGCATGTTCAGAATTTGAGAATTTTACATCAATGTCAGTGTCAAAATTGTTTCATAGACCTCTTGTAATAGTAACTAGGTTCCTTGGGGGCTTAAAAAACATATGCCTACACGGTTGATGTTGAGAATTTTCGGCCTTCAACAGACGGGGACTTTTTCTATTAAAATTCTTTGCATTATTTATTTTCCTCTTATGTAATGAATATTGATAGAATTGTTAGTGTCAAAAGTGTTCCATGGACATGTGGTAATCGTATCGCGATCCCCTTGGGGCTTAAGAACCTCTGCCTACAAACGTAGTTGTTGGGTTGATGAACAGACATTAAAGTTCGGTCGGTCTTTTGTTAAGAATATGTGGACTCGTAGATTTACTATGTACATATATGTATGTTTCACTATTTCTATTGCCCATGATATTATAGAGCAAAAAAGGTTCTAGAGGGCATCCACGGACTGCATAAGTTTAAAAACCGTGCTGCCTACATAAATAGTTGTAGTTGTTAGTAGGTTGTGATAATAGTTGTTGATAGGTTGATAATATACAAGTTGGTGGTGGTCAGCGAGACCAAACATTCCAGTTTATATAGTCCAGACGACGACGACGACAATGACAACAAAAGTGACGACATACAAAACTAAAAAAAATGTCATTTTCTTTTAATGCATTCACACACGCGCCTAGTTTAAATGAATAAAATTAGGTCTAAATATCCATATACAAATAACGGTTTCTTACTTCTTCGCCCCGCTCTCGCCCGCTTTTACATATATCTACATAGTTTCTTTCTTAATATTGTAATATGTACTAATAACAACAAAAAAGGCAACACATCACAACGCAACGCAATACAATACATAATAGAGTCGCGTCGGTCAACTTCCAAACTTTGTATTTGAACTTATTTTTCAGTTGTTGTTGCTACTTATTAGTGTTAGTGTTGTTGGTTAGTGAGGCTTGCAGACATTTTGTGTCTTAAGCAAAGTTCTCTTTTTCTTCATTCTCTCTTTAAAGCGCACTCACTCAGTCAAACACTTATTCATTCACTCTGTGAGTTCAGCATGGCTACTTAAGCATACCACACACGCATTCATTTTGAATTTATTATTGCTTTTCTTTTTGTCTGTATTGAACTCTTGGTCTGGTCACCTTATCGAAAACTTGGCCACCAGATCGAGGCGAGCAATCAGTTGAGTTTGTTATTGTGTTTGTTTTTTTTCTTCCTATTTTTCTTCTGCATACTTTTTGCACACACTTAATCTCAACTTGCACTTGTTGAATGTTTCTCTTTATGTGTTTTTCTGAGTTGTGTTTATGTGTAGGGTATATGGGGTGGTGGTAGGGGAGTTCAATGTTGCTGGCAACACTGTTTGGTTGGTCACACTACTCCACTCATAATGTTTAAGAAAGCGAAAGTGATTTGTTGTGGTTTGTTGCTGCTGTGTTGTGCTGGATTGTGCAAAAAAAAAACGACAACGCTCAAAGTAAATGAAGACGAAAAATCAAATCAAAGCAAAATTGAAAAAACCAAAACCAAAAAATGCGAATGGCTACTACGAAAGTGTTACATCAGCATGATGATGGTGGTGGTGGCAACATCATACACAACCATACCAGAGATTCCAAATAAAAAGATGCCAGCCAAATCGTCATCATCGTCATTGTCACTGGATGATGGAGCAAGAGCGTGTTGGGTGCGGGTGATGATCGGTATATTCCTTTGGCTTGTGTGTTTATTATTTTTATTTATCATTGTTTTTGTTTATCATATACTAAGTATACCATACATATTAAGTAAACCAAGACAAAGTCTTGTCGTTGTTGCAGCGCACCCAAGCCGCCAAGTGTTGTGAATTTTTTGTTTTTTTCTTTTGTGTCTTCTTGTAAGAAACTCCAGCTTCATCATGATGATTATCATTGGCGGCTTCTTGTTTACTTTGATGGGAATCTCAAATATGTACATATGTAGTAGTAGCAGAGGCAACTTTAAGAAATCTGAGGTTTTTGTTGTGCTCTTTGGCGCTGCTGCTGCTGCGATGGTTTGTCTTTGCTTTGGCTTCGCTTTGCTTTGGTTGACTTCGGTTTTGGCTACGCTTCAAAATCTCGCGTTGGCCGCTTTTACATTTAGTTTCGTTTGTACTTTGCTCGTTAGCGGTTGTCTTGGGTCTCCTCCAATTGGATTGGCGCGTCGGCGCATTGAAAAAGTTCAGAAGATAAAAAAAATCATAAAAAATTTAGAAAAAAGAAAACCAAGAATTCCTAAAAATCTAAATCTAAATTGATCCCAAAGATCAAAGAAGAAAAAGAATAAGAAAGGTGTGTGTTCAAGTGTGATCAAATGTGATTTAATTGGATTGTTGTGTTGTGTGCCTTACTAAGATAATATCCTTCTACTAAATAACATGCGAAATTGTTTTTCTATTCCAACTACTACTATTAAATTATAATAAGAAAAAATTAAAATTAATGTCTATGTAAATATTCCATTTGGATTTAATAAGATTGACGAACGAGCAAAAATTTTATTTGTTTATTTTCTTTGCTTCTTCATATAAAATTGCGATTGGGTTTCGGGACAACGACGTTGACGACGACGACGGCAACAATAACAATGGAAAACAACAGATTGGCTGGTATTCATTCATTCGGGTTTTATGCTTGTTTCGCTTGCGTGCTTTTATCGTTGACAGATTGACAAACAAACCAACAGACACACAAATAGTGGGACTAATAGTGGGACCAACATTTTGGACTGACAGACAGACAGAACGGCAAACGAACGAACGAACGAACGGACATGTGCGTAGACTGATATGTCGCAAGTGGATTGATTCAACGAAGTCATCGGTCGGCGACTGCGAACAATTTCTGTTTCTGCTTCTGCTTCTGATAAGGTGCAAATGCTCGTTCAATTGAACGTCAGTCGGTTGAAAAACGTGAAACGCGACGCATCGCATTGATTTGCAATAATATACTTACTACTAAGTATCATCATAATATCATCAACGTGTTGTATCCGTGACGAAATTACAAAAGCAAAAAAGTCAAATATTGCAACAACTCAAGGCGGCCCAAAATAAGTTTTAACTAATTGAGTAAAAGTAGGTAGAGGCCTGATTGAGTTTGAGTACCCAAGTCTTAAGCAAGCAAGCCAAAGCCAAGTCAAGTCAAGTCAACTCACAGTGAGATTATCTAATCGCGCGCTATACCAAACAAGTCAGTCAAAAAAAAATTTACAAAAAAATAAAAATAAAAACAAAAAAATATAATTAAAATATTACAAAAAGAAAAGAAAATAATTTTAAGTAAAAATCATTAAGCAAAAGTTAAAGAAAAACAAAACAAAAAATAAAAAAAATCAATTAAACTCATTTTTTGGCAAAAACCTAAATACTTCAGTTTCAGTTTCTTTATTTGTTGTTTGTTGCTCATGAAAGAGTAATTTAAATATCCAAAAGGTGCGTTTATGGCCAAATTATTGTCACTGTCACATCTTCAATGCTGCATTGATATTTTCTGCTGTTATTTGAGTTGTTTTTGTTGTCTTCCGTTTGTTTGTTTATTTGTTGCTTGGTTGATATTGTATAATCATCATACAAAAGACAACAATCTTGTTAAGATATTGTATTTTCTAATCCCACTCCATCATCATCATCGTCATCATTAATAAGTGCTTTATAAAAATTAATTGTCATTTAGTCAAGTGGTTCAATGAGAGTCATAAACATTCAATTGGGCGGCATAAAAGTTCATTAAAAATTGATTAAAAAGTATTAATTAAACAGGTGCAATTAACAAATATGAATAATCGAGAAAAATAAATAAATTTTATAGTACATTCACATAATCAAAGAAAGGAATGGACAGACTAATGGATTTATTAGAATATTTAATGTGTTATATTGTAGTATTGAATGTGACTAATTTACAATGTATGTTTTCCATTCTAAAATTCACAGTTTTCAGTTTTCAGTTATGACTAAGATAACACTAACTTGGTTGGTTAATCGCACAAAAAAAAAAAAACAAAAAAAACATGACTACTGATAAAACTGAAGCAAAATAAAGCAAAATAAAATATACAAAATAATAAACAGAAAAATACAATACAATAAAAAAATAACAAAATAATTATAGTACAGGGAAGTCGTCTCTCTATAGTTTTATAGAGAATTTTATTAAAATTTATCGAGGACACTAACACATTTTGCCTGTGTGATAAAATAAAATACATAAGGAAAAAGCTTTCTTCAACCTTCATCAGACCATATCAATAATCAACTTACTACCCACTGCTTTCCAGCCCCTTCTATAACACTTACATATTATTATTTTTGTATATTAAAATGAGTATGCGTGTGTGCGGTTTTGTTGGTACTTAAACACGATTTTCCACTTAATTAAGTTTTCTAAATCATTAGATTTGTTTTTAAATGTTTTGCAATATTTTTGTTTTTTTTTTTTGCAAATTCAGCAATTGTTTTTATGGGTCTAAGTATATCACGGAAAAAAGATTGAAATTTTATGTTATTTAGATCAATTGACTTAGATTGCTTAAAGCTTTTGAGATGGAAGGATATTAACAAGTGTTTAGATATATGTACAATTATTATTGTTGGGGGGGATGTAGCACTGCGACCTATAAGATCTATTGTGCCCAATACCCTCGATGGATTGTAGTATTGGTCCTACTTCACAGAGTCTGAATTCGTCCTCGGATATGGTGAGTTTGTCAAGGTGTTTGCTTCTCCTGCGCATCAGGGCAGAGCAAGTTCCTATCACATATAGTGCGGTCTCATCATCTTCCCCGCAGAACCTGCAAATATCATTAGACAATATTCCCAGTTTTGTTAACCTACAATGTCCTGTTAATAATCCCGTAATGATTCTTAATTTGTTCTTTATTAAGTTCATACAGTCCTTGTAGCGTTTTAGGTTGTTTGTCCCTAACGCTAATTTGGGGTGTGATAGGTAATGTTTCCCAGTGTAATCTCCTTTGTTTGTCCTCTTCTTCCCCGATAATACGGGAGATGTTACCCGATCCTACTGCACAGAATTGTTCGAGCCTACAAATGGAGATGATACTCCTTTCCTGGCAAGTTTATCTGCCATTTCGTTTCCATAATTCCCTACGTGTCCCGGAATCCATAGAATTTGCACCTGATTGAGTTGCCCCAGGATGTACAGCTTATCAATGCACTCCATCACCAGTTTCAATGTGACATGGTGAGATTTAAGTGCTTTGATAGCTGCCAGGCTGTCAGTCAGTATTGCTATTCTGTGGTTCCGGTAGTTACGTTCGAGATTAAAGTGCGCAAACTTATCTATAACCTGTCAATGTACTAAAGACAAAGTTTTCCATGAGCTGATTGTAATGATAAATAAATTATTGCTTCCCTTAACATCTTTGGGCATATTTTCCCACTAAAAAAACTAAACAGGAAATCAATTCATTATGTTTATCATTATTCAATATTGAATTATTTAAATTTGTTAAACAAAAATAAGACTTCAGTCAGTGCTGTGTTTTGCCTAGCCTTTTTCTTATGAAAAAAGTAATCTGTAATCAAATGAGTATAATACAGTAAAATATTCCGTGGGCGGACTTCTATGCACAGTGGGAGAAATGGCCAATCTTGTGGCGCATTGCTAATAACTTACAAAAAAATGAAAATTTAAAAAAAAATATTATTTAAAATAAATGAATAAAAACTTCTTATTAAAAAAAATTAGAAAAATCATTCCGAGTCAGAGTTTTCGGTTATAAGGCTACCAGGTAACTCAATAACATTTGAGAGAAGTTATTTAACCTTATTCCTGAGAATACTTTGAGGTACTTTTATATTTTGATGGTGCACCAAGTTCTTCATAGTAATTCAAATCGAAGTTTTACGATTTTTAAAATTTCTTGCTTGGTACGGAATGTATTACACCAAACTAAAAAGGGGTGCGTTTTGACACTACTAACATTGTACATAAAAATCGCAAAAAACCAATAAGTTGCAAAAACCTGCTGCTAGTTTTTCAACTTGACATAAATAATGGACCACAGAAAACACACTATCTCAAATGGTATTTTCTACTACGATTTACTACTAACAAACTTTTTATTTCTTATCTAATACATACTCTAGTACTTTCAATTAAAACATTAATCCAATTAAAAAATCAAATATATAGGGGGGTGTGTTTTCGTCGTATGGAGTTTTGCATTCCACTCGGCCACTCGGTGATTTTATCGAATAACCAAACCGCTTTAACTGAATGTTAATAGAGCTGTCAGCATATAAAAACACAAAAGGAGGAATCAAACACTCCCAAAAGAGTTTTCTGTGGAACCTAAAATCGGAAATCTGGTGGAATAGAGGAGGAAGAGTTTTCTGTGGCATCCCCATAAAAACATATTTAGTTAATGCACTGCAAAAAGGCGGGAATATATTTTTCATAAAATATATGCTTACTTTGGATGATCAAAGCGAATATTGAGAGTAAAATAAAATAAAACCAGAAAGAAGGAAGATATAATACTCTTCACTCTCCTCCGGTTGCAACCAACCGAACGGCGACAAATGCCAGATATCAGATATGCTTCCTTTCAAAGCATCACTATATTCTCTTTGTTACAGTATCAACAAAGAACACAGTTTGAGTATCAAATGTGAGCACAGTTTGCGGGGCACAATACAGTTGTCTATGTACTTTTTTGTTACCCCTAGAATCTTGAAATTTACATGGTTGATGAATAAAACAAAAATCTTTTTCTAAAAGGAGCATGTGGTTTGTTTGGGAGGCACGCCTCCTAGTGCTCCGATTTGGATGATTCCGACAAATGTTCAGCGTATGGTAAAAAGAAACCTTGAGATCTCTAGCTCAAAACTTGAGGGACTAGTTTGTACTCCCGTGAAGAGTATAAATAAGTATGCCGAAAATTTAAAATGTGCCTAGAGCTGACAGACTGGTCATTTCTCCCACTGTGCTACGGTTTCAATGAAATTGTTCACCAACTGAAATGTAATTTCTTCTAAGAAATAACTTGGAACTAAGAATTTCCGTATTATTTGTATCCCTTACCCAATCATTTTGTTCTTTATTCATAAATTCTCCATTCTACATGGTTCATTGATGTTTCTACTTACTTCTTTGTTTTGCTTTCCATTACTTGACACAGTTTTATTAATAATAACAAAAGAATAATGAGAGAGTTTTGTCCCTCTGTATGGGGGCGCACCATTATTTCATCCTACCTCAATCTGTTTTATGTTTGTGTGTTTTCTGTTTTCTGTTTTCTGTTTTTTTCTGTATTATTGTTTACTTTTACGCGAAACTATTGCGAATCTTGTGTCTGTTTCTTCGTCATCATTCTCCTTGCTACAACAGCTTTTTTTGTATTGACATCACTTCACTGAAAATGCTCGCATCTTTGGCGCTTTGAGTGCTGCTGCTGCTGCTACACTCTTTATTTGTATTTATTTATTTATTTGTTATTATATTATATAAGATTTGTGCGACTGCAAGCAGCAATATCAAGTGAGTTACTTCATGTTTGCCTTGACAAACAAACAATTTAAGTGTCGTCAACATCAAGACAACAATGACGTGCCCAAAAAAAGAAATAATAGCATGCAAAGATGATGACGACGTAATCGATATCAAGAAGATCATCATCATCATTACCATCATCATCAATGCTATTTGCTTTTGCAAACTAAAAAAACTTTAGTACACCATGCTTAATTTCTTGTCTTTGATGCTGCTTAGAGAGTTCGTGACTCCGGGTGAATAAGGCAAATTGAATTTTATGTATCTTGCAGAGATACTATAATATCTATCCGACTGTGTAAATAGATACTACTATATTCGTGTGTGTTGTTTTTATAGATGTGACGAATGGCCTCGCAAATGTTTTCTTGTTGCCGTCACAACATCATAAAGTGCCACTGACCCACAACAACTCGCAAAACTTAATAAAAAGTTATAAAAAAAATTCAACAGCAAAAACAACAACTGTTTAGTTACATAACGGCTTTTCTTGTTCGCAGTATCTTGTTCATGACATTCAAAAAAATTTCAATTCAAGTGAATCTATTTCCGAACAGTCAAAAGGTGTTTGCCTGCCTGCCTGCCTGCCTCCCATCGGTTGGAAGTCATCAAGAGTTGAAAGCCTTGAGACGTGCGCTACAAAGTTAGAGATTGAACACCGGGGACAACGTTCATTGAACGAACGAATGATGATATAAATGATCAAATACATTTGTCCATTTGTTGGCCTTCTAAGTTGCAGCATTCAATTCCATTGAATAATGTAATTATAGATACTTTTTGCTTAGAAAAATAGATAGATAATCGTCGGTATTGTTTCAGTTTGTAAAAGTTCAAGTTCTAATTCTGATTAGATTTCATTCTGGTGTCTGGTGGTCTTACTAACAATGAGGTTCTTGTGTTAAGTTTTCTACTATTTCTCTTTAATCGTGTTTTCAGTTAATTTTATTTGAATATTAATAACTTATTTTTCTATTTAATTCTGTTTCTGTTCTGTTATGGCTGTTTGTATTCTTGAACCCAACTCAACGAATTGTATTCGCTTTTTCTGTGAACGCTTCTTATTTAAATTACTCTGTCCGTAACTATGTCAATACAATGCGCATTCATAACCTTATTTACATACTGTTTTTTTTTTGTATTTTTCTTTAATTGGACTTTAACAAAAACACGAGGTATTTAAGTGTAACCCCACCAACCAATCAACCAACCAATCGCCCGTCATTGTTCCCTCGTTTCTTGTTTCACTTCAAACTCAAAGTGTGCGGGCTTTAGATAATTTTTTTTGGTGTTTTGTTGTTGTTTACCTTTTTTGATTTACACACTTTCACATTATGTCAACAATAATGAAACCTCACATTCCAATCAGATCAACTTCTCATCATCATCATCAATATCATTATTATCATAATAATAAACATCATCACCTGCACGTGGAATTCCATTAACCAAAAAAGGTCATTAACCAGTCCAGTAGAATTGGTGACAAATACACACGCTCACACACATAACACCAGTTGTGTTTTTTATATTCACCTAAATAAATCTAAACCTGCTTCTTAAATAAATTGAAATAACTTGGTTCAGTTCAGTTCAGTTGAGTTCAGATAAAGTTCCCATGAATTATTAAACAACGATTTCTGTGCATTCGAAATTGATACCTAAACGTAGAAAATAATGTTGTTGAGGGAATCGTCAAACTAAATTAGAATTGTTTACAATCACACGAGTCTACAAGAAGAATTCTAATGAAATATGAGATAATTGGGAAAAAATCTGTATGGTCTAAGGGTTGAACATTTTATCCTAAATTAATAATAAAAAAGATTAGAATTTGTAACATGTAATTTTAAAAAGAGAATGATTTGAAAATAAAGTTCTGTCACAAAACCAGATCTATAAAACACTAGTGTACCCGGCGTGCTTTGCTACGCTTCCGACGTGATGTTAGCGCGTGATACACTTCTCTTTTTACTTTTGAAAAATCGGACGAATCACATATTAATATTGACATAATTTCCTGCTATATTTGGCAAAGGCGACTCGATTGATTTTAAAATATGTCTCTAAATCTCTCTTTATCTCCAAAACTACGCCACCTACCGGGGCCAAATGTAGCTTATAACCATACACTTGACCCAATAAGTGCAAGAAATAAATTTCATCAAAATCGGTCCAGCCGTTATCGAGTTTGGCGCTTACCAACACTTTTAGCGATTAATTTTTATATATAGAGAGATAGAGATATGAATATTTCTGTGTTCTAAGCGATCAAAGTTTAACCAAAGAAAATAGGACACAACGCGCTTTAAAACTCTAAGAAATTCATTAAATTATGATAAAATATGATATCATTGAATAAGATTGGTTGGTTTTATGATTTCAAAGTCAAAGTCCCTAAGAATGTAAATACCATAACTAGTTTTGATTCTCCTAACAGAATCATTTTTACATTAGAATTGGTCAAATATGTATAATAACCAAGGATTTTGTGATCAAGTTCTATTACAAAATCATATCATAAATCCTAGGAAGATTTCTGTCTTCTAAGAGTTTAAAGTTGTATTTATTTATTTATTTATTCGTTACAAATTACTGTCAATAAAAGTAGTACAACTTGGTAAAGAGAGTACATTAATAATAGCTAGCAATGCCCCTACTCACAGCCATGTGTGGTCAGAGACAGACATTACACACCCCATCCAAAATTGTATCGTCCTGATGTTGCATATGTGTTGCAGTACCAGATCGTTGATAGCGGTGGGCGAAATTTCAGGAGAAAGGATGTGGTACATTTTATTATAATTATCACAAAATACACGAAATGGATCGTGTGAGGCAAAGTTTGTGGAGCAAGAGGAACAAAATTCCTAGTTTACTCAAAAGCCCGCCGAATCAACAATACCAGTAATAAGATTATGAAGAACTTATTCTTAAAGAAATTCGGTAATTACTAAACGAAGAAAAATCAATAAGAAGAAGGCTGCTTGAGTATGAAGGCTAACCGTACTCTAGGGTTCCAATTTAAACCAAGAATCGCAAAAAGAAGGAATTGCTTCTACTTAGTATACTGACTCAATACGTTCTTGATGTATTTTGTATAGAGGACTCCAGACGCACGAACAATATTCGAGGACTAAAGAGATAAAAAGAAGCTTTGCTATGTAGGTTGTCCATAAGATGGTAGGATATTATGATCTAAAACCCCTTTAATTGCTATTTATTTATATCTCTTTGAGAATTCAATTATAAGGCAAAATTGGTTATAAAAACTAAAAATCTTGATTTTGATTGATTTTATAATAAAATCACAAAAAAAAAAGAAGAAAGTTGGTAATAGTTTTTATAAAAAGTCAGATCAATGAATGATATCTGTGTTCTAAGGTTTCAAATTATTATGTTCTATTGTTAGAAAAACATTTTATTTCACTTTTCCCAAAGAGAATTGCAATTGATAATGGTCATACTATGGGATTTGTCTAGAAAACGAACTTCGAAAAAACTTAGAATTGTTCAAAATTGCCATATTGAGATTTTCTTATAAGTAAAACTTTTTTACCAGAATTGATTAATAAATGAAAATGGAGTGACAAAATTGGTAACAAGGTTCAATTTATTGAGCAAAGATGTGTTACAATGTAGTCTATGTTGGGTCTATGTACAATATATTGTTTCATGTGGATTTTTACATTTCTTGAAGAGAATCGCTATTAAATTAGACTCATGTAGAACAAATCTTCCTCAAAAATAACTCCGAAAATATTGGGTTTTATGAAAACATTTTGATAATGAAGTTCTGTTGAAAAATCATATCATTAATCATAGGAAGATTTCTGTATTCTTTGAGTTCAAAGCTGGAATAAGAATATATACTTGATACCCATAAGAAAATCTTCTTTATTATACAGATATTTTAATCAATTGTACAAAAAAAAAAAAAAAAATTATTATTAGTTCACTCAAAGAGAATCAATATTTGATTAGATTTGGTAAAATTCACACGGTTGATTGTACTCGTTTATAGAACTTAATTAAAATACTTGGTTCTGATGAAAAAAGTTGATTAGTCTTTAATGTATGTTATGTTGGTTCAAAGTTTTCATCAATTATTGCCAACAATAAATCGCTTTTAGATAAGAATTTAGAAAACACTTGGTTAAGTAATAAAGTTCTTAAGGGAAAAACAGATCATTGAGTAAAAATTTAGACAAACTGTGTGGTAGAGTTCTAGGATTCAAGACAAATAATTAAGCCTTAACAGATCAATAATATTCAGTTAATTAATAAGAAATGAGAAAATTATAATACTACTAGCTGTGCCTGCGACTTAGTAAGCGTGGTAATTGAAAAAATGTCATTTGATTGGTGTGTAACAGCTAGGAAGATACAGTGATACTTCTCTGTATACGATATTACATGAAGAGCCATCATAGTAACATTCGGCAGAGCAGCATAATGTTGGCGCGCAACAAATCAACCAAAAATTTTGTAACAATTAAGGAAAAAGTTACCAACAGTACTCAAAAAAATAAATATCTTTTGATTATGCAGGTCGATTTTGTTTAAATAAACGCTATATGTTACAGAAAGCTTGTTACAATACACCAATGAATACAATATTCAAAATGGTTAAGCCGTTTCTGAGATTAGCGTGCACAAACATATGTATAATATATGTACATATATAGATTTTTAATTTAATCTTTCTTAAAGTTTAATTGAAACATTTAACATATCTTATAAGTCGTCGTTGATTATAGTATCCGGATACTCGAATAGCGAACTGTTACTTACTTCTTTGTATCAAAGGTTAATAACAAAGTGTGAATGGGGATTTTCTTGATCTTTAATGTATGTATCTAGATATCTATATTCCTTATCTAATTTGTCTTGTCTTGTTGTAGTTTCACTTTAACTATTCATTAAAAAACAAGAATGTAAAAGTGTTTGAGCAAAGTGTCCAGTAATAAATGTTGTGGCCAATTATAATTTAATAACAAATAATTATTTAATTTTAAAATTATAATTCTTCTTATTAAAATAACAAATTTTCTTCAAAATGTATAGTATTGTATTTAATTATTGGCAATAGAAATGTGCATTGCAAGCGTTAATCAAAGCCAAGAAGCTGTCATTAAGTGTTGATTACGACGACATTAATTTCCTGAATAAAACAAAAAAAAAATTTATAAAAACTTGCTAAAGCAACGTCACATCAGTGGTGGTGTCTGGCTCTCTGTCTATCTGTCTGTCTGTCTGTTGTCATTTAATTGTGCATTTTTGCTTTTGTAATGAACTCTAATTAGAAAATGACCGTTGTATCAACGACAATAACAATGTACTATAAAAAAAATATAAAAAAAAAAAAAAAACAGAATATAAAATCGAAAATAAAATTCTCCATTCGTTGCGCTTACCCAAGTTTCATTTTGAAGTCGAAAAAAAAAAAAAAAAAAAAAACAACAAGCGACGTGCGACATTTCGAGTTTAGGTTCAATGTCATTTCATATGCTCTCCACTAATTCCAATTCTTTGATCATCATGATGATCATCTACATCTACATCAACATCATTATCACTAACCTTTTGACAATTTATGTATGTGAATGTTCGTTTAATATTCCGCTTTGCATTCAAATCAATTCCTTTGCAAATGACAACGCATTAAATTAATTGCTGCTCATCATTTATGGGTACACTTTTATCCTTAAATCGTGATGGTGTTTTTTATATCTTTTGAAAACTTTCCATTAAATGTACAAAAAAAATTCCATTGTCTAGAACTAGAACAAGTTTTTATTATTCTACTTAATAATGAGTTGTTTTTTTGCCAATCAGGAAAAGTAATAATCAGTAATTTTCCTTATGTTTCTCTTAATAATGCCCTTTCACTTTCACTTTTTGTCTGTTCTGTTCCCTTCTGTTCTGTTCAGTTCTGTTCAGTTCTGTTCTGTTTGTATCTGTTTATCTTTCATCCTTTCCATTACCTTGAAATACTCAGTAGTAGTAGGCTTGGAATTGGATTGTTTTTTTTTATAAAATTTTCAAGAACGTCTTATAGAAAATAAAACATAATCTGTAGAAAATAAATTTTATTTTTAAAATTTTGTTGTTAAACGAATTCTTGTGCTTGGTAAACTAAGTACTAAGTAAATTTTTTTTACCATTTCCAGACAAAACATCTTAACATAAAACAAAATCACAACTATTCTAAACGATAGACATGGCGGCTTTATTACATGATGCATTCGACTGGTATAGAGATCTCATGGATAACAAGAGCGGTAAGCATAAACTTAATCTCCATCATCACACTATTTTCTAAAATTTATCTTCTTTGTTTGTTATACTAGATCCTCGTGTTAATGGTTGGTTCTTGATGTCATCACCGGTGCCTACACTCGGTCTATGCATATTCTATGCGTATTTTAGTAAATCTCTGGGACCCCGCTTGATGGCCAAGCGTAATGCATTAGATTTGCGTTCGGTGCTTGTTTATTATAATTTCTTTCAGACAATATTCAGTGCCTGGATATTCTATGAGGTAAATAGTCCCCCCTAAACAATGATGTCAAATCATTCCTTACTTATTTTTCTTATTGTTTTTTCTTTGCAGTACTTAATGAGCGGTTGGTGGGGTCACTATAGTTTCAAATGTCAACCGGTCGATTATAGCAATAGTCCATTGGCAATGCGTGTATGTTTTCTTTGTATATCCAATTATATATACTGATTTATCAATCATGCATTCATTTGTAGATGGCTAACATTTGCTGGTGGTACTATTTGTCCAAGTTCACAGAGTTCTTTGATACGCTATTTTTCATTTTGCGTAAGAAAAATGAACATGTTTCAACACTTCATGTCATACATCATGGTTGTATGCCATTCTCCGTTTGGATGGGCTTGAAGTTTGCACCAGGTCAGTCAATAGAATTTGTTATAATAATCCTTATATAACTAACTTGATCTTGTTCTCTCTTTTTAAGGTGGTCATAGCACTTTCTTTGCTCTGCTTAACTCTTTCGTACATATTGTCATGTATTTCTATTATATGATTGCTGCTATGGGTCCAAAATATCAAAAATACATCTGGTGGAAGAAGTATTTGACTACCTTCCAAATGGTAAGTCATATATTTAGGTAATTGCCTTTGAATATATGTATCTGATATTGTTCTTTTGTATTTGTTTCAGGTTCAATTTGTTGCTATTTTTACGCATCAATTCCAACTGTTGTTTAGGGATTGCGATTATCCTAAGGGTTTCATGGTTTGGATTGGATTGCACGGCGTTATGTTCCTGTTTCTTTTCTCAGATTTCTACAAAGCCAAATATACAAATGCTGGTCGCCGAAGTGGTAGTCGCCAAGCGATCAAAGTCAATGGCTATACAAAAATTGCAAATGGCACAAATGGTGTCAGCTATAGTAATGGACATGCGGGCGCCGGTGATGCCAAGTTGCATGCTAATGGCAGCAACAAGGGCGCATGCATGGTAAGTGGTCACAACAACAATAACATCAGCAACAACAACAAAAGCAAAGCTCAATTGCCACATAAAATAAACAATGCGGTTTTGGTTCAAGTTTTGTTTTTCTAAAGAATGTTGGTGGCCCTTGAGAGTTGAAGCTATGTAAATAGTTGGAAGCTTTCAATATACATACATACATGCAATGTAGGGAGAGATAACAAAATACTTAAATCGACTCAACTCGACTCGAACGGCATTTGTTTATTGACATGACTTATGAATATTCTAAGTAAATAACAGCGACTTGTAGTTACAATAGTTTAATTCAATTGCTTTATACTAGAATGATGAGATAAGTTAGGCAGGCTCACCTTCGAATTATGAATTGTATGAATATATGTAATTGTGGATTAGGACAAAGTTGGGAAGGGGGATATGAGTAGGGAAATCTGGCAATTAGCATGCATATGTGAAACCGGATACAAGGCGACGGCTGTGGCGTTGGTGGTTTTGTTGTTGGTTGTTAATGTTTGAAATAGATGCGGCCATTAAACTCTCAATACTAATGACAATTGATAGAACGAAATCTATAATATATTATTTCTTATTTTTCTATTATGTTTATTGCAGCCCGTTTTGGAAGATGATTATGAAGAAATGGGCTCTAAGAATGGCTACAAGAACGGTTATCTCTCATCAAATGATGCCATCTTAAACCCCGACAGCAGTAGCTCTAGTCTGCATCAGCGCAAAGTCAAATAATAAGCATATAATGAAGGAGACGCGAAGAGAAGTGAAGAGAAAAGCAACAAAAAGAAATATTAAAATAATATTTAATGATATATTTTATAGAATTAAGTGTAGTTAGCATTTAAGTTCTCTGAAGTGTTGATTGATTAAAAAACACACACATAAAGAACCAACAAAGTGGAAGAACAAAAACAAAAACACCAGCATTTTTTTATAATTTATTTTTATGTAATTTATAAAAAAAAAGAATAAGAAAAATAAAAATAAAAAGGAAAGGAAAGGAAATCAACAAAAGTGATGAAGAGTGATGAATAATGAAAGTGTTAGGAACAGGAGGAGAAGAAATGTATTTATTAAAAATAAAAGAAAAGAAAAGTAAAGAGAATTGATCAAAGTAAATGATAATGATGAAGTGTAGTCTGTTGTTGTCCTTGCTTTGAAGAACAACCAACACTACATAAGGGTAAACTAAGTAACAATCAAACAAACAATCAATCAATCAATCAATCAATCATCTATATAATGTAACAATCTATCAAGAAAGCAAACAACAAACCAATCAGAACCCCTTTATTTTTTATATAAACTTTAAAATGAAAAAGAAACAAAAATTTAAAAAAATATTGCATCTAAGGTGTTGTGTGCTTATTATATTACTCCTATGCCTTTCTATATGCTATAGCACTTTATTTATTATATATGGAAATGTATTGAAAAGAAAATCCTTAAAAGAACCACAAAAGCAAACAGCAACAACAATAAATAATAATAAACACAAAACCACATAATAAGTGTTCGAACAGCAACAACCAACCTACCAAAATCCTATAATAAAGAAAATGGAACAATTTTTTATATACACATATACACAAAATATACAAAAATATACACCACCCAACATATAGAAATAGAAGAAGAGGTTACTATATGAAAGAAAGAACCAACTAAGCTCTTTTTTAGATATTATTATGTTTTTTATAATATATTTCTATAATGCAACAAAACATGGAAAAAAATGAAAATGAAAATGTATAATTGTAAAGGTTTTTTTTATATTTTTTTTATAGATTTACTTTTTATAGAAATATAATATAGAATGTTGATATTATAGAAATTTCTATGTAAGAAGTAAAAAAAAGGGGACATGTTGTAGGGCTTAAGAGCTTTTTTTGTAAGCATTCTTAATATATTACCTAATGATAATAATAAATAATAATGATAATAAAAGAAACAAAAGAAAAATGTTGAAAACAAAAAAAAAAAACAAAATAAAGACGCTTATATGAAATAAATCTATAATTTTATTTAGATATTGAAAGAGAATACAAAAATTATAAACAAATACTTGATGCTTTTTATACAATTTAGAATAAAAAATAAAACATATATTAATATGATGATGAAGATGATGATGATAAAAAACTAGGGAATTTGTTGTTGCTAAAAAACTAAACTCATACTTAGTGCAAATATATTTATAAATAAATATATATAACTAAAATATACAAAAAACAAACAAACAAAAAACTAAAAAAAATTACAAAAAAATTAATAATATTAAAAGAAAATATGTATATCTATTTATGCTAATTTTTAGATAGATAAATGGCAAATTGCACTTGTAACTTAGGGAACAAAGTAGTTATTATTATTATTATTCTGTTGTAAAAGAGTTTGTATTGTTTGTATTTAGAATTCTTATATACTCGTTTATATTTGTATATTTGTATTTAGGTATACTACTATACTAGACACACTAAGACACTAAGGTGCATTAGTTGCAATGCAATTGTATAAAAGCGCACTCAAATAAATTCATGGATATAAAACACAATCAGGATATTCCAATCTACTAATGATTCCATGAAAATTTTGGGTTGCATTTATAATTTATGCATCACAGTCTTTGTAGTAGATCTTTGTTGCTATGTTCTATACTATTTTATATTTTGATTTTGTTTTTCTTTTCCTCATGCATTTACTTGGATATTCTTTATCTTGTTTTCATGTTTCACTTGTCATATTCATGTCAGTCATACATTTTTATTTGTAATATTTTTTTTTTTTGTATATTTTATTATTAAAAATTGTTGAAACAAAAATGAAAAACAAATATAAACAAAAATAATAAATTTAATATAAAAATTTGTTATAAAACTTGTAAAAATAAAAGAAAAGATGATAAGAGATTGGTTTCTTGTTAAGATTGGTTAATAAGATGATGTTCAAGTTCAAACATATTGAAATGAAAAAAAAAAAAAATATTTTATTTATAAACACACACAAGTTAAAGTTTTTTAATTCATAATACAAAAATTAAAATAAAGAAAAAAAAAAAAACATTATTTTAATGATATAATTTCTGTTGTTTTTCTTATACAGATTACCATAATTAATTACATAGTTTATTCTGGGTACTGCACTATGTGCATAAATTTAGTGGAATCAGAATTTACTTCCTGATTGCTGCACTGTGTGCATTTGATTCCTGGGATATTGTAAATTACTGAAATTAGAGAATGAAGACAAGGAGCGTTGTGCTTCCTTCAGCATTTCTTTTAGGGGAAAGACTACCAGTGTTGGGTAGCTGCCAGAATTGGGAAGGTATCATAATTGGGTATGGAACAGAGTTGGAAGATGTTATAATAGGAAATCAACGCCGGCCCTACGCTTCACGCAAATTCTATTTCAGTTTTATGTTAAATAAATAAAAATTCTCAAATTTAAATTAATCTAGACAAAATTTAACTTTCTTGCTTTTGCACTGGAAAATTTTGCAATGAATTTATCTTTATTTATGGATTTTCAATTGATAAAATTGCCAAGTTCGATATTGTTACAAGTTTCTAATTTGTCTGACAATTTAAAAATTATAAAAATATAAATTTGCTGTCAGTTGGCGAGCGGCTACCAGTTGGTGCGTTGTGAGGGTCTCTCCTAATTCAGCTGTTCCACACCAGGGCTACCTGCATTTATTGAAGTGCTGCCAAGGTGTCCTGGAAATGATCGATAGTTATCGCCAGGTAAGTCTCCTGTCCAAGATCATACCCAGGTAGCGGGCTGAGCCCACCTGAGGTATAACCGACTTATAACATCAAGACGGTTGGTCAGGAGTCTCTCCTAAGCGCAAACGTACAGTGCTGCAACTTTTCGCTGTTAATAGCGATGTTGCAGCTATCTGCCCACCATCAGCGTATGTGGCTAGCAATGTATTATCAGCATCTGGGGCTTGCAAATCAACGGTGTAGAGTGTGTACGAAACAGGTCCAAGAATACTGCCCTGAGGTACACCCGCACCAATACTCCGGACACTAGATCGATCGTCCCGAATCTCAACCATAAAATAGCGTCCAAGCAGATATGATCTCAAAAGAAGATACTGGGTAGCTGGGAGGAGGGACTTCAGCTTGTAAAGGAGGCCTACATGCCAGATCCGATCGAACGCTTGCTGAACATTCAGAAAGATGGCAGAGCTATATTGTTTGTTCTCAAAGGCCTCGAGGACATGCTGCACAGCTCGATGAATCTGTTCTGGTGCACCATGAAGATGCCGAAAGCCAAACTGATGATCAGCACTTACTGTCAGCATTCGTCCAAGAAATATTCTTTCGAATATCTTGGAGAAAACCGGCAGCAAACTTATTGGTCAAAAAATGTTTCCTTTATGCATAAATTTTAAATTTATTATGGCAAAGACCACTAAAAACATTAGAGAAATTAAATAAATTGGGCTTTTTAGTGAATTTTTTAACTCTAACAACAGTTTTTTTTTTAAATGCCCATAACTTCTACAGTTTCTATCCAATTGATTTTGGATGTTTTTCAAATGAAGGTTTTGAGTCAAACACGAAACTATGCCATGATAACCTTCCACTGTTTTATGGGAAGCGAGTTGGATAATTCTCTTTGAATATTTTTAGAAAGGAAAAACAATCAACGGTGAGTGTTACACGAATTTATGGCAGCGTTTGAGTGATGAATTCAAGAAAGAAACGTCCATATTTGTGCGAAAAGTATTGTGAAAAATGTTCCAATAATAAAAACCGAAGGTTTGGGGTTGATGGCTGCTAAGGACCACGAAACTTTGGTTTTTGAATACAATCTATAACCAAGGGTTCCAAAGCAACATCATCATCGCTCAATAAACGTGATCAATGGTAGCATATTGATCTGAAATCAAACAACTCATAAGATCGTAGCATAGTTTTAGGTGCAAACAATTAGAAACCTATAAATCTGAAGCAATTATAATAGCAAACAGTAGTAAAATAAACGAAATTTCTAAAGAAACTCTTGCTAAATTTAACAACAATTTACCAGTAAATTATCTATGAAATATGATAAATTTATGCACATGCGTCATATCATCTTCTGGTATACTACATACATAATATTTACAGAACACTTTGCAAAATAACAAACTTATACTCGTATACAAAATATTTTCATAGTCATATAAACTAAATAGATTTGTCAACGGTTCATAGAAAGGTGTCATCTGTAATTTAATCAATTGATTCAAGTGAGTGAGAAGAGGAGGATTTCTGTTATGACCAGAAGGTGTTTAAAATAGCACTTGATTATTAAGAGTTCGTACTTACACAACAAAACAAGCAAAAGTTGTATAACCTGAGAGAAAATAGGGAAATTAGTAAAGCTTATTGTATAAAATCTGGATTTATAATTTATAATAAAAATATGAAAACTTTAATAAGCTATTATTAAATAGAAATTCTTATGAAGATGAAGTGATAGAAAATTATTGTAATTACATGTAATGATATGCTTGTGGGAGGTCCAGACATTAGACGATCGATGCTTGTTCGATGGATTGTCAATACGAGTATTATTGATTAAACGTTGGAAAAAATCGAGTGTAGGAAATATTAACAGTCAGGCGTATCAAGAATATTGCATTTTGATGGCGAAATAGTCATGCACGTACTAGTAATACTAGTTGGCTATGGGGGGCCATTGTTCTATAGAGAAACCAACTAAGTTTGAATGAATAATAATAATAAATGCATTAAAAACAATTGCAAAAAATAATTATTAATAATTTGGAAAAAACAAGTTGAAAAATTGTAAAATCTACAAGGTCTTATTATATGGTATAGTCAATAAAAAAAATATATTGCTTAATTCACTAATTAGTGGTAAATAACCACAACTAAAATAAATAGATATGTAAAGAGGTAGGAGCAGAAGGAGAGAAATCAATTGATGCATCAAGTGTAAACATGTTCAATTGGCTTGGAAACCTAAAGTGTTATGAACAAATTGTAGAAAAGAATAGCAACATGAGAACCTAGTCAGTGGGTGAAGTTGCAGTTATTAGACTTAGGGTAACAAATATTTATATTACAAACATATTTTCTCAACCTTCCACCGGTATAAAGGGCATGCATACATAAGAGTTAATGACCGGAATGTTAGATAATGGTAATGCAAGGCGAGAGTTATACATAGATAGACAATCGAAAGAGCATGAAAGTATACTTGGGCTAAATTTTATGCAAATTGCAAATGCAAAACTTCAATTAGCCAACACTTAACATAGTCTAAGTGTTTGTCTGTCTGACAGACTAGTATATGACTAGTCAGTCAGTCAGTTAGTCGGTTGGTAGGTCAATCGATCGATCCGTTTGTCTGTCCTAAAGATAAATATTGATACAATCATGCAATGGGAATAAAAGTGCAACTGACATTATCTCATTAGACGGCTGACACTGTTATTAGTCTGTCATTATATGTATCCATACTGTATGTGTAGTTGGAGCATTTAACCCCGAAATTAAGTATCATAATTTTTGCTCGCAATTATTGGACAAGTGTAGTTTGTAGAATGTTGTTTTAGCATTTTTGAACTATCGAATTGGAAACATTTTATACCAGGTAACTTTCCATTGCATATGATGGAAATTTTTGTGTTTTGTGTTTCCTTGTTCTTCCATTAATGGAGAAAGGCAAAAAATAGGTTAATAAAACAAAAAAAAAAAAAAAGGATTACAAAGAACTTATAAACTGAACTTGTTTTGAAACACAGCTTCCTTTAGCACATGCTCATGCACCACAAAGTCATCATCAAGTCATTCGTTCGTACATTCACTCATTAATATTTGCCTCTTTTTCAAAGATACTCAATAGCACCCTATACTCAAGTAAGGTATATTAAGTTATTACAAAGAACAGTTAAGAAAAACTATAATTTCTATATTATTTCGAAATTAGCTTGCCATTTTTATCCTTTGCTCGAAGTAATTGGATCAAGAAAGCTATGTATAATTTTGTTAGAAGATTCTATAGAAATCTCACAACTTCGTTCTTTCATTCTAAATATTTACATTGCTCAGTATAACCGACAAAATTATTAACTTCATCATGCACCATTTTTCCCAACATCAAATGGTAGAGAATTCAAATTTTATACCTTCTTAGGTCCTTCTCAGTAAAAATATCACTCTTTTTGAACTACAAGTAGAAAATTATCAATTTATCCGGAATTTAGAAAAGACAGGAAGGCTCTTCAAAAGTTCAAAAAAGTCTATCCCGAACATGACTTATCATCCTTACAGATTTTCACCATTCACACCAACAACAAATGGAGGATAATCATATTTTGGTACTCAAATAGCTTCAAAATAAAGACATGGAAGGCACATTTAAAAAAATTATTTGATGGGGCAATAAAATTTGTTACTTACTTAGGTTAGGTTAGGTTATGCAGGCAACTCGCAATTACTCGCGAGTTCACCCAGAAGCCTTAAAGGCCCATTGTGATGCCTGATAAAAAATGGGAAGGAAAAGAGGGGTTAGGGGTAATCACACAACAGTTCAAGCTATCTCCCTCTATCTCTAAAACCAACCTGAGGAGTCCACGAACAGAGCCAGGTTCTTCAAAGGACATTTTGCCAAACTACCCAACTTTTCGAAGAACGACTTCCCGAGAACTTTACAGCTACGACAGAAGTCATGGTGTGGAACTTGCATCATGTGGGCCATCAGCCCCATGGTGCAATGCCCCGTTATGACTCCCGTCAACGTCCGAACCCGTTTATTGTTAAAGTGAAGGCGCTCGGAGGTTCTCAGACTCTTATGCCCACTTCCTGCCTGCTAGATCTCTGGTTTTCACTTCCAGGCATAAGAGTAAATCCTGTAAGGGTCTGTAAACATCGGCGACTAATAGAGACATAGGCAGTGCCGAGCCTTTCCTAGCACACTCGTCCGCCATCTCATTTCCTTCGATACCAGAGTGTCCCGGTACCCAGATGAGTGTGATAGAGTGTTACCGAGCCTGATTACTTACTTAGGTTCCTTCACAATACAAAATCGATCCGGATTAAGAAAGGCGAAATAGTTAAATTTGATACTTAACATGGTTGTCTTTCACAGAGCCACATTGCAACATTATACTTACTCAAAGTGCAAAATGAGACCAAAATTTGGTAGATAAATTCACATCAACCTTAAGTAAAAACTTAACTACTACACAACTTTACTTTACTTTACAATAAACTTATCATTCTTTCAATTACAAATAGAAAATTATCAATTATCTTAAGAGTTGAGTAATCTGATGAATGATTACAAAAATCATACTTTCCGAAAGATCGCCGCATTAGATATCCTTTAATTATATCAATTCCATATGATGGGGAATTAAAATTAGGAGCCTACTTAGATTCTTTACAAAAGAATCGTTCCTTCATGGTAAGTTTCTTATTTTTTTTCACTATTTTGCGGCTACAGACCTAACGTCATCAGGCACATAAGTATACTAAGCATGGACTATAAAGTTAAATTTAATTCTTAAAACAAAGCGCTACATTAGCGCTATCTTAGTACTATATATATTATAAATTAAAATTATTTTTTTTTAATGCTTTTATTTTTACTTACGTAAGAGAACTTTAACAAATTTATATAAATTATGTGTATGTCTTAACGTTAAGAGAAGAAAAATTCACTTGTACAGAAAAATCCAGTTTAACGATTATCATTCAGATCCATAGGATGAGTTCTTTTAAGTATGCTTTGTGTGGAGTCCGTGTTGAAAAGTTAGTATGCTTCTAGTAGGTTTAAATGTGATCCGAGCCTTTCCACGTACCTCTTACTGAAGAGGACAATTATTCCATGACCGTTGTCATATGTAGGTCCCTGTGTAGGTCACCGTCGCGAATATACTATGACGCTCCGGTGAGTTTGCGTAGTGTTAGGTTTTGATACCTTTGGAATAGAATGCTAAATGTTAAGATGAGTTTAAAAATTGGATTTTAAGTGGTCTTACAGGTCCCAACAAATATAGAGAATAGTTCCATGTAACCCGACAAAGAACATTAAAATGTATACTACCAAGAAAAGATGGGAAAACATACTTGCCAAGATTATGCAAGAAAGTGATACAATATTCGTTATACGACTGGATAATTTCGCAAGGTGGAATTGGATTTAATAGGATTAAAGATTCTAAACCCAAAAAACAAATGGGGAACATTGTCGTACATTAAAAAGCATCAAAAATTTAAGTTAACAAAGCTAACATAATAGGTAGACATGTTGTAATCTTCATGGGTATACAGGGTATCAGATAGTTGAGGTCTTCACGACTTTTACTTGTTCTCTTTGCGTGCGTTTATGTGATGTGTGAGCAAAAAGCTTTGCTAAAGCATTGCTTCGTTTGTTGTTTTTATTTATGTGCGCATGCGTCTCGTGCACTTCGTCGCTTTCGTTCCTCCCCCCTTTGTTTTGCTTTGCTTCGCCTACAAAATCATTTTTTATAATTGCCCATATTGATGTGCTAAGTTCAACTTGAGCTATTGTGACGTTTTTCAGTTACACTTTGCTGTTGTTTGTGTTAGTACAATATTATTGTCGTTGCGTCGTCACCGTCCACCGTCACAATCGCCATCACAGTCACTGCCGTCGGCGTTGTTGTTGTTTTCGTTATTGCTATTAATCCGCATACATTTGATTTGCCTGTTGCCTGCTCAACGCTTTGCGTCTCTCACCCACATTATATGAACGACTTGCCGCTGCTGAATCGCGCTTTTATCGCAAGCACAAGCCGAGTTTGCGCTCAGTTTCATTCAGAAGTTTAAAGCGTTCAGTTGATAAAAAGAAAAACACAGTCAGATAAATTCTTCTCGCCGTCGTCGTTGCTAAGAATTCCTTCGTGCGTTTGAAGCTTTTTTGAAAACAGAAATTCATTTAAGTTTTTTTGGTAAAAAACAAAAAAATCTAAATTTAAAATCAAAAATTCAATTCATTCTTTGCCAATAATTTCCAAACATCACAATCACTCACATAAAGCGTAAGCATAAAATACTAAGTAGTAAAAAGTAACATAAAGAAGATAGAAAAAAGATAAAAAGAAGAATGAACAAAAACAAAATCATTTGATTAAATTTTATTGTTGTTGTTTTCATTCTTACATATGTATATTGATTGTTTATGATCGTTTTCTTAACATCATTTAATGCATATTCAAAATTATTTCTTTTAACTATAATTATAATAGAGAATGACAACAACAACAACACAATAATTTAAACAATAAAAATAATCATTAATTATAATATTAGCATTTTTATTGATTTATTTCATTAAATTTATTTAAAACATAAAATTTCCATTACGCGATTTTGACGCGTTTCTTACGCGTTTTTTCTTTCATATCAACAATATGAATTACGCTACAGAAGAAGTGTGTGTGCTAAACCGAAGAAAGCACAATCAACTTATAAATATTTGTGAATGTGAAAAAAAAGAAGAAGGTAAGTTAACATATGTTTTTATTTTATCTCTACTTAGTAATATTTCTTATTGCAAATCTATTTTATTTATTTTGTTTTTATTAAAATGTTAAAGTTGCGATTTTGTCTACTCCAACACATCATTAGGAGTCTATTTTTTGCTTGTTCTTAATGACTTAACAAAAAAGTAACAAAATATGACGAAATTCTTATAAAGTGAACAATAATAATTTAACAAAACAAAACATAAATAATAAGAAAAAAATAGAATACCATTTTTAGAAAAGTTATACGTATTAATTTTTGTTGTTGTTGTTATTTGTCTTTGGTAACAAAGTCTAACTAAAAAAGAACCAAAAAAACAAGTAACAAAATTAATATTATTTGCTTTTTAATGATGATTTGATATTTTTATTTTTTAAAGAAACAAACAAAAAAAAAGTAAACAAAACATATAAATTTCTATTCTTTAAATAATTTGAAGATGTCTGTCCTTTGTTCAGTTATAGAGAAAAACAGAGCAGAAAACATGTAAAAGAAACAAGCATCTTTCAGTCGGACTTCTCTTTGATGAACTCCCCTGTAGGAAAAACTTCTTTCTGACCGTTCTCAACAACTTTTTTAGAGTTAAAGTTAAAAGTCCAAAAAGGTAAAAGTCCAAAAAAATGTATAAAATTGATTATTAAATCAAGAAACAGCTATTGAATTTAATCGATATATACATATATAAAGATCGAGATATAAACTAACCCTTAGAGCCGTAGGCTAGGTGTAGTATTATATATTATATCTAAATCTTATAAATAAACTAACCCTTATTGAAAATTACATGACTATATTTAAAAAAACAAGTAGAATTCTATCTTTGTTCAAGAAAGTTTACATAGACACACCACCGAGTGGATAGGTTCTATAGGCAGAAACGAGTTCACCTAGAAACGTTAGTTGATCTCAGAGTTCATCCTATGCCTATGGCACCAACTCTCAGAATCAAGAAACTCAGCAAGGTCTCTCAGTGAAAAGTTACCTAGCTACTTAAATATTCGAAGAATGTTTTCTGAAGCAGAAAGCTCCTTCTGCCAAGAAGAACAGGGCTGTAACGTTAGAGTTATTAGTTACTTTCGAAATATTCCTAATCTCCACAGCAGTATTGATGTGAAGCATGCATCCTTTAAGTCATTTTATTTTTCTATATTTGTTCACATGGACACATTACAGAGTGGATAGATTAGGTAGGTTATACAGGCAGATGCGAGTTCATGTAGAAACCAAGGTAGAGTTGATGGTTGGGTATCTTTAGTTGATCTCAGAGTTCACCATATGCCGCTGAATCAACGAGCACAGCCACGTCTAACAGTGTTTTTGCACTACTCTTAATGAAGACCATGCACTCCTTTAGTGCAATGCTTTGTCATCATCTGAAACCACTTCTTGCTAAAATAGGTAGTAAGTTCAGAGTATTCGGGTGACATTACATTTACCCATTGTATGCCTGCTACCACCATTCTTTTCGCTACCACACCTAAGTGGCACAGAGAAGATACCCCTAATTTTAATAAAACTTGGAAAATTTTAAATCATTGGCTTTTGACCAAATAAAAACATTTTAAGAAATTTAAGTTTTCTAATTTAAATTAATTAATTACTGCTGCACCAGCAATATTCAGCGAGTTTAAGTCTGTAAAAACAAGGCACTTTGCCGTTTATCTGGAGCTCCTTGGTTTGTGTGCAACACCATTTTGCACAGAGACTGTACGCGATGAGGTCTTTCAAATCAGTAAATTACATCTGTATAGACTGCAAAATCACCCCCACCCATGGCGTGAGTCAACGCCGATTAAAGAGACTCCATCCTAACGACTTTCCAAACAGAATGTCTAGTTAAGCATACTCTATACCCCACGTCACTATTCTTTAGAATCTTATAAATATTTGACGTTCTTTTGCACCAATATTGTGAAAAAATCTTATTTCTAAACTGTGCAACTATTTCACCCATTTTACTCTTTATGGAAAAAAAGACCCCAAGACATTCAAGGCAATGGGTCTAGATACCTGGTTATGAGCAAACATGTGACTAAAGTGATAAATGCTTTTTCAGACTAGTAAAAATATAATAAATGCTGAGATAGTTGCTCCATGACCAGATTGGTATTGTATTAAGTTGTTTTTCAAAACATACATTTGCAACTTTTGCAGAGACTTATGGTCTGTTGATTAGATCCAAGAGTATATACCATAGATTCGATAATTACTTAGAGCTCAAAGTTCTTGTTAAATTTTCCTTTGAATCCGCCTAAAAAAGTCTTAATATTATTTATTTGCTTTATTTTAATATCTAATTACTTTATACTCGTATGTACATTTTCCCAAATTTATTCAAACTGACTGGAAGTGACCTAAAAAAATATTAAAACAAAAACATTGTTAATACAATGACCTCCCTTGGGGGTCTTTCACTTTTTTATTATGACGCAGGAGATAATTAAATTTAATGCGTCATTGTTTGGGTTTCTGGATCAAAATAAAAGTAATTAAAAGATCAAGTTAAAGTTTCACCTTTTCTAATTTAGAACATACGTATGAACATACGTAAAAAATTAATAGAATAAATTTCAAATGTGACAAATGTCATGCCGTGTTTCTTTACATATATGAAAAGAAATTAAATTGATTTAAGAAATTTGTGAGTTAAGAAATTAATTAATACAATAAATTGGAAAAATCTAAACAATATAAAAGGTAGTTAACCTACTGTATCATTTATAGGTTATTGACTCTTTTGAATTATAATAGATTTATATTTTTCAATACTTAGTTTGAGTTCAACAGAAGCCAAATATAGAAAGGCGGATACATTTTGTTTTGAACAATTCTTAAAGTCCTTTTACTATTTATTTATTTATAGCTCAGAAATTGAAAGTTGCTTCTTCTGTGGTTAGCAATAATATACATACTAGTCACTAGTGTATAAAAAAGATCCCTTTTCTTGATTTCTTAAAAGAAGAAGAGGAGACATGCATTAATATGGAATTATTGAAAAAAAAAAGAAACCTTGGACTTGAATTTACTCAATTTGATTTGACTTGTTTTCAGCTACACCTGATGCAAGTTGAGTAAGTCAAGCTTGTGGTTTCTCCACTCCAATAAAACCGTTGAATGCTTGACCCTGAACTGATCCGATAATGTGTTGCGATCTGTTTTATGTCAATACATTTTCTTCACTTAATTTCTGTTAATGACTTCTCGAACAACTTTCAATAATGAGCATCCTTATAAGAATATGCCATTAAATGAGTTGTTTGGATTCTGGGGGAATTTGTTTCATGAATTCTTATCAGACTTCCGTCTTGTCAATTATCGTTCCCTTCTTCTTCATGTCTTCTTTCTGACTGTTTTTCTTTGTGTAGTTTTGGAGGCTTGTTTTTTCTTTATATAACTTGTACCGCCGAATCACATAATTTTGTCTTAATGTCTTTTTTAGTTCGACACCTGAAACTTGCTCTTCATGCTCATGTCTCACTGAAGCGTGTTTTATACAGAAATGTTTTTTTTTTTTTTTATATTGTGATTGCATATAAGAGATCTTGAGCCAAGAATTTTTAATTCTTTTGCGGAAACTTGCAAAACTTTGTAGTTTTCATTGCCATCTACTACTTACATACGAACACTTATAATATTATAGAAGACTCTTATAAAGGAATTTTGTTTGTAATTTGTCAACATGTCTATAATTTATTTTGTATAAAATTTAATAACTCAACAACTTCAACTTTTTGTTTCATAATTTCAAAATTAAAAACACAGAAAAGAACAAGAATTGTTGTTAATTAACGGCACCCGTAATAAAAAAGAGCGACTAATAAACAAACATAAAAACAACTTGTAGCAAAACACACAAAAAACGCATAAATTATTTTAATTAAGAAAATAAAAATATTAAAATTTCATTATATAAAACTATTAAATGCTTTTAATCTTAGTATTGTATTGTAGTTATGATTATCTCAAGTACTTATAATTATTTTATATTTTACAATATAGGGGTAGTTAAATTGTGGTTTGTGATCAAAACTTTTAATCAATTAAAAAAATAAGAATTCTGTAGAAATCTACCATAAATATGTAAATAGTTGGAATAAAATTTTAATAAAAATTTAAACAAGAATACATAAATAATACATAATAATAAACAAGAAGAGATACTACTTCTGAAGATCCGATTATTCCTTTAATGATCCGGTTTAAGTCCCAGAAGGTCTCTAACTTATAAGCCATGCATCACCAATACTTTCCTTCTTGGATACAATTTGCATCCATGCCTTACAACAATCATAATAGTAGCTACCGAAAATGTTATACCTTAATAACGAATGACTTATTTTGCTTATACGAGTATTAAAGATATTAAAGAGGTGTTATTTTGATATTCAACGAAAAATGGCATTTTTTGAGTTAAATGATCGGATGTTTATTTCATTATAAAGAGGAAGGTATGCCGTTAATAATGGAAAACAACATCAGCCACATGGCCACCATGACCACGCTTATAGGACCATATCATTTCATGAAATTTTCCATAACCAAATCGCAAAGTCGCTGCCCTATGTTCGATTTTTATTAATGGAGTAGTTTCTACTTGTCAAATGTCAAAAAATGACAGCTTCAAAAGTGACATCTACCGAAATAGCGGGCTATTCAAAATAACACATCTTATTGGAAAACTCTTTATTTAAATACTGGCAAATTATAATTTAATTTAATTTAATTTAATCTATATATATATAAATGAATCGCTAAAAGTGTCGGTAAGTGCAAAACTCGAGAACGGTTGGACCGATTTATATGAAATTGTACTTATGAGGTCAATTGCATGGTTATTAGCTGCATTAGGTCCAGGTAGAATGCGTAGATACAGACAGTTTTTCCTTTTTTTTAAGAGATTTTTACTGGCTGCGTTTTCTATCCTGACATTTTTTTTGTCAATTTACTGATTCAAAATCCGAACTCATTCAAAAAGTGTTCTCAAACGTTGCTCAAATTTACAAAGATTATGTTTAATTGAGCGAACGAGCTAAGTCTATTGGCTGCCAAAAACTTGGATGTGTATGAAATAAATTACAAAAATCAAGATGATAACTGATGACATACAATCAATTGATTCCACTACAAACCAAGATTATGTCTACAACTATCCACTTGAATTTTTGAACTCATAGGATTTGCCACATTTAAGGCCTCACAATCTTCAATTAAAGGTCGCATCGAATGTTGTGAAATATAAACCCACCGCGTCTTGTATCGGCACACAGCTAGCAGTAATAAAATTAATAAACACCTAATCGAAGCAACCGTTCTAAAGGGTGGAGAAGACAGTTTAGAGTGCAACTTGCTTTCGCTATGACCATAAATATTTAAATCCTAGGGGCAGTCATTGAGTATTTGCGGGATTAATGTTGAAACCCCATGTTTCTCGCTGCCTGTTTCCGTATTGGAAAATCTTCATAATTGTTTGTTTACACGCCAGGTAATCAAACAAAAAATTTTGTTTACCAAAAATTAGTGTAATGAAAATATCATATACACAATATTTTACATAAATATAGATGGTAGTTTAATCAAGCTTAATTCTTTTGGATAAGAAAAGGGAGGAATCATTAACTTTATCCATTGTAGCAATTCTATTCAGTTTATTAAAGATCTGATTGAAATTTTACTTCAAATGATTAGTGTATATGATGTTCATTTCTTTGATCAGATCATATTGTCTGAATGAAATGATTTGAGTATGGTATAGTAGAACAAACAAGACAATGAGACTATACCTCATTCCACTCATTGATTATGTCTTCAAGTGGTCTGAATACAGATAAACTTAGGGATTTATAAACCTTCAAATGAGCAAACGGACATGTTTGCAAATAAGCTCCTACTACCTTATGGAGTCTTCCTTCTGTAATAAAAATTTAATCGTATTTAGATGTTTTATGTGTTCAATTCTTTTTTTAACTTTAATAATATGTAGGACGCTACAAAAGTTTTGCAGTCTGGCAGTCTAGTGTTATCATGTGTTTTCACGATCTGACATTTCCATCGTGAATTTTGTTGTTTTTTTTAAGCATATTCGTACTCAGAACGTTTTGTCATGTTTATGCTATTTGTTTACTTTTTGTTAACTTGAAAATTTTATCCCGAGAAAAAAAAAAGAATTTATAACGTGAACATTTTCGTTTGATGATTTTTTATGATTTTCGAAAAGGATTAACTTGGCTAGATAGTGCGGAAAAACATCATTGGGCTTTTGGTGATGAAGCACCACATAAGACTACTGTATAACGCTGGTTTATGGATTTATATTGTGGATGCTCTACACTGCACGAATTTCGTGAAGGTCGATCAAAAAAATTGTTACCCCAGAAAACATCGATACTCTACGTAAACTAATAATGGAAGATCGTCATGTGACATACCGTCAGATTGAGGGCATTCATACCACCGCAATACATACAACATGAAAAAATGTTGAAGTCGTATGATCAGTTGATATAGTGATCATATCTCCGAGCAGTCAGATTATGGTATTACATCTGAAAGAATAATTTGAGAAAAGCAAACAGAAGATTCTGCATAATGTCAATTTTTTATTTCACTAATTGATTGCGTGATTATGGATCCTAATCAAAATAAACTTACTAGACTTACAAAAGAACTATAGATGAATGAAAGACATACATGTTTAGATAATAAATAGTCCTCCAGGTTTCCATCATGCCTTGTTCTTACTATCATCTAACATTTCAAAGATTAGAGAAATACTTACAAAGGAAGTATAGATAGACTGGAGGACATGTTTAGATAATGGATGACCCTTTTTTCATCCCTTTCTCTTACTATCACTTTATATCTTAAAGAAGAGTACAATTATTGGTTATACTATTCAATTATATTAGATTAAATTAGCGGAAGGGTGGGAGCTAGTCACATCGTCACTGCGGTCTTGATTAGGCCAATTGTAACAAACCCAAAATTCTGTTATTGACCATGAATTAAAAGAATTTTTAAAAGAAGAATTTGCATTTTCAGTTGATTTTAGGTACTGGTTGCTCCAACTTTAGACCCTCTCAGTGCTAAAGCAAATGCTCTACTGTTCTCTTTTCTTTTTTACATAATTTACAATGATAGTTGAGTATTCTATTAGTCGTTATGAAGATATGCGTGATTTAATTCAAAGGCTTAAGTCATTATTATACTTGAGTATAAATATTTCCTATTAAAGTTTCCGCATTCAGAGAAATTTACCTGGAACATATTGTTTGCATAAAACTGATTGATTACTTACAAAAATGCATTGATTTGAAGGGAATAAGATATAAATCACAGCTATTTTAAGATATTTCAAAAGAGTCGTTTTCCGGGCTAAAAATAAAAAACCCAAAGTAATCCCAAGAATACGATTTTTTTCATTAGAAATTCCATTCACGTAAATTCAACGGCAAAAAAAAAAAAAAAAACAAATTTACACACAGAAAGATTCTTTAGTATTTCATTTAATGGAAAAAAAAAGAAAAAAATATCTTTGTTAAGTGCCGATTGATCATGTTTTGAAGATTGTAGCCATCGTCGTCATTGTCTGCCGGTCAACGGTCTAAGAAATCTTGAATGGGTAACTTCTGAGTTGGTTTCGCGTCTTACAAATGCTTTATTATCCAATATCAATATCAATACCAATACAAATATAAAAAAAAAAAATATTCACAAATAAATAAATGCTAATAGGCAATAACAACAACATTCTGCAATAAAAGTATTTAGCACTTTTTTGCCTATGCGTATACTTTACTCATATGAGTATCTCTACAATATGTATAGATTTATTTGTTCTTCTTTTTTGTGACTAAAATTTTGCGTATCTAGAACAATTTAATCACGCAACTCATGAATTATTCATGCAAAGTTGGGAAAGGCCTTTGAATAGTCAACTATTGTACAAACAGGATCTTCCGTTTGATTATGTTCATTTAAAAATAATAACAGAGCCCTGATGTGTGTCTAGAAAAAGAAGCCTTGAATCTTCTCAAACTCTTTTATTTGCTTGTGCTTAATTTTTTAAGGTGGAACTTGGTTTTTTGTTTTTGCAAATGTGCGAATGAAGTTTCGCTAATTGTTAAACACAACACGCAACATAAAAATATGTAGAAGAAGAACTGCTACAACGTGCGATTAGATAAATAGATACTATGTTTGTATCTATTACTGTCAATGGTGACTACTACACCTGATGCAGGGTTCAAAAGTCACTGGCACCGAAACTATATTTTTTTTTAGATTTTTGTCATATCACAAATCACAGACATGGAAAGAATAGAAAACATAAAAACATAGTGAGTCATTTATAAAGTTTTTGACCTTAGTACCATTAGATAGTAGTTTTAGTCAATTCTATTTTGCTTCTACATGTTACAAGTTCCACAAAATGCTTGTGAAAATTTTAACTATTTTATATGATGTTCTTTTGTTATTTAAGAGACTTTAGAATCAATGATTCTGTAAAAATTAGTAAGGCTACTTCTTTAGGTTTTTAGGAGATGATTCATACATTACAGATTTAAGGGTATAGTTAGGAATGGGTATCGACCAACAAAACATTTTTAATAATAGCAGCTTAAAACATCGATTAATCGATTATTCATAATGGGCCTTTTAGACGGTCATTACCAGATTCAGTCCATGTTCCTAGTCTCCGTCCATGTAATCGTTTCAGAAATCCAATTGGACTGACAAATAAGCAGGGCCATCAGTCCTTTTCTCTGCCATTGTTTCTGTTATTGGTGCGAATTTCTAGTCCATAATTGACTGAGACTAAACTGACCGTTTAAACGTGTCTTAAGTGTAAATAAACTGAACACTTTTGTGCTACTTTTTTCTTCCTCTCACAAAGATGTTTGTTTTCTCTATCGTAATTATGCATAAGGTTGTTGTTCCCACTAGTTTGTCCGATCCATAGATTTTTTTAAAGCATTCGATATAGTGAAATCTTATAGTCTTAAATTGAGACGAAAAAAATGAATTGTTTCATTTGAAGCCTAAACAAAAGACTGATATCCATGGACTCAAATATCAAAGATTATTTTCATTTTTATAACAAATCTCTGAACTTTCGCATCAACCCACTTAAAATATTATAGTAGTTTGGCATAATGTGTTCATCAAAGATATCAATAAATATAATTCATAAGCCGTGTTGTGTGATATAAATAATTTTATGTACTTTTGCACATACATCCATATAAATTTATGATCTTAACAATTTTATTAGCGAACCGTAAGGAATTTCAATTGTTTTTTTTAGTGATTTTGTTTCTTCTTCATAATATCAAAGTGACTTTATTTCATATATTGTATTTTTGGTATCCTTAATGCGTAAATACATTTGATTATAAAAACACTTTGTAAATACAAAAATGAAAAAATTAAAATTAAAATAATTTTTGTGACTTAGTAAATAAATGTTTGAATAATTCAATAAAAACCGCTTTAACTTGATTTACATAAATTCACAGATATGTATATTGTGTATGTATTATAGTAATCAAAATGTGTATGCACTTTGTCTTGGGAATTGCAATTAAAAAATTAAAAAGAAGCAATTGAATATTAATTTATATTAACATTTGTCTGGAGACTTCTCTGATTTGAACTTTAAGACTTTTATTCATAAAATATAATAATTTTATTCGAAAACAAGAATAAACAATAATGATAATTCAGTTAATAATAACAATAAGCACCCTTCAGATTGTATTTGAATTAAGCTTAAAATCTTAAGTTCTTTAGAGATACATATTTGTAAATTCATCTTAAGAAGAAATATCAGTTTTAGAAAACAATAGGTGCTTCTAGGCTGATCATTCTAAGCTAATCCGCTTTCAAATATTGGTGTGATTTTGTGAACAATGATGAGCCCGTCATAGCCGTTTATGATAGTACTTTTAGACTTTTAGTGATGGTTTGTTTTCAAGATCATTAGGATGCAGTCTTTTGAGTCGTCTGTGATGCGTTTATGCAAAGTGCGGCAACAACTGGGCTTGGATGATGATGCTGTAAAAGTATGTTTCTTCCAGTACTGTTGAAATCTTCAGGTCTCGGTGAAATGGCATGTTTCTCACATACCACGGTGCTTCAAATATGCGAAGAAGGGGTACCATTCTTTATCTATAATCTATTACTTGCAGCTCGACGTGGTTATCTAACGTAGGCAAGTGGCGACGTAGTGTTCAAACGACAACTTGCAGCTCGACGCGGTGATCTAACGGAGGCAAGTGGTGACGTGGTGATCCAACGGCGACTTGCAGCTCGACGTGGTGATCCAGCAGCAACAGGCAATGCAAAAACACCCCAAAGACTTCTTTCTTTGTTCTTGTCAAAAAAATCCCATATGGAGTTTTCTTTCCTCAGTCCAGTAAATTTCTTTCAATGTCATTCACTTCTCATTTGTTATTCCTCCTCTTCTTCTTTCCCAATAAAGCGCTGCCAAGATGTCCTGGAAATGATCGATAGTTATCGATCATTTTTGTAACAATATTATCAATCAATTCAAAATTTATTTATTATATCTGTAGCTAAGACCCATACAACAAAAAGAAATTTCATCAAAATCGGTCCAGCCGTTTAGGAAAACGAGAGTTATAAAAATCCGTACACTCAAATTTTATATAAAAAGGAGATATGTAGTAGATCAAATATTAATCGATTATGTATTGGCCGTTTTGTTTGATCATTTTTGCCCATATTTTGGGTGGTTTCAATATTCCGTCCTCTTAGAACTTCTGATACTTATGGGCAAAAAACTGTGTCAAGGGTTTTGAATGATAAATCATTGACCCTGTTGCACAACCAAGCTTCACAAGCTAAACTGGCTACTACGCCCCATGCGTCCCTTTAAGCTTAAATGACAAACTGACATTATACAAAACAATCATAAAGCCATCCTGGACATACGGTATTCAGTTCTGGGGTCTGGCATCCTAGTCGCAAATCAAATGCATTCAAGTCACCCAGAATAAAGCTCTTCAAAAAATCACCAATGCGCCATGGTTCGTCTAAAATACCAATCCCCAGATGCCTTCAGTTTGTGAGGAAATCAACAGAATAGCAGATACAATGACCGGCTGATCTCTCACCTCAATCCATTTGTCAATGAACTCCCCAACCATAACTGTCACAGACGACTTAAAACATTTCACCCTAGTGATCTGCGTTATGGACCAAATACGACGATCTCATTTATCTTTAATTACCAGCACTGACACTTGCCAAATGACACTCATATGCTTATCATATATCACTCTGGCGTAAAGAAAAAAAACTGACATAATTTTTGCACACATCCAATATGGTAGCTTATGAGTAGGGTACATAATATTCTTGCTGAACCCAATGAAACCTACTCAAAAGATTATGACCTTTCCACATCACTGCCCCAAAGATGAATGCAATTTTGAAAATAGTGTTGCAATTTAAAAGTACATTTCTCTCACTCAATTGCATCAAAGAAACCAAAACAATTTTCATATTTGCAGGTGCAATTATTCAAGACTTAACCTTTAGGATCCAGTCATAATGTATTTTACTGATTGTATTGTCAATGGAGAGACTGACTGATGATCAAGTCATACAACTCATGTTTATATTTATCATAATGTGTTGTTTTTTTTTTCTTTCTTTAGGAACTTCTTGACACTGATCTTAGTCACATATTATCAGATCAAATTTCTTAACATTTCCCTGATTAACAGCGATTACAAAAACTACTAGTTCAAATTGTTCTAGATTATACTATTGTAGTACTTTACTAAACTGACATGTTATTAACTTTTCAGATTTATTAATAGCCACATTAGCTATCTGTCATTACTATTTGTAAAATTTCTTTGGTGATTTTTTTTTTAGATATGTAAATTTTCTTTTATGATCTTAAAAGGTTGTCTGCCTTTCTTCATTAGGGGGTTTCCCCCTTTGATTCAGTTTGTTTGGTTTAATCAACTTTAAAGACTGATTTATGTGAGCGCGTCAATGAAGAGTATAAAAGAATTGGGACTGGTTTTTTTTGTTATAGAGATTATTGTTAAGGCTTTACGATGATGATAATAATGATGATGATAAAAATGATGATGATAATGATGTTGATGATTAATAAAAAAAAAAAAAAATTAAACAACGTTATGCGTAAACGTGATAAACATATTAAAACATTATTCCATCCATCCATCATGTGAAGGGGAATTATTAAAGTTGGCTCGCGTCAGAGAGATGAAGACAGTTTGACTTAAACATCTAGAATTACATATTATTGTTGTAAAAATAAGAAAAAGTTGTAATATTGATGAACAACAATGTAATATCTAAAGATACATACAATAGTTTAAGATAAATAAAGGCCAATGAAATGGGAATGGAAGTGGAAGGTAACATTGTAAGTAGTAGTAATAAAACAAAAGAGTTGAAATCATGGTGAAAGATTCAATTTACAATCTACAGATATTGTTTGTTAATTGCAGTAATTAAAGCTCTCAACAGATACAAGTAGTAGTAATAATAACAATAACAACAACAACAATAACAACAACAACAATAACCAAATAACAAAAGCTTGAACAACAAAAACAAAACAAGAAAACAAAGTCAGCAATAATAAAACAATATGAAATTGTTTATTACAAAATATTCCATGGATTTTAAAGTGTTTTCGAAGACATTTAGTCAATTAGTATGACTGTCAGTCGAATAGTCAGTCATTTTGTTAGTTAGTTAGTTACTTAGTTAGTGAGTTAGTTAGTTACTTAGTAATTCAGTTAATCATGCATTCATTAAAAGAATTTCAACATTTTTTATTATTTTATTTAATTTAATTTAATTAATTGTTTTTGTAGTTTTTATTTGTTGGGATTTGCAAATTTATTTGACATTTCACGTGTTTGTTTGTTTTGCTGTCATTATCGTCATTATCTTGACATTTTATACACCTTTTTCTAAAACAAAAAAAAAAAACAAAAAATGGAAATATATTCAATCCACGCATTCAATTGATTATCGACATCATTTTTTAATGAAATGTAGAACTTTTAATTAGGTAATATATACTTTGTATTTAAATACATAATGCATTAGCATTTACTGAACTTGACACTTCGAACTGTCTATTTGTTGTTTGTTCCATCTGTCTGTCTATACATACGTATATCTATCTATTCATCAATCTGTCTTTATATTACATAAATACAATTGTTTTGTCCAACCATCTATCGGTAATATTCATTTACAAAACTCTTTAGAATAAATTCAGTGCGAGTATCTTTTAGCTAATGCCCAATGAATGTCAACGTAATGCAAAACACGTAATTAAGGAAGCTTTTTCTTGTCATTGAATGGAATTGACTGAATCTTTATTAGTTTTTCCTTCAAATCAAGTGGTTGTGTTTTTTTTATAATTTCTTTTTATTTGTTACGTTTTACATTTTGTGTTTGCATAAATTAATGAAACAAAAAGCAAAAATTAAATAGAATAAAATGTAAATTATATGGACAAGTAACAACAATAAAACATAACATAAAATAAACATAAATAAATAAAATAATTGAAACAAAATAAAGAAAAAAAAACACACAACTTGCGCATGCGCAAATCAAGTAATTTTTTGTTCTCCAGGCGGCAGCAACAACAGCTTCCGCTATTTTATTGAACATATTTCTGTTATTTTTGTCGTTATTTTCATTTCAAACTTGAGACTTTTATGAACCTTCAAAAATAGCAACTAACATAATCACATACGAGTAAACAAAAACAACAATATCAACTTTTTTTTAGTACATTAGAAGCGTGTCTCATTAAACAATATAATAAAATTTGCTAAAAAACAAAAACAAATTATATGATGCTATTGTGTCATATGAAACAATCTATCTATCTATCTATCTATGTACAGTATATGTGAATGATACCTTACTATATTGAACTGGTTTTTTTTTTGTCATATTACTAAGTAAGAGAAGAAAACAAAGGAGGAGAAATGTAAAACTAGAATATGACTAAGTATTTGCCGTTGGAGAAATCAAATCTCAATGTTTATGGTAGAGAATTTAATTAAAATGTTCATACAATAAAAAAAGCAGTCATTCATTCAAATTCTTAATAAATTTAATACATTCATACTGGTATTTTTCCTTTCTAACTTCTTTAATATTGTTTTTGAATATTTTACAATACATTTATATTTCCATATTTTGCAAATTTCAAGTTCCACTTATTTCACACCTCACTATATTTTATGATTTTTTGTTATTTATACATCTTTATCCCAGTTAAATCATAATATAAATAAGGCAACAGGTTTTCTATGATAATTTTTACTCCTAAAGTATCTAATCGATTTTGATAAAAAATATTGCATTCGATAGGCTTTCATTTGTAGATGTGCGCAATATTTTTTTTTATAAAAATTTGTTAGATACTTTTGACATAAAAACAATTAAAAGTTTTCACAAATACAACTATGTATAGGAAAGCCATACACACCTACCTCTACACAAACATATGATCTTCTTCTCTCTCTTTCTTTCACTCTCTCTCATGAAAATAAAACTATGTACTCGGGCAAATTTAGGTATATGCCTAAGCGCTGGGGAAATAAAAGATATAAGAATCAAAGATAATTCAGCCACAGGGTCGTTGTGTGCAATAAGTGCAATATAAAAGAAATATAAAATAAATCGTAAATAATATCATACAATACAATATATACATTTTCTTGCTGTGTTCTTCAATTAAATACTTACGCATATACATAAATTTTGTGTTGCAAAAAATTAATTTAATAAGAAGCAAATACGATAAACGAAAGGGTAGAACTTTATTAAATGATACTCAATAATTGTTTTTCATAACAAATTCTCTTTATAGAGAAAAAAAAAATTGAGTTTGTCTCACACGATTAAATACTTTTTGCCTTTCTTCCGGCGGGGTGGTCGAATTTCAAGCACTGGTCGATCCTAGTTAGTATAAATTTATCTTAGTTTTTCTTCCAAATATTTTACAAGATTTTAATCTTGTAAACACTCCTTAAGAAAAATAACCAGTAAAAGTAAATAAAATTGATCGCATTTATGGCTAAGTAATGGTGCCAAATTTGGATGTGATCTGTAAACTGGTAACATTTCAGTAGTTGAATGAAAACACACCCCTCAGTTGCTTGATTTTTTTTCCGGTTTCGGATCTGTTTTTTTCCACAATTCTGTTTAACATGTTACACTCATAGTCCCCTATATCATTACCAGTTATGGTCCCTTCCTTAAAGGTAGAATTATAAGTATTTAAGGCAATTCAACTTGTGCTATTTTGAAGAAACTTCAGTTCTTTTGGCATAGGTCCAAAGCAGCGACGCTTCTCATGTCCAAAATATTTGAAAAATCATAAATATATATTGACCATATTGAGTAGAATATAAACACATGATCAAATCATATTTCTCTGTATTCTTGGAAGTTTATGTTTTTTTTCTTTTCTTGTCAACTGTGTTTCGAGTTGCACCAGTCTGGAGGAAGTTTATTTATTTATTTACTATTTTTTTAATTTAATGTGTAATGTTTAGCGCAGTTGTTCTATTTCATTGATTTGTTTTAGATATTATCCTCATGCACTAATAAATTGCACTGTGATAAAAAAAAAAATGAAAGAAAAACAGATAACATCAATGAAAAAACACTCGCACCAAAATTTACAGAAATACTCCTCAAAATATGCTATGAGTTTCCATGAAAATTTCATAAAAATCGGTCCAGTAGTTACCGAATCCATTGGGGTCAAACATAGATGGTACGTAAAAGAAAACCCATGAAATTTTCGTGATCAGCAGGTCAAATTTTATAAATGCTATAATTTCCAGAATATAACTTCAATAAAGTAGATCATTTTATCTCTTTACAAAGACGACTTTGTTGAACTTTATGGCAAAATGATAATGTGATGTTATTCAGATTTTGACTTACTTTTTGAGTTAATTAAAATATTTGCCAACAACAATTGCACTTTAATAACAGGTAGGCAAATACAATATTTATTGTTTTTATTGTCAAATTCACCTTTAACTTGGAGATTCATATATTCAATTCGAATTTTGTATTTTTCACAAATCAATGCAATTGAACCTGTAACAGTATCTATTGATTTGTTTCTTTCCATACACTTGTATTGTAAGATAAGCTTGTTTTGTTAAATGACATTAATTATAAAACACGCTGGAGATCTCTAATCAAACTGCACATTGCACCCCTTGATTATTTAATTAACATTTTAATTATCGTGCTCGTATAGCAAGCAATTCAAGTATGAGTGTGGTGGACACTTATTAGAATGGTGAGGGTGTGGAAAACACACATGTTTTTTTGGTATAAAATTATCATTGAGATCTTAAGTTGATGATAGCTTGATTTGGAAATCGAGATATAAACTGTGCATGTAGCACGTGTAACATTCCTGAAATAATAAAAATACATTATCGTGCCATACTCTCGTGAGTTGATAATTTTGTATTTTCAGTTTTATTCAAATCTTTGGAAATTTTTGCGCTTTAATCTCAGGTTTTAATTTAGTATGACAGAGTTCAAGTTGTTGGAATTTATAATGCGGTGAAATAAATTTCAACTGTCTACTTATCAACATGTGTATGGTATAAGAAAGGGTTGAAGTGTTTAATTTTATTAAAAAGTCATTGTGCATTTGTCAATAGAGAATTTAAGATTTACTTTGTCAAGATAAGAGCAGAAAATCCTATTTACTAAAGATCGTTAATAGAAAATTGCAAAGAAAGATATTTCAATATTTAATAATTCATTGTGGGCCCCACACTGACTATAGAGGTGAGAGTTTGTTTGAATTTATCAACTAGAAATTCTAAACACAGGGAACAAACCAACATTTAGGAATAGCATTAGAAAGGAAGTATTAGATATCATCCTATGCTCTACCTTCATCAAAAACTTCAAAGACTGCCATGTCTTAAATGAAATATCTTTGTCCGATCATCTTCGAATTAGGTTCGGTATTATTTCTCAATTAAAAGCCGCTGCTACATAAAGACAATATAAATAGACTACCTCGGATGCCATCCGGACTTCTCTAGCAGATAGAATAGCTTTATGTAGCAATGATGAGAGAGAGAGAAAACATCTGCTGCACTTCTAAATAGGAATTATATGCAAACTAAACTGCGCAAAAAAAATCAGGATGCTTTTTAATAGATCAAAAATAAGTGGTAATTGGGTTAAGTATAGAGAATCTCCCACCAAATACAGAAGGGGAATTAGATGTGCAAAGAGGATTTTGGGGAGAAACTTCTGTGATGATCTAAATGGTGCATAGATCCATAAGACAAGACACTTCATGCACTGAAAATAGACGATAAGCCCTTGAGTTTCTGGCTAGTGTGCACTTTATAGACTCTATAGTGATAGCCAATCAGTCCAACCAAAATTACATGTATAATACATTCCAGATGATAAACTTATTCATACAGAACTTAGGGGAGTTAACATAGTAGCTACAATATATAAATTATTAATCATTATTCAATAAAGATTTCTTGCGTCGGTCTGTGTCAATGGGTGAAACATGAATTCATCCATCTGAATCAAAAAAATCTTCACCTGAGCAGACAACATCCGATGAAATTCGCTCAAAGCGACCAATAACTCAAAAGTGAACTGGAAGATGGTATTTTGTTCATCGACTTCTTTGAGAAAAATAATACTATCAAAAGCGAATATTGAATATGTCATTCGATGTTATCGATTGAGTGTAGAAATCAAGAAAAACGAGAATCATTCTATGCAAAAGAAACAAGTGCTGTTGCACCAAGACAATGCCCCGTGTCAAAAGTCAATGAATACGTTGGTTAAATTGAGTCATATCTTACCAAAAGGCTATTTTTGATGAGATGCAAAAATTTCACATACTATAACGATCATCACGAGTTCCACAAGGCAGTGTTATCGGTTCGCTCTTATACCTCATATTTACCGCTGACATCCTTACGAATCCACGCCTTATAATATCAACCTTTGCAGATGACACTGCAATCACCAGTCGCTCAAAAAAGCATCGATAGCGGTCACTTGCAACATGTATCGGACTGGCTAGACAACTGGCGTATAAAAGTCAATTCGGGGCACGTGACATTCACCCTAAATAAGAATGACTGTGTGTCCATTATTTTTAATAACACCACTGTGTCACACTCAAGATACCTCAAAGCCAGAGACCTTATGGTTCCACTAATTAAAACCAAACTGTCGCAAATGAAGTAGAAATATCACCACAAAACCTCGCAGCATTGTAATCCACTAGCTCGATCACTCTCACATACGAGCAGCCACACGCACCTTTGTCGGAAAGACAATCCTGCCCCATGAACCTGGGAGGACCATGCAACACTGAACAGTTTTTTTTAGATCACCACTAAAGGAACTTTTAAATCAATTAATACTTAGTTGCATACAAATAAATAAAAAAGAACTTAAGAAAAAAATTGCTTCCTTGTCCACCTTGCTCTCTAGATATGTCCCCCAGTGACTATTGGCTTATACAGATATTAAAAAGATGCTCCTGGGAAAGAAATGACAAAAGTGATTGCGAGCAAAGGCAAATGAATTTACCAAGTAGATTGATTTGATGAAAATCGTCCACTTTCTAGAAAATATTGATAGAATGGAAAAAATTTTCCATAAAAACTATTGATTTCTCAGCATTGTCCATCTTTATATTCTTGATTGATGGATTCCAAAGGTTCCATTAGACACACAGTTATGTATCTTTGATTATACTACTTACCATAGATGCCTACATATTGACTTGGCCACTTACCATATCTCTCATAAAGACAGGGGCATTCAAGCTACTTAGCATTAAATCAATAATTGTTCATTATTCGTTTTGTCAATTATTAGATTGAAAACATTCAAAGTTCAAAATGGATTCTCCTTTCACTTAAGTATTGCACCTTGCACAATTTCCGTTCGTTCCGTTCATATAAAGAATGCATATTTAACCAATTGGAACCGACATCAAATCAAATCAAACTTAAAAACATCTATCAATGTTATTTGTGTTCATGCAATACTAGATAGATAGACCGATTGACTAACTAACCAAGCAATCAACGGAATGACTGACTGTCTGACTGATGAATAGTAGTAGTAGTCTAACGGACATGAATGTATTGTAGTAGGTAGAATCGGATATTACGTTAAAAAAATCGAAATTTTTAGTGGGTTTTTTTTTATTATTGTTGTGTGATTGTTGTGTGACTTTGAATTACAAAAAAACTGGAGAAAAAAAAAATAAATAAATTACAAAAATTAAAAACCTTAATAAAAAAAATCCGAACAACAACCAACGTGAATTGCCTAATATTTACAGTTAAAATAAGTTAAAGTGTTTGCTGGTTGGGCTTGACTCGATCGAACAAATTGTGCGTAGTAGCACATATGCACATATCTATGAAGGTCAACTTTGGACTACTAGAGACAACATTTGCACTACATTTCACTAACCACAGTCCAGTGGGAAAATTCCTTGAGTTCATTAGATTTCACATAAGACTTTTAGAGAGCTTTAACACTTGTTAAAACTATCTCATGGTTCAATCTTATACCACAGGCCTAATAACTTGTTATCTAAAGTTTCTAATTAATTGATATTAATGGCATTGTAAACAAATTGAAATTAATTTCACTTACACACACACTCTCTCTCTCTCTCTCTCTGTGTGTGTGAATTGTTAAGTGTTTGATGTGTAGCGCATTTGGTAATCTATAAAACTGTGAGAAACATAAACTTCAATATCCGAATCGAAACACACAAAAATCTAATAAGAAAACAACAAAACTTGACAGCAAGAAAATGTTGTATTTGTTTGCCAATTTCAAAATTGTAATGCTTCAATGAATTTTGTGTTCGCCGTGCGTAATATATTCCTTCCTTTTCCATTCATTCATACCAGATACATGGATATACCATATCGTATACAGATATTATTAGTTTTGTTTATTATAAAAGATCAATGTTTAAGTTTTTTGTTGTCTGTTTAGTAATGTCTCTTGATCAATCTCTATTACACTCTCTTGCATTTCAATTTGGAAAGCATCTCCAGCATCTTAAGTAGTAGTATCGCTTAATATTTGTTTGTAGCAAATTTGGGCGTGGCATTGCCGTAACGCCTTTTTTATTTTCCATTATCATTAAAGTACATAAATCTACATTGAAATTCAAATTCAAATTTAAATTTGAATTTCACACATTCCCGAGTTTAGTTTCATTAAAGATAATGTCAGATTGTATGAGATACGAGTACAATTTGTATTGTGTTGTGCTGTCCATTTGATTTCATGTAGTATGGTAAATAAAAAATAGTCTGATGTAGTATTGTGTGTGTATTTTGTTTATATGTATATATTTGTTATTATACTAGTAGTAGCTTGCGTATCGTATCGTGAAGTATCTTTTTCATAACTTGATTGATAAAGGAATCTGTAAGATTTGTCCGCACTTGAACTTTGTTGTTATTTGTTTATTTTTTGCTTTTTTTATTTGATAAACAAATGAAAATGAAAACACAAAACAAAATCTATTTAGAATAGTTTACAAGTGGTGTACTGCTACTAAATACAGTGGCGTGTTTTGACAGCTAGGGGCCAAGGGGAAATTAGAATTTCGGAGTCTCTATAAATAATTGTCACGTTGTATACATTTTCGAATTAGAGAATCCACAAATGGATTACGCTCAGTAAAAGTAATTAAGGTCCCCAGAGGAAGTGTTCTCAATGTTTAGAGCCCTGTACACATCTTAGTTTTGCATTTTTGAGGTGAAAAACTAATAGCTGTTAACCCTTTATCCTAATTCCTTACATGGGACTTTTAATGATTTCGTCTTCGATTTTTATTTGTGTATTTGTATATGGATCGATCAATTAAAGGCCTTTTAGACGGTCAGTTCAGCCTCAGTCTCAGTACATGTTATCGCTTCAGAAATCGAAATGGACTGACAAATAAGCTGGGCCAATCAGTTCATTTTCCTGTCATCGTTTCGGTTATCGGTGCGATAACATGGACTGGGACTGAACTGACCGTCTAAAAGGCCTTTAAGTCCTTAGAAAATCCGAGTTTCTAGCAACGATAATTTTTTGTTTTTGAAAGTTTAGTCCATAACTAATCAGCTTTTGAAGTCTCAGTAATATCGACCACATGGTTTTATTTTATTGTCAATTGAAGCAACAAACTTTTGTGTATTGGAAAAAAAGGAAAAATGTGAGTTTCGTGAGGTGATTAAACTCTTTTATTTAAAAGGCTTAAACCTCAAAAGAAATCAAAGGTGTGTTCGATGAAGTTTATGGCACATCTGGTCCTGCTTTTGCAACTTTTTACAATTGGTTAAATGAGTTTAACATGGACGTACATCCATAAAAGATGAACATCTTTCGGGACGTTCAGTGGAAGTGGCCGACACAGAACTATTGAGAAAATCCACATTATCGTTTTAAATGATCGAATAAAAGCACGCGGAAATAGTTGAAGCCACAGGCATATTGTATAGTAGAGTGGTTTTAATTTAACGCGAAAAATTGGTTGTATAAAAGTGTCGGCAAGATGGGTCACTTGGGGCCATATCTGGTGACTAAGGTGGAAACTGCCAAAACAATTGAATTAAAATTTGAATTGATAAAACATCCACATTTTTGTTTCCAAATTTAAAAAACGTTATATTTGAGGAACTTCCGAAATCCTAACACATTTGGAAAAAAGATTGGAAAAGAGTTTAAAACTAGAAAGAAATGATATTGAAAAATAAAAAGAGAATTGGGGGAAATAAATGTTTTTCTATCTTTGTCTAAGGACTTATTGATAAACCCACATAGGTTTGAAATTTCTTTGTTGAGAAATTCTACAGTCTTTTCAATTTGTGTTCGGGGACCACTTTTGTTCGAAGCCATGTGTATTTGGCCTAGTTGATCATTGGAAAACGTGCCTTTGTCTTCACATATACAGGAGCTTTTATATCGTGTAAAAATAGTATCTCATGGCAATGGAATAAATGCTATGAATGCAATATGTTTGTGCTTAGTTAATGCACCAAGTCATACCAATTCTAAGAAAACAATGGTCTTAGACTGATTATTGCCAACATTTGTGATCCAAATATAGAATAGTTTAGAAGTGTCCTTCAGTATATATAAAGGTATGAATCTAGTGTAAGTTTGTGTTTAGTTAAAGCGCCAAGCCATGCCAATTGTAATTGCCCAAAATAAAAAACCACTGAAATATCTTAAAATCATTATTGGCAACATTTATGTTCTAAAATGTATTTACAATACAATACTTTAGAAGTTTAGTATACTTAGTAGTAGTAGTAGTAGTACCTTATAGATACTGGTGTCTATATAAGATATAAAGGTATCTAATGCCAATAGAATTTTTTCTATAAATGTACAGTGAGTTGTGCTTAGTTAATGCGCCAAGTCATGTCAATTGTAATTGACCAAAGCCGCTGAAATGTCTTAAATTGATTATTGCCAACATTTGTGTACGAGTATGTGGCGCAACAATCAAGTCAGTTGGTCATTACGAGTATTATTTATTTTTATTATTGTTGTTTTTATTGTAATATGGCATTACATGGCACTCAGGCAGGCAATGAGGTAGTCGGGCAGGCAAGGCAAGACAGTCGGCGTTCAATTACACCATTTGACAAACACAATACAAATGTATGTATTAACAAGTATTGCTCGCTTGGTTTAGTTTGGCTTGAATTGACTTGACTTGACTTGGTTTCGCTTGGCTCTTAGTTTCTTGTCTTGAATTGAATTGTATTGGCTTGTTGTGTTGTTGTTGTATTTTGTTTAGCTATGTGTTTTGTCTTGAGTTGGCTTAGGCTTCGCGTGTTTCGATCATGCACTGGTTTTGACATACAAACCCATTTCAAATTGAACGCCTTTTTGGCCAACATTTTTCATGACTGAATGAATTCATGTGTGCCTGTATCTGTGCTTATGTTTTGTGCATGTGTATCTGTATAGATGAGTAAGTAAGTATTTAAGTATCTTTCGCACACCCACTGAATGCGAAAAGAAACGCGTGCGCGCCTACACTTGTCCATTTGGTTAAACGCCAAAGTGTTCATTGTATTCATGTTCACTCGTTCACTCGATCTTCTTTAGGTCGCTCGTTCATTGACTTGATGAGAAAATTAAGGTGACCCTTAACAATGCACATTACACAAACGTGAGCGTATGTGGGTGACAAGTAATAGATAAAGATGAATGAAAATGATCTGGTCAATAAATAAATAAATTTCTTTAGTTTTCGAATTTAATGGAATATAAGCAAATTGTTACATAATGTCAATTCAAACACCTGATGTGTTAAATATGCTATAGTATTATACAATATAATAAATACTAGGAAGGGTGTGTAGGTTTTTAAAAGTAGGTTAAATAGATGAGATTTATGAAATTTATCTATGTTTCTATATAAAGGAAATGTTTGTAAGTTTAATGATATTGCCAAGACCAATCTACTGGACCTAAGGAAAGGGAAATTTTTTCAAATGGTGAAACGAATCGTTGTGTCAACATAAATGTTTGTAAGTATGGGGACATCGCCAAGACTAAACCACTGAATCTAAGAAGCTGGAAGGTGTTCCTAATGTGAGGTTTATGTGCATTGATATCGCACTCCTAACAGATTTTAATAGTTCATCAAAGTTTGCATATAAACATAGTTTTTAGAATGCATCGAGTTAAAGTAAATGGGAAGACGCACTCTCTTTACTACTAAGAGGGCGGTGGCTTAGTTCAAATTCATATATTTCTGAATCAACTAAAGACTCATTCTTGGGCCACCGTAGGGCTTAGATTGCATTGCAATGCATGCTGGCTATTAGATAGTTTTCTTTGGGACACCCTAAGGTTGGCTGGCTTATTACTCAGTATGTGTGTGACTCTTTGGTCATGAACAAAAACTACTAACCAAGCAAATAACTTAAGCTTTAAAGTAAACTTTATCTCACTTCACCTCTGTGCATTACCTATGTTACATTACATACATACATATATCGCACCTGTTATTGGTTATTGCTGTTGAATGATGATGTTGTGTGTGTCTGTCCATCGACTTTACCACGATGACGATGATGATGATGACAACGACAACATTTAAAGCATGTCATTTGATATTGTCAACGTTTGTTCGGCGCCCTTGACTTGAATTTCTTCTTCTTCTTCTTCTTTGTTGTTGTTGTTGTCTTCTTGTTTATTTGAGTTTCGCTTTCAACAAAACAATCGAAAGCGAACATGCGGCACGTCTGAAGAATTAACGCAATTGACGCAGATACTCAGATACGCAGATAATTATGTTGTGCCTCTTCATTTGATGCTTGCTTGCTTGATTGGTTGTTTTGTTATTTTTGCTGTTGTTCCACAACTACAACAGCAACAAAACAAAAGCCTTTGAATGACCCTAAAGCGCCATGTTGCCAATTATCTCCATACAAAGTGGAATACATAATTAACATATGTAAGTCAAAAGAGCGACGACAACAGCTTAAGAAGTGTAGGTGTACACGGGTCTCTCTCGCAACAATAAAAGCAACAACATAAACATCAACAGTTTAGATACTTTCTGCCAGAATAAGGTAAAAGCGGCTTTTAATTAAAGCCACACTTTCAGGTAATTAAAACGAATTTTGATTTAAGTGTAAACATTGCCAAAATTTGAGTTAACAAAGCCCAAAAAAGATAAAGAAATTGAAAAAAACTTTTGTTTTTATTTTCGGATTTCCGGCATTGAATTTGAAGTCATCATCATCATCATCATCACCATTTGATCAACGTAATTATTGCGTTATCGTTTTCATCATCATGATTGTAACTTTCATTCATGATTTCATGAAAGCAATATACCTTAGCGGACTAAGGGTAAGGTGAGCAGTCTAAGGGCCTCTCTCCCTCGAAATGGTGATGGTTTCTTTATAATTGAATCCCAATATGTATACAGGAGGAACTCAAATCGTGAATGGTATTCAGAGGTGGAATAAATATCAAGAGCGCCCTCATAGTCGCCCCTCTGGCGGATAAGTTATTTTGCAAAATACGTCGCGCAACATTGCAATTCTGGCTTATCAGTTTCTATTATGGAATTGGGTGATGTAGAAGGAATCAAGTAGCCAGGGAAGCTCTTTATCTCTATAGAAAGCATGAGCCTGTTTGCCTTAAAGAGAATCTGCCTCTGTCATTAATCAATACACAAGTAACCTTAAGATTCATTCATATATTTCCAAATCAACTTGGGGCCTTACTTAGTTTTGAGGCCTCGCACGACCGATGCGTCTAGTCCGCCACTGGTTTCGAAGCTCAAGTTGCTCTTCAAATTTCTTTTGTTGGCTATTGGCACATTTAACATTGGGCCACTTTGAGTGATTTTTCGTTCATCATTTATCTTTAACTATGTACTTCTTTGGTTTTGATTTGTGATTTGATTTGATTTGATGATTTGCTTTGCTTTGCTTCGGTTTTATGTTGCAGCATTAAGAAAGACTTTGTCGTCATTCGCATTTGATTGAGACACTTTGTTCGTTCGTAAACCAAATTAAATAAAAGTATTCAAAATATATGAAGAAAAACACAAAACAATGATCGACGTAACCCGAATTTTGTATTAAGTATAAGTATTTGTTGTCATCGGTTGGTCGCTCGATCGGTTGATTATATTATTTTCTACTACTCGTACTATACGTTTTGTTGGTGGTGGTGTTATTTATAATGGTTTGTTTTATTTTGTTTACGAAATTTATTAATCAATTTATATGCGCTGCGTTTGCTTGTCGATGTTCGATTGTCCAAAACAAAAAAAATCAAACAACAAATAATAAAAAAAAAAATATAATAACTAAATGAAATGCCCACTTCACCGCCTGCGCTTATTTTCATCACACTTTATGTTGTGTCTGTGTGTGTGTGTGTGTGTTTTCCTTCTCCCTCCTTCAGCAAACACACACACATGGTTTTTGGTGCCTTTAGTAGATTTATTGGTGTTGGGGCTTGGCTTGGTTTTCGATCGTTTGCAATATTTTTTTTCTCTCTTTTTTCACTTCCTCAAGGTGAAATGTAAATTTTCGAATAGTCAAGTTGCGTTGCTTCAAAAGTGTAACCAAAGCTTAAACACTCGATCTTGACATGTTTTTCAATACTTTTTCTTCTTTATTACAATATTTCTTCCTATTTGACATTGTCATATGAATAGACGAAATATGTACTTACCACACAAACAAACGACAAACGACAAGTTTTACTTACAATCTGAGAAAATGAGTAGAGCCATGAAGAAGTAATACAAGATCAATTGAAAGAAGTTTGTGTGTGTTTTGTAAGTTACAAATACTCGTAGCATATTTTCTTTGCTTATGAAATTTTTATTTAAAGGTTTAAAATTTAAAGTTTTAAAATTCAATTCAATCAAAATATATGGTAAACTGCATTTTGACAAACTTTATTCAAAACACCCCTTTAGTTAGACGAGGCCACAGTCTTTCAGGCAGAGGTTCTAGCCATTAGAGGGGCATGTCGGCTAGCAAAAAATAACGTACCAAAATGTCGTAACATAGCTATCTTCGCTCATAGTCAGGCGGCACTCAAAGCACTGCAATCCACCACTGTGAAGTCCAAGCTCGTTAAGGAATGCAATTTGACGATAAGCGGTTGGATTTAGTATTACTGATTGCATTCGGCGAGGAAGTGGTTTTAAAACGGCACTCTAGTGATAATTATGGCTCGTAGTGGACTATACGAGTTAGCCACGGAAACCACCCAACCAACCCTTTACTTATTTTCACATTTTACCCGATAGTTTCCACAATAAAAACCAAACAACTCATCAACAATTTCAATTTAGAACTTCAGTTGAAATCATCTTCAACTTAAGAGCCTTCACAAAAGATCCTTTCAATCAAAATATTAACCATTCTTCAAGTAGTAATCTTAATCTTACTTGTTCCAGTAATCAGGAAGTACTTATTAAGATTCTGTGCAAAATTTTAACTCGATGTTCAAAAACTGTGGGAACTATCAAAGTGAAATTTGGCACAGGTACACTTTATTGAGTCATAGTTCTCTAGTTACAGGAAGAGGTATTATTTCCCCTAAGAGTTGATACTTTCTTTGCATTTAAGTCTTCTTTTCCAACCACTTGGATCCATAAGGTTTGAAGCTTCACTTTAAAATATGTTCACTTATGCTTTCCACACGTGACTCTTTAAAGTAGTAGCGACAGATTCGATACAGCGATCTCTTCAAGGTCGCTGCTATGGATGTACCAGGGTGCATTCGCAGCACATCTCAGCAGTTTGCTCTAAAACCTTTGTATTTGCATTATATTGCTGGAACACGAGCAGCCCCATTGTTCGCGAGTTCACTCAGGAACCTTAAGGCCCATTGTGAATCAAATGGATACGTGGATTTTTAGGGACAAGAGGTCCACTAGTGTCCAAGGTCGGTCCAAGAGATCACCGTCTTCCTGTAAAACCAACCTGTGGTGTCCACAAACAGAGCCAGGACACCCACTGGACATTTTACAACTTATCCAGCTCTTCGCAGAAAAACGGGTTCGTCTACCAAGAAGAGCAGGGTAATCAAAGAGGAGGTTTTGGATGATCTCCGGTTTATCCTCATCTTCACAGCTACGAGAGAAGTAATGATGTGGAACTTACATCCTGTAGGCCATCAGCCCTATAGTGCAGTGCCTCATTGACGGGAGTCAATGAGCAAATTCTTTTCTTGTTGAAGTTTAGCAAGGCCAGAGTATCCAAGGGACATTGCAGCCAGGCTCATTTGCCCACTTTCTGCCTGCTAGATCACTGAGTTTTTCTTCCAGGCCTCAGAGGGTATAATGTTGTAGTGGTCTGTAAATATAGTGAGTGCCGTGCATTTCCTAGCACACTCGTTCGCCATCTCATAACTCTGGACCCGGCATCCAGATAAGCTTGATAGAGTGCTGGCGAGCTTGATTAAGAGCTTCTATCGTACTGTCCCTTAATATTCGTAAAATTGGATAAAATCAAATCGATTTATACAAGATTCAGACAAATAATAACATCTGCATTATACCATAAACCTATGAGTTTTCGTATGGAAAACTTTTACATTTCTTAAGATATTCAAGCGAAACATCAATAAATGATATAAAAGGATAATAAACACCTTTCAGAATAGTACATAGTAGGTACCATAGTATATCTCCCTTATGTCCTATATTCTTTGTAATATTTTCTCTATGAAAAAGTTTATTCAAATGGGGACGAGAATGGTATGTAAGCTTTGTTAAATCAATGTTAATGTTCTAACTTATTGTTATTTGGCACAAAGTTCTACCAAAAATCGAATATTCAGTGTACCATAATTTTCTTTTCCTTTTCATTAAGTTGACTTTTCTAAAGTTACTGTTATCATTTTACATTCACCATTACAATTTGTTTTAATGTTTCTGTCCTTTCTTTAAAATTGTTTGTTATCTTTTACGTATTGTTTTTCGCATCTACCCTTTTATGACATACTCGTATTATTAAAGCCCAGAAAACTTTTGTATCTTTTTTTGGTTTCGGTTTCTTAAAAAGTTAAAAAGTCATTTTCATTATGTTTTCAATCTTTTTATTAAAAAGGAATAAAGAAGAAAAGAAGGAAAAAGTGAAAGAAAAGGAAATTATATATAGAATGAAATCATTTCCGGTTGATTACCGCAACGAGTAAATAACTCAAATGTTCAATGAAGCAGCTGACCATGGACGAGCGTGTCCTGTCGCTTTGAGATATCCTTTTTTCTATGAGTGTGTGTGTGGGTATGTGTGATGAATGAGTAACTAAGTAGAAAAGGGTTAATTTTTGCAACAAACAAAAAAACAAAAAGAAAAAAAGAATAAAAAAATCCAAAAGAAATGTATAACAACAGCAACAACAACAAGAAGAATAACATGGTTAACAAGAAGGCAAATAACAACAATATGGTAAACAACAATGTGAAACACCCAACAATATCAACAAGAATGACAATAACAAATATTGTAAGAAAGACAACACAGGCAACGGCAGCCCCAAAGGCGACGTGTAAAACAAGCTGAGCTAAGAGCGCCTCTTGTTGACAACCCGATGACATAATATGCCAGTGAAGTAGCTCTTATTGTTGTCATTTTTGTTGTTCTTCTTGGTTTTGTTGCACACGTTCAAATATGTATCTAGATACATTTACTTATGTTATTATTATTGTATTACACACAGATATGTGACACTGAGTGAACGATTGTCGTTGTTGTCGTCGTGTGACTGAGTGCTTGTTACACTTGAGCCTCGAAAGACCAAGACCGCAGCGCAAGCCTAGTACAAGACCAAACCAAACCAAGATAAACATAATCAAACTGAAGTAAAGCAAGGGTATGTTTATTAAGAGAAAATAAGTAATGTTTGAATAACCATAGGCGCGTTTCCTAAGGGAAGACTTTGGCAAGCCTCCAAATTTATAAGCAAATCGGGGACCTCAAATGTGCAGGTGAAACTTAGTAATTCTGTTTTACTTAGGGTCCTTACAATGCAATTCAGGTTACTGAAGGGTTCCTTCGTAGAGAAACCTGCGCGAACGCCGATCAATCATCGGCTAATTACGACGCCCCTGTGTTTTAGCAAATGCCTCGATATATGGGCTACAACCCTCATTCATAATGACGCGTATCCACTGGATGCCGCCGCCGCCGATACCAGCTGGGCGTGTGTGAGATAGAGAGAGTGTACAAAGATGAAAGAGCATGGAAGAGAAGAGAGTGATTGAGTGAGTGAGTGGGTTAGATAAATCTGCTCAATGTTGAAATGATAAGTTAGTAGTAAATGGCAGCCGGTATATGGTCATATTTGCAAACGTGCCACAATCTCATTAAATAAACTCATGCTGAATTTATCTAAAAGAAATAAGAGAGAGCGCATATTGTATCTGAAATGTCTTCAGCACGTGTACTATATTGTGTCAATGTGTGCGTGAGTATGAGTTGGCGCGCGCGTGACGCAACATTTGAATGACAAAAATAAATAAAAAACCCAAATAACTGATATCAGAGTAGTAGTACAAATGAAAATGTATCTTTTGAATACTTCAGCAGTAGATACTATGTGTATGTGTACATGAGAGTGACTGTGTTTGTGTGTCTTTTACCGGTTGTCAATGCAGCTTAGTGTTTCTTGTTTGTGGCGGTCGTTACTACTTCATTATCATCAACATCATTATTATTGTCATCATCATCAATGTTGTATATTCAGCGGCATTATATGACTCTCACTCTCTCACTATAGAGTATATGAGTTTTCTCTTTGCATAGTTCTCTCTCACCTCTCTCCAAAACTCTCTGAGTCTTTCTTTCACCATGTTGTTGTGGATGTTGTTGTTTGTTGCATGTCTGGCATCTTTGTCGTGCGAGCGCTCACTCTCATTCCGTCAAATTGCTTTTGCTTTTTCTTCTTGGCCACTTTTGGGGTTCGTATTCTCTTTGCACTTTTAACATAGTTCAGTTTGATTTTTGCTTTTGCCTGTGTCTGTCTGTCTGAGTACGTTTAGCCGTTAAATACCAGCAGCAGTAGCAATAACGGCAGTAAATAAAATAAAAAAGACGACAACGACGGACGGCGAATAGCAATAAAAGCAACAGCAACAAAGTGGTCAAAGAAGCATACCGCACACACAAACACTCAGAATATAAAATTCATTCCTTTTGCTGTTTTGGCTCCTTTTGGATTTCTGCCGAGTGAAAAACAACTTCAAAAAAGTAAATGCCAAAAGATATATGTATATTTCCATAAAAATGAAAACAACAAAATAAACAAAATTTCCATTAAAGTGCGTGGTGGTTTATGTGTTTTTTGTGCAACTCTAAGCAAAGAATCTACAGAAAAGCAGAAAATAAAATAAGAAAATTAAAAAAATTCCAACGAGTTTTTTGTTAAAAGAAAAAGAAAAAATAAATCAAAAAAAGATAAAAATTAGCAAATTTTCATTTACAAAAATAAAAAGCGACGAGTGGTAGAGTACGGTTGAGTGTTTTTTTGTGTGCGTTCGTTCTTTCTTAAAGTAGAAATAAAAATAACAAAAACTAAAGAAAACAAAAAAAATAAATGAATAAATTTATGAAATATTGAAAAATGAAAATATAATAACATTCACGTGGATATGTTAAGCAAGCATTTTGTATTACATTTATTCGGTTTCGAAATCTTATAATAAATTATTATTATTAATATACTAGTATTGGAGATAATGGTGGTGGTGGTCGTATCTATGTGTTGCTGAAATTGTAACTCATAGATACACATAAAGCAGTGAGAACAACAACAACAAAAGCAATAATAACTTTAACAAAAACAGCAACAACAACAACAATAACAACAAAAACGAGAACTACTAAACATTTTCGCATTCAAGTGTCGGTTTCCGCCTTCAATTGTAGCAGCAGCAGCAGCGAGAACTGAGAATAACTAACCAGAAACAACAATAAAAGTTATCTAATGTACATAAGTATTAACTAATGCGAATATTAGTACATACATAGTAGTAGTAGGAACATAGAATAGTTGTATCGACAATTGTTACTCAGTTAGTCAGGCAGTCAGTCAGTCAGTCAGTTATTTGTATTGTACTATTATCAAACAACAAGTCTCATTCTTCGTATCAAATTAATTCACATACAAATAGTATGTACTTATTTTATTCAGATTCTAATGTCGAATACAATCAGACTACATAAACCAGAGTTTCTTAAACATTCAATCTCAACATATAAACTTTAATAAAGTTAGGCAGAGAACCAAGATCTCTCGACTTCTATGTGAAGTTATTCCCTTAAATGTTTATCGATTGTGATATGATGACTGTGGGCGGAACAAGAGTGTTTGTCTACTCTTTGATAAGTTTTAAGTCCTTCTTATGATGAGCTTTCAAATTTTAATTACTGTGGCCATCATCAAAGTAAAATAATATATTTCTATATCAATAAGAACTGAATTATCGTTATGATTTGTAAAGCTTTTATTGACGCTCACTATTCACTTATGTGTGTAATATATTCGTACGTGTGCAGCAGTTAATGAAAGTCACAAGTTATAAGTAGTCTCCCGAATGAATGCCGAACTCTTTTTCTTCAATAAATGATCAACACCTTCGTTCGTTCGTTCGATTGACTACTGTTTCTATTTTCCTAATTCTCTTACGTGCAGCAAAGCTTTTCTCTAATTTTGACTTCTTTGTTACATTTTCAATTGATCACCATTCATTGAGTGTCATTCACGCTTTGGATGCACTTGATATGCTGTGACAAGCAAACAGATGGACCGTGACTGAAATTGACATACCTGTATCACATTTAGCGGTAAATCACCGTTAATTTATTAACTAAACTGAACTGATAAAATTCATGCAGTAAATATTATGATACTCGTCTACAAAAACAATAAAAACAATTAAAATAATGATGTGATAACAAAATTGAAACAAAGCAAAACACAAACAGCCGCCACCACCAACGAACAAATCTTTTTTAACACGCTTCTTGTTGTTGTCATTTCGTGTGTGTTCTTTTTTTTTTGTATAAAAAAAAATTAAATATTATTTCACTTATTTTGGTGTGCCAAAAGCTTTTTGTGTAGTTGTTGTTGTTGTCGAAATATGACATAATTCCACGACAGACAGTCAGCAGGCGGTAAACAGGCAGATTGTCGTCACAACGTTGCTTTAGTGTAACCAGACGCGGCGCTCTCAAACATAGCACAATGTGTGTGTGTATGAGTGTGTAAGAATATTTTGTGGGGGCCCTCAAAATTAAAAGAGAGAGAAAGAGAGAGAGATCCATAAAAAAACACACTCTATCTCTCCATTCTCTAAGTCAAATTCATTGGCATTTGTCAGTTGAGCGAGCATCAATCACATGAGAAAAGTAAATTAGAACAAAAACATTGTTCACTCAGCATTGAATGCATGTGGGCTTAGTAAAAAAAAAGAGAGCATGTCAGCGTGCAAGATTGAGTCAGTAAGAGAGCAACCAATTGATGCTGCAATGACCTGACTCTGATGCCAAAGACTATGAAATGTTGATACGATATTATGCGATTCTGTTACTCTTTTCCCTCAATACATTTTTCCTCTTCTGTTGCAATATTACATATTCTGTAGATATAAAATACTATGCCTCTGTTTAGGCATGTGTGTGGCAATATGTTCAATGAAATGGTGTTGGTTTTGTTATTATTGTTGGATGCTGTTGCATGTGTATTTATCAATCGATTCATTCGTTCGGTCGGTGTGTCGATTTGTTAATTTTGTGTTGGCGATGTTGTTGTTGTTGTTATTGTTGACCCCTCTTCAACAAGTACTTTATGTTATGTTAAGTTATTTTATGTTATGTTATAATGTTTTTTGTTTTCATTTCATTTCTTTTATTTATTTATTTACGTTTATTTGCCTCTTCACCTCTTTTGGTTGACATTTGATTTAATTTATTAAACGCGAATATCAAATGGAGAGATGCGTGTGCGTGCGTGTGCAAGTGTTTTTGTGAAATGAAAATGACTCCAAAAATCATATAATCGAATCCGGTATCTATTGTTGTTATTGTTATTGTTATCGCTGATGACGCCGCCTCCAACTTAACTAAGCTCTTGACAGCGGAAACATCACATTTTGTCTATTTTTGGGCTTTCGTGTGGTTAACACAATCATCATCATCATCATCAGATCGTTGCGTCAGATACATCTGCTGGTTGTTTATATCTCATCATGTTATAAAATACTGTGAAGCAGGTGTCAAACATGCATAGATACAAATCGATTTCAACAAAAAATTGCTTATAATGTTACATACATAATTAATGTTTTTGTTGTTGTTGTTGTCGTTGATTGATTCATGTTATATCAATTGACATATTTACAACAAATTAGGGTTATTAAGATACATGTAAAAAGATACGTAATTTTGTATCTTTTGTTGTTTTTTTATATACATATATGATCTTTGCCAAAATTTAAACAAAAAAAAGGAAAAAGAGAAAATAAAAGAGAAGTCATTAACAAACCCATATTTAACCTGTTATACCCAAGATCTGTTGACCTATTGCCTGAACCACCGAAAACAGCAGTTAATAAAAACTTTAAATTAATTAATAATCCACATCAGTAAAAGTTATAAAAATTCCAACATTGAAAAATGTTCAAAACCACTATTGACTATTTGAAGACCCAGAAAACAGTGAAACTTTCGAAATTACGAAATTTCGATTCTCCACAAACTTTGCGCACCCAACAAAAAAAAAAAAAACAAAAAATTTACAAAAATACAACAAAAATCGAATCGTATCGAAATGAAATGAAATGAGAAATATGTATGTACATACTAACATACTCTACCTAACCGAACCGAACCGAACCTAATTATGGATTGAGTAAACTTGCAAACCATCGAAAAGCTTCTTCTTCTTCTGATTTGATGGTTTCTTTTCTCACTACTTCTTTGGTGGCTAAGTTGTTGGTGTTGTTGCTGATGTTATTGGTCAAAACATGTCCGCAAATATCGCACGATGTACCTACATATGTATGTATGTATGTATGGATTTTCTGTTTACAAAACTCTGAGACTTAAAAAGCAAAGTTTGACCATGAATTCATTTTTTTAAAAATTAAAAAATATCATAAAAAAAACCCAAGAAGACGACAAGTTGTGCATAACGAATCGGGGAATCGGAATCCGAAACCGAATCTGAATCTCAAACTTCTGTTGTGTTTGTTTTTGTATAAGAAAACAAGTGCGACAAGTGCGCATCAAGTCAAAGTACCACTTACTTCCCTTCCGCACCTACCATTATTATCCCATCCATTGATCAGAGCAGTCAGTCAGTCAGTCAGTTCGTTGTCTTCGTCTCTAAATGGTGTTGGGCGTAATTATTTAACAAATTTTGTTTGTATGCACACCACGCAAAAACATTAAAACTTTAACTGAACTCGAATTCATAGCATTTTTAACTGTGTTCAACACATACACCGAAACACCGAGTTGTATCTAGATACAACATGTACAAGCTGTTATATAGAGACTTCAATATGTTTGTTAACACTTACTAAGCAGTGAGTGATAGATAAATATTGAATTATGTATGTGTTGAAGAGCAATGATCTTCTTCTATTCATGGTTAATAGGTTTTAATTGATTGTTTTATGATTTCGACCCACTGTTCATAAAATATTCATTGTCATAATGATGTTGATGATCATCATTAACACCTTATAGAACTTTAATAGAGTTTGAGAAAGAAATAATTAAATATGGATAAATTACACGATTAAACAAACTTCCCTTCTTTATTTAGTGTGGTGTGTGTGTGTGCTAACTTAACAATTCCTAATCATAATGTGCAAGAATAACAGCTGCAGTAACAAAAGCAAAAATAATAACATCATCAATGAAGAGAGTCATAAAATGTACAATAATAACAACAACACCAATACAAGTAGTAAAACATAACGATGATCGTCAATGTTTGACTTTTCTACTGCTACTACAACGAATTTTGTTTGTGTTGGGGCACAGGTTGTGCTTAGCTAAAGTCGACTGTTGACTGCTGCGCTGTCAATGTACAAAAGCTGAGTAACACACACACATGCAAACACACACGTGAGAAGCCTTCAGTTACTCTAGTGGCCAGCTGACGAAGTTTGCTTACGCCGCTTACGTACATTGCGGCATCAGAAGCTTAGCAGGCAGCAGAGGCGCTTTGATAATAAGCTTGATAGGGACCATCAATAGACGACTACGAAGACGACGACGTAAACAGCAATGACTTCGTAGCGGCGACCTTAGTTAGTTGCCGTCGCTGTTAGTTTGCGTCGTCAGTTGTTCGTTGTAAGTCGCTGCCATCGGTCTAATGGATGCAAAGCTCGCGCTCTTCAAATTTAATTTTTTTTTGTTAAAACGTTAGTCGTCTTCTAATAAGAGCATCAATCGCAAGTGTTAACGGTTTCGAAATTAGAAAATACGACAACGACTCTCCACATAGAGTCAGTCATTCATTTGGAGTACTAAGAGGAGAGTTCATCCACATCCTCATCCTCGCTCCAACTCCAACTCCTTATCTTATTTAAAGAAAATGACAATTAATTGAGAGAGAAAGGAAACAACACGAAAGAAGTAAATTTGTTTCTTAATTGAAATTAATTAAGCAGAAAATACAATACCAATTATAAAAAAAAAAAAAAACAAAAAGAAAAGAAACACAAACAAGTTGAACACGAAAAAGGATTTGTTAGTTCATTAATTAATTTAAATAAATTAAAAAAGATGCTTTTCTGAGTGTGATTATGTGAGTGTGCGAAAATTCTTATAAAAATACATAGTAGTATAAGAAATGAAATAAATTTCCATATAAATACAAAAAAGTGATGATAATCAAGAAAAAAGCAATAATAATAATTTCATTATTTTTAATTTTAGTAAGCCAACGATTAAGAACAAAACAACAAAAATCCACAAAATTTAATAATTAAATATCTGTTTATAATTAATGTAGTTAATACAAAAGCAAAAACTACAAAACAAAAAACCAGAGGGAAAAAGTAAATGAAATTAATTCAATTTTGAATTTATTTATTTATTTTTATTAATTAAAAAAAAAAACAAAAAAAATTCAGGCATCAAAGAAATTCAGAAGTTTTTTTATTCTGATTTTGAATAGCTATAATATATGGCAACAACAACATCAACAGCAACAACAACAACAACAACATAATCAATAGTCAATGGAATATTGACTAATGACAACAAAAATTTCAAATCTTCTAAAATGTTTGATCTTGAACCCTAAAACTTGAGATGAGATTCAAATTAGGTATAAACTTTCAGTAAGAAAAGGATATTAAAAAGGAACTCAGAGATTCTTCTTCTTTGTGTTAGGAATCAAGACTTGAATTTTTCGAAAATATTTTCTTCAAAGTAATCTCTTTTTAAGACGATAAACTTCACTCATTCACATAAAAATTTTTATTAAGACCTTCAAAATAAGACTCCATTCTGCTTGTTAGGTAGTCAATGTTTCACTCCAAATCATTTGTTGATGTTTTAGAATTAAGAGATTCGTTGAATTTGGCTTTCATCCTGAGTATTCTACAAAAATTTGAATTTTTTCAACATCTTTTAAATGAGTTGAGACTGAGACTTCTAATCATATTTACTGTATCCAAAACCTTGGGTTCGAAGTCTGACCAGAGGATTTTTTTCTGGTACCACGGGTGGTCATGTGCCCAAGAAACTTGTTCTGTCCTAGTCAAAGAAGACAGTCCCTTTATGGGAGTATAGTGGTGGCAGAGCTTGACACAGTGCAGCAGAGGCTTTAGGCCTTGTTCCTGACCAAGGAATGATTCATACGACCTTAATAATTATTACGTGAGATTGGTACCTATATATCCAAGGGGACGTTAAGTGACGTTTATCAATCCCTGTGCTCGGCACCGTGATATTAAGTCTCTACGACAGGTGTCACGCTAAAACAATTGGATCTCATGACAAAAGAGATTATTTTCATTAATTTTAGGTAGCTTTCAATAAAAAGTAACTAAAGTCCTCAGATTGTAAGTTTGATTGCCTTGTTCCAGTGTAAACTTAATGAAATTCTATTCTATGTGGAACTTCCCTATAATGAATTCGCACGGAAATAGCATATAAATTCATTATACTTTAGAAGCTTAATTATACAGAAATAATAATAATCTCTACGTGTCTCAATGGATCATCGAATTCTTTGGCTTTTTGGTTAATTAATGGTCCAGATATAACAAGATTTCAACCAGGTGTGTGGGTATTCATTTCATCACTATCCTGTAAAAGACATGTTCGAAACCTTTTACGTTTAGTGCTTAATGACTCGACTTTTACATTCATTATAAGGATATCATCAAATACACTAAAAGTAGAAAGAGAAAACTGTGTATTTGAAATCAATCCTTAATAGGGAGAGCTTCATTGTATAGTACTTAGTTCACTATAGGGAAGTTCGACTAAATTTAGTAACATAAATCGAAGGACCTTGTACCTCTTCTACTTACTATCAGTTAAGATTTAACTATAGTATAGATATGTTAGTTAGTTAAAGGCAAGACATTCTCTTATTCTTGATAATGCAGTCTCACATTCAGGATCAGTTTCGGGTGAATGATTTAAAGGGATGAATGGACCTTATCTAAATTTAATATGTTTGTTATTCTTACCAGTTTTGAGATGAGACTTCTTAAACTCTAATGAGTAAGTAAGTCAGTTGCAAATCTTCTACATTTCTATAAAGAAAGATGATAAACTTGATATTTTTTGCTGCTTGTCACATAAATCAAAGATCGATTGAGGCCCACACTTGGTGTATCTAATCAAATCGGATCGAATTAAATTATAATACTCGTATATACAATACTGCGAATTGTGTATAATTTGAATATTAACAAAAATATTTGGGTTAAATTTGTTGTTTATTCAAAAGCGTGTTGACCCACTGAAAAATTAATGACAAATCTCATACAACGAGTATCTTATGCAAAAATTCAAACCTGATTATTTTCATCGATTTGCATAAAGAAACGTGCTAAAGTTAATGAACCTTTATGTTAAACAGTTGTCAATCGACCAAAAAATATATTCATATAATTTTTATACGAAAGCAGTAAGTATCTTGTCTTATCTTTGAAGCTGTGATACATGTTTGATGTTTGTTTGGGTCGCAACAAGTGCCATCCTCCATCCATCTTAAGATTCATATACCATAATATTTTATGCTCTTTCTTTTATATTATTTAGTTTATTTAAAGGCATTGACAAGACCTTTTCTTTTGAATTCTGTTTCGTTTTTCTTTTGCCATTTGAATTTCTTATTTCTTGTTGTTATTTCATAAATTTTTAATGTAAATTTCTCAATGCTTGACAAAATTTCAAAAATTCTATTCCGTGATGACGTTGGTCGTCGCTTTGTCTGCCGCGTATCTTTTGTGTTGAGGCTTTTTAATTATTTATGCTGATGATGTGGCTTTGTGCCAAAAATGTGGCATTGTCCTTGAGCAAACACAAAGCAAAAACACACAGAAAAGGATGCTTACCAATTCAAAATGTATAATAAATTGGAATAAAAAGCTAGGAGGGTATATGGTATATCTGACAACAATTTCAACACGTGCATTTTTTATATAAAGCATCAGTATCTTATTACATTAGTCATGTAATGATGGCCATCACCGCCTACACTTTCTAAATAATCATTGAATTATTTCAAAAGGGGCCTACTTTCATTGTTGTCTTATTAAATTATCTTTTAAAAGCATTGTGTATGTTTTGCAATAACTTGAACTGTATCTGTATATATCTGTGTTAATTTTTTAATGATTTTATTCCAACTTTCGATTATAATTTTTCACGCATTTTACGCATTTCATAAAATACAATATCGAAAAAACACTTAAAGTGTATCTTTTTAATTGGAAAAGAAATCAAATCAATTTTAATGCTCAGAAATCAATGGAAAATTATCGCAAATCAAGTAAAGAAAGAGAAAAATCAATAAGAAATTATTACTATAAAAAACATAATAGTAGTAGTGTTGTGAAGTGAAGTGAAGTAAGAGAGGAGTAGTGTATGAGTGAGTGAGAGTAGTGGAAATCCTTTCGTGCGCAAAAAATACTATCTTAAAAAAGCATTATACAAGTAGTTGTAGTAGTAGTATTATGAAACCATTGTCAGAGTATTAAAAACACACACAGATACACACATACATTTAGCACGTGCAAACAACAAATGACATCGCTTTGAATTGTGCCGCCATAGTGAGCAAGCAATGGCTTTTCTTTCTTAAAATGATTCGTTGATTTCAAGGAATTACTTACCATAATGGATAACTCGTTCGTCATAATATTATGAATTTGTTAATACTGAGTAGTTGAGATGCCTCACTCACATAGATACGCATGTGCACGAGTGTATGTGTTGACATAATAATGATAATGGGTAGAGAAAGCCAAAGCGGAAAGTGAAATAATAATTCCAATAAGAAATAAAGAATAATAAATAACAAGCGAAGCAAGCGAGCAATCGACCAACCGAGCGAACCAGCAAAATAAGTCGTTGCGCCTTTTTGGCGTCATTCATGGCGTGTTACATGAGCATTAACGGGATTTTCGTTATAAGGGTTTTCTTTTTTGTTTATTTCTTGTTGTTATTATTTTTGTTGTTATTGTGTTTCTTGATACAACAAGGCGCTCGCTGAGTCACGCGAGGAGTATCTCATACTCATACGATACATTACAATATGAAGAAGACCTCCCTCCCATTGTTTATATGTGTACTCTCTTATCTTGTATCTTTCTTCCTTCTTCTTCAAAATTTTCATTCAAGAAATTGTATTGTACAATGAGAGCGTAGTGCGCAGAACTAGTGAGAGAACTGAGAGAAAGCAGAGTGCGTCTAAAAAAGGAAACCTTATAAAACTTTTGTAACTTTTACTCTTTCCATTTTTCTCGTGCTCCTCTCCTATTTTGGATATCACGTGACATATGCATACAAAATTCTATGTTTTAGGTGTGTGAGGAGAGTGAGAGAAAGAGAGAGTTTGAAAGGCATAAAAGGCCATGTGGCGCCTGATTTGACGCCGGTCCTTGTTCTTACAAAGTTTTCTTATTGTGATGTTTCAGCGAGTGTAGGCTCTTCAGCGAGTGAGTTAGTGTAGTGCTGCAGTGGCTCTTAAATACCAACCATAGACACTTAACGCCCTTCTCAAAACTTCATCCATATTGATTCACGAGACCATTTTCTACCAAAAATTTGTGTTGGGATATTATTTTTCATTAAAGATTTGTGCAAAGAATATAAAACGGACAAATCGATCAATTTAAGCGGTTTGAGTAATTTTGATCTTATCTATTCCGAGACTACACACAATTTGTGGTTGGTTATGCCACAATATAAAATAAGAAGAATAGCTCTAACGATTTGCCCAGTCTTTATGTTTTATACTCTTTGATGATTTGTGTATCACAATGATTCTGTAAGATGGTAGGATGACTGACTTCTTTTCAATGGGTGCCTGTAAGTTTTTGTATTGTTTATGGTTCCATAGACCTAGAATTTAAGAATCGCTGGTGTGAAACAAAAGACAGAATGTGTTGCTTATTACACTTATTTTCTTTTATATTTGTTTGCTTGGCTTTTAGCTTGTTGGTGTTGATGTTCTTTTTGTTTTATTTTTGTTTTTGCTTGCATATTTTAAGGTGACAGAAGAAAGCATAAAAAAAGAACAGCAGGAAGATAGACATAACAGACAGAGTGGAGTGTAGTATGTTATTATGTATGGTACACACAGATACAACATATCTACCTTTGAATGTATGTATGTACAATACAACAAGTCAATGGCAGTAGCAGCAATAACAACGCGTGAAAGCCTCAAAAATCAGGTCAATGAAATAAGCAATAAATTGGTACGATGCCCGCTCGCCCTTAAAGTGATACTTACATTATTGCCGATGTCAGTCTTTGTTATTGTTTGTGTTTTAGTCTACATATTTTCCTAAAAAGCGCGAAGGTGTGCAGTTGTTGGTTCATTGGTTGTTTGGTTCTTTTACTTTGATATCTTCCTCTTTTTAAACAAAACAAATATAAAAACCGTAAAAGAAACAGTGTTGCAAAAGTCATTTACATACTCAAATATCAATATATGCAAATGGAAATATGCAGAGGCGGGTGTGTCTCTTTTGTTTTTCCCACTCAATTTGTGCACACCCATGCATTCACCCTTTGGGTCTTGACTCTTACTCTTTATGTCAAAGTTTATGTCAACAAATGCATGTTGCTTGTGTTTTTTCCTACTTTCATGCATTGCTTTTTTGATGAGATGCAATTAGGCGAAGGTTAAACATTGTCATTTGGTCATTTCTCAATCTATTGTCCAAATATGTACATATGTATGTATGGACAGTACTAATGCCTTTGACACCCTTGAAGTGTTGAACACATTACTTACCAAGCAAGCTACCTACTTTACCCTCATTGAATTGTGTGTTACACACACCTGTTTTTCATGTTGTTTGTTTGTTTGTTATTTTGGGTTCTTGGCCCGCAAATGTTTTGACTTTGAATTTGTTCAAAAAAATTCAAAATAAATTTATGTTTGTACACACATACGACTATCAGTTAAGTGTTTTTTACCATAGCGTGCAACTTTATTTTTACCTGGTTAAATATTCATGGTTGTTACTATCCTTAGAAGCGCCTCCTTGTACTTTACACTTACCATTTACAAAAGTTTAAATCGTTTAAGTTTTCAGCATTTGATTTAATGTTCTTTAATGATGTTAAGAGGCCTTGAAAAGTCACTTTAAGAATGAAATTATAAAATGCTTTTTTGATTTTTATAATCAATTTATTGTAGTTTTTTAAGATACAGTACTGATTTTATATAAAATGGTTAGTCCAGAAGCCTAGGAAACTCTTTTTGAAAGAGTAAAATCACATGTTGATTGATAAGTTCCTATGTCTTCGCATTTTTCATTAGTTTTTGATACTGTTGAGTCCTGAGTTTTTTTTTTGAACTATTAAAAGCGAAGAATCGATAAAATTCTATGAACTAAGAATCGAGTCAGCTAAAACCAAACATACTCCAGGTCAAAGAACCGAATGTCCTTTATACGTTGCCAGAATGCACCCGCAGGATCGATCACAGATCACATCACGTCGGAGTCAACAAGATCTTTTTCTTGAACTACATTCAACTTGATCGACGTTCGAACCTGACAGTTCGCGAGACCAGCACTCTAACATATGCACCACCATTGAACTATGAAACGAGTCCTCTAAAACCAAACAGATACAATACTTATATCGCATCGTCTGATAAGTTCCCGGTATAACAAAGAAAACACAACTTTTTTGGTCAAATTTAATTTTTATTCATCAACATAGTCTTTTTCAAGAGAAATAAAATCATTCCAGCGCTTCTCTACCATTTCGATACCTTTCTTTAATAAGGGCTTACTTCCTCATTCTAGCCAAATCACTTATCGGTCAGCATTTTCTTTGAGTCTGTGAACAGAAGCAATGCAAAGTGCAATTTTGTCATCTGTCTTAGTGAAAGATAACTTTCTTTCTTCACATAAGGGGCCGTTTCTTCGAAATTTCCTCGTTCAAACGATCTAGATGGATCATATAGTGATCGCTACTGAATTTTTTGCTAGTTGATAAACAAATCTGAAAATTTTAACAAAATAGGAATCCGATTTCAAGTTTTGCAAATGGAACGCGCATTATTAAGGACTATTCTGTAACTACTGGTCAGATTTTGATCAAATTTATATCGGACCATATGCCAAGCACCATCTTACAAATAAAAAAAGAATCATTAATATCGGTTCACCAAGAAAAAAGTTCTGAGGTAATAAACAGATAACTGCTGGTCAGATCTTGATGACATTCATATGGAACCACATAACAAGCAACAGCTTTGAAATAAAAAAAGAATCATTGAAATCAGTTCACCTAGAAAAAAGTTCTGAGGTAACAAACAGATAACTGCTGGTCAGATCTTAATCAAATTTATATCGGACCACATGACAAGCACCAGCTTTCCAATCAAAACAAATATTATCAAAATCGGTGTACCTAGAAAAAAGTTCTGAGGTAACAAAAAGATAACTGCTGGTCAGATCTTCATCAAATTTATATGTGGACCACATGACAAGCACCAGCTTTTAAATAAAAACAAAAATTATCAAAATCTGTTTACCCAAAAAAAAGTTCTGAGGTAACACATATAAAAAAAAAAAAAAAATACAATCGAATTGATAATCTCCTCCTGAAGTCGGTTAAAAACCGTACGTAACCCAAAATACAGACGCCATACCCTTGTTGCGCTTTTGATCAAAGTTTAATGTAGTTTTTGGATTCTAGGAGAATCTATTGAAAGTTATCTATAAACCGATGTCTACACATGTGATTATTGATTACATTTTTATTTTTGTAGTATTGGATGATATATGGATTTTTGTGATTGTTTATCTTTATGGCTCTTTGGAACTATCTCTTATCCTTCATAGGGTATATTTACTCTCTCCCTCCATTACTCGTTTAATGTGCTTTCTGTGCATTCTTTTCTCCACATTTTTACACCATTTACTTCTAGTGTTAGTTAGTCGAGATGTCTGCCTATTATATTTATTTATTATCATCCTGTACAAATTGTTTGGTTTGTTTCTAACCCAAAATGGCTTCTATAGCCTCCTCCTTCTTAATCTCCTTGTCATCATTTATTCTTTTATTACATTAAAGTTGGGTGTGCTTTTACTAATTATGGTCATTAAGTCGATTTAATTAGAATTATTTTCCTTCATTTCTTTCGGTCTTTACCGACAACCGCCATCAACAGCAACAGCAACAAGGCACAACCATAAAGTTCATCACGTGTTAGCCCAATGAGTGACACTTTATTGCCATTGAGCGTTAAAATTGCTACCATTCTTATTATTATAGCCTGAATTTTTCTTCATTTATATAGAGGTATTCAAACACAACAACAATATAGTACGAGTAGTAGTAAATCTATGCGGATATCATCATCATCATCATCATGAGCAGCAGTAGCAGTATGTTTACCAAAATTAAATATTAAAATTGTATTTAGCAGCCAAAACGCCCAAAAAATGTTTTGTTTTTGCTTTTAATGTATTAACCCCATATGGAGAATTTAAATTGACGTGCAAAGAATCTTTTAAAGCTTTTAGTATGTGCGAGTGGTATATGCCTTAAATGAGATGCAAATTTATTTATGCCAAAATCAGCTGCTGGTTTGTTTATCATCCTTTTAAGGAATGAAGGAAGCAAGATGATCATTTCATTCATGCTAATTGATGACGTCAAACAAATTTTTCATTTTAAATTTAATTATTCAATAATCACAAATGATTATACTTAATAATGATGATATTTGTATTGTAATTGTTTCTAAGTGTAAATATTTGCCAAAAAGAACCGACATCTATTTTTAGATAGAAATATAGGCAAACATTAGATATAAATTTATATCAAACTAAGAGAGAAAGAGTGTGAATTGTGAGATAGTGAATGAAAGAAAGGGGGAAGAACTGAGTCACGTGGGTAACACCAAGTGCTGCACTTACTCATCAGTAGTATTTTTTATATCAATTTCATGAAATTGTTATTCCGCTTACGTCTTTTATGTGTTGACCATTTACTACATTGCAATGTGTAAGTGAGTGGGCTTTGCGTAAATTGTATAAACCATCAAACAGAAGTACATAAGAAGGTGATGATGCATGTAGCATGACAAATTTGTACGTATTTATTTCCATGTGTTGCATATGAATTTTTAAATGTTTCTAAACAAAGCAACACAATTTTGTAACTGAAGGTTGTTGTTGTCTAGTGAAATACACAGCTGTTGCATGCATCAATTTTTGTTTGTGACTTGTGCCATGCCCTTGACATTTTTGGCAATAGGTACTTACTATTATGTAAATGCCAGTTTCAATTTTTTTAGTATATGATTACGTATACGCATTGTAAACCGACAGGCAGTCAATATACTTCTTTCTTTTATAACTTCTATCACATGATGATTTGTTGCTGTTATTTATTGTATTGAGTCATTTTTTTTTTGATTAAATATCGCTTATCTTTGGCCCATTCAGATAGGCAGATCCCTTGTTGCCTGCCTGTCCCAAATGAAGTACAAAGTCACATTGACTTAAGTTGGGTTGAGTTGATTTGTTATCATTTTTCTTTTTCAACTGGCATATATTTTTTTTTGTGTTAAGATAAAATCAAAAATCGATTTACGTGTATTATTAATGGTTGTTGTTCGTTTGCAATGAAAAAACAATTAATAAATTATTAATTTATTTTATATAATCAACTTGAAATGATAATAGTGATGATGTTGACTGATTCAGCATTTTTATGAAAAGTCTTAAAAAGAAAAGATTAAATGAAAACACGAGTTTATTTAGATAAACGAAATTTTTATTTGAAGAAATTTTATTTTAAGGCAATAACAATTTTTGTAGTATGGCAATTTTGAATTGATATTTCCGTAAAATATCATAATTTAATAGAAAATTTACTTATATTATTTACGAACTCATAACTAATATTTTTCTTTTTTTTTTTAAATTATTTTTGCAGATTAGCAGCAACAAATTCAAGTGACATACAGAAGAATAACAAATAAACAAACACACACACACACACACACTCACAGACACACACACACAAACACACACACATAGAATTCACAATGGCCTTAATTATGAAATATATCGACAGCATAAACAGATACATGGACTCATATGGTGGTAAGTAATAACTGTTGATACTAGTTACAATATAAGTAATAATGATTCTTCACATAAATACAATAATAAATGGCAAAATGCCTAAACCAAAGTCCATTCCTCCATTCCTCCATTACCTAATGTTATGTTACCTTACCTCAGGGTAAGGTTAACATATTTATGTACAACAATGATTAAGTTAAAAGTATCATCATAATTCAATTTTAAAGTACGAGTATCATCATACAATACATTACTATGTTATGATTGTCGTAAATAATTTTCTAAAATTTTCGGGTTTCGGCTTAGATTTTTAATGCTAATTTGTTTAACCTTGAAACGCATAATATTTTTGTTACTATTGCGCTAGTATTGCTTTTGTTGTACACGTTTCGATTTCAATATGAAAAAGAAGTTCATCAACGCCAACCCAACCAACAAACAAAAAATAAGAAAAATAAGTACATATTGAGTAATTTTTAACACCGTCACACTAATTGTTCAGTTAAAAAAAAAAAATAAAAATATGATTTAAAAGATTTGCGGTTAACTTGACACTGTTGCTGTAATTAATATTTGAGGTTAAGTCGAATAATGATGAGCAGCAAATTACAAAGAAATACATATTATAATATACAATAATATTGTACTGTATGTAAAGGAAACGAGAACGATAGAGAAGAGATAAGACAGACAAGTTGACAAAACCATAATGCATAATGGGAATTTGTAAGTATTTTGAAAGGACCCTGAAATGAAGTTAAACATCATCTCAATGACACAAGCTCACTCACCTTTATTTATCTGAAGAAGACAAAGAAACTTTGGTCTTAACTTATCATATGTATATTTCACTTAAGCTTATTTCGAAAACAAATGAATTTAATTGTATTATATTCTGGAAAAATAAAACAACAATTCCATCTTGAAAAAAGATTTTGTATGGGAAATATCACTACAAGTAACTGGAGAACTCATAACCTGTGTCTCGGATGAAAGGTTCATAAATCAAGAGACTAGAAGAAGCAAATTGATGGAAAGACAGGCGGACTTGACCTAATTCCCCCTCAGCAGTGGATGTAGTTGCCTTTATACGAGTATAAGGTTATGCAGGCTGCTCGCAATTGTGGCGAGTTCACCCAGAAGCCTTAAAAGACCATTGTGATGCCTGATAAAAAAGTGGTAAGGGAACGGAATTAGGGGTAATCACACAACAGTCCAAGGTCGGTCTAGGTATATCCCTCTATCTCTAAAACCAACCTGAGGAGTCCACGAACAGAGCCAGGTTCCCCAAAAGACAATGTGCCAAACTACCCAACTCTTCGAAGAACGGCTACCCGAGAAACCGGGATCGTTTACTGAGAAGAGCAGGGCAATCACAGAGGAGGTGTTGGATGCTCTCCGGCTACCTTTATATTTGTATTCATAGTAATTGTAACCTTGACCTTTCGTATAATGCATTCATTCTCTTGTCAGTTTAGGAATTCCAGTCGAAATTTGGACAAGAATACTTTGAACAGTTATATAACTTCATGTTCTTGTACAGGATTATCTCAAAGAGCCAGAAAGACAACGAGATTTAATTAGGCACTATTGGTCTGTTTGTAAAATAATTTAACTTCATAAAAGTTACATCAGATAAAGTGAAAATCAGTGTTATGTGTCAATATGTGAAGTATACACCATAAGTTATATGTACCTATATTTAAAAGATTTTATGAAAGGTTCGATTTGATTAGATTAGGGGTAGAGTGGGAATTATTGCACCTCGTCACTAAGGCTACGACAACTCCTTTAATAACGGCTTCTCCGAAGTTTTGGTATTCATCAAGAATTCAAAAATATTCTTTGGAGGTAAATTGGTAATTTCATTTGGTTCCATGTGCTGGCTACCTAGATATTAGAGATTAGTCCCTCATATGGCGTACAAATTTCGCACCATATTACTGCTAAATACTTAGGGATTACTCTGGACACCAAGCTCAAGTATAATGAACATGAAGAGCTTGAACTAAAATTCAGGAAAATGTACTTTAATACAAACAAACCTATATGCAGTTATAGTATCTATCTATGGGACTGTTCGTGTTATAGTAACATAATGCAAATACAAAGGTTTCAGGGCAAAGTTTTATGATGTGTTGTGAATGTACCACGGTAGGAATGCAATCTTGGCATCGATTCATTCGCCATTACTATTCAGAGATATGTGAAGTCTCATGTGGACAGGCTAAGTGTTCATATTAATAATGAAACTTCAAGCCTTATAAATTCACGTGGTCAATCCTAGAGCAACTGAAATCTCTGCGATCGGGAGCGCCAACAAAATGATGAGCTTTATCCTAAGCCAAAGAGTTCACAAGTATATCATGATAATTGTTAAGAGCAAAGTCTATCTTAATTTGTTCCTTCTGTCCGTTTTCATAAGACCCTTAGTTTTTTCTGGTAGGAAACCGAAAGAAAAATGTATTGGGTATACATACAAGTGTTTCTCGATTTTGAAGCTTTATTGTGCATAATTGGTACACGGTATTTTATTGAAATATTGCTCATAGCTAGTTATGACTTTTCCCCAATTTTCTGGCAATGCATGGATTCCGCGCCAGTAAAACTATTCGTCTTTGGAGGCCAAGAAAGCATCAATTCAATTTTTGATACATTCAACAGAAGTGAAGCGTATACCCGTAAGGGCATTCTGTATCGACCAGAACAAATGTTAGTCTGATGATGCAAGGTCTGGAGTCCAGACTCTGGACTATAAGGCGGGTGAGTTAGGACTTCCCATCCGGTACCATCGAGATAGGTTTTGACCACGTTTGTGACATGTGGACGATCATTAATAATCTATGTATGGAGTTTTGTAGGCACAAAAGCAGACATAGTTTTAAAATGAATAAAATTTGTTGTTGACACTTAGTGGATTGAAATTTATTCTAAAATGTCGTAAAATTATGAAGTTTTCACATAAAGTTGGTTCCAACATGGTCCGGTGTGCTTAAACACTACTGGTGCCCTCTGTTGGCAATCCTTTAAAATTTACTTGTATACCCAATAATAACAAGTGAACTTCAATGATCTCTGTTACCCATTTGCATGCAAACAATTAAGTAATCTCCACATAACAAAATCTGTCGAAAACATATACTGCTATAACAAAACAACTTTGTGGGGTGTCGTGTGTTAAGAGTTAACTCTTTTTCATCCCATTTCCCTTCCTTTTTATCATTTCCTTTTCACGTCAATAGTATGCAAAATTTATCAATAAAATTTTAATTAATTTTGTATTTCGGCAATTCCAATTAATCAATTTTTTGATTGCATAACGACGATTGATGTTGATGAAATACACAAACAAGCACACACACAGATACTATTCGTATAAGTATATACAATTTGTACAAAATTATGACATTTAGCGTTGTTTTGAATACGAAATGAAGTTAGATTTTGCACACACGATGATAATGATGATGATGTTGTAGTTTTTTGTTGTTGAATTAAGCCATTTAGATATTTACAACGATTTAACGAATCAAACATACAAAGGTAAATAGTGAAGGGAATTAGAGGAGGTAGGTCTAGAGAGGCCAAAAGGCATAAGTTATAATTACGATTAGATATATTGTGAGCCGTCAACAACATCCTCAGGGACAAGACGCCGCACTGAATGTCATTCATTCGAAGCTAACCTACAGTTAATATGACAGCAATCAGTGTCAATGCTAATGATGAGAGAATGATAAGATACATTTTTTTATCAAAATGTTACTACAACACTAGAAGCAAATACAATATTATATGTTTGTATACACAAAGATACAAGTCTAATGAGCCTCACGCTTTTGTAATTTGTGTGACTTGCTTTATTTTTTTTTTTTGTAATTGAAATTGAATTGTAGTGTAATCTTTTATCATATTTTAATCTTAACACAGATTCAAGGACGAAGGATTGGCCTATGATGTCATCACCATTTCCAACGCTAGCTGTTTGTCTAACATATGTCTACCTTGTCAAGGTAAGTAAAGAAGATACATACATTTGAGTCAGGGATATACTACAGTATAGCGTAACTAAAATAATCTTAGTAAATAGCAGGCACATGTTCTATTCGTTTCCAATAATCCACCATATATGCCTATGAATTTTATTACCACATGCAATAATTCTAATGTAATCTACAATAGTTTGTATTTACTCAGTCAATGAGACATTTTTGAGTATGAAACACCTTTCCAACATTCCCTACTTCAGTGGTACTAAATACTGATAAGATTGAGACTGATTATTAGATTAGTTACGATTGAGTACGTGAACGCATTTCATAAAAATTGTACTCGTATATGTGACAAACCTACAAACAAAACCTTCTAATCAGTTTACAGATATGATAAGGTTATTTATTGTAGTATAGAACTGGAAGAAATTATTTTTGTGTTTGGTAACCTACAATAAATCTTACATAAAAGTATAAATGTTTATTTTTTTTCCAGGTGCTTGGACCACGATTAATGGAGAATCGAAAACCATTCCAACTACAGAATATGCTTGTCCTCTATAATGCAGTGCAAGTTGTTTTTAGTGCATGGCTGTTTTATGAGGTATGTTTGAACGGGACTGGTACATTTTGGGGTTTTTGTTTTTCTAGCACAACTATTTCAACACCACACTACCACTTTCTCTATCACCACAATTCTACCAATCATTCAATCAATCAATCAATGAACACACTAAGCAATCACACTAGTCTCATAACAATTGACTTCTAGTGATGTGATCAATTGATATTTTGAAATGAATCTTTCTCTTTAGCCAACAACAACTTCCAAATTATATTTATTTTTATATAGAAAAAAGACAAGCGAAAAAGAAGACTGCTAATGTTAAGGATAACATTGTTTCGAAGCCATCATATCGTTTTTTTATTTTTCTAAAACGTCTAACAGATCATTTTTATGGATTTTTTTTTCTCTTTAAGTTTGCTTATTCTCATCGTTTGTTGCCTTTTGTTTTGTTTTGTATTGTGTTTTTCTTTTACCATGTTTTGTTTATTTGTTTGTTTTAGTGTTTAATGGGCGGCTGGTGGGGTCATTACAGCTTCCGTTGCCAACCTGTGGAGTATAACAGTTCCAGGTCTCGGCGTGTAAGTTCGATTCAATGATTCATTTAATGAAATCAATAGAAAATGATAATAAAAGAAAATAAACAAAAAATAGTAGTAAAATAAAGAAATGTTAAGACATTTTTAGAAGTCTGTTAGGGTGCTGCAAAACTCTCGAAAGGACTACGTACGATATTTCATAATATCATATTAGTGGGGGCTCTTAACAATTGTGGCTGTTTACGAGTTTTACTGCTGCTTCTGCTGCTGCTGCTTTTGCTAAGAGATAATCTCTCAAACAAGTTGAATACAAAACTTCAACCTTTTCTTCATCATTGGCAAAAATCATCGATTCTAATTTCTGGGATTTTATTGTTATATTACTCATTTTATAAAGCTTTGCAAATTGGCAGCTTTTCAAACAAATAATCAAATCATCAATATGCCTAAATATTTCGTACATTTTACATAAGACCAGATTACAAATATCTTATAAACTAATCCTGCTGAGCATTGGAATACAAAGTATTCGATACAAATACTCCTCATTCCTAGGCTTAGCATTCATTGAATTGTATAAAATCTTTTATAATTTTAATTAATTCTTTTTTTTATAGTACTATTATTAATTTATAAATGCGCTTTTTTAATATTAAAATTTAATACAAAAAGTAAAATTATTAAGCTTCTTTTTTTTGTTATAAGTTACTAAAATAAATTGAATTCACCATAAATTCTAATTTCAGATGCTTTGCTAACATTTCCACATTGAAATGTCTGCATATCTAAAACAAAATTATAATTTGTAAACAAAATCATCAATCAATCCTTTTAAAGTGTTCTAGATTGTCCCCATAAATGTCCCACTCATATTGTTGTGTGTGTTCTTGTGTCTATCTAAGGATGATACACAGTTAAATGGACAATATCCAAAAGAACTGCATATCAAGCCTTTGTGTTTTGAATAGAAATAAAAATTTGGAAGCTAAATTGAAAAGAGAAAATTTATTTGATAAATTGTTGCATCAACATATCTAAAGAATCACCAACAATCACCAACAAACACCTTCACTGTTTACCACCACTATCACCACTTTCTCCACCACTACTACTAAGTATATTCACCACTAAAACAACAACAAAAACAACAAAAACTGAACTGCACTGATTTGCATTCAATCAATCAGTGAATCAGTTGTTGAACAAATCAATCAATCAATCAATCAATCAATCACAAATCGACTTAATCACAAATTAAATCAAATCCAATCCAATCCAATCTCATCGAGAACAACAACATTTGATTATTTCTCTACATTTCCAGATAGGATTTTCCGGTTGGCTAACTGGACATTATAACCTCCGATGTCAGCCAGTCGACTATAGTAATAACCCTAGAACATTAAGGGTATGTTTCGGAAAAATAAAAGAAAAAAATTATTATAAAAAACATAAAAACAAACGAAAAGAAATTGAAGAAAGTGAAGAGTAAATCATCAAATGATAACATACTCACTACTTATTAAAAATACTTATGTAGTATACGATACAATTAACAAAGTGTGATTAATATTAAAAGCATCCTTATTCGTTTCGTTCTGTTATTAATGATTATTATTTTTTAACATATCTATGTTTGTTTTCTTTAATATACATATGTATCTGTATACCCTTCACATAAAAGTTGAATGTGTAGATTTGTCATTATAACATACGAGTATAATGTTCGTTTTTCTTAATCTGTTCTTTTTTTGTTAAACCCATAGTCCCTCTGCATTTATACTTCTTAAATTTATTTATTTAGTTAATTAGATCTGATAAAAAGTTATTATAAGAAGAGATTCTTTATTTAGTAAAGATTTCAAAGATTTAATCTCATTATAAATCCATATTGTATTAAGACAATATAAGTATGCACAGCTGATCAAAATAATAGATATCCCAAATATATTTATGTAAATCAAATGTGAAATTCTTTGCCTTTGGGACGTCTTACTTATTTTTTCCACAGTCATTAACAGTCATTCCCTTATATACGATTTCATTTTAGATTCAGCGCTTCAAGGAATAGTCCGCCATGTTTACATAGTTTCCGATTCTGCTCAATGACCGTTAATCTTAATGTATTTAAATCTTTTTGTCATACATTTTTTCGTCATCAATGGAATTTTTTAGCGATTAGTCCTAGAGATCTCAAACACTGCAATCCACCACTGTGAAGTCCAAGTTCGTTAAGGAATGCAGGTCGACGATAAGCGAGCTCGGTCGTCAAGCTGATATCACTCTCTTATGGGTTCCCGGTTATAGGAACATTTAGGGGAATGAGAAGGCTGACGAACTGGCTCGTTTTGGTGCTTCCCTTGATTTATCGTTAGCGAAACAGATCCCAATTCCCCTGTCGGTCGTCAAGAGGAGCAACTTCCTGGATTACCGTCAGCTGGTAAATAGGCGGTGGAAAGATCTTGAATCTTGCAGAGTGGCACGTGCTACCTGGCCCAGTTACAACGAAAATAGGTCACTTAGACTCATCAACAGAAGACGCTTGGATACCGCAAGGCTAACAGCGGTGTTTACTGGTCACTGGAGTGTAGAGACTCACGCGGAGAGACTGGGAATGGGTATTCCGTTCAGAGGCCATTGTAGCACTCTAGTGCTAATTGTGGGTCGTGGCGGACTATACGGGTCAGCCAACCAGTCCTAGAAGGTTGGCATGCTGTAAACGTTGACGAACTGTAGTAGCACTTATAATATTTTCATTTTCTGCTGAAATGTTCCTATGGATCCAATTCCTTTTTTTTTGACCTACCATGAGTTTCCATGGCTAGTTTTATGTTAAAATCATAAAAAGATTGACTATACCATTCTCCCAATATACTGCCGAGGTTTTCATTTCTTTTTATACCTGAAGAATCAATGTGCTTTCTTAAGATCAACTATAAACGTTTCGACTCACTTAGAAAGATTATTTGAACTTACTCTTTCATGTTTCAATTCTAAATAAAGAGCACTAGATTTGTTTTTCGAAGAGTTCCGATCAAAAACTAAAATATTTTGATAAATTCCGAGAATTCAGTGCATCTATTTATTATTTTTATCAAGTAAACTTTAACTTTTATTAAAAAATGAAGCGTTTTCTAAATTTTTGGGGAATCACACTGTTTATTTTGGTAAATAATACCTAAAGTTGTTCTTAAAGTCCTTACCATTAAGAGTTATTCAAGATATATATCAAAGATATTGCTGGTGCATGTATTATTTTGATCAGATGTGTATACCATATAAGTAAACTATAGCTTACTACATATTAGGGGTCTTCATTCAAATGTGTAAAGAATAGCAACGTGTGTTTCATAACGCCCTGTTTTGATTATGGACTGTTAAATCGTGCATTCAGTGTATTCGGTGCATTTCGTATTCACAAATGTAACAAATAATATAAAATGCCTATGATTGGGTCGACTTGCATATTTATCATAAAGTCACAAAGTTATACACGGTTTAACCTACTCAATTGTCGATTAAGACAGGCCCTGCATCACAATGATACGCTTTGGTGTTAAGACAAGCCATTTCGTATCATTAACAACTGTTTTTTGTTTTGAATATGCATAAGAAGAAGAAATCGATTGTTGAATTGAGAGACAGTAAATAAGAAAAATATTAAAAAAAAACATTTTTAATATGGTTAATAGATTATTTAAAAGAATTATTAATAAAAGAGAAGAAGACTGACAATATCTAACCGAAAATGGCAAAAAACTTGACCACACTATCAGACATTTCCCAGCCCTTGTCTGCATCAACTGTGTATCAATACGTGATGCGACGCAGATGCACATCACATTCTACAACAACAACCCCTGAATGAGGTAATTTTCCTCGCATCATGGTCCTGTCTAAAACGGCTATAAGTTTACGGCATCGCGTATGGAGATAGTTTAAACGGTGTAAAATATACGTGGTTTAAACTGTATAAACGCTAAATATACGTTTGAGTGAAGCCCCTGATTGTGTTGTACTACTATAGCTACGATTACTTTACCTATTAAATCCTTTAAATGTTGTGATCTTGTACTTACAGTTTTTATAGCTTTAAGTTGATCAATACACCTATCCTCCGATTTATATAGTATATACGGTACATAAGTTCCTGAGAAAACTGTGTAAATCAAAAATGTTTGTGAGAAAAACATTGTAAATCGAAATGTAAATAGCTAACTTATAGAGATGAGCTAAACAGTGACACAGTGATTCTAAACTGTGATTGAGTCACAGTCATTTGAAGGGAGAGACACAGTTTACTTGATTTATTGGGATTCAGTTGCTCCCTAAACTGTTTAGCTCATCTAGGTTATTTCGTGTAAACTTAAATTTCAAAAATTTAAAAACCATTTGTCTATTCATAAAATGATAAAATTATAAATTAGAACCAAGAAATTAACTAAATATTTAATTACTGTTATCACTTTCCCAGACTATTAAACTTTTTTTTTTTTTTCTTGATACCCACCCATATTGTGTCTTTTATATCACTCGATACTTGATGCAATTCAAACTCATTGTTAGATGAATTAAATTTAGATCGAAAAATCTTGGCAATGAAATTTATAATTAAGAATTTGTTTGTTGTTTGTTTTTGGTCAAAAATGACTAGAAATATTGAGCATCAATGTTACTAAGAGTTTAAAATTAAAAAAAATGAATGTGGAAATAAATATAAGTATTTTTTTTTAATATATTATATTCTCACAAACTTGTAAAAGTGATATGGTGTAAAAAAGTAGCGCATAAATCGGTTGATAGGTGTATTCTCACCAATGTTTCTGTTTATATTGTACAAAATATTATATCAAAGGTGTAAAGGGTATTTAAGATTTGGTTTAACCAAAGTCAACATTATTAATATATTATATATTTTATATATAAATTTGCTATTTTTTATTTAATTTTTATTTGCTTCCTTGTTTTTGTATTTGCTTATATTTTTCTTTTAATTTATATATATAAATAATTTTATATTATTTCTTTATTATTTTTTGTTTTATAATTTCAAACATATATTTATTTCTTTAATATATTGTACATAAATATTTCTATAATTTAATTAATAAAATATAAAAGCTATAAACAACTGAGAAATGTGATTAATTAATTAATTAGCTTATGCTTAAATTTATTTCAAATTAAAGCAATTTAATTTCAATTTCCAATTAACTAAACTAATTTCAACTATTTTATTACTATTTTATTTTATTTAATTTATTTTTTTATATTTTTATGGGGTTTAGGGTTAATTATTTACTGTAGTATTGTATATTACATATAATTTTTGTATTGATAATTTTTTCGAGAGCCCTGCAGTTAGTTTATCAATTTGCAATAAATAAAAATAAATTATTAATTTCTCTTTCAGTTAAAATTTATCAATAATTTTGAATTTATTTTATTATATTTTACATTTTAATTATTTACTTGTGCATGATGATTAAAAATGAAGTATTTTGCATTAAACAAATAAATGATACAATTTCGAAATAATAATAATAAAAAAAAAAATAATACAAAAAATTAATAATTAAAAAAATTTAACAAAGAAAGAAATTTTTAATGAAAAAAAAAAATCAAAAAAAACGAAAAAATTCAATAAAATGTAAATGTTTGTTTGTTTATTGTTTATTGTTGTCTTCAACTTGTCTTGTGATTCTTTATTAATTATGGTTATTTACATTTAGATGGTTCACGCGTGTTGGTGGTATTATTTCTCAAAGTTCACAGAATTCATGGACACGGTGAGTAAGAGTAGAGTATTTGCAGTTAAGTGTTGTTGATGTTGTAACGTGTTTTTATTGTATATTTTTTAATAAAAAAAAAAAACGAAAAATTGAAAATATGCATAACGAACAGGTTATTGTCATGGCAAATTTATTGTTCAAAAATTTGTTGCGGATTGTGCAAATTTTCTTCAAAAAAACGAAATTTAATTAAAAATGTAAAATAACAAAAAAAAAATACAAAATAATATTAATAAAAATAGGTCACAATCAGCAAATTACAATAAATAATATAAAAAAAAATCAACAAAACTACAACAACAACAAAAAAGAAGGAAACAAACAATTAAATTGCAATAAATTAATTTATTTTCTTTTTTTTTGAATTTTTCTTTTGGTTTTTTTTTAACAGATTTTCTTTGTGTTACGCAAAAAGACCAGTCAAGTTACCACACTGCATGTCATTCATCATGGTTGTATGCCAATGTCAGTTTGGTTTGGTGTAAAATTCACGCCAGGTATGTGTATCTCCTTCTACTCTTTGACTTTACATGAATGACAAATGACATATCCAATTAATCTTTTTGTCTCTTCCTTTGTCATCATCACAATTAGGCGGTCATAGCACTTTCTTTGGTTTATTGAATACCTTCGTACACATTGTCATGTATACTTATTATATGTTCTCGGCCATGGGCCCACAGTACCACAAGTACCTCTGGTGGAAGAAATATTTGACCACATTGCAAATGGTTTGTCATCCTATTTATTTTGGGTTTTTATATATAACAATAATATAATATTTAAATATTTTAGGTTCAATTCATTTTGATTATGGTTCATGCTTTCCAATTGCTCTTCATTGATTGCAATTACCCGAAGGCATTCGTTTGGTGGATTGGCATGCATGCTGTTATGTTCTTCTTCCTTTTCAATGAGTTCTACAAGGCAGCATACAAGGGTCGCCATGGCGTAAGTTATAAACATAATTTTTTCTTCATCATCCATTCATCTAAGACAATCAAAAAAACAGTACAAAACATAGACAAAATATGCACGTACGACCTTGTGTTACTAAATCTTTTTGGAATCGTTAAAAGTGTCTATGAATATCTGGGTTAGGGTTAATATGCTTTACTATTGTTAGGGCATTAGTACATTGATTACTAAAGAAATAAAGTAAAATGATTAGGACTTTTATTATCAACTTTTTATAGACATAAAACATAGAAATAACAGCCGAAAGTGTTTTGTTGTATGAAGAACTTAAGAGTGAGCCTTGTATTCTTTGATACATTCATCAATTCCATGGTGATTTTCCCATAAAATCAGTTCGCATATGAATCTTGTAAGGAAAGTTTGAATGTTCTTCAAACGAGAATCAAGAAGACAAATGCTTTCTTATCAGCGATGAAAAACTTAACATGCTAACTGTATGATCTGATGGCCTCTGTTTAGCCGGAGGATGACTTCAAGCTTCTTACCAATGTCACTATTTAAACAATTTGAGGTCAAAGACATGCTACAAAAACTCATTATCCCTCGGCTTCTGGTATTTCTTATTAAACTTCTTTTAACGAATTGAATAATTTGAATATATTATGATAGAAGATCCAAATAAAAGTAAAGTTTACTTAACTAAAGTACCAAAAAAAAATTAAAAAAAATTGAAATGCCATTGAAAAAATTTCAAAATAAACTAAAAAACAACACATGATGAAATTTCAATAATAACAAGCGACGAAGACGTGTTTAACAAAAGTGTAAAACAACTAAAACCAAATAAAAGACACAACAAGAAGAAGAAGAAGAAGAACGCGTGTGTAAAAAAACAAATTTGTCATTTAACAACAATAAAAGCAATGGCAACCTGATCATGTTTAATTTTGGCAAAGACAACGAAACAAACTTCCCACGTTTCAAGTTATTCAAAACCGTTATACATACTAGTACATAAAGTACATAAAGCATACACATATGTATGTGTAAAACAACAAAAGCAATTGCTGCTTATACTACTTAATAGAAATATCAACAACAACAATTAAAATAATAATAACAAAAATTCCATTCAATGTTAATGAAAATGTCTAGCAAAATTTATGTTAAACAAAATTTAGAAAAATGTTGTTGACAGAAAGAAGTGTTGTACCATATACATATGTATGTGTTAGTCACCAAACTCACCACTCACAAGGTTTAACAGCTGAGCTGATCTCAAATGAGATAAGTTTACAATTGATGACTGCAATAATGTTGGCAACTGCTCTGCTTTACTCTCTTATATCATCAATGAAGACAGCTAGCATCAGCATCATCATCTGCCTCTCAAAGCATCGCTTTGCTTATGCCATATTTCTTCATTGACTCGATCTTCCGTTCATACGTTTGTCCGATTGCGCCCTTTCCTTGTATGTGTAGACCAAATTCATTAACAAAAATAATAATTTATCAAGTGGGTTGGTTGGTCGGTGGCTAGGTGTCTTCGCATTGCCTCAAGCAAAAAAGTATGAACCAACAAATGAATAGATAAAAAATTAAAAAAAAACATAGAAAAGGCAAACGAAAGATTGAAAGCAAAAGAGAGAATTAAAGCTTCAAAGAAAAGATAAAAATAACAATTATGTATGTGAGTGCGTGAAAATAACGATTATAAGTTAAAAAAAATAATAAAGATAACAAACGATAGAAAAACGAAGCAGTTGAAGGTGGCTACCCAAATTATGACATATGATCAACAATATAACACACACACATATGTACCATGGTACATAAGTGAAAGTTACATAACAAAAGATAACGAAAAATGAGAAAATGAAAGATGAAAAGATAGAAAATTATACAATTTGTGTTTTATTTTAATTGATGATACAATATGTTTATACCAAATGTGTTAAACAAAACACAATTAATCATTTATAAAAGGGTTATAAATTATAAACACTGCGACCTATAAGATCAATTGTTATGCCACTGTTTCGTTTGGTAGATAAAAGGAAATTTCATCTTAAAATCCTTTACATGTTTATAAGAATGATCCAGTTTAAGAGTCATACTCCCATTCAGGATGAACTTCCTTTTTCACTAGTGCTTCACAGATTCTGTTATCAAGTTAAGTGAGGGTTCCCTACAGAATCTACAATTGGAGTTTAAGACAATACTATGTTTAACCTCCTTGTGATGAACTTTTGGAATTGACTTGCTTTCCAGTGCGGTAATTATTAGTTTTCCTATCAAACAAATTTTTAAAAACCAAATTCTGATAAAAAGGGTTCAAGATTCACATTTTCTGCTCAGCTGAAAAGCAACTAACTTAGAGTAGAGGGGTCACCAGCAAGTATAGTGTTTTACCATCAAACTAGACTTGAAAAAGCGCCAAATATATTGGTTGCTAGGCAGAAGAAAACAAATGTACACTCTACAAAGCCTGTTTGTAAATTTGGCATCCAACTATGGGGAACGACTGCCATATCTAATATTGAAATACTTCAGCGTTATCAAAATGACTTGCGCTCCCTGGTACAAACGCAATGATTTCTTAATGCCAAATGTCAGGGAAGAGATAAGGAGACATAGTACAAGGCACAATGAAAGGCTCAACCAGCACATCAATAAGACTTTTTGACAACTTACGAACAACGAGGTGGCTCAAGAGATTAAACCCTTTAGATGCTACTTACCGAAGAACATAGCCAATTAACGTCATAGCATACGATTAGGTTGGAATAATATAAGAAACTAAAAACAATGTGCTATTTAAATATTAGTCAACCATACACACACAATTGATAGTAAGAACAAGAAAATGATCATACGGGTATGTGCTAGAAACCGCTTGAGTCTCAATTTCAGCCTTATTCCATTTTCGGGTATGCTAGAAACCCCTTTTGACGTTTTTAAAATCGACTTGTTTTTTACAGACGATTTCGCTGTTTTCTCCCTTATCTGAAGTAATAAGTAAGGAAAAAAAGTACCAAGATCTGTACCTTATTGTTTTTCCCGCTAAACTCCATTTAAAGAATATAACATTTGAGTTGTTTTAAGTATAAATTAGCATTTTACAAAAAAGTCTTTTAAATTGGAGCAAAATAAACGAAATAAGAAAAATGAAACAATGCTGGCAATCAATCGCATGCACTTTTCAATCAGCTGTTCAATCGAACATAAATTAAAATCGTTGCGTTTTCTAGCACACTTAGGGTTTTTTTTGAACGAAATTGAAAACGTCCGAAATCAAAAACGTCGGTGTTGTCTAGCACATACCCGATAGAACATTTGACGAACACTACAACAAAGATTCCAAGCAGACAATATCGATTTGCACAGTTGCTGTTCTGCTTCTAATTAACTGTTAGCTTTACAGTCCAAGTAGCGGGTATGATAAAATTCAGAAGCAAATAAAAACCGCTATGTCCCACTTTCGTAACAGATATCGTACTAACATGAACAGAAGCAACTTAAATAGACTTCACTTGCAATAAGAACGACTATTAGATTGGACGCAAGTCAACTCGCCCATATGATTTATGACATCATAATACTAAGATACCCAATCCTATGATCAAAAGTTATATAACACCCTGATGATTCTTAAACTTATCAGCAGACTGAGAGCCAGTCTTACTTAGATGGACAAATGTTTTTACAATTCTATTTTTACAAAGTAAAAATTTGTTGCCTGGGGGTCCTGAAATTCTACCTTAGGCGCGCTTTTAACGACTTTCAAATGAAAACATTAACAAAACCACAACAACAAAAGTGTATACTGACATATAAGCACACACAAACATCATACAAAAATTGCACTTAAAAATTAACTGTGTTAAGCATGCGTATGAGTGATATTTTCTTTTGAAATTTATACTAATCACACATACGACATGTGTTCAGCTTGCTTCATCATGCACATACATACATACAATAATTACTAAATACTTATTTATTGCTATTGTTCATATTTGTGTTCCCTCATTAAATGCAATCACATCAAAGTTGAATGGTTTTCAACTTTTCTTCCTATCCCTACAGCGCGGCGGCAAAGATGGCGCAGTAACAGCGAATGGTCACTCCAGACCCAATGGCTACTGTAAGAGCATTAATGCTCACGATGATTTATTTGCGCCTGTTCCACAAACAACGACGACGGCAACATCAAAAACATCAACAGAATCAGTGGAAGCAAAGCAACCACTGTTGAATGGCCATGCAAATGGTCATGTGAAAAATGGCTACAAGGAGAGTAGCAGTGCAGGTGGTGCAGCAACAAATGGCAATGCCTTGAATGGCAGTGCACACAAGACGCCCACGACGTCAGTGACGTCGAATGGAAGTTTCTTATCCAATGGCTATAGCAAGTTGTTGGTGGGCAATGGAGGCGACTCCGAGTTGACGCAACGTAAAACGGTTAAATAATATCCGGCGAAAAAACTGAAAAACAAAAACAAATTAAAAAGAACCACAACAAAACCCTAAAAAATACACACAAAATAGAAAACAAAAATAAAAACAAATGAATATACAAAATTATATATTAAAAAAAAAAGAATAAATTTGTAGAAAAAACAAAAGGTCGTCATATATAAATATTTGCATAAATTACATTATAAAAATAATTAAAATTATAATAATAAATAATTTAAATAAGAGAAAAACAAAAAAAAAGAAAAAGGATACAAAATCAGATCATATATGTTTTAGTTAAAACAAGCAAAAGGAATTAAGTTCATTCACAAAAGCATAGAAAAGTCATTTTCATATATATAAAAAAAAAGAAATTACATAAAAATACCACCCCATTATCATCTCCACAAGAGTAAATCATCAACAAATGCTCTAGTCACTCTCTCATAGAGAAAGAGTGAGCCTTATGGCGGGACATTTTTCAAATTCATTCAATAAAATAATTTTATAAATATTACAAATTTAAGGTAAAAGAAAAAAATTAAATTAATTAATTAACTAAAGTGGGGGGCTTGTTGTCATATTTTATATAAATAAAAATGTAAAATTATATATACATATATTTAAAAATAAATAATTATATATGCCTAAAGAATACAACAACACAAACAACAACAACAATCTGTATACTCTGTTGCTTTTTTCTATTTTATATAAACAAAATAAATAAATAAATAAATTGTATAAAGTGGTAAATTTATATATATGAAAAAGTCAAATAAATATATTTATATTGTAAAAAAAAAAATATTCAAAAATTCTTATTATCGAGATATAAACAAACAATAAATAATAAAAGAAGCAAATGTGTGAGAAATGGATTTAAATTAAATATTTAAGCTTTAGTTTTTAATTTATATACAAAAAAAAAAAAAACACAAAAAAAAAAAACAAATTTCAATAAAAAATAAAATTACAAAAAAAAAAACACAAAAAAAAAAATAAATAAAAAGAATATAAAAATTATTAAAAAATGGTTCCAGCGCAAAAATTAAGAACTTTTTTATAAAATGTTCTAGTTCTAGGTTTTAAAAAATAAAAACAAATACAAAAAAACACTACAAAAAAACTAGGAGAGCAATAAATAAATTAATTTTGTTTTTTTTACACAATTCATTATTTAATTATAAAAAAAGGAGAAAATAAAATTCAAACGCGACAATTAAAAACAAAATAGCAAACAAAAAATTCATAAATACAAAAATGCGACTCACTCACTAAGTACAATCAAAGAAAGTGGATTCGACTCATTCATTGCAAGAAAATATATTCATTTAATTTATTCAAAATAAATTATTACAAATAAAAAACAAAAAATAAAATAAATTAGCAAAAGTTTTGGCTGCAAGCAAATAAATTTATATATTTAATAAAATCAACTGCAACAACAAGAACAAGAACAACAACCAACAACAAAGAACTCAAAACTAAATGAACAAATTAGTCTCTAAGTCCCTAATTCTACTATATGAAATTGGGTCTGTTACATCGCGTATATTTACCTAAAAATATGCAATTTGCAATACTAAAACAAACAACAAAAAATGGAAAAATGGAGGAAACAAATTACAACATACTACTTATATACATATACTATATAAAACATATAACTTTTTGTATGCGTGAATTGAATGTGAAGGGTATAATCATTTTATGTAATTATATTCATACATGTAAAATTATTAATTATGTTGTAATTAATTAATTAATTAATTATTTATAATAATAATTATTATTATTTTTATTATAAAAAGAAATCAAGACGAACAACAAAATTTGTTTAAAATTAGGCGAAAATGGAATGGAGCATTTTTTTCAATAAAAAGTTAAACTCAAAAAAAAAAAAAAAGAAATGAAATGAATATTGTGTTAATTTTATTAGTAATTCTATAGAGTTTTAATCAATTCTTGAGTTACATACATATTTCAAATGATGAACATGTGATGCCTGAAAGTGTGCTATGGTTTTTTCTATATGACTGAATAGCCAATAGACATCTGTATGAATTCATTCAAAATGGCATTTTTGGTACTCATTCTCAAATGAATGAATTTGACATTCGCATTCATTTAAATGAATTCCAATGTCTGAATGCAGCTGAGAGGGCGTTCCAAGTTCTCATTCAAACGAAACCGTGCCGAATTAAATTGAATGTTATTTTGTACTGCATTGTTTGTTGGTATGCAAGCAATTGTATACAAATTCCTCTCACAAAATAAAATGCTCTCCCCGACACATAACAACAATTTCGAAGAATTTGTGTGCAATTTTTGTTGTTGTTGTGAATGAATGTTTTTCTTGTTCCTTTCGTTTCTTTAGCTTATTTTACACACTCTTCTTGTTCCAATAGTTTTGAATGCGACAGTTTGCTATGGCAACGCTCTCTCAAATGAATTAGAATTCATTCTTATTGTGTGTGGTTCCAGAAAATTGAGTACGACACTCAATGGTACTCAGTTATGCTAAGCAACTGAACGCAGATGTCTATTAGCCAAAGCCAAATGCAATTTACCAAAAAAAAAAAAAAAATATTAAACATTATTTTAAAAAAATGTCGTTACATTAATATTGAATAAAAATTTGGTGGAGGACGCTTATCACAGTTTATGTAGAAAACACAAGAAACGAAGCCACTTTTATCACTGGAAACCATAAGCATAAGTCTGTAAGGGTCAGTTGGGTTGGTTTACTAAGACAGTGGAAAAGGAGAGATATCCAACTGCGGACAGCAATATTTTTTTTTTTTTGTTAGGCGAAACAAGGAGGAGAAAATCTTCAAAAAGATACTCATGCCCCGTGCCACGAGTTATGTCGGATTCCTACCGACTAAAAAGTCCCTATCGCTTTGAAATCCTTTAAGCCCTACGGAACTACCAAAGCATTACTTCGTAGGGAGGGAAAAGATTGCTATTAAACGCTCGTACATTCGAGCCTCACGAATGATGGTCTATATTTCGGTAGCGAAAAAAAGCCCACTCTTGTGAGAAAGACCTATATGTTCTTTATAGCATATCAGGATAAGAGGCCAGCCCTGATCTTTACTTAGCTAAGGTGGTATGAGCACTGCAAGGAAGTCTCATTTGGTTATCATCAGCAAATGGAGGACGGCTCCCAAATACACCATTATTGCATTTTTAATTGCCTTTCGATACAACGAATTCATCACGGCTATTACCCAAAGTAATGCCTATTAAAAATGTTATGTCCCCCCACGTAACGTCTCATGCCATTGCCAATGTATATGGCGAGTACAACGACCATAAGATTACTGTAGTTGGCATCTCATCTCTCATATGTCAGCATATGCTACAATTTTTAGAAAGCAACTCATATGTTGGATTGATTCCTTATGGATAAGCGAAATGTTGGCTGTTTGAAAGTAAGCAGTCACTTTAAAAAGTGTTTTGTCTTCGATTGCAGGTGTGCCCATTGAGAGTCACTTAGAAAAGAAATGCAAACGGAAGCTGCAGAATTTATGACGGAACGTCTATTTGCTTGTAGGTGATAACTCAACTCTTCTTCTCTTTTCCATGGGAAATTTCTGCTAGAAATCTGTAATTGTAGATCAGCCCTGAATTACAGGATATTTACACTGTTTATAGTGGCGTAATAGGAAGGGGCCCCCGGCCCGTGAAAGTTAGTATGAGTAATGAATCTACCCTAATGAATCTACCCTAAACGTAAGTCAAATAATAATATATAAAATCGTAATACTGTATGTGCACGCTAATCTCAGAAACGGCTTAATCTATTTGAATGCGGTTTTGACTGGTGTATTGTAGCAATTTTGTTGCCTTCGATTTTCGAATGTTTTTCCTCTTTTGCAGCTGATGATTAGGAAAAAGTTAACAAAATACACGCAATTACAAACATATTTTATATACCCCACGTGTACGAAGAATATTACATCTTTGGTTAGGGTAAAAGAAAACCTTCTTTCTGGTTTTTATCTTCTATGGCTCTAAAGTTAAGAATTAATTTGGTTTCGACGTCAATGGGCATTGATACCGAGTTAAATAATGTGGCACTAGTCATTTATCAGTAACCATTAAATTTGTAATTTTTTTTTTTTTGTTTATAAATTATTATTTATTTATCTATGGATTATATGAAGAAAGTAGCTATATTACATGAGGTATTCAGTATCTTGAGGTTATATTAGGAAGGATAGGTATTAGGTCACTGATTGAAGTGGAAGGGATGATAGTGCTTAAGTCTGCGGAGTTGCTGGCTGTTGTCCAGAAGTTGCACTGCAGTGATGGTCTCTGCAACCGTATCAATCGCATTGAATGACATCGTTGCGAACATAAAAAGGGGCACCTACTATAGTGCGAAGAACTTTGGACTGGAACCTTTGGATAATGTTAACATTTGAGACCGCAGTGGAGCCCCATAACTGAATGCCATAGTTTCAGATTGGCCTTAGAATCGCCTTCTAGAGTAGTAACTTATTGCGTAGTGAGAGCTTCGAACTAGGCCTGAGTAACTAGTACAGGCGCTTGAATTTAAGGTTGAGCTGCGTCCGCTTGATGAACAAGTGTTTTCTCCAGTTGAGTGCTCTATCCAGAATGAGCCCAAGGTATTTAACGCTAGAGGCCGTGGGGACCAAGTGCCCATTAAGACTAACACTAGGGCAGTTTCGGGTCCTAAGTGTATATGTGACATGAGTTGATTTAGCGGTGTTGATGGCAATATTCCACTTTGTGAGCCACGGTTCTAAGTCAGACAATTCCTCCAGCAGTTTCCTGGATGTTGCTATGTAGCAGTCGTCGGATGCCAGAGATGCTGTGTCGTCTGCGTAGGTAGCACTAAGGGAGCAATCCGTGTACAATATAGGACCCAAAACAATTTGTAAAAATATGCGGAAAGTCATCTCTTGATATTATCAATTATTCTATATACATATGGTTTTAAAATGCCACAAAAATATGTTCAAAAATTAAATGTTTAGTATTGAAGCATCATTTGTGCCATAGACTGCTTTAGTACATAATAGACTTTGATAGTTAATGAAGGCTCAGGAAAAACAATTACAAAAAATTCTATCAATTTCGACATATGAATTTTTAAAGCGCCCAACTAACATTTTGAATACGCAATGACGATAAATAGTTGCCTGCCGATTTAATGTATTATTTAACAAGCTGAACTAGCACAGCAGTCAACTCAACTGGGATTTATAAACATACTCGCATATCTGCACTTTCTCATTGGGCTGAAGTTGAGACATAGTTTACTTCTAAGCACTCATCTGTATAAATAAATCCAAATTTGTGAAATAGTAGTTCACAAAAATTGAAGGTAATGTGGATGCCAACTGTATTCAATATTCAACTCGTCTGTGGAGTCTTAAAACTTCTTAAACTTTTAAAATTATTTTAAATTTTAAAATAATATAAAAAAATAGCATTTCTTTAATTGGATGAAGCGCTAGTTTAACCAAATTGTAGTAATTAGCAACAAAATCCAAAGAATTGTATACAATAATATTCTTTATACATACATTTACTATGCATGTTATGTGGTTTTTATTGATGTGTTCAAATCCATTTAAAATAATTTTAAAATTGATTTAATTGTGAATTTCTAAGGAAAGTTAATTTGGCTTTTGCTTGTTTTTCTTTTCACCTTGTTTTATAATCTTTTATTGTTACTTTTACTAGCAATTAATTTGAATATTCTTTTTTCCCTCTATGATTTTTCATTTATTACCATTGTATCAATTTGTGGTAAAACATTTTCTTCTCTTATTTTTGATTTCATGTTTTTATTTTAAGGATATGTTTGTTGGACGAATAAAATGCATTAAACTCCTACATTGAAACGCAACCTATATACATATATGCATGCGTTTAGTTACCTTAAATCAGGTCATTTATTTCCATTCAAGTATAATTAAAGAATATATGCTGCCTTTTCATGTTCAATTTTATTCTCGGCTTTAGAATTTAATTTTATAAAATCTTTTCAAATGCAACTTCTCATGTGAATTTCCTTTTAAACAGATTGAAATATACACATGCAATGCATTTCATATGTATTGATAATATGCAATGATTCATTCAAATGAGGACATATAGTTTTCCATCAATTTTGTAGTGAAATTTATTTAAATATCAATAAGTATTTTGAAAACAAACTTTTTAAGCGCATTTTTTATTTCGTTTATTTTTCTTTTTGTTTGATTTGAGTTCGGAAGTTTCATGAAAAATTTTGGGTGAAAAAAAAATGCGAGAGAAAACTTTTTATTACTAAAAGAGCAAAGTTTTATTCCAAAATAAATAGAAACATTATGGACGAAAGAAAAATACTATAGAAATCTAAAGCAGATGGTATTCAGTTGATTTTTATCAATTTTTGTTACATCATTTTAATGTTTTCCTTAATTTTTCTGTTTTTATGACATACGTTTTTTTTATATTATGCAATCATATGAACAATTTGAGAGAAGGTTTTCCATGATATAACATATGAATTGTCAGTGGAAAGGAAAAATGGATAATGTTATTTACAGGTATAGGTTATATAAGATGTGGGAAGAAAGTAAATAGGACAAACAGTTTTTATGTGGCGTTGTCCACAAATTTATTCGTTTCTATCCTATATGGTATTTCGTTTGCAAAGTGCTCTCGCGTTGAGCTAAGTAATTTGGAAAAGTACCGACAGGTTGTACCCGTTATGTTTATTAAGTGAACTCATCAAGACACATAATAGCAAATAGTGAGTTTTATTTAAAAATTAAATTTATTATTGTTCGTAATCATTTTTAATATTCAAGAATTGTCGAATTGCACCCATTTATGTAAGTGATGAAGAGCGTGGAAAAATGATGGCACTCCGTGAAATGGGCATTTCTATACGCAAGATTGCGGAGAATGTTGGCAGAAATAAATGCACTGTCGAAGTCCCAGAAATCCCTGGGGAAATGTGTCGTTCAGGTCGCCCCCGATAGAAGACTTGCGAGACAATAGAAGAATAAAATTTCTTACAATCAACGAAAACATTCGCGCATCAGAAATTCGGCAAACTTTTTCCCTCCCGATATCCACCCGTCGAGTACAACAAATTCTCCAAAGCTCGGAAAGCATTACATATGAAAAAAAAATTTCAGGGCAGGTAGAATCGCTACACTATCGTAATTTCTTTTAAATGAAAACGTTTTTTATGAACCATTATTATAACATAGTATAAAAAATAGATTTTTCAAAAATTTTCTTTCACATTCTCCAAATTGGCCTATAACGAACACAGCACATGAAAAATCAGCCAAATATGGCAAGCCGTTCTCAAGCAAAACGCTTAGAAAGAAGGAATTTTATTTTGTATTTATTCAGATTTTAATACAAAAAGTCGGAATTTCCCACTTTCCGGGTGGATTTTCCAAAAATTTTGTTTCATATTCTTCTAATTGGCCTATAATTAACACAACAATGGAAAATCAGCCAGATAGGGTAAGTCGTTCTCAGCCAATACGCTTAGAAAGAAGGAATTTTCCTGTCTTTTTTCCGACTTTAATACAAAAAGTCGAAATTTTACACTTTCCCGGTGGTTTTTCCAAAAATCAGCCAAATAGGGCAAGCCTTTCTCAACCAATACACTTACAAAGGAAAAAATATTTTTCGATTTTTGTCACCTTTTTGAACGCCCCACACTTCTTGATGACATAAGCGCGCAATTCCTCTTACAGGCTTCACCACATACCATATTTTCAGAACATAAGTTAAAAAGCCAAGAACAGGTGATCAAATACCACTACTAGCACCTATCTTATAATCGAAAGTCACGACATCGAAGAGGTTGAACGTTTCGAATATCTTGGTATCCAAATAACAACAAACGGGGGAACCCATATCGATGTAGAATATAGAATTCAAAAAGCCAAGGCCGCATTTGGGAGACTAAGAAACTTCTGGAGAGCTAAACATGTCCACCAGAAGACGAAAATAAAAATATTTAACGCTTGTGTAAAATCTGTCTTGCTTTATGGCTGTGAAACTTGGCATACTGCAACTACAAACATGAGGAAACTACAAACGTTCATCAACCGATGTCTACGTACTATTCTCCGAATCTGGTGTACAAGAATTATTAGCAATCAGCGACTCTGGCAAATCTGCGAGCAAGACCCAATTGAAATTGTGATACGGAAACGAAAGTACGGGTGGCTGGGACATACCCTTCGCAAAAATAACGATTCCATATTGGAATGGAACCCTCAAGGGACCAGATCCAGAGGAAGACCTAAATGGACGTGGAAACGAACTGTTGCGGCTGAGACAAGAAAATTTTTGGCTTTGGGCAGTAAGCGACAAATGTGATATCTTGGCAAAAGGCAAACACAGATTCGCCCACTTTTCTGACACGTGTCCAATGCATTTCCTGGGGAATATGTATAACGCTTATTCTTTCGCATCGTGCCGACGACGCTCAACTTATTTTCGCCCAAATAATTAGTCAAATCTAATATTTGATGTTTCGACCAGAGCCCCAATATGTTGTACGTGCGTACAAAAGTTTGTTGCCACTGGTTGACCATGATGTTGGCCATAGTATGCTCGTATATCGCCTCTTAGAGGATTTTGAGTGGCAGTATCGGCGGCCCACCAATTTTTTATACCATACAAGCAGAGCCCGGCGCGCGTTACAGCGGTCCCGTCGTGCTGTTAGTATGCGATTTTTGTAGTCATTGTTCCTTTCTCGCTCTAGTTTTGTCCACGCACATTTGTTTAATTTTTTGCTACTAACGAAAGCAAGCATGTTTTTGTGTTTCTTCTCAAATGTTCGAATGTTCTCATTTCGATAGAGTGACATATAGATTCGACCTATCTGTACCATTAAACTTTAAATCATGATCAAACAGAAACGGAGTTCTGTAGCAATAAGCTTTTTGAGTGGTAGCATAATGAACTTACAGTAGAGTCAAATAAATGCACTTATTATTTAAAAAAATATGATAATATATAAAAACTTGCGAGTTGCAACAAAGTGGATAGCATATAAGCATTCTTCATGAAGAAATACATATCAATGCCAACTTTCATGCTGATCGGTCAAACGTTGTTGGAGTGAAAAGCCGTTAACATTTTTTCTCGTCTTATTTTATATATATAGATTTTGCAGGCTTCGATGGAAAGTACTGCTTGAAAGAAATGCGACCTCTATACGGAAACAATTGCCCGTCCATTGTAATGAAAGCATGTGACTTATAGTTGCGTTTTAATGATGCATTAAGGAACATCTACAATTCGGAAATGGGAGAACCTTTGTCTGTCGCTAGCCGATCAGTTAGTGTATATCCATTATCGAATCGAATGGTCTGCAAAATTGGTTTGAAGCGATTTAAATCCTTTATGTGTGGGGCACATAGACGACGACACTATATATTCTTTTAATTTCATGTGGTTATTTTTAAAATTACATGTTAACATGCTGTCAAGTGTAAACTACTATTATGTAACTATTACTTCTTGTTTTGATAGAATTCATTAAAGCAATAAAACACTTATCATCCAATGAAAAAATTAAACAAACTGGGATTAGAAATGTGTGTGTGTGTGAGTGAGTAAAATGGCAACCTCTGTAGAAGAGATGGACGACGACTGACTGCATTTAATAAACTAAAAGCAGATTAACCTTTATCTGAAAACAAGGGGAAAAAAAACAACAATATCAAAGGCGACGACAAAAAACTTTGTTGAGAACACAGATCGAGTGAATGAGTGAGTGAATGAGTGAGTGACATATAAAACAAAAGCTATAAAAAAGTTATACAAACAAGTTCAAATACAAGACACAATAATAACAACACACATAGGATAACTTTGGTAAATTCTAGCTACTAGTACTTCAAGCACATAAAAAGGGAACTTGGAATGGGACATGAGTATTGTCTATCTACCACAATATTTGGGTGTGTAAATGAGTGTGTGAGTGTGTGTTTATCTTTGGTCAACTGTCAACTGTTGTCCTGTCAATTGTTAATTAGTTGTGTGTGTTGTTGTTGTACTTCTGTGGTTGACTACTGAATCCTGAATGTTGAATGCTGAATGTCTGTCGCCTTCCCCAGATTGCCAGATTTTTGTTTGCCTACCCAGAGATTCAGAGTGATTCGTTTTAATGTCTTAACTTTAACTTGGTGCTAAATCCACTTGATTTGTGGTTAGTTTTCGGACAATGTTACCTGCTCGCTTTTCATGTCCTTTTGCCTACTAACTACCAATAAGTAAGTAGTAAGTACATGTCTAGGTTTATATACAAGGTTTGTGTTTTGATATAAAACACAAATGCTTGTTGTTGCGCTGTTATTGTGTACCAATGTATAAGGATATCTTGAGTTGTTGTTGGTATTTGTTGTGATTGTGATTGTGAAACGAGCATTAACTCAAACAAAACATAATTGACATGTTGACATTGGCTACGGCGAAGCTTTGCGTCCTTAACAGACTCAAATTTTATTTACTTGCAGAAATAAATGAAGAAATAAATTTGATTTTCAAATAATATTATAGAAAGTATAAAATATTAAGGTACATTAAGCCAATACATCAAGTTAATGGATATATTTGACTAGAATTTTAAATTTTTATATTTTTCAACTGAAATTACCATACATGCGTCAGTCAGTCACTCAGTAACTCACCCAGTAAGGCAGAAGAGTGATAAAAGGACATTAAGTTCACCTTTAATGTCTACTTTTTCAGGTTTCATTCTATCTGAGTATCTTTACTTTTTATCATTTTGCTTTCGCGCCTATCTACTACTATGCGTACTCGCACGCAGTAGTATGAATGACTGGAATTCATGGTCATTTGACAGTTGGCAGTTGGCTTATGTTATCAAAATGACGGCAGTCAGTAAAGTCAAGATTTTGATCTCGCATGAATAACGGTGAAAGCGCTAGTAACTATCACAGTAAACAAAAAAAGCACAGAAATACAAATAAAGTCAAAAGAAGAAGGCACTGAATGCGTGAGACCATTTTATTCACCTCACTTGTGTGGTGAATTAAAGAAAAGCTTGCACAGTCTCTCATTTCTTTAAGTGAATTTATTCGCTCACTCGCTCTTTTGGTATTCAGCACTCTCTCAAAAGCTTTTCTTTAGGAAAGCTTAACATTGTAATTTTTACCTAAGAAATGCCAAAGTGTTAACCTCTAAGGCTTTGGTTAGTATTTTGTTAGCTTGTGTTCTCAAAGGACTTCAAGAATTTAACAAAATTTCAATAAAATACTCACACACAAAATACGTGAGCGTATCAAATGAATTTGAATGAATTTAATTGAATTGTATCTAAGTATCTTTTCCCATGTTTTGTTAACTCAAAAAAGAAAGAAGATTTATTCATTCATTCATCCCATCCATCATCTTTCAAAAGAAAGTAGATTTTATTTAAACATAGACAAATCCTTGCTATGTTAAATACTCAGTTGAAACATTTTAAATACTTGTACTTACTCGTACTTTAGACAAATGAGTTGTTATTATGATATTATTAGGAAGGAAAAAATACTCAGCCTTTTTAAAATAAAATCAGATATTTGTTTTGTGTATTAAAATTAAGTTTTACTATCTTAAGTATTGTCCATTTTGGTCGACCATCTTCTCCCATTTCTAGGCTAACACCATTATTCCATCAGTGAAGAATTTCTGGGGTTTGCCATCAAAAAACTGGAACAAGAGGATTCTTACATGCCTCTTTTGAAGCCCATTTTATGCGAGCAAGAGAGTATTGCAGAGGTCGGAACAAATGATAATCTGACGGTGCAATGTCAGGACTGTACGGTAGATGCATTAAAACTTCCCAAACAAGGTTTATCAATTTTTATGGGGTCGCCAAAGATGTGTGTGATCGTGATGAAGCAAGACACCTTTTCTGTTCATCAATTTTAGCCTTCATTTTACAGTTTCTTGCTTTAACTGCATTAATTGTTGTCAGTAGATATTCGAAACAATCTTTTGGTCAATCGGTACAAGCTCATGATTGAAGACACGCTTCCAATCATGCCCAACACACAGGATCACCTTCTTCGGTGTCAATCCTGGTTTTGATATGGACCTCTTTCGCGGTCTCGTATGTTATTAATTTTTAACCGACTTAAAAAAAGGAGGAGGTTATCAATTCGACTGTATTATTTATTTTTTTTTTATGTATGTTACCTCAAAACTCTAGTCCAGGTAAACCGATTTTGATGATTCTTTTTTATTAAAAAGCTGGTGCTTATCATGTGGTACTATATGAATTTAAACAAGATCCGACTAGTAGTTTTTGAGTTATCCTTAATAATTTCCAGAACGAAAGAGGGCGAACCAATTTTTTTTGGCAGTGAATTCGATAGTAAAATTGTAAAAGGTAACAAATTTTTTCCGAATTTTCATTCATTTTGTCTTTCTAATAACCTTTTATAGAACGCAACAGTCTTAATAAAATTTGCACCAATGAACAACTGATTCGTCGGCTATAAAACAAACAAAAAAAAGAAGGAGGTGCCAAATGCAACGAACCGTTTAAGACACTTCAAATCAAGTGAAAAGGTAAAGGCATATATTTTTCAATCAACTTTATTATATTTAGGTTATAAACAGATGTGACATGGGCAATGGTACCTTAAAGTATTTGTTTTGTGTAGTAACGCACTGAAGGAAATGATTAAGACCCCATAAGTGTATATGGAAATGATCGGAATGAAGAGGTGAATTGATCTAGTCAAATTTGTTTGTCCAAAGGTCTTTCTACCTGGGCACCTGTCTCTGGGAAACTATAAGAGTTAGGAATCTGAAATTGGTTCAAAACCAATCCTACGATGGCAAAATATAAGTTTTGGCATGTGTTTTGAGATTGAAGAATGATAAACGTAGTTCAACTTAGCTTGACTCAGTCTCATCATTAAATTTTTTAATAAATTTGGTTCCGATATTTAAAAATTAATGCAAAAAACAGAACGTTTAAATTGGTTATATTGTAGATACATGTAAAAGTCCCTTAGATATATACTTAATTTAAATTAATTAAACCTCTTTTAGAAGAATTAAAGGTGCGCATTGAAAGAAAGGAAGAAAAAGGAAATTAGACGAACATTTTGTTAAACTCCGCAGTAAAAAATAACCTACAACTTCCAGAATTTCAGTGAAGAAATTACCACAATATATTGAATTGTACTATTCTTCAATACTCGAAACATATCTACTTATTCATCTATTTACCTCAATAAAAAATGCAGTCATTTTACTTTATCACTTCTCATTATTAAGTACTAAAATGAGTGTGAGGGAATATGGTATCCCTGGTCGCACTAACTTGTGTTTTACTTATGACGAATGCCTTTCTTTCTATAATTTTGCTGTTGGATTTTTATGCATTCAAAACGCATAATTAAAAAGTTTTATTTAGCAACATTGTAGCGCATGAAATTGTAGCTTGGTTTAACACTAAGCGCAATTCATAGAAAATGCTATGGCACACCATATTGGTCGAGTTGGCACATGCCAACATGCTACTGCCACTTGAAATTGTGTTAATTTATATATTTTTGTACATGTAAGTATGTACATATTTTATTTATATTTTTATTTTTACTTTACTTTTGATCATTTTCCCTTTATGATGCCATTGCGGTTATAAGCTTCATATGATATATGTACATATATTCTCGTATGTACTTCTGCGTGTCCTTTTGAAAACCGTGTGTATATTTTAATGAAACCACAATATGGCGGTGAGAAACGCGAGAATTCTTTATTCAACTGATGGTTAACGCGCATAATAATTCCATTTGTTGCTTATTTCTTTCTGTATTTTACGAGTATCCTTTCCACATTCATATTTACTTTTTTTTGTATCTATTCTTTTTCTCTCTTAATTATTACTATTTGTTTAAATAATTAGTTACATTATCCATGCCATTTAAAGGATGTCACAATGAAAAGTTGTGTTATGTGTTATGAAAGGAGACTTTTTGAAATTTAGTTTGATGAAAATGTGATATGTGAAAGAAGATTTAGAGGATTGATTTCAAATATATATTCCCAAACATTAACATACTATTTTCATCTTTGGTTTAGTTAAATTTTTGGAATTATTCATGTATCTAGAGAGAATTGTATAAAGATTTTAGATTAAATAATGTCAATTATTAAATGACTGTGCCATATTAAGAGATAATTTGCAAACGAGGGGCAATCAAGATGGGTTCATCCAAGGGCGTAGCCAGGTACGCTCAGGGAGGGACACAACGACTCGTCTGACATAGCTTGAAAAGTACAGCTTTCCATAGGAAAACAGTTTTATGACGAAGATAAAAAAACAATATTGGTACTGTTTAAAAATTATTTAAAAGAAATATAAAAAGCCTTGTTTTTCATTGCGCAAGCCACAGACTTAATTTGGTCGTGAATGATTCAAATAAAGTTCAAGAAATCAGAAATACGATTAAAACACGCTGGTCACAAAAATATAAGAGTGTAGTTGGTTTAAATAAACATTTTGAAGAAATTGTCAATAGACTTTCAAAAATTTCTAGAGAACGGACTGTTGCGCTGCTTCTAAGTCAAAATTCATTATATGCGTTGCATTGACAGCCAAATACAATTAAAGACTATCAGCATGCATGAATCTTATAAAAGATCATCGCATCAACGTGTACAGGGAGAGCCAAAATATTGTAGACATCTCTGCCAGAACTGCAGCTGCACTGATTTTCTAGTCTCGCGTATTGTATTTCGCCAACAATATCGGTCCAAACACCCTACTGAGTCTCCATTCGATTTTTGAAAGCGATTGATCTTAATCCCTTATTTAGATTCCCTGATATTCGCACTGGAGCAGCGGTTTGCTAATGCGTATTTACCTGCTTTCGGTTTGATGTAGTTACATCCAAGTTTAGTGCAAAATATGTCATTGGTTGATTTAAAAAAAAAAAAAATAAACAAAAGTTTTCAGTCAATAGTACCATTTAGAATATTTTGATAATGTAGCCGAGTTATGGTTTAAACTATGGAAGGACAATGATATGACAATAGAAAACCTGAGAGACCTTGATCTTACGCAAGTTTTAAAGGAGAAGGAAATATTCTTTCCTGAAACAAAAAACCCAATTTTAATTTTAAGCAACGTAGAGAGATCCTTCTCTACACTGTGTCGTCTGAAAACAAGGCTGAGGTCAACGATGGTAGAGAATAATTTGAACACAGAAAAATTGTACAAGATAAAGTTGATAAATTGTACGTGAAGTTTTAAAACGATTTAGTGTAAATCATAAGTATTATTGTAATGAAATAAGTATTTTTTTTCAGTAAGAACACTTTTATAGTATGCATATTATTCGGTATTCTGTGGCTTCCCCCTTGAGCAAAATCGTGGTTGCGCCCATGGGTTCATATTCAAGTTACCTGCACATTTAAGCAACATTGTTGTCGGTAGTAAGTTTAGATTTCGATTTGGGTTTTGAACATCACACACACTTCAAGCGGCACCGAACTTGTTTATTAAACTTCGAATAGAACTCTCGGTAACTGAAAGTCACAATGTGGTGTTTATCCAACAAACAACACATGCAAGAAAACAGTACAAAAAGCTGATTATGTTCTAAAACTTGTTTTTTAAGTGCTTCATTAATCATGTTCAAACGTAAAACAAAGAACAAAATTATTATATGAGTTTTTGTGCTGTGGGCGAAACATGGATCTATCACAACACACCTGGGACCACGAAACATTCAAAGGTATAGACTGGGTGAACGTAAACCAAATAAAACCAAGATGGGTCTATCGCTCAATAAGTTCATGGTTACACTTTTTTGGGATGCACGCCGTGTCATTCACATCTACTATTTTCAGAGCTGTTGGAATATTCGACATTGATTTAAAGCAAAAACAACATCATTTGGCAAAGAAACAAGTGCTCTTCCACTATGATAATACACGTGTGTAGTCGTTATAGAAAAAATCCATAAATTGGGCAACGAACTGCTGCGCCATCTAGTATATACTCAATATTAAGCCCCTTACTTCCATTTCCTGTTTCTAAACCTGAAGAAGTGGCTCGGCGGTAAGAAATTTGGTCCGAATGAAGAGAGATTGAGAAAATCTATCATTAGGTATGAATAAAAAAATTGGAAAAACGCTGGATTAAATGTATCGAGCTAAATGGCGACTATGTTGAAAAATGAAATGTTATATTTAAAAAGTCACAGCCCTCATAACAGAGATTATAAAATTCTTTAGATTATATAAAATTGTATATATTTTACTAGCTGCAAGTTACCGCTTCATTGGTTTTTTTTTGTCTCGTAGGGGGTGCCACAGAAAACTCTTCCTCCTCTATTCCACCAGATTTCCGATTTTAGGCTCCACAGAAAACTCTTTTGGGAGTGTTTGATTCCTCCTTTTGTGTTTTTATATGCTGAAAGCCCTATTAACATTCAGTTAAAGCGGTTTGGTAAATCGATAAAATCATCGATTGGCCGAGTGGAATGCAAAACTCCATACGACGAAAACATTAGAATTTTCTGTGGGAATTTAAGAATGTTCCAAAACATTGTAGAAATGTCCAAATATTCTGTAGAAGAAAAAAGTCAACCACTCTCAACCGCCATATCCTCCACACCCTTACAGCTAATGACTCACACCACGATGGGAGACTTGAGGCTACTGCCACACACAAAGACCTTTTGTATGCGTTGTGTAGATTTGGCAGAAGACTGAAATTCAGGAACACATGCGTCCAATTATAGATTTATGTTATGTCTTGTTTAGCGTGCTTTTTCTCATTTCCCCATATTATCTTTTGTTGAAAAAAAAAAAATCTGCCGTTTTTGATTGTTTTGTTGATTTTAAAGTTTCAACGTAGCACTCTTGATAGGGTGACACATTTGTCTAACTCCCCTTAGAATTTCACTCGCCATTGAATGAACGAATCTGAATTTAGGAATAACGATGCAAAGTATTTGACCAGTGTTAAACCATGTTAAAGCTTTATTCAGAGTGAGACATTCTATAGCCTTAATTCGAAATTGTTGTCATATGATTTTAAATTCCTTCCAACATGCATAGAAGTTTAAATCCTGAATCCTTCATCAAGGTTTATGTTTGCAAACAACTGTTGAATATCCTTGTTAAATACTTATCTTTGAATTGATTGAGCAAGTTGAATAATTTCATCTAGACTTTCCTCCAACATCCATTCAATGTTCATTTCTTAAGAACGTTTAAAGATAAATTTATCAACTGAACGCAGTTTTCATTTGAAAATTTCTTACAGCCACTCATTACATCTATAGAATCCACGAGGGTTATGTCCACAATCCATCGTAAAAACCGTCTGATATAGTAAGTCTTAAAAATGTAAATTATATTGTATTCTAATCCATCGTCTGCAGTAGGTGGAAGAAAATTTACCATTTGCAACCGTGCTTAAGCATGTTAAACAAAAAATATGATTAAATTTGTTACTTTGTTATATTACACTGAGGTCGTGTTGAGTGAGGTCACTGACCTATATGATGAATCTTTCTTTACATGTTAAGTTTTTCTAGTAACTATCTTTTTTGAAATTGACTTCATGCTTACTTAATGGTACATAGCCTTGCCTTCTTTTTTATCACTCAATCTTATCAATGAAACTACATTAAAAACACAGTTTCCTTACTTTTTTGGGTTGAATATATTTTTGTTTTTGTGGTTTTCATTTTGGTTAGGTCAGTCAACTAATTGACAAATGATGATTAAATGTGTCTGAAGGCGAATATTTACCTAAATTGCAAGTAGCAACAGCAACCAGAATAATAATAAAAATAACACTTACAAGCGTACACCATTTTCAAATTTGTTATCCAACAAACGAATGAACAAATGAATGAATGACTAAATGAATGAACGAAAATAAATGAAAATGTAACATTAATGCGCCTGAAAGTCGACTACAAAAGCAAAGCAAACAGTAGCAAATCACTAGAGGCTCTCGCAGCCTCAGAAACACTCACATTCCTTCTTTGTTTGTATCAGTGTGTAGTATATTGTATGAATGTATTTATTTATGTGTGTGTATATGTAAGAGCACTGAAACTGAAGATGGACAGAAAGACAGACAGTTCTGACATGGAACTAAAGAAGATACTATGTAGTATGTATTAAGAGCCAACCAGCAATACAGCAGACGTTTCGTCAAAGATGCCCGCGTTGATGGCCATGTTAAGTGTGATTTATGAAGTGGAAAAGAAAGTAACAAAAACAAAAAACACACACAGAAATTGTGGAAGGAAATAAATGAAAATGAAAAATTTATGTAAAATATGCCTAAAGCAAAGAGGAGGCCTAAAGTGAAGGGAGACTCAGTTTAGAGAGTCAGTCGTCCACAGTCCATGTTATTAAACATTAAAATATTTTTTGGTCAACAAAAAAAATTGAGAAAAATTAAGCCATGAGTTTCTTTGTGTATCTATGTGTAGGTGTGTGTATCTGTGTAAGTTTGTGCTTTAGGTTATGTCTACAAGTTACTGTTATTATAATAAAAATTGGCCTATAACAACAAAAACATTAATTTGGTGTCAAATTAATTAGCAAAAGGTAGTTAAAGGCGGCTCAAACTTATAATTAAGAAATTATGAAATTTTGTATAAAATTAAAGAGAAAAAAGAAATCTAATGGTTCCGGTCAAGGAGGGTCATTCAATATTCCCTTTGTATGATGAGTGTATATACATAAGTATAATCATTAGAATTTGCATTAACAAAAAGAAGAATTATATTTGCCTCAACTTGGATTTTTCCACCTAATCTGCTTACTCACACACCTAAACAATGTCCATAAATTTGACCTACTATTCGAATATCAATAGAACTATTAGTTTTTATGACTTAATGTGTATTCTTAACGAAGAATGTTGGCATACATAAATAGATAAGGATAATAGGATGTTGAAAGACACACAATCTCATGGCTAAGAAAGATTTGTTTTACCAAACTCCACTAATTATACTTAATTATCATGGTAGATAATAATTTCCGTTTCGATTTTGGTAATTCATTTCGACATGAGATACAATTTAATTTGTTCGATTCATTTCGTATTGCTGTATAATTATTTTCATCATTAAATTAAGGTCAATAAATAATCATTATCATCATAATCATCATCATCATCACTGATGATTTACTGTAATTCAATATGTTAAATTGAATGCATAATTAATTTCAAATTATTTTTATTTTGGTGCTTGCAAATTGCCTGTGTCTACTTCACTAGGTGTCTGTCGGTTGTAGATATTATTGGCTACTTATGTTCCATTGGAATTAGAATCAACGTTTGGTAACAAAACACTGCCTGATTGGCAAATATGCAGCAATGATGGTGGTTCTCCCAAGCAATTTCTGCAGAAAACTGTTGGAATAAGGATGTGTGCGAGGAGGAAACAATCATCATCTCCAATAAACGAATAGAAAACTGTGAGTCTGTGGCAATACAATGGGCATTTAATAGCTTAAGTGATTTGGTCTACCATTTCTAACCTTTAGTACTTTATCTAAGATTATTTGAACTAAGAACAAGTTAAATTTATTCTATAGCTCAAAATATAATTATTGAATTATTCCATACAGAATATGATAGAAAAATTTAAATGTATTCAAAGAAATTAATCATAATTTACTTTTTTTAATATGAAAAGCTTATATTGTTTCTTCAACTTCTGTTCACCGTATTTTCTTGTAAATATTGTATGAGTTTAGCTTAAAAGAAAATCTTGAATGATTCATATGATATTCTAATTGAATTTGTTCAAATTTATTCAAATTGGTGAGCACGACAGTCTTTTTATTTTATCCTTAACTAGACTCACAAATTTAATCAAATCTAAGAAATTATATATTTATATACAATATTTTTGTATCTACAATACAATACAATCTGATTTAAAGTACAACCAATGAATGCCACTGTGTTTTGACTTCTTTAAAGACAGTCATAGATATGCGTATGGTGCTTAGATAAAATTCATTTAATTTTGCTTTGAACACGTACATACATATGTATATTTCTTCCCCAAAATAATGGAATATTTTTATTAAAATAGTTTCAAAAGATATACTTCTCTATTACATTCTATTGTACTTGAGAAAAGTGGTGCGAAAACATTGTATTATTTAATACTAAAAAATTACAGTGATCATAATTCAACAAATCTGTAACTATATATTTGTATGTGTGTGTTAGACTTGTGCGTGAATGTGTTCAAAACGGATTTTGAATCATTCACTGTAAAATGTGCTTGTTTAGTGTCACAGTGGTCCGGCGCGCGGACATAAGTCCGAATTTGCAACAAATGTAAATTAAAAATTTTGTTTTAAAAGTTGTTTCTTGATTGTTTGAACTATATTTTCTGAAATTATTAAAAAGTTATAAACACATTTACATACCAATTTTTAATGTTGAAAATGAAAACTCACGCATCATATTTTTTAATAAAAATATCAGATATTTTTGTCTTAAAGTAATTTTAATGGTTAATAGTTCAGAATGATTGTAAGTTACATTTTAATAGAAAATTTAACCACTTTGTTTATATTTATTGAATATAACTATCATTTGATAATAAAAAAATGTGCTTTTTACAAAAACAATTTTTTTAAAGTTCAATATTTTGATCCTTCCACCAGCTTCCACAGAAATTCCACAAGCATGTTACTAGTGGGAACCTATTCTTCAATATCTTATAAAAATATCTAATAAAAATAACTTCAAAATAATGATGGTTTTTTGTAAAATACACTACTGCCCACTAATATTTAGTTTGAAAAAAATCCATGCATTTTTTAGAAAATTCGGCCGCCATATAGGATCCGCCATTTTGAATTTTGTAAAACTAAGCTTAGATTCGTTTTAAGCGACCTCAAAAACCCGTAAGTAAACATTTTCAGCTCAATTAAATGAGTTTTTGACTTTTGTCCGCCATCTCCAGCAGTCCGGACCATTGTGCGTCGCTCATGTCGCACCCAGAAACAAACTTGTATTACACCTCACACAAGTATGAAGTGAATGATCCAATCGTTTTTTCCACATTCACTGTTTTATTTCGTGTGTTTTGATTATGCAGGCACAACACTCATTCAATCCATTTCTCACTCACTCACTCATATCTTTTCTCACACAGTATTGCCAACATTCAAACTTCATCGTCTACACTAATATTGAGTATGCATTCATGAATTACAACTTTTGTTGGCAATTGCTCATGACTAGTGTGTGTGCGATGATTGCGGCAGATTGTTGCTTTCGAACAAGCTAATCTGCTATTTAAATTGCTTTCGCTTAGACAATTTATTAATGTTAGTTACTCCCCATGATTAAGTTGACGGCAATGATGATTGTCTTGATACATAGTGATGATCAACATAAAGATGAAGGTTTTGATGAAATCAAATGATCAAATTGATCAAGCCGTGTCCTTTGGTCCATTTTTCTGTCTGGAAACTATAACAGCCAGACAGATGCAACTTGATTTGTAGACTTGGCAGATTTCCATTTCTTCATCAGTTTCATCAATCTGAAGCAAAGCATTCTTGGCATAATTGATTTAAACAACTCATTTATTCAAAACAAATGTTGCAGTATATTGCGCTAAACTTGAAAATATATATGATTTAATATTAAGGCACAAAGAATTAATAAAAAAAAAAAAATGTGTCACAAAGACTACTTGATTGATTTGAAAAAAAATTGTGCGTGTGCCATCCTACACATGCTAGAAGTGAAACTTCTTAAAAACAGACAGAGAGATCATCTTAAAACAATTACAATTTTATATTTAATATTCTTTGTGATCTTCGATCGCATAATGTGTGGCTGGCATAAAGTCAATATATTCTACATCAGCTCGACGAGTCTGTCTGTCTGTCATGCTGTCTGTCTGTATGTCCGTCTGTATATTGCTTTTGGTTTCTGTGGCATGTGCAATTGTTGTTGTTGTGTTAAACAATGTGATTACTTTTGCCGTCTGTCCCCTCTTGGCGAAAAAATAGATCAACTGCGAGCTTCTGTGTGTTTTTCGTTCTCTTTTCTTCGCACATTCGCTTTTTTTTTATACAACGCATAAGCTGTTTGCTTGCATGTTGTTGTTATAAACATTTTTATACACACAAACTGCATGTTGTTGTTGTGGAAATGTAATCTCTTTTTTGACACAATTTACACTAAATTTTTGCCCAACGCCGCTAAAGAAGTTTCACTTCAAAATATCTCTAAGTCAACATACTATAACCTATGTACAAATTTTCAATTAGAATTAATATTATTTTGTATATGAAAACCTTTTGAAAAAATTCTTTAATTGGCAGTGAAAACTGTACCAAAATCCGTTGCGTGGTTTAGAAATAATAAGTATCCAAACTTTTTGGAATTTCAACTTCTCTTTATATTCGGTAATGAGGATATTGATGTACAATTGTAGCTTTACAAATTTGGTAAGCACCAACTGTATAGCAATAAGACAATATTTCAGATCAATCCAATCACGCCCTTTTTTGTTTTGATCAAATCTCTTGTTATTTAGAAAGAAGCTAAATAAAAGTGGATCCGATGAATATACCGCTGTTTGAAAAACATTAGTCATTCTCGTAGCAGGCTTTTATAGTATTGAATTTGTTGCTTGCTTTTGAACCATTTCCCCTAAAACAATCTATTCGCATTACTGACGAAGTTTTTATTTAGAGACCGTGAAAATTTCCTGAACAATTGCTGACAATAGATGCCATAGGTATTTGGATAGTTAAAGAGATACAGTTTTCTGGAAAAACTGCTGCAATTTATAGGCGCTAGTTGGCGCTATCCATATGAAATTGTAAATAAAATAGTATAAAAACTTTCTAAAAAAAAAAATCAATTTCTAAGACTTTTACAAATAACATTATACAATATTTGAAAATGTTTTTCTTGCAGTGTTACTATTTTGGTTTATCCAAATGTAGACCCATATTCTTCCACAATCAATTCTGTACACAATATGTTGTTTTTTAGTAGCCATTTCCATTTCCATTGGCAAGGAATCAGAAAGATTTTCAGACCTCTTCTGGTGGTATACGAAATATTTTTAACGCATTGATCAATTTGTGTGCGCCATCCCTGCTCTAGGCTTAATCAGAAACGAAGTAAATAAATAGTATCAAAATAGGCGCCATTAAAAACATTTAGTCACCACTAATTTTAATAGTATAGTATTTAGTACGATCATCCCTTTTGGAATCATGTTAAAATGTATCTACTACTATAAGTGAATTTCTTGGTGTTTAAGTATTAAAATTTTGCCTCAAATAAAATTATATTTGATTTTGTTGCAAATGTGTGGAAAATGCTTTTAAACATAACACGATGATGTGACAAACATTTTAATCCGCAATCGAATTCGTGCTGAAATCCATTTTATTGCATTTCCAAATTTGCGGTTTCCATTAAGCGGTGGGTTCTCATCTGTTAATTGCAAAAACGAATAATCTCTTTTTTCATTTACATTTCAAATTCAGTCAACAAAATTGAAAGAAAAACAAAACAAAAAAAAAAAAAAAGAGGACAGAAATGAAAACCAGACGCGTTGTCATGCAAAATGGAAATTCAATTGTGTCTGAAGACATCGAATTTCCACAAAAAAAAAATAAAATAAAAATAGATACAAAATAACATTTATTGTGCAAATGTCAGAAACGTGTCAATGTCAGAAGCCAAACATATTGAAGCAACTACATGACATCCAACAATATCAAAGCTTCTGACTTCAGAGCGAATGTTGCCCCCCAAATGGAAAACTGAGTTGGCTTTGAGCTGAAATTGACATTGAATTTGTTAGCAAATGCTCTGAAATCGAGTTATTGCTTTGAAAACTTTGAAAATGTTCTAATCAATTTAATAAAAAAAATATAAAAAAAATATACAAAATGAGCAAAAGCGGCGGCAGCAAACAGAGGCAATCTAAAAGCAACGTAAAAGGGGGAAAAGCCGCCGCTGAAGTATCTAAAGAACAGAAACCAGAAAAAGGAAAAAGAACTGTGAACATGATAGCATATCTAACCAAGAAAGGCGTCTTTAAGAAGCAACGCATAGGAAAGGACGGTCTAACAGATTCGCAACGAGCGCGTCGCCTTAAAAAAAGACAACTTTTAGATGGTCCAGGAGTACCGCTATGTATGGTCAAGCGGCGTGGAAAACCATATGATCCATGTGCCTGTTGTTCACCATGTTGCTGTGATCCCCGGTGGACTTGTTAGATGCTTCAGTATGCTCACAAAAAAAAAAAAAAAAAAACAAAAAATGAAAAAAAAATTTAAAATAAATAAAATAGTTAGAACAATATTTCAGAGCGTTTTTCACTCTTTTCTTTAATTTGATAGAGATTACCGTCTGAAAATCTTAAGTAAAAGAATTGATTTTTTGACAAAATTTATTGTTAGGATAATGATTATAATCATATGGATATCCATAAGTTGGTTCAATCCTTCTACTGTTTTTTATGGAATGTAAAGATATATATAATTATGGAATTCACGAATTAAAGTGGCAATACATGACACTCTTGCCATATGATTGGGCGGTGCTGCCAATTCATAATTAATTCACAAGGTTGGCAGCCCCCAACGGTAACATGGTTACTACAATCAATTGCATAAAAAAATTTCAAAGTATGTTAAAGTTCTTTTGTATGGAGCAACTGGCTCTTGGATTTCGACGAGTTCAATTTGCCCATGGTCCCCTCTAACCAAAGCATGACATTGGCAACAGCATTTTTCAACTTTCTCTCCATTGAACTCTCTGACAACCGATTGAATTGTATGTTAAAAAAAATTCGGTCAAGAGCAAGTTGGACTCGGTTTAACATTACTTAAGTATGCAAATTCATTGGACATAAAGCTTGTCGTAAAAGTAAGTATTTAAACAGCACTTAAAAGTATAATACAAAAAAATTAACCAAAATGAGAAACAAGAGACAAAAACTACGCACAGTGCATATTTGAACACACGTTTCTAGTATGGGGAGCTAGATACTTTATATGTATTATTTGTGGTTATTGCTAGCGAGACCATTTCTTTTCACACAAAACGGGACATCATTATTACATAGTATAAAGCAAAGTCGAAATTACAAAAGCTTGGATACTGAATTCTTCTAAACCACGCAACGGATTATGACACGGTTGCACTGCCATTTAAAGAATTTATTTTTTTTTTGCTTTAGAATGATGAAACCGATGAAGAAATGGAAATGGGTAATGGCTGTCTAATGCACCCGTGCAAAGGAAGGACGGGTCTCTAGTATTTACAATAATGCTTTCGTAATCTACGAGTGGGCCATCTGCAGCAGATTTTATTGCGTTGTGAATTATATGGGCTGAGCACCCAATACATATTAACGCTTTTTCCAGAGATGATTGTAATTTCACTAACACATTATTAGTTGCTCGCCTAGACGCGCCCCCAATATTTACGTTGGCATTGTACCCACAAAATGCAGTCCAACTATTATCTGTTAACACTTGGATTAAATAACTGGCATTGAAGTTTCACCTGGTTGGTGTTGGAGGTCTAAAATGTGTACTTGCACACCTTTGTAACGTTGGAAGAGGATATATTTTCTTGTTGCCGTGGTTTCAAGCATCGGTTAAAATTGTAATAAAGTTGGATGTACCAAGATTATTTCTGATTTCATACGGAAGCATCTAAATTCCTGATCAAAACAGGATTGGATTAATTTCGAGGCATAATCACTGGAGCATTTAATAAAAATAATTAATTAAGGAACGGGTATGTTGCTTGTAAGCTATCATTGTACGTACTCTTACGTATTGGCAAGTTACACTAGATTAAAAAAAAAAAAAAACTTTACTAAGTGACAACAACAAAAATTACATTTTTTAGAAGTCATTAAAAATCCAAAGAGCTATCGCATATACAATAATTAAACTAGTTTTAGCAAGAATTAACATTGTTTTCAACTTGTGAACTAGATTATTGGGAAAACGGGACAAATTTCCGTCCTGAAGCTTTGTTCGAAACGGGACGTATGGTCACGTTAGTTATAGCGGCAATTGAATTACACAGTCTGTGAAAATATTAACTGTTTAACGGATGGACGGACGGACGGACATCGCAGGCTTAGTCCCATTGACACACTGCTGGTACGAAACCCTAAAAAGGATAGGGAAGGAAACGCATGGAGATATAATATTTGGCTGCTTATAAAAACGTTCCCAGACAAAAACAAATTTATTTTAAAATAATTTTTTATGAACAAAGAAACTTAATTAAGGAAACCAAATTAATTCAACATGTTTTATTAGATAATTTACATTCAATAAGTGTAATACTTTTTCGTTGCAATTGCCATTCTTATACTGTGGGGTCATTCAAGTATTACGTAAGCAATGATTTTCGTAAATATTTTTAATATTAAAGTATTACAAAAAACCGAAAATTATAAACCGTTTAATATTATCATAATTTTGTAAGTTTTTTATCTTAAGTAAGTTTTAGAATATCTCCCCAGCTCCCTGTAAGTTGAATATAATTATGCTTACGTAATACTTGAACGACCCTTATAATTTTTACTTAATTTCCTAATTTAGACTAACTTTCTTCATTATTCATTCCTTATGTTGCCTTTGTGTACTCCTGAAATTATTAAAACTATGTAACATTCTTTTACTATTCTTTTCTACTTCTTTCCTATATTGTGGAGATAGTTTGGAAACTGTTCTATTATTAATTTTAACAAAGAATCTTGAATCGGTTGTTTCAATTCTAGTCTGTCTATATTATCTGGTCTTGTTCTATCGAAGTCTTCGGTTTTTGCGTTGATATGTTGCGTCCAAAACATATGTCTATAGGTTTATTTTTGTTTATCAATTGCATTTTATTTAATTTTTAAATTTTTATACATTATCAAACAACTTAGAATTTCGGTCAATGTCGAATAAAACCGTTCGATCTGTCCGTTTGCAGTTCTTTTTTATGAAGGTGCCCCTAATATTTCTAGGGCCTAAACCAGGGCTCTCCAACCTGTGACCCTCGGGCCGCATATGGCCCAAGTGAAGTCTGAATCCGACGCGGCCGAAGTGATAACAGAGAATAAACTGAAATTTTTTGGACCGCTGTTCTGCGACTTTGTTTTTCTACGCCACTGGTGACTCAACTTATTGCGGATTTTTCCAAAGGTTAAATAACCCTGGCCTAAACTGCTATGTTTACTTCAATTCGCATTTGCTTAATCTTCATTTTCCAAGCATAAGATTATACATTGAGATTGCGTGTGTTTATGATGATTTCGGATAGGCCCTAATTGTCCAATAGGATAACTTTGTAAGGATTCTTTTACAATATTAAGTTGTTTTTGTTGAAGTTATCTTTTCCAGTTGTAAGTGCACTTCAAAAAAACAAGGAAAAAAGGAAGACTAAAGATGTCAGCTGGAAAACTTTAAAATGAAAGGATTTATTTCTATTCAAGCACATGTAAGGAATCTGCTTAGTTCAAGTTGCCTAGGATTGAAGCAGATTCTTCTGTGATAACTTATTCATACTAATGATTTATTTCAGAGAGAATTGATCTTAAAATCCTAGTAAAATATCAATTAATTATGCTGGTATATATGATTTTAATTATAGATTAAAAAATTTACATTAAATTTAATTTTTATTCTTGTACAAAGAATTTTTCAAGTGTACTATACTTTTCATTATTCTGATTTTTTCCATTGTATAGTATATTGAAGCAACTAACAAATCCACCTGGGATCGCATGGTGAGGAGGCACACGGATCACATGGATCAACCGGTTTTCTACGCTTCTTGATCATACATAACGGTGTCAATGGACGCTCCAAGAGTTTTAGTCTGTCCAAACGACGCTTGCGTTGAGAATCTGTCAGGCCATCAGGTCCAATCTCTTGCTTTTTGCCAAACCCACCTTTTTTAAGATAAGCCATCATGTCGGGACCCTTCTTCCTTAATTCTGCAGCTTTATCAGCTGCCTCTTTTTCAGCTGCCTCTTTTTCAGCCAATTTTTGGGAATCACGTTTAAGCCCTTTCACTGGGAACGGGCCACTGCTACCCTTGGCCTTACCACCACCACCGCCACCAACTCCACCACCTCGTCCACCTCGTCCACCAGCACCACCCTTCCTACTGAATGCACCATCTTCAGTAAATTCTTCGCCGGGTTGGCCAAATGCGTTTCCAGTGTAGCGATCGCCTACAGCACAATCGTAGCGTCGCCAATAAGGATCCAATTTGATTGGATACTTCGGTTTTAAGTCTGTTAAGTCTTTCTTTAACCATTGTGTACCATGACTGACAAGGCGTGGTTTCGGATCTGAAGGTACACGTGGTACACCTGCTGGGGGTGTGACATCAACTTCGAATTCCATTTCACTTTCGGAGGTATCTGTCAGCACCAATTTGTCGGCAACATTATTCATACACCGTCTGCGACATTTTTTATTTAACTCATTGAACAAGTAATGCTTTTCCATAGTGTCCCGGCAAACACACAGATATAAAGGCTTGTGGCACGTGCACTTAGCAAATCCCTCATCCTTAAGTTCGCGCTTTATTTCGCGTAGCGCCGACGCTAAAGGACTCTTGACTATTTTGAAAATTAATGGCTTTTGCAACGGACCGCCAGTTCTGTTTGCAGTCGACCGCAATGTTATGATAATCTCTCCATGCTTTTTGGTCACATTCAGGATGGGCTTCTGGCGTTCCATCTCAATCTGTTCCTGTTCGAGCTCTTTGCATTTGTCGTATGGGTTTATTGGTGGATTAAGAAAGTAACGCATTATATTCTTAATAGGTTTACGAACAGCGCCAGGACGCCAGCCATTTTTCATGGCCTCCGAGCTTACGTTCCAAAGCCAACCCATTCGTCGTGGCACTGATAAATTCTTGCGATTAACGCAAAATTTATGACCATATTTTATGCCAGGATAGGTGCGTGGAGGTTTTGGAGGCATTTTTTCTTTGTCGCTCTTTTTTTCATCTTTCTTGTCTTTAGATTCTGCATCTTTCTCCGAAGGCTGGTTTCTATCCCTTTTGGTCGTTGGCTGTTCGCATTTGTCTTCATAATCACTCTTTGTTTTGTTCGTATCCTTAATATCGTACAGATCACGGAGCTCTGAGAAGACTCGTGCTAAATACGGCCGACAATCTTTGCTACTCGTATTTATGACACAAAAATCCTCGGAGGACTTGGGTTCTACTTTTTGACAGTCATTATCTTTTTTTTCGCTTTGAAAGATGTCCGCACAGAGCTGACGAATGCGACAATGTGCACACAGCTTACCAAATTTGCATGTACAACGACACTCGGTCTGAGATTCGTTCTTTTCGGCGTCCAGACGCTTTTGAGCCTCTTCTGTGCATGGATCTTTGCAGTAGTCGTCATTTGGATCCCGTGGCTTTCCTAAGTATTGCTTTAATATCTGGTCCGCGGTCAGTTTCTTCTTTTGATGTCGTTCCTCTAGTACAGGCATGGGCTTTATGCCACAATTTGGGCAAGCAGCAAGTTTTGGCAGCCAAGACATGTTGTTCAGGCAAATGGGGCAGAATCTTATAGGTTTGATGTCCATTGGCGGTAGTGTGGTTTTCGGTTCTCCTCTAGTGTTAAATATGGCGTTCTCCAACTTTTTGCCATGAAATGTATCCTTCTCATCATGTTCAGCGGCAAAGCATAAACAAGGATCTTCGCCACCTACTGATGCGACAGAAATGAAATAGTGTAGTAAAAAACCAGTGATACTACTAACCTGTTGAAGGCCGGGGCATCTCCCTTCTAGTGTTAGCATGTGGCTTAGGGACGCGATTTGTTATTGAATCAATCATATCTACATATTCGCGTGCCATTTTCTATGTGTAAAAGATAAAGAACCAGAAAAGTTAAGCGAATGATGTTGATAACAAAGTGTTGCACTTACCTTTAGCTCGCAACAGGCTGGACTAACAGGCTCCTGGATATCATCTGGTTTCACACGCGTGTTTTCCATGCCACGGTAACGAGCTAAATCCAAATTCAACTTCTCATCACCAGGCTCATCTTCCCACATGTCAATGCACGGGTCACATGGATTCGGACATTTTTGTGATTGACCCACAACAAAAAGTATATCTCGTGGACTAATGACCTCACTTAGATTTTGACGTTTGTCATCACCAGCCCCCTTACTGTAAGCAAAAGACAAAATAGAAGTTCCTTTTGAACTGTAAAATTACGCACAAGTTTTGAAAACTTACCCCTCTTCCGTGCATTTAACTAAAAGACGACATAATAACTCCAAACTACCAATGCGATCTGGACCCTTCGCTAGTTCTACCCGCCCTACATGTGTTAGATCAGTCATTTGTGGCGAGATCTGATCAATAATTTCCGCTGGCCACATCATTATGCCATTACCGATTGTGGCGCCACTGTAACGAAGCACCACTGGCAAACCACATTTGTCTAAATTACCTTTTAATGTTTGCGCATCTGAGGTAAATTCAAGATTGCGACCCGATTGGAATTCAGTGACATTGATGCGACTTGCCGTTATTTGAATAGGCAAATTGTTGAAGACTACTTGAACACTCAATTTATTTACATCCGGGAATTTTTGATCGGGTGCATCAATGCCGACGACAATAACGTCGAAAAGGAACGTACACTTCGTCGACATCTTTGCTGCGAAATGTTTGTTGACTTACAGAATTTTATATTTGGAAATTTTTTACCAAATTTCGTTGTTTTTCGTTCGATTCATGGATTCTGCTTGTGCAGAAATGTAATTTTTTACGGAATATTTTCGGAAAATGTTAAAATAAAATTGAAGCGTTTTGTAATTTAATTTACTAAAAGCTACACAAGTAATTTTGGTTTTTATTTTTGTTTCGAACTTTTATTAGAAATTATTTGACATCTAATCCATATGTAATATGATTTAGGGTATCTAGTTAAGTCAAAAGGTATCCATGATATCAGGTCAGAAACTGAAGGAAGTTTTGTTAACAGTACGAAAAATTAAAAATATAATAGTGTAAGAGAGTAAAAATAAGTAAACTGTATAAATAATACAATATATTAATAAAATGTCCAAAAAAAAATATGTAGATTTCTTTGGCTTAGTTAATTTTACGAGGATAATCTCAGAAGTACCCGTCAAACATTATCAAAGCGGAGATTTATTACGCTCCGGGAGAGTTTGCTCCTTAGCCCTTTCAACCACGAACTATTCCTTCTGGCTTGAAACATTTTTTTTCTTTTAATCATTTTATATTTATTCAAGAATTATTGGCCAAAAATTTCAAGTCGCCACGCCCATCTATGTGGGCGCTAGCTTCAGTTGCTTGTAGGCAACTTTGGGCAATAGTGGGTATAAAAAGGACATAGGAGTTCCTGTCATGCACAATCTGCAACGCCCTTTGTCACCAAATACTACCCAATATTCTACTTTATCATAGCATTGTGAGTCTGGAGGATTCGGCTGGAACCTGTACTTTTTTGAGCTTTGTGAAGATACACTACTCGATGGAGTTGATATCGAGCAACCACTTTGTGTGTTTGATGGTCGCCTTTTTTTTCTTGGGATTGAAGAAGAGCTAGTCAATTTTAAATCAAGTTCAAAAGCAATTTCCAGTTGAAATTTTATTAGTGACATAGGCTTCTGACTCGGATGAAGCAAACGTAAGTGCTTTCTATACCTCCCACACAAACCCCCCTTTAAATTAAAGTTCTTATTAGAAAAAGTTTTTTGTTTTTGACGTATCGAACTGAAAATACTATAAGTTTCTGATCTGGCCATTAACCATGTAAATTTCATGGTTCTAAGTTTATAAGGAGGGGTACCTCTCATACAAACCCGCATTTAAATAATGTTTTTATTAGAAAAAGGTTATTGTTTTTTAACTTATCGAACTGAAATTTAGACACTACAAGTTTCTGATCTAAATTCTTCAACCATGTAAATTTCATGATCCAAGGGTTACCAGAAAGGCCACCTCCCATACAAACCCCCATTTAAACTAATGTTCTTATTAGAAAAACGAGAATTTAGTGATGCTAAGAAAGGAAGGTTGGATGCAAGCCGGATGAGCGTGAAAAGTATTACATCTTTGCCATAGCCAATGATAGCCTTCTTTCTGGTTATAAGACTTTGAGTCGACACAAAAAGCTGCGTTATCTTTACGAATCAGCAAACAAAAACAACCGGAAAGCTAACCATCAGCCGCTAAACCAAATAACGATAATTTCGAAATGAAAACGCGTAAAATTTTTTTTTACTACCACAATTGTCCAAAGTTGCTCCTGGGTAACGTTGGGGTCGAAAGGGTTAGCTTACAAGTGTAAAATATTGGGTGAGAAGGCTTAAACGACGACATACGAGTTGCTTAGACATCGCAAGTGACCACGTCAGAAATGGTGAATAGAACTTACGAAATGGTATTAGATGATAGTCGACTGAAATTAAGTAGGCTATGGAATTTCAAAATATTTTAGTACATTATATTTTGACTCAAAATTTGGACATGAGTGCCGCGATTACTCACAATGGAACAAAAACAATGTCAGGATGTTATTTCAATTAAGTATATGGCGAAGTTGTAAAGGAATAAAACCGAGTTCTTGCATCGATTCATAATCATGAATGAAACATGAACATACCTTAAAATATTTATTATTATTGAATCTGCAAGGGAGATCAAAAACATGAAACCTCGTAAGGCGTCTTGTGCCTAAGCTGTTATCTAGTAAATTGATTGGCAAAGGATTGATATGGTACTCTAATCTGATTACATACAATAATATTAAACTTCTGAATATCTTCCTTGACTAAACAGACTTCAACATAGTTTTATAAAGTAGGAGCTTGTTTTCTGTTCTCAGTTTCGACCTTCTTCCTAACAACCAGATCATTATTGTTTACCTTTGGATCGAGTTGCATTTGTTTTTTTAACGTGTTCCCTCCATGTTATCCTTCTGTCTAAATGCATTCCAAGATATTTTTTGGTGTTGCAAAGAGGTATGATATTTGAATTCACTATTATATTCCATTTCGTTAGCGACCGTTAGATATTGTCACTGGACTGCCTCAGATGCATCGCTAGGTACCACTATTGGCATGTCGGACGTATATAATGTGTACAACACAGATCCTAGCACAGCGGTACACCAGCGTTGATTTGAAGTATGCGAGAGGCTGCATCCTTCATTTGTACATAGAAGTATAACGGAGCAGGGAGATGTTTTTGATTTTGTATAGTAGCCCAGTGTGCCAGACACGATAAAAAGCTTATTGAAATCGAGGAACACAGCTGAGCAAATTCTTTTCCTCTAGTGCTTTTGTGATGAATTTCACTATTCGGTGACATTGCTCCGGTGTTCCATGTTATTGCCTAAAGACCAAACAGGTGTTCTGGAATTATATTTGAAACATTTTTTCAAATATTTTCGTGAAAACAGTCAGCAGGCTTATAGACCAATGAAGATAGGATATATTCATTTTCTAAGATCACTATTATCTTATCACATATTCATTGTGTGGGGAAGTGTCGCTGTCGGAGTACCAAATTGAATATATGAGTTACATACTGGAAACCTTCTGGTGTTAATTGCTTTCCCATCAATGTTGTCTTACCCGGTTGACTTTTTAATGTTGAGGTTGCTTATTTCCAAGGTTGTTATAGGAGGAATAGGTAGGTCCATTTAGCAAGGGTTGTCTAAAAAGCTTAGTATGTCCTTAGTAATGCTGTTCAAATTGAACGGTTGGAAGGTGTCCTGTAAGTGGGTTGCAAATGCTTCTGCCCTTTGCTCATTTTATCTAAGGCATGTTGGTTAGTATCTTTGATTGGCACATTTCTTGGGGTCCACATTTTGAGATATTTAATGGCCCACATGAAACATGAAACAATTCTCACCTGAGTCATAAGAAAAGTCAAAACAATAAACTGAAAGGAGAGAAAAATATTTAAAAGATAGTAAAGACAGTTCCATCTGCAAACAAGCAACTATTTTGGCTTTGTTCAATCAAGGCAATGCAGCTGTTCATACTTCTGTTATCTATGACTAAAATTAAAGAGTTCAATCAAGTTCGAAGTACTATCTCACGCAATCTAATCATTAAAGTTCGATGATTCACACTATGATCTGGGTGTCGAAGCTTGAAAACATCGATGGGAAAATGTGTAGAGCTAAAAAGAGATTTTGTAGAGAAATAAAGACATTTCTTCTAAAGGTTATTGTATTAACCAAGATAAATCGGGTACTTCTGGAACTACTCTCTTATGTTATACATCAACAACCTCTTCTCTTAATCAAAAATTCTGAAATAAACAAATCTTCGTAGGCCAAAAATGTAAGCACAAAATCTGCCTAAACCTCAGTTTATCATTCTATGAAGTCTCCTATACTCGTATTACATTATCTGGACAAAGTGACAAAATCATTCGATTTATGTAAAGATAAATATTATATAACATCATTATTGAGTCCTTCGCTTCACCATCATCTTAGATTCTTTCTGTGTCTTCAATTCTTATTTAATTTAACTGCTTGAATTTAGGAGTAATGACCTGAATTTTGATACAATTCAATTTATTCAATGCTGAATTAATAATAATATTATTAAATTTGGTAATATTTTAATTAAAATTTACAAAGAATTTGGTATAATTTTGGTATTGCCAATGCAAATCCAAGTTGATTGGAAACTTTTGACAAATTTCTAAATTTTTCTTTATCCATCATGGCTGACTGACTTTATTCTGCAGATGAACGTGCTATGCCGGATAACGGTATCACCCATTTTGTCCTCATTATAATTAATTTCGAATCTTAAAAGTTTTTTTAACGCTTTCAACAATTAACACTCCTTAGAGTCCTTGCAAATATTATACAATACATGAGCAGAGAAATGTGCATCGATCATTGATCCTCATCTGTCTTCGTGTCATTGCAAGGATCACATGGATTTGGTGATTTTTGTGGGTGTCCCACAACAAAGAGTATATCTCGTGGATTAATAGACTCATCTAGGTTGCGGCTTGCCTCGTGACCAGCTCTCCTATTGTTAGGAAAAGTCAAAAAAATGTTCAAATAAATTCTCGCTCTTACTTACCCTTCTACTGTACACTTGGCTACAAGACGACAAAGTATCTCTATGCTTCCAATGCGATCTGGACCGTGCTTTAATTCCACTAAGCCCACATGAGTTAGATCACTCATCTCGGCAGAGATCTGTTTAGTTATTTCCACTGGCCAATTCAATATGCCTGTACCAATTGTGAAGCCACTATAACGAAGCACGACTGGCAAACCAAAATTATCTAGAGTGCGTCTTAACAGTTCCGGATTTTCAGTAAATTCCAGATTACGACCAGACTGAAACTCAGTGGCATTGATGCGACTGGCCGTTATTTGAATGGGTATATTATTGAAGTTGACTTGAACAGTTAATTGATTCATATCGGGTAATTTTTGATTGGGTGTATCTATGCCCACGACAATAACATCGAACAGGAATACACAATCCGACATCTTCGTTATGAAACTCTTACCATAAAATCGTTCCTAATGGTATTATAATATAATAATGTACGGACTACGGATTTAGACTTAAAGTTTTTTGATTAAATTTATTAAAATTTTCACTGGGAATTTTGTTTGAAACTTTAATAATTTGTGTGACATCTAAAATGTGAATAATGTGATTTAAGGTATCAGGCATCTATGCTTCTACTACATGATGTCAATTAGCAACAGAAGCGAGTATTGAAAAATAAACTAGATAGAAAAATATATATTGTATAGATAAGTTAGTTAAATGAAAATAGCGCGAAATTGTTTCATTATCTGATAGAGTTAAGGGTTCGACACGTACACCCACATGCACATGCATATCCAGGTGCATACAATGATTCCTTTATATGGGCGTGATCCCGCATAGTGAGCGATTTTAATTAGATGAGCTAAAAATGAGATGAGCTTAGAGTTAAATCGGTTTTTGCAATGCAAACAACAAAAATTGGCTCAAATGGTTGGTCTCGAGGGGCGGAAACTAAACTAACAACACAAACAGTGGCACTAGTAGCAGCAGCAGCAACATGAACTTCTGGTTACGACAGCCTGTAGCCTGTGTCAAGGACATTGCATGGCATGGAGACATGGAGTGGCATGGCATGGCATGGCATGGCATGACGTTGCTCTACGCTTTCGTTTGTGGTTGCTGTTAATTTACTGATTTTCGGTTAAGTGCCACTTGCGCATAATTTATTTACCATTTGCGAAGCGAAATCACAATGAATGAGTGAGAGTGAGAGAGAGAGGGGAAAACAAGGGCAAGAAAGCTATAAAATCTATAGCTTTATTTTATCTCAACAACATTTCCAATAAAAATAAAGTATGTATAGAAAACTAGGAAACACATAACTTCATTGGATGTCATTTAACTAAAGTTGGTCTTGATATTGTGACAAATTGCTTAGTTTGGCTTTGATTTAAAAACATCCAACTAAACTCAGTTATTTATGGAATCTCTTAAGATTATGGTAGATTCCAACAGGTCTTTTGAAAGTTTCATTGGGTTTATAGAAATTTGTTAATTGTAATCAATCAATCCTGGTTGGACCTTTTTTATTATCCAGTAATAATCAAAATCCTTGGGTTATGTTTCCCCCTTATAGCACTTTTCCATCTGGAAGTTGTTCTGATGAAACATTCCCCGTACTTTTCACTCACAGCTAACAAAAATAAAAAATAATAACAATATTGTGAGCAGCTAGCTGTTAAGCAACCCCGACACGGTCCAACATATTTGGTCCAACATTCGTGTACTTATGTTGGATCCAACATACAACGATGGTGGACAAATGTTCACTAGTCGTCGGCTTTTAATAAATAATACGTCTGTTCTCTTCAAATGTTTAAAAAAAAGTGAGCACATGGCCACAAAAAAACATGTGGTTAATGCCCAGCCATTCGCACAGCCAAATAAATTATCGTTCCCACCTAAACCAAGGAACGAAACTGCCGTCCAGGATGCGGCGCTAGCAATGTTCATTGCCCAGAATGCTGCGATTGAACCAGTCGCCCATTTAAGTGACTTGTGCAAACAAAAATTTGGCGCATCGCAATTGCAATTGCGCCGGACGAAATGCACATAGGTTATTAAAAACGTGTTAGCCGAACATTTTAAAGAAGATCTTCGGAAAGATATTGTTGATGCAAAATACAGTCTACTAATCGATGAGACGACGGATGTAAGCATTACTAATTATATTATAGGTAGGTTACAATTATAAGGTTCCAGATAAATATCTCAACATGATTGGCACTAGTGCCTCCTACAGTAGTGCCTTAAAAGAAGAGGATTATGACCTTATAGATGAGATTTAATATAAAAAAATAAATTTATAACTTTAAAATTAATAAAATAAAAATAATAAGGCAAAAAATGTTGTCCTGTTTTCTGTCCTGTAATGATTCTCAAATTATTTTTTGTCCCTTTTTTCCCGTCCTTGTAGCGTTTGAGGTCAGTCTGTCCCTGTCGTTAATTGTGATAGGTGTGATGGCATCACTGGCACATGCTAGTATAGTTTGTCTCTTGTCTATCTTGTACTTATCTTGTGATACGGCCCAAATATTTAATACTTATTAACACATCACTAGAAATCTGAGACTAACTGAAACAAAACTACTGCCTTTTTCTAATGAGGGTAGGTGGCGAAATCAGTGTTAGATATCAGATTCGTGTGGCATGACCAATGTTATAAGACTTTGTTGTTGTTTGACAATCCATCTTAGGTCCATATACATAATTCTCAGCTGTCCAGCTTTTGATTACTTTCACGGCAGTCAATAATATTTGATGTTGAAATTCTTAAACCATCTCTCAACTTGTGTTTTTATTGGTTCCTTCCCTGAACGTTGAGAGCGCATAATGCCTGTGCTACAATCCAATCTTTCTCGAAATGGTGCAACATATTTTAATATGATATGGCGACTATCAATATTATTTTATATATGCATTTTTCCAGGCAGCAACTTTCGATGAAAAAGTTACGATTGAAAGCATTCCGCTCCATGGATGTTGTGAGTTTTCAATTGGTGCTGCCACTTTCACTTTGGGTAAATGATGTTCTTATACCTTTTTAAGACAACATCTTGGTATTAGCAACGAAGATATAGAAGTTGGAAGGTGAACAGTGGCCCAAAATATCAAAGTTGCCTGTCTTCCGAGCAGTCTGGCTATGCCGTCTTCCATACTGAACATCCGGAGTAAGATCTCTACTTTAGCAAAAACAAGATTTAAATGATGACCGATGAGATTCCATATAGAAATCCTCACTTTTCCTTGATTTTATATGATTAACGTGTGCTCTTTGATAAATCTTGGTTTGTGAAGTTCAATTATTTCTCTAACAATTTATCTCATTTTATATAAATGAGAATTGTATAATACTACTTAAAATGGCACAGTCAACTTATGCTACAATCAGTATAAAAAATTATAGATGAGTGAGCGCATTTCCCAATGACATTAAACTTTAATCATTGACAGTATGGCAATTGCTTACTTGACTGAACTAGTTGCTATTTTGAACTCTCCATACAATTAAGATAGTCCATGATAAGGAGACAAAAAAATAAAGAGTAAAAAGAAACCAATGAACCAACTCTAGCAAATCCTAACACAGACCAAAGATTTTTGTTCCTTGCAGTTCAACTCAATTCATTTCAATCCATTTCTGTTCATCATTCTATCTATTCATCTAAATATCTATCTGAATGTCTGCATATGTACTTTGTTCAATTTTCTTTTGTGAATCTTTGAGCAGGATTCAGAGAGTAGAAGTAACTTCACCTTTACATACATTTTAATATTTGCACACAATTCCAATAGCTGCAAATATTCTACTTTTCTATTCTACTCGACTTTACTATACTCCATTTCGTTATCCTATGTTCTTTATTTTTCTTTCTTTTTCTATTATCTTTTATTTTTTGTGATGTTTTGCACTCTGACTTTGCCTATTCAGGGATAAAAATTGCTTGGCTTAACTCAGTTGTTGTGTCTGTGTGTATTCTACTCGATTCCTTAACTCCCAACTCCTTCCTTTATCCATCACTCCCTTTTAGCATTCAAAACAGTCTGAAGGCAAAGTTACGAAAGTAAATTTGGATAAATGCCTCTTCAGATTCGGCATTTAAATAACATTTTTCCTTCCATTTCTTTCGGTTCAGAATTTTTTCCATTCAGATTTTCTTTTCTCTATGAGTTTTCTTTTTTGTTGAATTCAAGTTAAGCTTTTTCTCATCTTTATTTTCCATTTCAGATATTTTGACTGCTTGCGTATTTGCCATTTAGTCGTTATCAATGCATTCATTCAGTTTGTCCAGTGTCTGTCGTTCTATCTACATGTCTGCCATGCTGTTTGTCCTTCTTTACTTTCTTTCCTTCTTTCATTTTTTTACTCATCTCATCTGGTATAACAAATGTTATTTTTGTCTTTGATCGAATCGAATATGTTTGTTGCCTTTGAGGTGTTTTTGATTATTTATTTTGTTTGGCTTTTTTTCACATTTCCATTTAGATTTTGTTGTTATATTTCCTTTTCGTTTTTTTTGTTTTGTTGTTGGTATATTTTTGTTATTTAAGCAACCAGGAAAATGAAGGAGGATTAGTTTATTGAAAAATACTTACCAGATTATGCAATTTACTTTTGCACACCCACACACACACACACACAGAGATTATTGTAAATAAACCAACAAAAACATCAATATTTTATAAATTTTTGTATTTTTGAATAATAAAATTCAATGGACAAAATAATAACTGACTGCATACAATACTATATGTATGATGATTTTATTATTTAAAACAGATGTATGTCAGTCATTACTTACAACATGAATTATTAGTTTAAGGGAGCATTTATTTGTTGAAATTTGTTTGTTTTAAGGTAAAAGGGAGATTTTTTATATTTAAGATATCGTTTATAAAAATACTGTTAAAAATACAGGAATTCTTTAATGGTTTTCGATTTAATCTCTTGTTTACCATACCTAATAATGGGTTCAAATTCAGGCTCGACCTATTAAACAATTTGTACACCTCAGTATAGCATTTCGATTGGGTCAATAAATAAAAATTGATATTAAACAGGACACTTAAACAAAATTTTAATGAATAAAAATGTTGGAAAATACCCCTGACAATACTGATGAAAAACACAAATTTACAAATGGTGCAAAGCATTCTAGGAAAACCATCCCAGCTAGCATTTGGAAGATCATTTTAAAAAAAATCACCTTGCTTAGTCTTATTCAAGTCTTTTTGATGATTAAAAACTGATTAATGATCATGCGTGATTTAAAGAAGTCTCGAATAAGACTCATTTTACGCTCAATATGTGTTTTCTTGGAACTACATTATAGAGCAATCGCAAATTGATCATGAAATGTGATTATTTTGTCTGTTAAATATATGTATGTAGTAATATTTGGCGTCGCTGGACTATGATTCTAACGAGACTTTTTCTTTCGTTTTCACAAATTTTAAATGACATATCAAATTCTGCATTTTTGTTCATTAATATTTGTTGAAGAGTGGAGTGCAGTCCAGATTTACGAAGTGATAAAATTAATTCATAGAAAAAGGTAAATTCAAAGTGAAACAATTTAATTAAATAAGACAATGTCAGATAAACAATTAAAAAGATTGGCTAAAAAAGAAGCCGGAAAATTAATGTTCACAAACAAAAGCATTGATTCAAAAGAAAACGAGGAAGAGCAGTTGCCATCGAACAAACCAAAGAACAGAAATACACGGGCATTTATCAAATTGATGGAGGAGGTTGTCGCTGTTAAACTGGAAAGTAGGAAGCACCACTATGACACTCGCCGTTTTTACTGGTCTTCAAAAATTTGATGAGGAGGTTCAAAAAAATGAAAATATACTTGGACAATTTGTAAGTATTATACGTTGACATATTAATTAGTTTATTAAAATTATAAAATTTTTCAGAAACAATTCATTGGGAAAACAGAGAGGGACCCGGATAATTCATAAGAGGAGCCATTCGAAAGGTATTTTCTGACGAATTGGGTTCAGCTTATAGCTGGAAGGAAACAAGCACTAAGCTAAGCGGTGAAAAGTATTTCCTTGTCACAACCATTAAAACTAGGTTCATATTTCTATTAATGCGAAAATAAAATTAATATTTTTTGTTTAGATATTTGCCATTTGAAGTTCAAATGTACTGACAAGAATATGAATGCTGTCCTACAAAAACAATTTGTGCCCACTAAAGATAGGTTGACAAAAAGGAATCGTCGGGATTAAATTATTAAGTTTTAATTGTTGCATTAATGTTGCTGCTTTATATACATGTATATATATAAATAAACTAACTTAAATAATACAAATCAATTATATACTTTTTTTTAAAAGTAAATGAACAGGACTGTGACTCGAAAATGAGTCGAAAATGAACAGGAATTTGACTCAAAAAAGACTCAAAAATAATCAGAAATATAACTCAAAGAAGATTCAAAAATGATCAGGAATATGTCTCAAAAACGACTCATAAATGATTAGCAAAAACGTGTCATAAATGACACCTCAAGAAGAGTCGCGGCTAGGTTACCATTTTCTCCCGACAAAAGTATCATTTATGCTCAGAAAATGCGCGCATACATATATGACTATTTGAATCAGTCAGACGACTCAAAAAAAGGCTCGAATTTGATCGGAATTTTCAAAAAATGCTGGCTGGGTTAAATGGTGTGAAGACTTGGTATGAGTGTCCTCTGATTTTATCAACTAACGAAAACTAAAAGAAGACAGTACCGTTTTTCTGGTAATGCAAATTCATAGAATGCTTTATAGCTGGTAGTTAGATTTGGCTTTAAAAGTTTGACATGTTAACATGAATTAAAATTAATGAAACAGTTAAAAAAAAGATGATATGAAACTGAATAAGAATATTCATTAAAAGAGCTTTGGCAAAATACTTATAAGAAGCGTTTTGATAAATAGGAAAAACTCTATAATTTTTAGTCTACTTCAAAGGCGACAAATTAAATATTAATGAATAAGAAAAAAACTTCCTGATACGTTTCTTAAATGTACAAATAATAAAAAGAAATCCTTCTTTCTTTGTATAGTCTCTTTTAGTCGATGGTCCATTATGGTAACCACAGTGATGATCCTGGCGAGAACTTACCTTTCGAATTGAAGAACAAGAATAGGATTACTGCTGCGTTTTGTGTTTCGACTCACCCTTTCGTTATCAGCTGCTGTAATTTTGCGGTGGCTGCTTTCGAAGTTGTAAGCTTTGTCAATGGAGGAGAATGTCACTTCTTCAAAATTATTTTAGTAAATATCTAAATGTGAGTTGCTTCTTAATAAAAACTAAGTGAAAAGTGAATTCGCAAATAAAGTTATTAAAATAACAATCATAACAAGAAGAATAGTCTCCATTTAGATTGCATTCATATCCTGTTTCTAGTGAGATTCATCGAGCTCATTGGTGGAAAATCTTTTTCCATTGAGCAAAACAGAAAATAATTCGGGGGCAAAATCTGGGAAATATGGAGCGTGAAGCAGCAATTTGTGTGAACTTGAGCATTGTCTTGGTAAAACATTTTATTTTTCTTGATTTTATCACTTAACCAGCATTACCCGGCGTGCCATGCTACGCGCCCGTCTTAGTGCTTGCTAGTGCGTGATTGTAGTCATTGTTTTTTATTAATGATACACTGGAATAAATATATTTTAATATTCCATTCGCTATATAACCGGAACACAGTTTCGTTAGCGATTTGTGCAGTTACTCAGTTTCTCCCTATGCGTAATATGAAAATTTTTATCCACCAATATGATCTACGTTCTTTTCTATGCCCAGTTTTCGATGTTTTTCGGCCAATTGATATTTTTTTTGGTGGCATTTTTCCATTTTTCTTATTTTTTTTTCGCTAGTAGAAGTACTTTGCGTAGCAATTGAAATACTTTTGAAAAATTAGACGAATCAATTGACAAATGTGTCTTGGTTGATTTTAAAATCGTGGTATATTTGAAAAAGTGACTTGATTGATTTTAAAAATTGTCTCTAAAATTTGTATGTAATCTATTATCAACCAATTTCTCGACAACAGCAGGTCTGATTCGCACTAAAATTTACTGAAACACTCTCAAGACTATGCTAGAGATGCTCTTAAAATTTCATCAAAATCGGTTGAGCAATTTTGGAGTCCATAGGCGACTTACATACATACATAGATACATTAAATTTTATATATATAAGATAAGTTCGAATAATGCCAGTCTTGATTGTTTTTCCTTTCTGAATATAATCAATGAAAATTATTCCATGCGCTCCCCTAAAAACTATCTCCATGACCCTGTATGCAGATATAAATGTCTTTGCCTTGTTTGCAGTCACTTTTTCTCTTTCAGTCCATTGTTTCGACTGCTCCTTCGCCTCAGGTGTGAAAGAATGGTCCTAGGTTTCATTTATGGCTATGAATCAACGTATAAAACTCAGCTTTATTTCTGTGGAACTTCTCCAAAGACTCGATTGAGATATTCTCACAACAATGTTCAACTCTGAGTAACCGCAGCAGCAATCTTGCTCACAGCTTTCCCATATCGAAATATACCAGACAAAATCTATATTTAGTACTTTTTGAAATGCCATATCTTTACTTAGCTATTACTTAGACTGATTGGCCTTGCGACTGAAGGCACTCTATCACATAACGCTGCCAAACAAATGCTAAAGAACATAGCGTCATTATAAGGTTATAAGGTAAATACAATTTACCATAGTCATACTTTATAAATATTGGGTGCACAAATAAGTTTTAAAGGATTTTTTTAGTGAATTTGATGCTTTATTCCGAGGAACTGATGACAATGCATTTTATTCATAATACTGTTCATCATTAGCAACGACTTTTTTCCATCTTTCAGGCAGCATACGGATTCCGCATTGGTAAAATTCTTAGACTTTTGAAGCTATCCAAAACTCGACCCACATTTTGGCTTCTTTGAAAGAAGTGAAGTGCTGCTCGGCCAGGCGGTAGACAGAAGGAGTAATGTCTTTTGAATATGGCGGGTGGGGTAGGACATCCCATTTTAGTTCCTCCAAAAGTTCCTTAACGACTTTTGCAACATGTGATAATAGTAAGGGCCGTATACGTTAGTTTGGGTACTTCTGAGACTATCCACGTATATGCAAAAATCCTTGCCCATTTATCCAACTGTGTATTTATGTAAAGTGAATCTCAATTTACGAGTTAGAAAAATGAAATTTTCTAGTTTGAATGCCAATCTATAAATTGCAAACGAACGAGAAGCATACAAAATATATACATCAAAAACACCTAGTCATGCTAAAAAAATCCTTTATCACATAGAACTAATACTAAAGCCTTGGTATCTAGATTTAAGAATTATATATTTTATATGAAATTATGAGTATTTGATGCTTATTTCCCTGTAAAACCAGAGTATCATCAAAAGTAATCTACCACATTGGCATTAGGAAAACAAAACCGTCCAAACCGAAACCGAAACCCGCCATGCATTGAATTCATTGAATTTTCATGTGATCAGAACTTTGAACCAATGCAAATCCCAAGAGCAACGAAATTTTCCTTGTAATTTGAAATTCCATTTATAAATATTGAATGAATTGCAAAGAATTCATTCAACAAATTCATTTTATTGCATTAATAATTCCAGTAAACGATTTTTTTTATCAAAGATTTTTGTTTCCAATAATATAAAATTCTTGTGTGGCATATAAATTGATTAAAACTAAAAAGAAAATACTGTTTAATTTGTTTTTGTAATATTTTATATTTATTTATGCTCTTTTCATTTGCATTTTAATTATACATTTTTGGTTTTATTAAATTTTTTCATTATTTGGGGATAATTGATAATTTCTCTGTTTTCTTTCACATTGACAAACTTTTTTATTCAACAAATATTTATTTATTTATTTTTTTATTTCATCTTTTACATATTTTCTATTTTATCTTAATTGTTTTTATTTGTTTTTTTTTCTTTTTTTTATTAATTTGAAAATAAATTTGAAATATTGTTTTTGTTACAATATTATTACATAAGCATAAGAAGTCGATAACAAAAAAGTTTAAAGTGCTTAAATTTTTATATTTTTTTTTTAAATTTCTTTATTATATTTTCTTTTATTTTTTGTAAATATTATTTTTGGCTAAGGACGTCAAGACAGACAAACAATGGAAAAAACATATACATATTTGTACATATAACATTTACGCACATTTTACAGTTTGAATTTACACTTGCATAAGTTAATACAATAGTTTCAAAATACAATTTATAGAATTGTTTATTTTTTTTTTTTTCAGCAGATTTTATATTATTTTTTTATGTATATTTATAATTCTTTACATACATCACACTTCATTGCAGATTTCATAGAATATTGAGATATGTTTTTTCATTATCAATGATCAGACAAATACAATATTTGTATATAAAAAGTATATTTGCAAAGTTTGGTGAATGACTAATACTGCAATGAATCTGAATATTTTATTTCTTACTGTCAAGTATAGTGAAGGCCTTTTGAGCGTTAATGCTTCAAAAAAAATGTAAATTTTGTGAAACACTGATTAAAGTTTGATATTCCAACAAGATAGTTCACATTCTATGAGACTGTTTGCCATACAATGCCTTACAATAGTAGCACACATAACCACATAGCTGGGACTTAAATGTAATTGAGCATGTTTGGGAGAAGATAACAGGAAACATTATTACTGCTCCAATTCGAAAAGAGAAGCTTGCAGAAAAATGGCAACAAATTAAAATAATAGATGCCCATGGTGGGCCAGCCATATATTAATTTGAGTTATTCATTAGATTTTCTTGTCTTACTTTAGTTTTTTCTTTTTTTCTGCATCAATACTATTTTCATTATGCTTTTAGACTTGCCATGTAGCAGAAATTGGCGCCGCACCCACAAGTTTGTTTGACTGCTTACAAAAACTTAGTAGGAAATAACGAGAACTTCCTATTCACAACATTGTCTATGTTGGTACCACTGTAAACACTCATCTGATTGTAGATATGATTAGCATACACTCTTGGCTTTTAGTGTGACATACTTGCTATCATGTGCAACATGCACTTGTTTAAGCGTTTTTTGACTAAACAAGAGAAAATTGAGGGAAAAGAGTTTGGACTTCCGCACATAATCATTTTCACTTGATGAACGCCAAGAAGATTGACTTACGAAATAAACATCGATATGATCTGACGTGTTTGACTTATGCCTCCTTTATATGACACTGAGTTCAGCTTGACTCAATACACATGCATAAACACTTCTACAATGCGCATTGAACGAACAAAGCGAATTCATTAAGCACCCATTTCAAACCCGTCCTTATTTTTGTAATGCATTTAAATGCTTAGCGTTTACAATGCATCCATCAGCTGTTCGCAAAATGTTCTTTTGTGCAGTGTTGCTTTATTATCATTTTCGCAATGATTTTGTAAATTATATACTGAAAAATCATTGCAAAACGTTATTAAAACAATAGATAAGGATTATACATTTAACATATTTTAAGCATATGGCAACTTCGCATCAGCAAACAAACACAGAAATTATGTCGCACGTATAAACACCTAACCAGAATTGAGGCAAACCATGTCGACTGTCCCATAGTCAAGTTGCTCTATGAATACCGAAAATATTGGATATTTCTTTATTTATTTTATTGACTTAATGTACTGACTAATTTCAAATTGATTAACGAAACGATTGGCCTCGAATATACTGAATATCTTTAAGTAGGGCATTATACGATGTTGCTCTTATAACAAGCACTCATTTTCTCTCTCAAGACTTCTAACATCGCCAATCTCTGGGTTATCCCAAGCCAATCTTTACAACACTTAATAGTGCTATTGATAACTGGTCTAGCATCATGTGGCAATTGCAAATATTATACTTGCCATTAATTAATAACACTCATTATGGGTTTATTTGATTTTTGCAAAAGTATTTTCAAATACTATTTTAAGTGGGGATAATTGGTATATTTCATTAGCTTAGAACTCCTACCTTTACTAAAAAGATAATTTAAATCGGAATAGTAATCTAATATATAAAAATCTCATGTCACGGTGTTAGTGTTTAAACTCCTCCGAAACGGCTCGACTGATTTTTATGACATTTTTTTTTATATAATTGGTAGGTATAAGAATAGGTCATAAGGTATTTTTTATCCTTCTATCCCCACCCCACATATTTTAATCGTTATTTTTGTATTTTCGTATGAATAATTCCAAATAATTAGAAACAAATTTTAAAGTCAACCAAGTAGCTTTTGCCAAATCTATCAGAAACAATTATCTCAAGATTAAAACTTAATTGGTTCCTTTGATTTTTCAAATTATTTCATATCAAATTTAACCGTCGTGTCACTTTGACATTTCATTCTGCATTTGTTATGTATCACAACGAAGTGCGTGTGATTATATTAATTTACAAGAAATTTATACGTGTTTTGTGACTGTGACAGGTTGGTAATAAAATATTAAAAGACCAAATACATTACGGCATACCGTTTTTTATCAGCAAGTACAACAATTTAGTATATTTGTGTGTTTCAGTACATAGGAACTTTTTTTTCGACAATAACTGATTTCCCAATTTCAAACAGAATTGGTCGTTCACGCAATTCAAATCGGAAAATTTGCCAATTTGACATTTTTGCCGACTTGCGACATGAAAAAGTGAAATACGTTAGCAAAGACGTAAAGTGCAGCAGCTACATGAACGCTGCTCATTATTTCGCTCTACAGGACATAACCGTTTGATCTGCATTAAAGAGAAAACTTTAGCATACATATACCATGTTTTTTGAGCCTATGTCCTAGCTGAAACCGGTTGGGACTTAAGGCATACAACTGCAAGCAACTCTTATATTGAGATACTACAAAGATATCAATCAAAAACACTAAGAATGATATTCAATGCTCCCTGGTATTCTTATAAATTATAACACTCATAAATATATTGTAGATAATAGCTCAAGTGAAAAAGTGAAAAACTTTTTCTAAATGTATATATTTGAATCTGTTTGAGTGTGAAGGGCATGTAATCTTCGATAGAACCGAAGAAGTTAATGCAATACTTAGTAGAATAATTTTATTTGCTTATAATAATATTGTAATTATTTTCTTTAGTTTCTTCTTAAGATTTTTTCTTATTTTTCTTCATTGATTAGGTTATTCATTAATTAATAGTTGTACAAGTAAATAATCCATTTAATCATAGGTTAATTATCTATAATATTTTTTTTGTTTTCAAATGCTTTTAGCATAGATAATAGTAGGTAAATTTTATGTTGTATGTTTTTGATTTATAACATATAACATATATAGTATATATGGTATGTACGAGTATGTAGATAAATACGAGTATGGTACATTAACACAATAAGATACTTTTTACTCACACATAGTAGTAATTAGTATTTTTATATCTAATTATAGTAGGTAGTTTATATTAGTTTTGTAAGTTTAATTGTACTTAGCGCATAGTTTTTTTTTTTTTAATTTTATTAATACACATATCTTCATTCTTTCATTCTTTCTTTATCTTTTTTTTTGTTACTAAATTCGAAAAGTGGGATAAGAGGTACAAAAGAGCCACCAAGTATGATTAGTTAATAGATTCTATAATATAGAACACCTCTATAACTAAACACATACAAGTTACATTTACTTAATTTAACATTTATAACTTCTATCTTTCATACTGTAGATACATGGGGTTTTTCTTTATTGTGGTTTGAGTTTGAGTTTGTTTTGTGGATTATGAATAAATTTACCATAGATTGCATTCAGCAAAATTCTTAACCTAAACTATTTAACAATGAATGAATTCATTTAGTAAATATTTTATAGCACATTTAACTATTCAAAGAATCTACAAATATGTAATTTGAGAAAATATTTACAATGTGAAAGTTTATAGTACTACAACACTATTGTATTATGTGGTTTCTTTATGATATGAATTGAATTTTAATGCATTTTAAGCTTAAATTTATTAAATAAGAAATGATTCCTTCAATGTGTTCAATTTGACATAATTTAATTAAGTGATTTGCGATATGTTCAGGATTTGTTAGATACTCTTTATTTTGCAAAAATAATTGATTTAATTTCATTTGTCATATGTACTCATGAGCCTTTCAATTCGTATTCCATTCAATGTGATCTCTTAGTATACAACTTTCAGCAAGTAAAAGATTGAAAAACTGACATTTTCATCATGAAATAAATTTAGTTAGAATTTTGAGATTATTTCAAAATAGTAAAAGCCAAGTGAAGTTTAATATTTCTTGGTAAAATCATAAGCAGGATTTACTAGGAAATGAATTTTCTGACAACTTGAGTGCATTTTATCTGAGTGTAAGTGTGTTTAAATATGAATTAAAATTTTGTAAGAAGAATTTGCTCAACTAGAATTTAAGTATTTAAGAATTGAAGCTTCGAAGCGACCTGCGCTAAGCTCATATAAATACTGAGTAGATAATATGAAAAAAGATCTGCAATAAAAAAAATTGTAAGTAAACTTCATGTACAGGACCTGCCTGTAAGTGATCAACAAAGTGTAAAGCTCCTTATGGTATCTTATTAACTCTCTGTATCTTTGAATTCTTACGAACAAACAAACAAAAGTGTGAACTAAAAGGCAATTAACTGAAGAGTAGTGAGAAGAGATACAACAACAACATACTCAAAGAAATGAAAACAAAAATTACTATAAAAATAGGACACACAAATTGTGGGCGTCATTGGGTGTTAGTTGGTGTGGGCGTGCCTGAGATTAAGGCACACGAATATAAATTACAATTAAGTGTAATTAATCATCGAAGCATCGAGCGGCAGCGACAACGACAACAACAGCAACTACAGTGAGGCAACAAATAGGGAAGCTCACTGGTCCGACAGGCTCGCCTTTTGCTTTTGAAAGCATACTTTGCAGTGTTCATCCATTGCTTGTCGCCATTCACCATCTTCCACATCGTCGCAGCTGGCTGCAGGCTACAAAACTGTTACAATGTGTAATTTATTGCTTGCCTGTTAAGACATCGAAAGCCAAGTAAGCAAACCCAAACAAACCAAAAGCAAGCAACCAAGGAAGGTGCGTAAGTGTTGCTACTCTTGCTCCTTGTAATTCAAGGATCTCAAGTTCAGTTCAGATGAGTTCAGTAAAAGTATGGTATAAGGCAAACTTAAGCTTTTTGTGGCCACAACAGAATTTTAACAACATCAACAACATCATCAGCATCAGCATCAACATCATCACCAACAACACCAACAGATGTCTGTGGTCGTTTATAGTACCATACATACTTGAAGTGCTTTCCTTTGAAATGGATAGCAAAAGTCGATCCTACTATAGTACTATTACTATCTAAGAGTTTACTCACAATTTGTATGAATGAGCCCACCTGACGGTGACTGTCTAAGTTTATAGTTGGGTAGGTTGATAGGTAGATAGATACTAGGTGAATAGCTACTGGGACTAATGGGATTGTATGAATAGATTGGTTTGGATTGGTTCAGTTTGATTTGGTTTAAACAAATGGCCGAAGTATTCGATTTTGTTTTGTTATTTCGCACTCAAGCTTAGCTATTGAATTTAAAAAATCAAAGGCAACTAAAATGAAGAGAGAGAGAGAGAGAGAGAGAGAGAGAGAGAGAGAGAGAGAGAGAGAGAGAGAGAGGGAGACATCGGGTAAGGCCATTAGGCGCAGTACTAGTAATACAAAAGCATAGACCAATGTTGTTCGCACCTATTTGTCTAATCCAGTGATTCTCAACATTTCTTTATCACACCAGATTACTACTGATTCTTCTATCAGTTAACTAGTTGACTCCTGAAATCTTAATGTTAAGTGGATGACTTTTCCTATACTTTTCATGGGTTGACAACCACTGGTCCAATCTATCTAGGCAGCTCGTCATTCATTCGGTCAGTCAGCCAGTCATTCAATCACTCAGCTAGCCTACTACTACTGTCTACTCTTGCCTCTATGTTTACCTGTCATTTGTGTGTTAAAGGTTAGAGAAAGAAATGAAAATTGAAAGCGGGAACAAAAGTGATTTCTTTCTTTCTTTTATTTTCGTATTTCTGTAAATTAGCAAAGCAATCAATGAATGAATTAATGAAAAAGAGACCTCAAGCGATAGATGCCAGCGCATTGAAAGTAGGCAGATTGGCAGCCAGTGAGTTGTGAGTGAGTGAGGGAGGTCAGGTGAAGTTGTAAATTTATTTATGCGACACTCAAACACATCCCACTCTCCAAAGAATATATCTATTAATGTATGAGTCACACACACATACATATACTGAGGCAGCATACATTTGAGTTCAGTTTTATTTATTTATGCCATCCTCACTTAAAGAAGCACTCGCCTGGAAAAATTATTGCGCTAGAAGTAATTTTATAAAGAAAACTGTCCGACAGCACTGAGCTGCTCTTTGCCCTTATTTCCGCCATTCTCATCGTCATCATCATCATCATATTGTGTTCACTATGTCGTCCTGTTTATTGTGGTTTTTCGGTTACAGTTATGCTTTCATTTCATTTTGCTTTGCTTTGCTTTGCGTTTTGCAAGTTATGAAAAGCAAAAGGAAACTTGACCAGAAGCCAAAGTAAGAAATTTTCTATTATATTCCATTCTATTTATTTATTCATTTCTCCTTCCGACTTGCAGTAGTATCTTGTCTATTATTATATGGACTACTTAGATAATAATAACAAAAACAACGAAAATAGTAATGTAATAGTTATTAAGTTTATGGAGCTAATAACACTTTGAATAAAGAAAATTTGCTGTTGCATAAACTTTAAAGCCGATTTAAAGTTATGATAAACTCAAACGAAAACCAAAGATGGAAGGAGGAAGGAGGAAGAACTAAAATAGCTTAGGGAATTCTCTTTATAAAGTAAAGATTCCCTTTGGTTTAATTAAAGTAAATAAAAAAATAAAAATATTTCTTTCATGTTTGCCTGTTAATTTAGTGGTAAACTAGGGATAAGTTCCTTTCATCAGTTGCTACCCATCTTCCCCATATAATTTTGCTTCAACATTTTCCATCATAGAATGAGAGAATTTTGTCAACTTGAATTCATAATTCTGTTGAAATTTTTTTAATTTAATTTACCATTAAACATGAACAAACATACCAAAATGCCAAATGGCATTTACCACTTTCAGTTATAAGCAAAGGAATAAAAACAAAAACACGTTCTTAATTGTTCATAAAAAGGATGAGAAAAAAAAAGGTTTAAATTAATAAAACCTTCAAATCCAAAAGGTCTTTTTCGTCCGTAAATAATTTGAACAAATGACAAATAAAGAAACGAGTATTAAAACAGAACAAATAAAACCAAGGAAGGAAACAAAGATATTCAATTAATATTATTCTGAAGTTGCAATGATAATTGTACACCCTTTTGGTGAGAAATAATTTTCTAAAATATGTGACAATAGAAAATTTTCTACTTTCTTGAAACTTGAAGTATTGTACAACAGACCTGAGAAACCCAACTGTTATGTACCATTGAGGTTTTTTCTTTACATTATCCATTCTAGGAACTTCGTTTTAACTTATGACCTTTGTAGCAGTGTTGGCCAAAAGATTATCTGATTAACAAATATTGATTGATGATTACAATTTGATTATGATGAATTAATCATTAATCAAAATCTTTCTTTCACAGCCCTCAACTATTCATTTTGCATGTTTGTTTTCTGATGCGAAGTTGCCATATGGGTGCATAAAATGTTTTTTTTTTTTGCAAAACCACATTGCACAGAATAAATGTTAAATGTTTAATCCTTATCCTGATTTTTAAAAATATTTTGCAATGATTTTTCAGTAGTATAGATGCAATTTACAAAATCATTGAGAAAATGATAATAAAGCCAAATAATTATATCATATGGCAACACTGCATAGAACAACAGTTTGCGAACAAGTGAATTCAATCAAATCAATCAAATGAATAAATTAATGATTAAAATTATAATTAAAAAATGTGATTAACTTGTCATTCAGATTAAATTATTTATGATGAAATTAATAAAATTTATTTATTGATTAAAAAATGAATTGATTAATGCCAACACAGCTGTTGAGAATAAAATGAAGTCTAAGGAGTCTCGTGTTATCTTCAAAATTAAAAGAAGAGTTTGCATAAAGATAAACAAAATACATATGTCTTGATCAATTCATCTTATACAATGGTCGGAAAAAGTATTTTATATCTTCCTTTTTAATGATAGCAAAAATTTAAAAAAAAAAACATGATAATAGTATAATAATAAGCTTGCAAAAAATATATATTAGGTTAATTAAACATTAAAGTTCTGAAATCAAAAATATATTTTTCGAAAATGAGGGAGAAAAAAGTATTGTGACAAAATATTGTTGATCAGAAAGTAAGGTGTAATAAACAAATTTTAATGCATGACTTTATAGAAAACAAACTCTCCTTTGGTATTGGTAATTTACTGCAATTGGCCTGTTATTGGTTTTACAAAATTTTGGAGGATTTGCGGTGAAATGTCATTCCAAAGGGATTCAACCTTAGCGCTTGTCTCCTCGTGCGTTCTTGTCAAATATGGTCATCTTTTTCTTTTTATATAAGCCCTCAAATTCTAATAACTATTAAATTGGGGCCTTGAGATGGCTAATCTAATATATTTACTTCCAAGTCCCTTATAAAATTAGAAATTGGTAGGACAATCAAAAGAGAAGCCTGTTTGATTGTGCGAAAATTGAAAGCCAATCTACTAAAAACCCCAAAATCTGCAGCAATTGAATTGAATAAACAATATAAATGAATACTTTAAGTGGTCTTATTCAATGATTGGTTTGAAACAAAGTGAAGGGCCTGAAGGACTCATTTTCTTGGTTTTGCAATTAAATACATAATTCTTAAAGGAAATTTGCAATAATTTTTAATCTTGAGAGATTAGTTTGCATAAAAACAATCGAACTAATGAAGTAGTTTATATATAGTATTTTCCAAAGTATATCAAGGCAAAGTTTAAGTTATGTTTTGTAGGCCCAACTTTTGGTTATCAATAACTATTCCGTTTTCAAATATTCAACTGTCTAACTTTAAAAATGATGAATTTAGTTAAAATCACCGAATTTTTGATATATGATTATTACTTCTTTAAAAATGCAGTTGTCCAACTTTAATAATCTAGATATTTTCACATAAGAAAACATACTTCAGTCCTAGTTTTATTGGGCATTAATGCTGTCAAAGAACTTAGGATGAACATGTAATCTGGATAAATTAAAATGAAGTCTCTTTCAACTTTTTTTTTTACATTGCATGATTATTTTTGTATAACAACAGAACGACGGTTGGGACATGGTAAGATCAATTTCCCATGGCCTTTACTAAGCTCTGATTTAATGTATAACAAAGTTAAAGAACCATCTTTTACAATTGTTCATCTAACAAAATGAAGAAGTTTGCATAAAACAAACTAAACTAATCGTTTCGAGATTTATTTGGAGGTAAACTTCCCAAGAACTTCAACAATTTTCGTTTTCTTCATTACGGATGAAAGCAAGTGAAGACTGACTAAAGAAATGATCCTGTTAAGTGTAGCCTGCCTAGCTATGAAATATTTATATTAAAAAAATTTTCCAATATCTTTACAAATAAAATATGGATCGCATAAATTTTCTTTATACCTCAAATGCTTAAAGTGGTCCTATTCATCACTTATTAATTTTGCATAATTTTTATACACATTCATCTACAAAATTTAAGAGATTACCAAGAACAAATAGACTTAATAGACTTGTTTAGATCATTTCACTCAACTTTAAGGAATCTTTTCCACTATCTGATTTAATGTGTTACAAACAACAAGGCAAAGTGATATTACCCTTTACACTCTTCTCCGAATGATACTTGTGTTTGAAATAAAGAAAAAATGATGCTCAAGAATGTTTCCGTTGTTTTTATGATTGTTGCCATTGCAAGTGTACAATAATAAAAGGTTAAAGTGTCAAGCGCCAAGAATGCTGCTCCAATAAATGTCATTTTTTTATTTCTTTGTTCCTTGTTTTCTTGTTGGTAAAGAATATGACAAAACAATAAAAGAAAAAATGAAATTAATTTAATGCAATTACAAAATCAAATCGATAAATGCGAAAAGTTTTTAATGGATTTATGGCAAATAAATCAATTAGAAGTTTTTAATGCGACAGGAATTGGTTTAATTGTGAAAAACAGAAGACAAAAGAACAAAGAGTGTTGCCAACTACTTAAATTTGACAGCAAAAGGGTGGAGAACAGAAATTGGAAAAAACAGAGTTGCATGTCAAAATGACATTTGCGATAAAGTTGGCAAAGCGAATTGTATACTGAGTGAGTTGATAATGGTAAAGTGGATAAACTAAGTAAAGTGAGTGAGTGGGTGGTGAAAGTAGGCGCAGCACATTAAGTGAAATGCGCAGCAATGTTGATGATGTTGATAAAGTCAGTGTAGTGGAGGTCTCTTTGCAGTATGTATGTAATTCAATTTGGTTTTCAAATTACCAACAAACAAACGAACGAATGAGTGAACGAAAAAGCTTGGCATAATAAGTCCCCTTAAGCAAGCAACAAGCGATAACGGAAATTATTTACAAATACACATAGAGAATGTATATATGGTATATATAATGATGGATAAAGGAGTAGATTTGGAGAGTAATGGGAAGATGCATGCATTTAAACCTGACTGGCTTGAAGCTTTCCCTCCGGCAAACATATTGAAAGTTTTTATCTTTACGAAATGTAGTTTTAATTGAAATTCATGTTGAGTGCGGAACGTATTAATTGATTGAGTGGAGTTTAAGTTAAGTTCTTCGAGAGTTTCATCAAAAAGTTCATACAAAGTACTCACTATATACAATGTATATCCACACAGGATGTGTATTTGATTAAAGAAAAATCATATAAAATAAGGAGGACGAAGAATCCACCCATATATACATACATACACACTGTTTCAATCTGAAAGATCGTTGAACGATGGATGCATTGAGTTGCTTTGCATTGCGTTCAGTTTAATTAATAACAACATAATTTTATATGCAAAATGAAAATGAGAAAACTCTTATCTTGATTGCTGTCAACAACGGGCAACTTGGCAAAAGCATTAAGCACAGTGGCGGACGGATCCCAAAGAAAGATGGTCGGAGTCAGATAGATCCCTTGTTAACAAATTTACTTGGTAAGTATGGCACACAGTACATTAGATAGGAAATTATAGAAGATTAGCAGTTCTCTACAAGGATTGGGATAACCTGTAGAGGAGTAGGAAGATAAATTTGAGCATCTTTTGAGTAGTTGTCAACGCTTATACAAGAGAAGGTTCAATACACTTGCTCATGCCTTTCTCAACAGCGTATCTATAACAATAAAGATTAGATTACGGAAAGAGAAGGTTTAATTAGGATTCAGATGTATGAAGGGATACTCTGACATCACAGCAGCTCTAATGCGGGGTAAGAAAGTTAATTATGACAGTCAGAAAACATAACCAAGCCCTTCTTTGGCCCTAATTTTGAGTGTTGCTATGTCATCAACACTTTATCTTAATTTGAGGCCTATTAATTCAAAGCTATGACAACTTCTTCATTAAATTTGAAGGTTTTTCTGGACTCCCCCTAGTCCGCCACTGTATACTTTACTATGCTCAGTGTGCTAAAGGCTATGTGGATAATGATGATTGCGAGGATGATGATGATAATAATGATAATGATGTGGAAGACTGCAACGGTCATGCTATGTTGCCTGAAGTGACAGCAACTCTACGGCACGTCGATGTCTTTTGTTCTGCCTGAATTCTGTTCAGTTCAGCGCAACAACTCAGCTCAGCTCAATTTGTGCTCGCTCATGAATTTTTAGTTCATTTTTTGCGCTCGAAGGTTTCTCGTAAGTTTTGTGTAACGCGTGCATTGAATGCAATTCATTTTTGCCCATTCAATTCATAAGCGAATAACAACGAAACGAGAACGACGAAAACGAAGCCAATACAATTAAAGTCAATGTGAATTGATTCGTCCGAGACGGAGCCAGAGCCAGAGCCAGAACGAAGATAAAACAGCCGCAAAACGTCATTTCCGGTACAAAAGTGGGCCAAACTCTTTAAGGAAAAGGCAGTAAGCAATATCTGAGGAGGGATGGTTTATCAAGGATATTAAGTATTTTGGCTGCAGGACATTGCTTGCTCGGCCTCATTTTTTGGCATTTGGCAAAAAATGAATTGAATTTTTACCACAATTAAATTAAGTCAATTGAAATGAATGCCAAATAAAACTAAACGGTAAAATTATGAATGAGTTTCATGTGGTGGATGGAATACACAATACACAAAACTTGAATGTCATTTAAGATTGACTAAGTGGAAGGATGCATTTTTCTACTTAAAAAATGGAATGAAGACAGAAAGACAGAAAGGAAGGAAGCAAACAAAGTTTGTTCCGTTGCTGCCACTTGAGGCAATGACATTTGACATTTGTCGCTGTTGTTCCTGCCAACTTATTGTTGTTGCTAGTACTACTGTGGCTTGGAAGGCTTTTATATGTTTTGCAGTTCACCGTATGACACCCTCTAATGCAAGCCACATCAAAACTAATTCCAAAGTTTTGCACAATAAGTGTTTTTGTTGGTTTACTGCATAATTCTTCCTATGTTCTTGCTATGCTCATTCGTTGCTCCTTCTTCATTCGTCATAATCATCATCATCGGAAGTTTGTTTTGCAACAAAACGCAAAAATAAAACCTTTCAAAATGGCGAAGGAGAATTTTCTACTGTTCAAAATTTGTTTCAGGGTTAAGAATTTTAGACAATGCAACTGGCAAGCAACCAACGTCTTTAGAAAACGTAATTTTAATTGCTTGTAGCTGAATAGAAAAACGAAAATGAATATCGTAACGTTAGAGAAAGGGCTTTACCCTTTGCCAAGAACACAGGAAGAAGGGAAGTGTCAGTTACGCAGAAGGATTTTCACGCAGACGTCATGCCGACATGGTGGAAATGTTCAATTCCCCTTGCTCACTTTTTACACTTTATTACATGGCATTGCAAGTTGTTGCAAGTTAAAAGTGGCAAGCATTACAGTAAGGGAGTAAGGAGTACAGGAGTGTTCTACCTTGGGCCTCTAAGATAGTTCGGAGGGACCTCTTACTCTCTAAACCTAATTATGTATAAAAACAGGAAAATATAAAATTTTCCTTCTTCATTTTAATTAAAGTTCTCAACTTTTTCGAAAAATACCGAAGGCCTTATTTGATTTTGCCGCCCAGGGCCTGCAATGTGGTTAGCCCGTCAGTGAGCAAGTGTACTAGTATGCTGTTGCAAGCGTGTAAGTTCTACTTTCTATCTGAAGAATACTTAAGAATTGTGCAAGAAAAGTGCACAAAACTAGAAAAGTTAAAGTTTTGAGCTTCTCGGGTGAAATGTTAAGCAAAGTGTGTACGCGGCATTACAATTGACAGCTTACAGACACAGAATAAGTGGATGAGGGAGAGGAACTTGGGAGAAGATTTTATAAAACATTTTGTCCTTAAAAGACTAAAAGTGCCTAAGAAGAAAATATGAGAAAATGAGAAAAGGCTCAGAAAAGGTCATTAAAGCCTTAAGATACAAAAACATAGAATAACAAAAACCTCTACTAAAACAACATGCGCAACATGTGAAAATTGGAAATTGCCAAATATTCGTACTGTGTTGTCAACACTAGTATCTCTCTAGATTTGGTAAATTAGTAGTTATTCCGCTTCATTCCATCTTGACTATGCTTTCTTATGTTGGTTGCCTTTATTTTTTTTTTATTTTTTTGGGGTCGAAATTGGCAGGAAACTTGACACATTTTTGTCGCTAAAGGGCATCAAATGACACGCGCCAAGTTAACGAGCATAGGCTTTGGATATGAATCGACTTGACTTGGGAGCTTAGAACTTAGTTTCGAACATTCATTTGTCGTTCGTCGTAAAACAAAATAAACACTTTAAGGCTAAAAAGTCGTAAAAAAAGAGGAGCAAAGGATGAAAGCCAACATAAGGCTATCGAGCTACTGAATAACCGACCAAGCAACCAACCTAAGCGTTTCAAATAATAAATAAATAAGCTAAGCCATTGATGCTTTTCCCTCCGGCATTAGAGACATAGTGGCCTAGAGGCCTTTTCCTTTCAACAATATCGCATGGCGATAGCATCACATAGCATGGCATAGCATTGCATCGCATTCGTGTAGGGCAATATCGACTGGCCAAAAGGTTTTTAGTACTACACACTAAGCTGAGCTGATAAGAAACAAAGCACATTAAAAAGAGAAATCAATGGAGGGACTTATTTTCTAACAGAAGCAGTAGCAGCAGCAGCAACAGTTGCTTTTATAGTAGTAAATTGTTGCAGGATTGTGAAATTTGAAGAAAAGGAAAAAAATAATAATGAGCCGTAAAATAAAATTTGGTTTGGTTTTAACTTTCTTTCTCCCCTTCTCCAATATCTGTAATTTAACGAGTTTATTTCAAAGGGAATGCAATTTGAACCATCAACCAATCGATCAATCAATAATCAGTAATTTAATAAATATTTTAACATTCAATCAATTAATCAAGTTTAAATGCAAATTCAAAGCTCATCAGATACAATCAAATGACACTGTGACAGTTTGTGGCATAATTTATGCATAATGATGGACAGCGATAAGAAGCACTTTAACTTAATGGTCTTGGGCTTTAATTTTCACCTTCTAACTTCAATTTAAAGTCAATACAGATGTGTGAATCAATCGGAATGAAAGATCAATCAATTGATTAATCAAAAAATCAATCGATTTATCAAGTTAAGGAGTTTATTGTAGGGGTGCCATATTTTTGTTCATCCTGTGTAAGGGACAGGCAGAAATCTACGCGGTCTAGCAAGCAGCAAAGTTAATTAACTCCTTGGGGTAAACCCCGAGGCACGTATCGATTTATGTTGACGACCATGCTGCTATCAAGGCCCTGTCATCCCACAGTTTCAAGAGTAAAGTCATATGTAGTGCGGTTGAATCTCTTAACCAGGTTCGGCAGCACTCTATCACACTCATCTGGGTGCCGGGTCACTCCGGTATCGAAGGAAATGAGATGGCGGATGAGTGTGCTGGGAAAGGCTCGACATTGCCTATCTCTCAAGCAGTTACCGATATTCATAGAATCCTATAGGATATACTATCATGCCTTGACGTGAAGACCAGAGATCAAGCAGGCTGGAAGTGGGCAAATGAGTCTGGCTCTACTGTTGCAAGAACACTCTGGCCTTGCTATCAACCAAGAGAACCTCTGAGCTCCTACATTTTAACAAAAAAAAAGGGTTCGGACATTGACAGGAGTTAAGACAGGGCACTGCACCATCGGGCTGATGGCTCATAGGATACAATTTCCACACAATGACTTTTGACGTAGCTGTGAAGACGAGGAGGAACCGGAGAGCATTCAACACCTCCTTTGTGTGCTTTGCTTTACTCAGTAGAAGAACCCGGTTTCTCGGAAAACCATTCTGCAAAGATATGGGTATTTTAGCAAAATATGCTTTGGGAGACCTGGCTCTGTTCGTGGGCTCCTCAGGTTGGTTTTAGAGAAGGAGGTTGATCTCTGGGACCGACCTTTGACTGTTGTGGATTGCCTCTACCCCCTCTTAGTCACCTTTTCCTTTCACTTTTTTTTATCAGGTATCACAATGGGCCTTTAAGGCTTCTGAGTGCACTCGCAAGCAATCGCGAGCGGCCTGTATAACGTAACATAACCTATTTTGAATTTCTTAGAAATTCATGATATTCCCGTAAATCTGACTACTAGGACCTATCTCAAGGAACAAGTTATAGAGGCTTACGCCCGAGCTTTTTTGATGGCTCTGCGCCGCCAGTCCAACTGAATGGAAAAGAGAAATTCAAAGTAGAAACATTTCTTCGCATAATTGATAAGGGTATAGCGTTCATCTAAAACAACGATTATCTTCGTACAAGAATATAAGTCAATGTTTTGGTTTATTTTTTCGCTTGAAAACTCTGAATTCCGAAGGTATGCTATGTAGCTATCCTAAAAATGCAACTAAGTTCAACACGCTTAAAGTACCTAATTTTTCAAAATTCAATGGCAGTTATTTTATTTCATAATAGTGAAACACAATAATCATTTTTATTTAAATAAAATTGGAGTCAAAATCAGATTTTTACATATTTGAGACACGTTATTTGTAATAGTCACTTATTTTCTTATGTAACGCGTTTTTGGCATACAATGATATCCAGATACATGTTTTAAAAAATTACCACACTTATGCTCAGCAGATAATTTCTGTTGATAAATTCTTTGATGGTTTTGCTTCTATTTAAGGCAAACAGTGTTTTTTTTACATGAATTAGCCTGTATTCTACTTTGAAAGAGCGTATTATTCCTTGGTCAAGAAGTTGTAAGATATCAGTAGTGTGTGCTGGTAAAAAATTCTCGGAATTCACTATTGGGATGTGACAAGCTGCTTTATCAACAAAAAGCAATATTTTAAGGTTCTTGTTCTTTTTTGTTAGAAAAAGAAGTCGGTGGCACATTGGCGTTTTTGAAACAACGTGGGAATTTCGAAAATCCAATAATAATCGCTTTTTTGTACGTGCTTGTGGCGTTAGCTATGAAAAGCAGCGCTAATGGTGCTTTTTGTTTTTTTTTTACATTTTGATTGTTCCTCTTCGCTTTGTAACAAAGATTGCTTTTATCCGGATTAAATATGTTCTCTAAACTGTACTGACTCAGTTAATCATGTAAGATATCACGTGTAATGTCACAAGCTGCTGCATTATAACTTTCTGCTTATTTCCCATGTATCTTTTCAAATTTAATGTAATGGAGGGCCGCCGCTAGTTGGCATCCGGATCGGAGTCAATATTGAGTTTATCAAAAAGTCGTTTGCTTTGGCAAGAAACATTATATGGTTAATTGTCAATATTTTTGAACAGTTTATTTTTATCTGTCCCCTTCTAAACAGCGTCAATTATCGCCAATATTTGTTTGTTCATTAAACCCTGAACGCGCGTTGATTTACCTATTTTGCGGAAACATACACACAATGCAAATAGGCATTCAAAGGTGAGCCAAACAGCTGTTTTTACAAATTAACAGACATACGCAGAAGCACAAAAATATTGACATTCATTAGAAAAACATAAAGATCACAAAAAAATGCCAGCAAACAACTTTACCTCCAATACGTGGCACATAAACTAAAAATGCAACTATTCGAATGCTGCTAAAACAAAATCTTACTTACAAAACAACGATTATTTGCCAGGTTTCACATATTCAATGCACTTATCTTAGCGATGCAGCTACACACTTTCTTATTGTGATGTCAATTCTGAAAGAGACCAATTTTCGAGAGGGGTTACGAACCGATGGGTATCGTATCGGTCGACATTGGCTTATTGAGTACTAATACTTTGTCTTTGGGTCGATACGACATCACATTGCGTACTTGTCAATGTCAATCAACCGTACTGCGATACGTTTCGTAATAATAAATCAAATACAGTATAAGTACGGGACTTTTAAATTCTGCCTGAAATACGGCAAGTCTGGCAAACCTGCTAAATGTCGACATGAACAATTCATAGTGAATTAAATGGATTTTGGTTGACCTCAACTATCATTTTCTAGTTTCAATTTGAAGTCAATTCATAAGTTAAATAACAAGAAATGTCATGGTTACTGAAATGGGAATCAATCATAATAAAAGATCAATCATTCGATCAATCAGCTTAAGTATATTGTAAGTATTAATTAACCAAATAACTACCATATACAATGAATCAATTAATCATGTTAATGTGCAAATCATTTGCAAATATTCCCTATTATTCTGAGCACACGATATGTTGGCAACAAAAACCAATAATAAACAATATAATTAAATGGATTTTGGTTGGTTTAAACTTTCATCTTTCAACTGTCACCTTCTATTGAACTTCAATTTACTGTTTCATTTAAAGCCAATTCAATAGTTGGATAACAAGAAAAAATGTCACAGTTACAGAAATGTGAATCTATCAAATGAAACGATCAATCAATCGTTCAATCAATCAGCATGCAATCAAATGAATAATCAAACATACATTCAATCAGTCCATCCATCGATCATTCATTCAAGTTTAAGTGTAAATAACTGCATATACATACATACGAGTATATGGAATACATACTCGTATTCAAAACACTTCACATCATGAAGAACATGACGCTTTGACAGTTTTTTGTCGCGTAATTTATGCAAAATGTTGACATTTCCACTTTTCACGCATTTTATTTGTGTTCAATATTAATGACTATTACGATGAATAACAACAACAACATCAGTAAACAAAATATGCAGTGAAAAATTACAAAGAAAGGAAAATAAAAGAAAAATGTAACTGAAAATGTAAAATAAAATAAATAAAAATATTTCATGATGTGAAACACAATTCAATATGAGAAATTTATTGGGTGAGTGGAATGATGGAAGAAGTTACATTGCCTGAGGTGTAATGTGGTGAATTTGTTTGAATGCGTGCCAGGGCCACTTATACACAATCATCCAGCATACATACTAAGTATGACAGTGTTGAAAAGAGGTCGCGCATTTATTTGCATTTAATATTATTCTTTTATTGGCGACACTTAAAATAAACATTTAAGCGCTTAATTGATTTTCATTTTCATTTTATTATTCATTCATTTATTCACTTTCATTTATTTATATTTATTTATTTTATTTTCTTTATTTCATTATAACATATTTATGCCTTTCAGGACCTCTCACATACAAACATATATTTCCTAAGGCAAAAGTGAGACAAAAGGACAAAAACTACTTAGTAAAATTCTTTTTCCCCTTTTTGTTTTTTGTGTTAAAACCAAATTGTTGCCTAAATAAATATCAAAATGAGTTTGCGTGTGTGGCACTGATTTGCACAGATTTGGCGCCACCCATCCCTCAGTCTTAGCTTCGTGAATCGCCACCAAGCAGGTTACAATTGTATAAGTTGAGTCATTGGCCAAACTCATGCATGCGAGTCACGTAAAGATTTACTCAGGCAAAGAAATTAATCGGGGGAAAAAAATGAAAAGAAAATACAGAAAACAAAACAATTAAATCTCGACGCGCAAGAGAAGATTACGCCGGAAATGTGGTATTACAATATCAGAAATGTTTCCCCAAACAATAGTCAGTAGGTCCAAGAAAAAAGGGTAAAGTGCCAAATTAGCGTTGAATAAAATTCTTTAATTAAAATTAAGAAAACAAAAAAACCCAATTACAATAAATGTGAGTGTGAATGTGAAAAATCACAAAAAATTAAATTACAGAAATTTACAAGGATCATTCCATTGGGTCCTAGCAGCGTGTAAGCATTAAAGGCTACATGACATGATTCGAGAGTTGGAGAGGAAAATAAAAAAAAAAGCAACGCCACAATAAAAAAATGTTGCCTTTCAGTGTGAAAAATGTTAAAGTGAAATCCTTAAAGCTCTCAACCAAAAATGAAATTCAAAAGAAATCGAGTAAAAATATCTTACTTAGTAGCGAGAAGTGACAAGAATGTCAGGGGATTCAGGGAACTAAAGCTGCTTTAACCAAACAGATTTGAATGCTGGGAATCAGAACAAAAATAAAAGGAATGGTTGGGTTCCTGTTGAAGAGAAATGGTTCTGTAAATGTGTTCGGATTATATAAATGATGAATAAAAACAGAAAAACGAAAAACATATAAATGAAAGACAAAAGAAGAGTATGGTAGAGAGCGGATAGACGTTTTGTTAAAGCTAAAAGAAAAGAAAAAGTTTAGCAAAGAGCGCTTTTCATATTATCTTAATTACGTTGACAGCAACAAAAGGAAGAAAAGAGAAGAGAGCACAAGTGAAACACCAAAACCAAATGAGGCAGATTTTGGTTTTGAAGGGGTGTAGCTAAAAGTTAAGGCTCAAAACAAACAAACAAAGCCAAGAGCAAAGTAGGTACCGCGTGACGAACTAAAAAAGAAGCAATTGAATACACTTGAATGTATTGTAGAACATATCTCTGTATCCCATCCTAAGTACAAGGCACATGTGTAACACCTACATGACCCCCTAATGGGTATGGGGGGGAGCACAGAACACAGAACTCATGTGGTGTGTGCAAGAGTATAGAATTGATTTCTTGTGTTTTGTTTGCCAAAGCCAAATAGTACAAAAAACAAAAGGAATAATATGAAAGTGAGAACCACAGCAGGAGTCACCCACAGGAGGGAAATTCACTCATTTTCTTCACCATCTGCATTTTACTTTATTTTGCCTTCTTTTTTTCATTTCATCTAAATTACAGAAACAAAGAGAAATTGTTCTTGGAATTGAATTGAATTGAACTAAGAAGCTCAACTGAGCTGAACTAAACTAAACTGAACGAAACAGAACAGAACAAAACAGATGAGATCAAATCTAATAAACCAAATTGTTGGTTTGTTCTCTCTTTGCATTTTGTATCTTTTGTTTTTCTGGATTTCGCCTGATGAATCTGTAGCATGTGAATAATCTATAAAAGCTACTGACTCTGATATTTTATTATCTGTTCTTGCTGTTTTAACCTTTGTTTGGTTTTCAACTTTGAAGTAATTAAAACACGCGCAATGCGTACACAAATAAACTTATTCACAGATACACAGACTCACTACAATAGCAACTGAAAACAAACAAACGCTCAGCACACACACATACACACACACAATTAACACTAAGGATATAGACAATGAGGACGACAATGGCAACGACCATATATAATGATATCAGTTGCCAAAAGGATGCATTGCTTTTACGTTCATACCAATTTCGTTTTTGTCCCCAGCCTTGGTGTTGGAAACCGCAAATATTTTTCACTTTCCTTTTATGAGTATGAATAATTTTGAAATAAATTTCGCTGTTGAGTTGTATGTTGAAATAAATCTCAGCCCGAGAGAGGAAAAATGAGGCCAAAGAAAGAATAACAACACAATAATTAATGCAGCGGCAACATCAGAGAAAGTGAGTTGGGAAAAAAAAGATAATTTTTCTTCTGACACTGAATTGGTTTTCGGCTGAACTGAACTCAAATCATCTGAGTGAAGAGTGTTTGGATGCTGGATGGTACCATCCATCCATTCATTCACCTACCAACATTGTTTATATTTGATCCACATTGCTGCTATTGTTGTGAAGGCGCGCCGTGTTGATTGTTTACGATTTAAAGAGAAATGTGTGATGGAGGAGGACCAAGGACGACGACGACGACCAAGAAGCAAAAGCAACAATGCAGAACATTAAAATCAACAATATGAATTACAACAACAACAACAACAGTAGCAGCAACAACAAAATAAAAACACAATAAACAACAACAACACAATAAGGACTATGACTTCATTACACTTTTCGGTACTTAAACAGATGCCAACGACAATGAGATATTGCGATGCGATTGAAATGAGTTGAGTTGAGTTGAATTGGGTTAAGTCGAGCTGATGATGAGATGTATTACTGTATAACTGCTTGGATCTAAAGTGCTAATAGCTTCCCAACTCACACTATTTCATGAATGAGATGACTTAAGTATACAGAAATTTATGTTTGGTAAAAGCATTAAATCACTTGCGATAAAGAGTTCCATAACATTAAATGAATGACTGTCTTCAGTTTTTATACGAGTATGTCTATGAATTTGTGTCCTTATGATTTAAGCTTAAGCATTTTTAGTTTAATTTTTAAATGGATTTTTATGTGTTGATCATTTTGTTATTTTAAATTTATTGCTTTTTGTTTTTTTCTTATTTAGTGTTCTTCCATTTAATAATTGACATGAACATTTATGATGACAATGATAATACCAAAATATACATACACATATTATTAATACATATTTCATTTCCATTTAAATTCGGTGATTCTATTGGGAAAATGAATTTATTAAAGCATAACGACAGGCGCTGCTTAAAATTTTATAATACCATTTAAGTGAGTAGCAAGGATAAAATGAATACATAATGAATGAGTGAGTTATAGTTATAGAAAAGCATTCACTCTCTGGGGTGATATGTCATTTCATTAAAGTGATAGACAATTAATGAGGATACATATTTACATACCATATTAAAAATAAATAATATTACAAATGCACAATTATATACACAATCAGTCTTTAAGAGGGGGTACGTTCTTAATGAAAATTATATAATAAAATAATAAAAGTAAAATGAAAATGAAAAGAAAATAATAAATATTAAATAAAATACTAAAATAAAGTACTTAAGGTAGGGAAATGAATAATACACGTATATATATTTACATCAAAATGATTCAATGATTTTTTGTTTTTGTTGTTTTCTTTATAAAACTAAAATCAACATACAAACTACAATAAGATTTTATTAAACTATGGGTTTATTGATGCATTGTTGTTTTTACTTTAAACATTTTAAGTTAAATGGGACCACAAGCTGTTATTGACCACACGTTTTGTCATCAATAGATATAATACTATAATTTATGATATCAAGATGAAATAAATCTACATCGTACTCGTATAAATTGTATATGAATACGAGGTGTGATTATATAGTAATGATGAAATTAATGTTAATTTTTTAAAGAGTTACGCTTGCATGAAATTCTTTCATTCATAGATGGAATTAATATTTGGATTTAAATTCCTTTCATATATGTACAAAGATTAGTCAACCTTCGTCTGTGTAAGATCTCTGTGTTTTTTAAAAATAATGAGTGACAGAGAAGAGAATGGTTGTGACATTTCATATTAAATACAAATTTAACTGATTAGCAATCTGCGAGAAAACAAGTGGAAATTCGCCAGTGATAGTCTGTGTTATTTTTAACCACAAATGTATATTATCAAATAAAAATCTCTCGACTGCCATGAGAATAGTTGAATCACATTCACATCACACTGATTATGTAAAAGTATGGATGTAAAAATTCCGATTGCGGTACATCGGCCGATATATCGGAACCACCAATAGTAACTTGCCAACATAAGACCTTTTAGACGGTCAGTTCAGTCTCAGTCCATGCTATCGCTTTAAAAATCGAAATGGACTGACAAATAAGCTTGGCCATCAGTCAATTTTTCTGTCATCGATTCAGTTAACGGTGCGTATTTTGAGTCGATAATGGACTGAGACTGAACTGATCGTCTAAAAGGCCATGCACTCGTAGTCTTTATTTTATCTTCTGAACCTGACTCTTTTTCCCAAGTTGGCAAGCCTGGAAACAGCGAATAAGCGCGGGAAACCACTAAGTTAAAAAAAGCCGCTGGAGTGACAATATGAATAAGTCGGCAAAAGTTCCATCTGGAAAAATTTTGAAATAAAACAGGATGATGACATGTGGACACACTTAAAGCTTTGTCATGAAAAAGAGTTGCATAACGACACGCCAAAGACCGACAGTGGTCTACTCCTTAAAAAACAAATAATGTTAGAACACAGTTCCAAAAAAAGAGTTGTGTACGATACTGATGATCCAAAAGCTTCAAGATTTTTGTGCATTTTTTGCAAATTATTCTTAATCATGTATTTTTCACAAATTTTCAGTTTTAATCTTGCCAACGTGCGCGCAAAGTTTCACGTATGTGTATAACCAAAACAAAAAACAGCTGTTCAGAACACACCAGAGTTCACTGTGGTCGCAAAATCGGAACTCACAACTTTTTAATCACTGTAGAGAGGCTGTAATGGACTCAGACTGAACTGACTGTCTAAATAAAAGAGCCTTTGGTATCGGAATCGCCAATTTTTTACTCCAATAATCGGAATCGGAATCGTATCGGCAAAATGTTGTCCCGTTACATCCCTATGTAAAAGCAAACGAATCTGCCAAGAAAGTGTTCGGCAACATTTTCAATTGAATCCCAACCATTCCTTAGGATAAAGATATAGACGACATAAAAATATATATCATTCATCTATTGGAGTACAATTCTAAGACTCTGGCAGCCAAAATACTTATAGTAATTCCTCAAATTTCATTCGTTCATATGAAAGTGAGAAAATCCGCAGTAGAAAATTATCTTCTTCTAGTAAATATACGGGCAGACGTTGCTCTGCCTCTCCTTCGTAAACATTTATTGGCTACTGATTGCTTAGTGTAGCATTTGTAAAATCATTTCTCGTCAATTGTTTTAGAAAATTTTCTTTACTCGTTGAAACTCGCTTGCAATACTTTCACTTTCTGATTCCTCGACTTCTTCTTTTGCGACTACAATTGAGTAAATGCAGATTGTCCTGGCTTTTATTTTACTTTTATTTACTGCACATGACTACTGAATACATGACCAAACTCTCTACATGGTAATGATTGTCATGTTTTGCCAACTCACTCGCACACCTTGCTGTAGTAATGAATGTTTGACACTGGCATGAATTTTTAAATGGTTTAAGTGGTTCCAAGATGACCGAGAAAACATTAATGAAGGAGCACTTCTCAATCAATCATCCATCTATCGATAATGGATGGAAATATTGAAATAATCACTAATATAATCATGACGTTACACAGGCATGCAAAATTAGATTTTTCCACCCTTTGAATGTTTGTTAATAAAATCCATAGACTAGAACCTCCCGATTCCAAATATGACCTTCGTTTTGATGCATCACTTCACATTTTTATATTTATATTTTTTATTGATGTTTGCATATTGAAGGTCGGTAAAAGGATATGCAGCTATATTTTCCAATGTACTTGAACAAATTCTAGCTGAAAACAATAATATAAAATAGTTGGAAAGTAGGTATAAAATGAAATGGTATCACTCAATATGTTCCGAGGTTAACAAAGTGCTGGAAAATTGGTGTTCCACGATGTCTTACTACAGAGCCAGCCGCAGCCAACTTTTCAATGAAATTATTTTTGATACTCAATCAGAAGAATCACTTTATCAAATAAAGTAAAAAAAAAAACATTAGCTTCATTCATCTTTTGAAAACCACACCTCGTACCTGCATATACTATACTATACAATAGAATGGGTGTGTGGGTGTATGTATTTTATACAATGCAATCGTTAAACAAATAAAAAATTCTTCGTGATCTTATTTCTTTTAAAATTTTATGGTTTTTTTCTATGTGATACTCGTACTGGTAGTAGTTTTGCTTTATCGTTGGGATACAGATACACCAAAAATGCAGATACATTAATGCTAATGCGGGTATTTGGTTTATATTTATACATAGTAGTATACACATAAGTATATGTATATAAATATGTGTGTGTGTGTGTGTGTTTGGGTGTTTGTCTGTGTGTTTGTCTTATGTTAAACTAAAAAGGATTTTGTTGTCATTTTCCATAGAAAATGTACATAAAATGTTTTTATTTTTTTTTTTTTGAGTAGTTTTAAAGTTTTTTTAGTTTCATCTTATGGAAATTATATTTTATCTTCAAGATAATATTTATGTATTGTACCATATACTACATATAAGTTTTGTTATATCTTTAAAGACATAAACACATGAATACACATACATATACATAGTAGTAGGTATATAATAAAAATGATTAATATCTATTATAGTTAGAAGCTCTTTGAGGATCTTACAGCTATCACGTATGGTTTCCATTTGGGTTTCAGCATTTTTGGATTTTGCATTAAGGTTTTCTAATTAATGAATTTGTATTATTATATTGTACAAGAAAAAGATACTTATATTTTTTGTAGTGAATGAGTGAGCAATACACACATACATACATATATGCGAAGTGGATATACACAATTATGTACACACATGGTCAAAATAATAAGTACACCCTCATATTTAAGGTCTTCAAATTAAATTATTATTCATATTACATAAGATGGCAATCAATAAATTTATAATCTGATTCAAGTTTAAAGATTAGCAGTAGTAATATTTATAAAAAATAGTTAGGTAGATGGACTAAAAACAAACAATGTATTCTCAAAGATAGAAAACGATGCGAAAAGCCTTTATCCAATTGCTAAAATTATCAATTGCTCCTGTGTTTAATAGGTTGTATTAAGTTCAGGATCTTGTGGCGTCATTTCAAATCTAGTAATTGATATTACAACCCCTCCCTGTTGGCAGATTGATCTGAAATTTGGTACACACCTCTAATTTTGACTACAATACACTACGCAATAATTTCTTTCTTGGAAAATGCACTGGAAAAGTCTGATAGTAGAGATGAGCTAAGCAGTGACACAGTGATTCTAAACTGTCACAGTTTACTTGATTGATTGTGACTCACTTTAGTTCAGTTGCTCCATAAACTGTGATTGACAAAGTAAACTATGTCTCTCCCTTCAAATCACTGTGACTCAATCACAGTTTAGAATCTCTGTGATTTTGAAATCACTGTTTAGCTCATCTCTAGTTCATAGCAAAAGGCTGATAATGCAATGATGTTGTGAAGCAATTCTCATATTAATATGGTTAAAGTCTAATCGAATTTCTATTATCTACAGTCAACCGCTCCATTCATTATAGGCAACGCCCCATGATTTTATTTTAGTGTGATCAATGCTCTAAATTGATGAAAAGAGTGGTGTGATGGTTGGTACCCGGTACCTACATAATTATTTTTGATCTTTTAGTACATTATCTACATCATTATTACGTTTCTTTACAATAAAACCTTTAAACTTAAATATAATATTTCACTTTTTTTATTTGTTATTTCTTTAAAATGCTTTATAAGCGAAATAATATCTTGGAACCCACAGTAGATCGACACAAACGTCGCTAATGGCAGATAATGATATTAACATCATTAACGATTTTAGTTTCTTTTCCGAGGCTCTTGCTTAGATTAGGTTAAATAGGCCGCTCGCGAGTTCACGCAGAAGTCTCACGGCCCATTGTGATGCCTGATAAATTCACAAATCGAAATATGTGGGTAGATTGTGAGGGGTTTGGGTAATCCACTACTAACAAAAGTCAGTTTCAGAGTTCTCCATCAGCCTATAAAACCAACTTGAGGAGTCCACGACAAGAGCCCCAATGGACATTTTGCTAAGTTTCCCAACTCATAGTAGAACGCTTTCCCGAAAAGGCTCTTGGTTGGTTTCATGACACTTAATTTTTCCCACAAGGATTATAATGCTAATTTCCAAATGTTCTACCCACGTTTGCTATCAACAAGTCTAGGCAATATTTACCATATTATTAAATAAGAGAAGTATTTATTTGCCTCACTAACCACCCAAAGGGTTTATAGAAGATAACAATGCATTTTTTTTAGTATGCACAAATGTTATTTGACATTTACTATCAAATTATTAAAAAAATTCATTATATATGGGTGTACTTCTTATTATGGCCATGACTGTACAAAAGGAAGTGATAAGAAGGGAGTATGATAGTGTAAGAGCGGGTGAAACGATTGAGTATTGTAGTATGGTATGTATATGTTATCTTACATAGATTAATTATTGTATTTTGCATTACATCTTCATGGATCAACAAAATTCATAATTAATTTGAAGTTTTTCTTTATATGTAAATCCCTTTATGCTTATTTTGTTCATTTAATTATTTCTTATTATTTTTCATTGTAAACTTTTGCGCTGAATTATGTTTAATGTTCTTCTTGTTTTATTTTTGTTATTTTTGTAATTTGTAGGAACCAAAAAACCGCATAGAAATACTCAAATTGGTTTGGAGCCCTTTCACCTCCTTCTTGATTTTTATATTTGCTTACATACTTTTACTTTCCCATGCCTTTGATATGTCCTCATCATTGTCATCGTCTCCTTATACACACTCACCTTGCATACTACAATAGCATACATGTAGTTTTGTATTCGTATGATTATTTCATATTAGCTCTGTTTCCATTTCCATTTCGGTGGCGTCCACAGCACCAACAACAACAGTCGTGGTTGCCACAGTAACTGAATCTCATGGAACGTATGTTGTCGTCAATGAAGCAGCATCCGCATTTGTACCGGTGACACTGCCACGACCGATGGCCATGCCATTTTCATTATCCTCGCCCATGCAACAGACCAATGCCGTAGCGGCACGTTTTGGTCAAATCGCAGACACCTGCTCGAGTTCAGCCGACGAGCGGCCTGAGTTCATGACTACCACATTTTTGGCCGCATAATCCGTGATAAAGCGATCGCTATTGCGTGGATGTATATTACCAACATCCTGCGTGCAGCACCACGGATTTCTTGTGGTCAAAATGCGTTTGAATGCGTCACGGAACTCTTTGTTGAAGATCGAGTAGATGATTGGATTAAAGGCGGAATTCGAGTAGCCCAACCAAGAGAGTATCTTAAATGTTTGACCACCAATGCAGGTCTTGCAGAAGGCGGCCACAATGTTCACACAGAAAAAGGGCACCCAACAGATAAGGAACACACCCATAATGACACCCACAGTGACGGCGGCCTTATGATCCGAAACATGATACGGTGAGCTATGATGCAGATTGCGTACCTTGAACTTCTTTGGTGTATTCTTGGGTCGTCGTATACTCTTATAACGTTGCTTCTCAGCAACTTCACCAGGTCTTGTGACAGCTTTGATCGACTTGACATGCTTCTGCGCATAACAATAGAGTCTGAAATGGAATTGAATAAAGAAAAACAATATTTATTGTGTATGGAGTTAAAGTAAATACAAAAAAGTGAATAAAACTAATGAGAAAACAACAGCAATTTGTTAGGATTTTATGATTCTAATCTTTTTCCTCCTCCTCCTCCTACTCCTCCATTGCCACATGCCACCTTCCGCCTAAATGTGAACATAAAATCCGCATTCCCAGTGGAAGATTAATCCAACCCAAATGACAATCGCTCTTCAAGCACATGCAAACACTCAAAGCAAATTGGTTGTTCCTGCCTGCTACCGTCACCACATCGCACAAAATAATAACGATAAAAAGTATATTTATTCAGTCATTTAACCAAAGGAAAAAACCTGTTAGAGAAACAGAACTCACAAATAGAACAGACTAACCAAGCAACCAACCAACCAACCAACCATCAGTGAAAGTACAAAACAAAACAAAGTAAAACTGAACAGAACATAACAGAACAGTAGAGCACAGTGAAAGAATAGAAAAGAAAGCAAAACAAAATAAAACAAAACAAAACAGAGGAGAAAAGCAATCCGCTTTGGTCCAGCTAAGCATTTATCGTTTTATGTGGCCAAATCTTGTTAAGCCAAAATGGCGACTCCCGCACATAACGTGCCACATAATGATGCGTCGATTATAATCTCCCACGGCATAGTCCAGAACACCAACAGCAACAGAACATAACCTTACAGCAACAGCAACAGTACTAGCTATTCATATAGGGGAAGTCTGATATGTTTCTTCATTGGCATCTTATACAATACATAATCTTTGTTAGTATAAGAAACATTCTTTAGGTGAAAGTTGTCAGAGCTTGAGTCATACTCATAGTGTTATTCCATTGTTATAGGAGTTTAAAAAAAAAAAATAGAATGATTTTATAAAAATGCAGAAAACCAAATAACATGCTGTGATGGAATAATGGAAGTTTGTTTTGGGTTAAAAGCATTTATACATGGTGGCTAGAATAAAGGTGCCCATCAACATAAGTATAAACTGTTTGCACCAATTTTCTAAAATAAGAGATTGCTGAAGCGATGTGACGTGTGGATAGCGCTGATTTTGGCGCAACTATTGAAGCAAAACAAAACGTTCAAATATCTTTTTCTTCACATTTGATGTGGGGATGACGAAATCATCTCATTAAGATGGAATCGTCATTGTGAGAAGTAATGGGTTACAAGTTCATTCCTTTCCTTCATCCGTTTGACTGCTACTGAAAGTAATATTTCCGCCGCTCAATTACTGAACCCATAGCGCTTCAAAATGAACTACAAATTTTAAATTTGACGAACTGAATTTGATTAGTGGATGGGCAATATATCAAATTACAACAACGTTGTCGATATCATTGCAAGAAATTGGATGGATGTTTGGGTCAACAGCACGTTCCATGCAAAAACGATACCGAGTCAGGTTTGTATTTGGATACCCCTTAATTATGCCCACTGTCATGTTGATGAGAATTGATACAGCACAGTGATCCGAGCAGAAGATCCAGACAATTTGCAGTTATGATATTGCTCGGCTCAATCCCCTTGGAAATAGCAATATCTTACATATCAGGAAGCTTGCGAGTGTCGGTTGGCCAGTTGTTTGGCTCGCTAGAGGTGTGGCTATTTAGTTTCAGGGTCAGTATGCACTTATACAGACTGATTCCTTTCGGATTGCAGAGCCGGATCCACACCATGTGTTTTAAGCATTGAAATCACCAACTGCTAGGAAAATTTGTCCGAACCCACTAAAAAGTTCGAACAAATGCTGCGTCACCGTATTACGAGGAGGTAATAAGCTGCAATAAGATTTAGATCACCAAGTGGACAGTGTATTTTTATCACTGTAGCTTGTACCCATTGAAGTGTGATGGGGGTTTGTTCTGATACGAGATTTAACCAAAAATGGCGGCACCACCTCGCACTCTGCCGCTCGGGTGGTTTGTGTGCATAAGATCGTAGCCATTAATTTAAATTTGACGAACTAAATTTGATTAGTGGATGGGCAACGCATCAAATTACAACAACAAAGATTTGCGCAAATTGTTGATATAAGGATGGGCACCTTATGGAAAAAAAGACGCATTCAGGTCGTTCAAGCCCCTCTCACTCTCAGAACCACTTTCTTATAGGACTAAAGTAAAAATAGCTGCAACCCTCTAACCAAATGCAGTGTCGAGCAGAAACAGAAATCTTAAGAAAAAAGACTGTGATGTATTGTATTATGGATTTGCTCTGCCAGTAAGGGATCTTCCACGAGTGAAGAGGATCATCACTCTCTTTATTAATTAATCAGCAGACTAGATGCCTTAAATAAGCAGATGTTTTTTATAATTGTTTTACCAATCTTAGTTAGGAACCCCACTGAAGAAATGATTAAAAAAATTCACATCTTTGTCACCGATCGAAGATAAGATTCTTTTGATACCTTTTTACCTTACTTAACGTCAATGTATTTTCATGGAAATGATATGATAAGAAAGGTATTCATGTCTAGATGTGCCGAATATAATTTGTATGAGAGGTGAGAAAATTAAATTTTTACAACATCAAACCAAAACCATACGACTCACTGCTTCCACAAGGAAGTGTGAAATGAGAAAAAGAAAATATTTTTGTAGCGATTTTGTATTTATGAACGAAAAACACAGAAAACAAAAACATATTCACGCCCTGATCTCAGAATAGCCAACAACTAGATACCTCTCTTCGTGAGCGATTTGTACAGTTTATGTAATTTAATTGTCTTTGATTCAGCCTTATACATTATTGACCGAGTGTATTCATGCACGTGAATGAAACTACTCCATGTTGAATGAAAAACTTAGAGTAATTAAGCTATCCGGAAATAATGATCTCTCACATTGGAAACAAAAGTAAAAGTATGAACATTTTTAAGTATTGATTGGTTTAACCAATTTGGTTATATTTTACCATAATTCGACCTACTCCATTATTTTCTAAAAGTTTAGTCTCCTGTTTTCAAACATAAAGACATAGCCCTGTGGCAAAATATTAATGACAAACGATAAAGTTAAATGGAAAAGTGAGGCCTATTTCCTAAACATTATTTCTTTTCTTTGCTAATTTAGAAACTTATCAGACTTCCTTCGTTGGTACCCCTACATTACAAAGTATCTATCCATCCTTTACCATCAGTTTTACTTTAGTTTGTTTCTGTTCAGTTCAGTTCAGGTTTGGTTTGGTTTAAATTTAGTTTACGAGCATGTTTGACGTCGCCCAAATCGTTTGCTGTATGTATTTCGCTTAGTTTCTGGGATTACTTTGCTGACACTAATGCGTGTGCTTATTTGTACAGCAGTCATTCAAATGCCCACTGCCCATGCTGACTGCCTTGAATGTTCTTCTCTTCGAAAAAGCCATTTTAGCTGAGTGAGTTACTTTTCTGCTTTCTTTGTTGCTTGTTCGTAATTCTCCAACTGTTTTTATGATTAAACTGTGTTGAACTGAACTCAACTACTTTTATGCATTTGTCACAAAATTTAGCACACGGACTTCTTTCATCCCATTCCATTTTAGTATTGTATATATTGGTAGTAGTAGGTAAGTAACTAAAACTTGGCTACAATTGTTGACACGACAGTTTGGACACTTGCCTTAGTATGCCTTAAGCGATTTCTCCATTCATTTTGTTCGTTCATTTGTTTCTGTTTTTCTTTGTTCTGGCATAATTTTTTCCAAGAGTTTTTGTTTTATTTTTTCCCATTTTCACCTACTACACTTCTCTCTCACCTTGAAGAATGAGGCACTTACAGTAGTACTCGGTAACTAAGTGAAAAGAAGAAAAGCCATTCGACTTTGTTTCCTGTCGCCGTTTTTCATTAGCTACGCTTGCTGTACAATGAGTGTAAGGATCTAATTGCAGCTTTAGGCACCGGAAACAGAAAGTGCCACCTAGACACACACACACACACACACTTACAAGCATACATAGATACATTCATACATATGTAAGTAGTTAGATACTCTTAGATACACGCAATCCTTCAATAAAATGAGTTTTTTCTTTTCTTTTGTTTTCATATTTCGTGAATGGATTTCATTTAACTAAACTAGAAACGTGTTTAGCTGAATAAAAGATTTTTGTTTCTTTGTTTTAATAAATTCTAACTAAATTTAAAGGCTTGTGTACACGTGCTTCACTTAACCAATTTTTGGTAGAATCTTTTCGTTAGCTCATACTCACCGACAGTAGATGCCAATCATGACCAAGCAGGGAAAATAGAAACTGATACAACTAGAGACCACGGCATATGTCGGTGTTAGATCCAATGCACAAGTTGGATATTTTTTGCCATTATCCTCGACTATCAGCGGCTGGTCGGGTCGATGTAAACCCAAGGATATGGGTACAAACGAGACGAAAGCGGCCAACAACCAAATGGCGGCAATGGTGATGACGGCAACGCGACGTGTCACCCAGCGTCCATATCTAAAATTAAAGAGAAAAATGAAAGAGGAAATATGGTAAAAAATGTGTTGCATACAAATTTTTATTAAAGCTTCCTTCACTCATTCAATCACTCTCCCTTATATACTTCAAGGGAACTGTCATTTGTAACATCCTAGTTGGAACAGGTTAATATCTATGAATCTATCTAACTTTGTATCATCATCAGGATTGTGATTCTTATCATTACACACAATCATCATCATCATTATCATCATCATCATCAACAGTTGTGTCGACAAATTGGGTCCAAAGTAGCAAAGGGTTTTTGTTGTTGTTGTTGTTTCAATCTAATTCTAGTACTACATATAATATTTTGACTTCAGTTTGTGTTTTGTGTTGTCTGTTGTTGTCTTCGTTATTATCACCAAATGTTGCCTTAAGTAAAATTCACATGGCATACATATGTAGTATTATAGTATCTATAGATTTATATTTTGTATCTGCATGTGCGATTGTATGTTTGTTATGCCTATGCCAAAGCCTAAGCCGCTGTAATGTCGATTTGATTGCCTTAGGCTCAAAATATTGCACCACCAGTGCCTCCAGGGAGATAGGAAAGCAAAGCAAACCCAAATGAAAATCAAACGGATGTGGAAATGAGACGATTTCATATACAATATGTGTACATACGTACATGTGACAATGACGACGACGACGACGATTGTGTTATGTAGGAACAGAATAGAGAAGGACCTTACAAGGCTGATTTCAACTCTGTCATGAGGTACAAGGTACGAGAATTTTGAAGAAGGATAAGTGGGCCATGTGAGTGTGGTGTGGCTTTTATCATATGGCAGATATGTGTGTGCTTTGCTTTTTGGTCGGAAATAAAAACGGAATAATTCAATTTCAATATGTTCGGATCGTGCTACAAAGCATAAACATAAAGATGAAGACGAAATCTTTTGAAACGGAAGTTTATGTAATTGTATTGGAATACAAATTTAATATTGTTTCACACGAAATTGATTTTCAAACAAACAGAGAAATATTCCTATTTCCTCCAAAGGATAGGAGCGTGCAACATGACTGAAGTGAAGTGTGTTCATAAATAGAAATAAGTAAGTGTTACCTACGAATTGTTATAAAGATATTAAATTCTACCTTAAGCAACACTTGTTATTTGGTACATGGTATATGAGAAGAGATGCTTGAGTAACATAAGGATTTGCTTACAATTGCACGAATGAATGGATTTTTAAAACAACAAATCTTCTACCATCTCTCAGAATTCATGTTTCGGATTTATGTGATTATGATTCAGTTTCTGCACGTGTTTATTGCAAGAAATCATTAATCATCATCATTATTATCAAGCCAATAGCCTACACTGATGATAAAAATAGATGGGCTTTCTTTAGATTTTTCCTAGTTTCTCTTCTCTGAGCAGTTTTTGTTTAGATATTTAATATTCTCTCCATGTAGTCACTTCATGTTGTATCATAATTCTTTTTGTCCACCAATTTTATGACTTAGGAGCTACATGTTTTGGTTATTAGGTGACTAACATACATATGTCATTTACTATTAACCCTAGAGTGCTCGCGATATGAGCTATTCGTTTTATTTTGTACACGATGTAATTGTCATGGTCAAGACGCGTGAAGTATTCAAATTGAATAGACAAGATGCACAAATAGTTTCGTGGTTGGGGGAGTAGTCTTATTTTATAGAAGCAGGTGCATTAAATTTATTGGAAAATGTATCTGAAAGTGATAGGGAAAGTGAATATGGTGATCATAATACTGATACAGAACAATCAGTGGCATAATCTTGCAAATAAGGACAAAAAAGGGAACAAGAGATGCACAAAGATACTGTGAAATGAACAACGTATGTATAGATGTCAGAACCGTTTTGCTGAAATACATGTAGATGGTGAAAATGTTAGATTTTGTTATTAAGTTAAATTTTTCTTTTCAGCAGATTTGGCAGTCCCTTCCTCTGATGACATGTGCATCGACACAAAGAAAACTATGGCTACTTATGCCGATGACGTGGATTTCTTTTTTTCTTCTTTTCTCCCATTGCGAGTACGAAGCTGTAGATGGGATTCAAGAATACTTCCACCTGTAAGAGTCTTGAGCGAAAATTAATTGCAACAACAGCCCAGCGGCTGTACATCACTGCGGGGACTGCATTGCCCAATCAAAGAGGGTGAATACTTTGGCCTCATCCTGAAACAAAGGCTTAATTTCGGTCAGCACATCACGTCGTCGCTACAGTGCTACCGGAAAAAACTAAACAGGCTTCACTGGTTGCTTAACGGGAGAAGCTCTATCTGTATCGGGAATAAGTGAATAGTCTATACACAAATCATTGCCCTTGTATGGAGAAACGGCATAAGAAATGGGGAACTGCTGCTAAATCACGACAGACATTTCGTTGAATGACTGGATGTCCATGGTACGTCATGGAACTCAACCTAGCATAGAAAACTTGGCGGAAGTAGAAGACCAGTTCGCCTTTCACATAATCTGATATAATGACTGACTGTTGACTCACAACAACCACTTGGTCAGACCACTGATCAATGCAACCTCAATCCGGAGGCTCACAAGGCTGCATTTCGGGTTTTTGCTGCATTGGTGCAGGGAACGCCCTCCTCAGGCTTTCAGTAACCTCGTTGACAATTTTTTAAATTTAATATGTTCTGTTATTCACAATTCAAATGTAAAAACCATGGCATACAAATTTATTTCACTTTTTTTATGTAAGGTGACGGGTAAAGTATCCTCCGGTATAGTATCCGCCATTACACCTGGAATTTTTCGGAGGATACTTTACCCATCAAAAAGTTGTTCCCCAGTTAGAATAGATTTTGTGGAGCCAATTTTGATTAAATGCAGGTAGCACTGGTTTTTATTTATCAATATCATTATCTCTTCTATTTCATTTTTAGCTAAAGTGGCTTTAAGAATCTTTTCCTTATGATCTAAGGAATACTTTAATTTTTTACAATTTTCTATTGAGTCGTTTGTTTCTCACAAACCAAAATGTGTTAAAGTCACGATCAAAAACTCGCTCTCTATCTCAAGTACGACTCACGTTTGTAGAGAATTTTATGCTCTATAACTTTTATCCAAATATTAATTGCCATTTAATCATATTTATAAAAACCTGATTTTTCGAGGCTTTTGACCTCGCGGCATGTGGACTTTTGGGCTATTGTTAGAACCACAAAAAGAAGGTTCATGCCAACATTCAGTTTTCCTCTAATTATTTCAAAATTAAATGCTTTATTTTTTTTTCGTTTTCTTTTTTTTTTTTTTTGTGAGCTGCCATTTTAAAAATATTTTATTTCTCGCCTTCTGGGGTTTCTTCTCATGGAAATTTGCAACCGATTTATTTGCACAAATAGTGCAAATTTGTATTTTTTATTTTTAAATTTTATTTCATTTTTTTTTTATATTTATTTTTGCAAAATTGCAATCAATTTATTTGGTCTAAAAATGCAATTTTATTAACATTTATTTTTAAATTTTATTTCATATTTATTTTTGTTTTTTATTTTGGAGTCTTTTAATTTTTTTGTATCCCTTTAAAGATATTGGTTTTTAGTCAAAATCATGAGTTTTATTTACTATTTGGTTTTAGTTTATGTGAAAAACAATAGTTATCCTTTCGAAACATTCTCAATCTGATCTTCTATGAAAAATTGGTATCAATTTATTTGGTCTAAAATTGCCAATTTACTTTTATTTTTTTTTTAATTTTATTTCATATTTATTTTTGTTTTTTAATTTGGAATCTTTTAATTTTTTTGAATCTCTTTAATGATATTGGTTTTTAGTCGAAATTACGAGATTCTTTTACTATTTTGTTTTAGTTTATGTGAAAAACAATAGTTATCCATTGGCTATATTCAAAGTGTGATCTTCTAGGAAACATTGATATCAATTTATTTGGTCTAAAATTGCCAATTTACTTTTATTTTTTTTTTTAAATTTATTTCATATTTATTTATATTTTTCGCTTTGGAATATTTTTATTTTTATCCCTTTTGTTTTTAAACAAAATCATGAGTTTTATTTACTATTTGGTATTAGTATATGTGAAACACAATAGTTATCCTTGTGCAACATTCTCAATCTGATCTTCTAGGAAAAATTGCCAATTTACTTTTATTTTTTTTTAATTTTATTTCATATTGATTTATATTTTTCGCTTTAGAATATTTTTATTTTTATCCCTTTTGTTTTTAAACAAAATCATGAGTTTTATTTACTATTTAGTATATGTGAATAACGATAGTTATAGAATGTTGGTGATGATATTGATAATTTTCAAAATTTACCAGTAAGAACGGTTATAGTAGTTTTCTAATATATATATTTTTTTTAACATTGGTTGGGTAAAAATAAGCCTTCAACTTAATGGTTATAAAAAAATGTTTGTATTAAGGTGAGAGATTGACGTGTGGCTTAAAGGCAAAAAATTGTATTAAATTTATGTCTGGTTAAATTAGATGGGAAGACTACGTCATCTATGGCATCCGTGCACCCAAAGGTCATCAGTGTAAAGGCGCTTGAGCCTTCTCCTGGAGGTATTTATGGCCAAAGCAGCAGCTAGCCTGTTGACATGAGACTAACTATTGAGTTGTTACTTTATGTGATTTAATCCTACATGTTACCGTTAAATTTGGAATATTTGATGGGGATGCATCTCAAGTAAGAGAATACAATACAATTATGCTGGCTGCCCGGTTATAGAGACATCGTGGGCAATTGTGAAGCTGACGAACTAGCCAAAGAAGAGAAGTTAAGTGAGGATGTAGCAACAGTGAAGCTCACTGTCAGAAAATTCTATCAAGTAAAAGCCAATGCTCTCTGGGTAGAAGAAGGCACTTGCAGCATAGCTAGGCTAACCTGGTCTAATATGAACAGGAACGAACCGGCCAGCTCTGGGTTTCTCTTAAGCTAAGCCGAACTATCATTCCTACCAATCAGGATATAGCTAAGTTCTTTTCGGAATCCAAATGGTACTCCGCATCGGACTCTTTGCTAGTATCACAACGGTCCATACTCCTTTTTGTGCCTCGAATCATTTCTCTTAGCTCGGCTTATAATTTTAAATGTACTCATTGTAATTATATCTAAATTTTTCCATGGTTAAATTATGTGACACATGTTTGGTTCATGCCAACACATGTACTTATGGCAATATTTGAAATAGTGCTAATATTTAAGTACATGATTTAATTCCATGCCTGTGATCTTATGTCTAAAATAAGCGAAGTCATTGTAGAAAAGATTCTGATACGAGCCCTATAAAATGGTTGTGACGTATGAAATGCAAAAACTTCTGGCTTTTGGTTATTGTTATAATTTAATTTAGTCTTCTTTTTTGCACAATGGTACGTGGTAAGCCAGTGTGTGAACAAATTTGAGCCCTGATTATTGAAAAATTGAATTCGGGCAACAGCTATGGCGAAATATCAAAGAATCTGATAGTACAAAGCTGCAAAAAGAATGGCAACATTATCAACAATACAGCGAACAGATGTGGCGTCTCAAAATTACTCCACGTGACAAAAGAGCTTTGGCGACTATTTTAAAGCAAAATCGGTGAAGTACTGTTAGAGATATAGCGGCAAAATGGTCTGAACATATTGGAAAACCAGTAAAAATGAATGGACGCGCCAACAAATGGGAAAAATTGGATATGGCTTCTATAAGGTATGATTGCATCACTTGCTTAGCAGAACGGATAATCTAATGTGACCAAATTATTTATGTTGATGCTTTTAGGCTAAAGAAAAACCTTTACTCACATCTTTGCAAATGAAAAAAGATTGCTATGGGTAAGACAGAGAAACAACTGGGTACAGAGACAATGGAACTCTAATATTTTTAGCGATGAATCCAAATTTGATGTGTGTGTCGGTGATACTCAAAAGCAAGTTATAAGAAAGTTCACTGAGGCATATCGCAAAGCGAGCACAATTGTGTGAGGATGCATGTCAGCAAAGTTGTGGGACAGCCTTACTTTATAGATGGCACAGCAAATGCAGAAAAGTACAAGTGTATCTTAGAAAAGAACCTCATTCCATCAATACCGAAGTTTTCTGAATGTGGGGAATATAGCTTCCTCCACCCAGCGCAAATACAACCAAAAAATGGCTTCAAGAGAATGGAATTGATTGGCCATCATCAAGCCCAGACTTGAATCCAATAGAAAACTTGTGGGGAATCATGAAAAGAAAGCTGAGAAATGATCCTCAGCGTACTCTGGCTGGATTAAATTTGGGACTCCATAACTCCAAAAGTTTGCCTAAATATAATAAATACTAAGGAAAAACGAGTTAAAGCCGTTATTAAAAATAAGGGTGATGTTACTCAGTTTTAATTTAAAGACATCGCTGCCGTGCCAATTAATAATGGTAAAAAATAATTCATGTATTATTGAAGTCGTTTGGTTTAAATATATATTTTCAGTTTTATTTATATGAAATGTGTGGATGTTTTGATATCAAATAAAAGGTAATTAAATGACCTTTCCAAAAAGTACAAACTTGTGTGTTCAATTATTGCTTGGACATGAATAGAAGCCATTGGAACTTGAACTATTAAAAAAAACATGCCGTGCCAATTAATAGTGGTTAGGGCTCGTAAGAGTTGCTTGCTTTCAATTTACTGAAAATTTCATTAAACATATTTTAAATTGCATAAATGAATTAAGAACAGAACATCAGCTGCTGTTATCGAAGATGATGATGATGATGATATTGAGGTGAGTTGAAGAAGTAGTAAATAACCAAAAGAAAGGAAAGAGTAGCAGTAGAATCCAATCAAACAAAATAAACTAATTGAATTTGCCTCAAGTGGTTAGCGGAATGTGTGTGCATGTTTGTAGCGCGAAAACAAATGTGCATATTTATTTATGGACACACAAAGATACACAAAACACAGATACACCAGACACACACACACATCCACACACACACACTCAAATACATTAACAAACATATGTGTATACACGTGTTTACAGTTAGTTTTGTTTGCTTGTTTTTTCTTTGCATTATTTGCATTTAAGTCTAAATGGCGGCGGCATCGTTAGTCAAGATGGCGGCACAACACGCAAGTCCTTTTCTTTGTCCTCATATAATGGTAATGTGTGCGTGTGTGTGTGTGTCTGTATATGAATACATGTCTCTTTGTGTGAGTGAATGTTTGGATATGTTTGCGTATAATTTTATTACTTTTTATGACTTTTGCAAGATGTTTTCCTGCGCTGCGTGTGCATTACTCAAATGAAGGCTTCAATGTTGCCATCCTACAGAGTCACAGAGTGATAGTGACTCCATGTGCGTGTGTGTTCATTATACATTCTACATCCTTTGTGCTTTCATCTTCGTCTACGTCCATGGCGATGTCACCGTCACCATCATCATCCCCATCACCATCACCGTAATCATCATATTTGTTGTTCCTGTCAGTTTTTATACGCAAATGACACATGTTTCAGTTGTTGAAAATTATGCACTCAAGTGTCACTGACAACAGCAACAAACACTAGCATCAACAATGAGGAGTGACGGATACTTTTCTCATTCTTTTACCATAAATAAACAAAACCGCCTCGGTTTATTTGCCAGACAATGAACAAACAACAAACTATAGAAAATACAATTACAAAATGTTCCCATGTGTACAATTGTTGGATTTTTGTCATGTATTCTTATGTTCTTGTACGAGTATATTTTGTTGTTGTTGGTTTTTTATTATATTTTTGTTGATGTTGTTTATTGTTGCGGTTAAGTGTTTTTTTCCGGGCACACACTTTGCCAAATCCAAAAGTAGTTTCCTTCTTTCCTTTTCACTCATACTAACTCAATTGACTTGAGATTTTGTTGGGTATCTTGCAAGTCTTCCTTCATCATCATCATATTTTTGGGAAATACACCAAGGCAAAGAAGAATAACTTTTTCATCCTTTTTGCCAAATTGAATTTTTACTCAACTCAACTCAACTCGCCTGAACTTAACTCAACTCAACTCAACTCATCTCTTACTCATTCTTATTTTTGTAATTAAATTCAGACGCCATTTTGAAATTCATCACTTTAGCCTTTTTTCTTTTTATTATTTCTTTACTTTTACTTTTACTTATTCTTATGCTCTTCGTCTTTGCTATTTAATAATAATCAAGTTGAAGACAATTAAATTAAATGTCTGCAATCATTTTAAAATGTTGCAAACAGCAAAAGATACCCAAATCAGTGCTGTCGAGGGCTCAACTTAATGAGCAACGACACCATTTTGTTTCTTGTGCGTGAGTATACATATGTATGTATTGTACAATATGAAGATACCAGAGGCCTATAGATTTAGATACAATATGATGTCCTTAAACTGAAAGAAGAACAAACAATGTGTGATGTGATGACGTGCGAAAGTCTCAAGGGATGATGAAGTTTGAACTTTGATAAGCAAATAAATCAGATTTTCGCAAATGAAAAACACACAACATAAATTCAAGATCCCCAAACAAAAATAGCATCATCATAGGCAACACAATCGTTCAAACTCAAGCTCAGGTGGGACCATGAATTTATTTCCAATGTTCTCTTCTTAATTGAGGAGTCACATTGCCAGAGGGCATCATGGCAAGGCAATGTGCGATTGTTTTTGACTGAAATGAATCTATTTCATCACTCACTTATACACTCATACACTCACTCATCCACTCAGTCACTCATTCATATAGTCATAAAGTTTTCGTAAAGAACATTTCACTTGAAGCATTGTCTAATTGGCCTTCAACGAATATCCTTACATACATAATATAGTAGTATTGTACAATATGTACTTATGTTCATATATACATACATTTCTATGAATGAATGAATAGTATATATGTTCTACAATATACTACTACTACTGTTGCTTGAAGGTGAACATTTCCCAAATACTACATATTCTAAATAAATACGAGTGTTGGTTTCTATTTTTTTGTGTGTAGTTTTTTTTTTTGAAATTCTTTGTACTACATTTGTGTCCTTATTTAGTATACTGAAACCATACCACACATATACACTGACAGAGAGTCACTTTCACAAACAGAAGAAAGTCCTGTCATAATTGCAATGTCTAGCACCTGCTGGGAATATCTTTCAGTGAGCAAGTTTTGCTATACTGTGTTGAGTGCAGATATAATTTTTGTACACTTCATTGTTAGTTTGAATGGTGTAATTATTTTGACAAGACACTTGGATTCTTAGAGAAAATACTTACCAAGTATCTGATTATTAGAAATGGTGTATATTTGTCATTGAATTGTACTGTTTTGAAATTAAAATCTTGTAATTGTGAATAGAAAATGTTTTCTACTTTCATAGAAGCGTATTTATCTAAAGAAATTTTCTTCATTATTTAAACAAAAGACAGTAAGTTTGATATGGGAAACAATTAGCTTAAAAAAACTTCTAACAAAAGTAGTTCTTCAGCATAGCAAATCATTTGTGATTATAAACTCTTTTTCTAAAAATCCTTAACTTTAAGTATTCGAAGAAGATTACCCAAAAAATTTGATCCAAGGTTTTAATGCCATGTTTTCTTAGGTAATTTTAATGTAAATAAGTAAAATATCTCAAGTGTACAGTAAGTCTAATCTCTGATTAATTATAAGTTGCTAACTTTAGGCAAAATTATCAATGTTAATATAAAAGTTTTATTACAAATACTTTACTATAAAGTTAACCTATTTCCTAACTATCGATCAATCTAACATTATGACACTTTTGTGTCAAACTTTATTGTACAGCGTGGCTTCTTATTGATTATCCCAAGCCAATAACAATGTCAGTCACTTTTATCCAACCAATTATATATAATAGTAATTATTCTAACCTCTGTAGAAGTTTAATTGCTAGTCTATTCACAGTGATTAAATAATTGATCATTTTTGTAATCAGCTTTAAAAGGTGATTATTTCTGCAACAACCACAGGGAAAATATTGTAATTGAGGGGTTGTTGTTGTTGAAAGAAGTTGATTCTGTTTCATAATCAAATATTTCATCAACAGTGCTGCAAAATTTCCTATTTTTGTGCAGCGAATCTTCTTATTGATTGTCCCAAACCAATAAGAACGTTCGTAGCTTGAAGCCAACCCATTATGTATTTGTTATCCATCATTTTTCCCCAGCAATGTAAGTTATTATTGTAACATTGGTGATAAAACTACCTCTGTGATGGTTCTAGGCTTAACATTTATAAAGAGACTTAAGTTAGATTAGACAAATACCAAAGTTAAACTTTTAATTTTGAAACTCACTCATTTGAAAGTTTGGTATATTTGGCGAAAAGAGGTACAATTATTGAATAACATACATTTTGAATCACTTAACATATTCCGATAGTTTTAATTTATTGAAGTGATATTTCTTTAGCGGCGTTGGGAAAAAATTTAGTACAAATTTTGAGTGAAAAAATACAGATTGTAACGTTTTTCGGATTCTGTATCTCATGAACCGCACTAGGTAGACACTTGAAATTTTCACAACAAATAATAAAATTTGTGGAAAATCCACCGGAAAAGTCTCAAAAAGATGCAGTTTGTGTGTATTAAAATGTTTATAACAACAACATTCAAGCAAACAGATTGCGTGTTGTACAAAAACAAGCGAATATACGAAGATCTAAATTTTGGGCAAGAGGGTACAGACGGCAAACGTAAACACAACAACAACAATTATACACGCCACAGAAAACGAAAGCAACATACAGACGGACAGACAGACGGACAGACTGAAAGACAGACGTAGCTTAATTAACTAGACAGAATATTTTATATGCAAATGTTGCATTGTTTTATTTGTTTTGAGATGATCACTCTCCCTCTCTCTCTGTCTGTTTTTAAGAAATTTCACTTCTATCACGTGTACGATGGCACACATGCAATTTTTTTTTTACTTACAGCTTGAAGCTATGCCTTTATAAGCTTATATAATAATGTATATATTAATTTTCTTAGTTTCAGTGAAAAAAGATATAATTTTTGAAATGCTTTATAATGATTGCCAGTTATATATTGTTTAGGAATAATTTTTGATAATATCCTGAATGTATTCTACCCATGAACTGTTGCCATTTTCATTTTCCATCGCTATACTAACCAATAATGACTTTATCTAAAAGAAATATTGATCTGCAAAGCTCATTGACCGCATAATTAATATCCTCAAGAGTAGCAGTAGAGGTTAAATTATACCATGTTATCCACGCTTTAATCTGTATCATTTTTAGTAAAATCTTCTTTGTCTCATTTAAAAATTAAACCAAATCCAATGCTATTTTTTGACAAATGAAATCTAAATATATTCCATGCTTTTACATAAATAATATTTGACATAATTTGGGATTAACCAAAAAAATTTGAATGAAATTGTTCGAATGATACAACAAAAATTGCATGAAATATTCATTCTCAATGCTACTGCAACTTGATTTGGTTCGAGTTATAGAAAACTCAAGGTATTGAAGTTGTGGAGCTTGTGCCGTAGAAAGCACAACGTCGTATGGAATTTGGACATTCAAAGGTATTCATATGTCTATAAAAAGCACTGTAATCAAATAAAAATTAATAACGATATATAGAAAATATCGATATTTGTTTTAGATGTATTGCAACATATCGTTATAGAGGTGTGATATCGGAATAAATATCGACATATACATAGTTTTAAATGAAAATCATTTCTGTGTTTACAATATATGTATCAGAGATGTGTAGTGAACATCATAATGATGTTTATGAAGTCTTGGGAAAAAAACAAGCCTAAGCAAGCCAAGCATGAACGCAGAGACCACCAAGCCTGCTTGAACTTGTGTATTGATTTGCTTGGCTTGCTTAGGCTTGGCTTGATGTCGTTAGGCTTGGTAATCTTGATGTATGTTTGTAGTACATCACATTTTTGTTTCTATTGTTTGTTTTGTTTTTTTTTTGTTTTTGTAATAGCAACAATAACATGGCATCAACGAAAGACATATACTTTTGGCTTGGTTCCCCAATTTGCTTGTTTGTTTGTAAGCACTTCATAAGCACAAGCCTTCGCAGCACAACTCTGATATGTATGACTTAAAGAGCCTCTCTCTCTCTCTCTAAAAGGATTTCTTCTATATTCAAATATATTTTATTGATAGATTTCCTAAAAACTTTCAACAACTAAAATGATTTATGAGTAGGTTATAAGATATTTTACTAAAACCGAAAAAAGTGTTTTCCCATTGTCTCATTGTCATTTTCATATTCATCTATTTGATATAAAATGAAATTGTGTTTATTTTTTTTGGAAAATCTTTTATTTTCTTCTACTCGTATATATGAATAGTAAGAAAAATGGGGGATAGATGTATCATGTGCTTTGTTAAAAATTAATTAACACAAATTTTGCATAGAATAAATCTAAGCTTCAGTCTTAACAGCTTTTTAGGTCAAGAGTCTGAATGAATGTGTGTCCTTATGTCTGTTTGTCTTTCTGTCTATTTGTTCATCTCGAGATGTGGCCTTACTAGTGGTATAACAAAACTCGTATTTATTTAAAGCAATAAATCCTTCTCAGAATTGTGCTTTTTATGGCAACAGTGTGTATTCTCAAGCTTTTTGACAAACAAAGTTAAGATTGAACTAAGCTGGATAGAAGAACGTGTGATATGTGACCATGGGACATTGAAGAATCACAAGTCTTGGAATATATTGTAGTATGCGAACTAGAAGAAGGCACAATGTCGCTTGTTAAAAGTGAGTTATGTAATTTCTTCTATTACTTCCTCTGCAATCTCTCTATATTATATATTATCGTGCTTATTTGACATAAAAAAACAAAGATATACCACATTTCCACTTAATCAATCTATTGTAATTCGTCATGGTTATTGTAGTATGCTTTTCTCGTCCTGACATGTCCTGTCCCGTTCTGTCCTGTGCGGCTTGGCATTAGACGCTTATAAATAATAATAATAATATTGTAATATTGCTAAGTTAAGGGGTGATAGGACGTTGGGCACCTCACCAAATTACCGAGTCACTTTCATTGATATTGGGTGCTGCTTGCTGGTTGAGGGTGAAGGTGGCTAAAAGCATAAACTGTGCTAAAAATATGTAATTTGAAAGGCATTTGGAGCATGCAAGAATCAATAAATTGAACGCGCTGCTCTATGGGTCAATATGTATGTACATACACATATATTATAAGTATGTAAATATCTATGCGAGACATGGCCCACAGAATGGAGACGAAATGAAAGAATGATGGTACGAGGAATAGCAAAAGCAAAAGGAGCAACTCAATGATGGTGGTGCTGGTGTTGGTGCTCTCATATAATTTATGCAAGTGCCAGGCATTCATTCTGTTGTTTTTCTTGCCCGCCTGCAAAAAGCAACTCTCTTTGTGTCAATGTTGATGACGACGACGATATTTGTATATGGTGTATGTATGTCAGTATAGTAATTTTGTATTCGATTCCAGAAAAAAAGAAACGAAAGAAAGAGTATGGAAGCAAGCAACGTCAATCGAATGATGAACGATGAACCCCAAACCAAATGCTCATTTTAGTGAATGAAATGAGTGCACACCCACTTACCCACTTACCGACTCAGCCAAACTCACCCAATCAACCTCAAACTCACCTGAGTGGATCCTTGATGTGTATATAGCGGTCCATCGATATGGCACACAGATTCAGTATGGAAGCCGTTGAGCACATGACATCAAAGGCAACCCATGTGTCACAAAATTGCGCACCAAAGATCCAATAACCTGTAAAAAGAAGGCAATGGAAACTTTGTTGAATGTTACAGTATGGAAGTGTGTCTATGTATGGTAGTATAATCATATATTATACTCGTAATATGGAAAGGACGAATGTTTATGGAAAATAAAATAGAATACAAAAAAAAAGGGTTCTTTAAATCTTTTTTCTAGTTTATTTTAGTATTTTCTTTTAGGTTCTCTTTCAATGAATACTCGTACAATGTAAGTAGTAGTAAATATATGAAGCTTATGTATATTTAAATAAATAATCATAGTGACCAAAACAAATAAACGATTAAATGACAAACTGGTCAATTGACAGACTGACAAACTGGTCAATTGACCAACTGCCCGGTTTGAATTGCCGACCTGCAGAGATTGGCCTTTGTTCTTACATGTGTAAGAGAGTTTGTTGTTAAATGAATTTTGCCTTTCTTTTATGTTGTTTATGAAATATAAATTATGTAATACTCGTATAAAATGATGTCCATAAATTCATTTCCGTTTCCGTAGTAATTTTGTTTTATTATTGCTTTTGTTGTTTTAACAGGATTTCAATTTGTAAACGAAGCCTAAAACACAATCTGACTGCCTGTCTGCCTGCCTCTGGATGTTTTTATTCCATCCAATGGACTTGAATTGTCTCCAACACACTTTCAATGTTTCCATTCTCGTTTAGAATGAAATATTTTTAATAATTTTTTTTTTTTTTGTTTCTTAAATTCTTCTAAAATTTATAAAAAATTCAAATAATTGTAAGTATGCGCTTGGGCGAATAAATAATTGAAATATCGAAGGAAGCTTATGTACAGGAAGCATGTAAGCCCATCCAGCTGCAGTCAGCTCAGCAGTTCTGTTTAAACTGTGAAAATAAACCAAAGTGAGTAAAGCAATAACAGAAATTTAAACTACAAAATGCAGGTTCTGAGTGAGTATCTGATGTTGTTCAGTAGACTTTTGACACTTCAAGTCAAAATCGAAGATTTGATGATTCCTACATTGAGTGCACCGAGTGTCTTCTTTTAAAGAAAATGAATATTTAAAAAAAAATCTGGAGAATGATTTAAATTTTGCAACAAGCCTCCAAAGCTTTGGAATTCGGTTCTTTTTGCCAGTCACTTCAAATTTTATTATTTTTGGGTGGAGAAGAGAAGGTACAGCATTGGATGCAGTCAATATTATTAGTACAGTAAAACACGGCGGTAGCATGTGATGGTATCCGAAAGTGCGATGGCAGCAAGTGAAGCGGGGTCATTTTAATGTATTGAAGGCAAAAGGAACAAAATGGATTACATCAACATAGTACTAAAAGAAAAGCTTTCTCAGCCTGGTGACAAACAAATATATTCATGATAACGACCCCAGACATACAGCTACAATTGCAAAAGAATAAATACTGTAAAATATGAAATCGGTCTTCCCCATTCCCCTCTGAGCCCTGGTTTAAATCCATCTGTGGGCGAAGTAAATCAAACGATCAAGTACTCGTACACGAAGGTTTCCGTACCATCGCATAAGATTTAAGACTATGTATGCAAATTCGTTGGACGTAAAGCTTGTACTTCTGACTGAAGTTGCAACAGTGAAATATTTCTACAGCACAAAAGTATACTAATATTTAAACAGTGCATATTGGAGCATATATTTCTTTTATTTGTTAACTATATTGTTTTTATTATTTGTCATTATATCGGCAATTGAATTACACACTCTGTGAAAATTTTAACTATCTACCTGTTACAATTCATAAGATATAGCTCACTGACATATGGATGGATGGACGGCCATCGTAGGCTTAGTAATGGGGTCCCGTTTTGTACAGATCCTTTCAAAATACCATCTCAAATAATGTTATTAAGGACATTTGGGACAACATATCAGAAAATTTGGTCATATCAAAGAATAAACGATTAGAAGCAACAAGACGGCGTCACATGAAATACTAAATGTTAATTTTTGTGGAAAACGACGATACTTTTTTCATTTAAATTTGATATATACATATATTGGTGAAAGCATGGCTCCAAGAGCATAATGTGAATGGACTTGAATGGCCAAGCCAATCCCCAGACCTAAATCCTATTGAAAATCTCTGGGGTGAACTTAAACATGAAATTTCAAAGACGGTTTGCCAAAATGAAACGAAGTTATTGGGAAATTATTCAAAATGTTTGGTAGAAACTTGCCGGAAGTTCACCCAGAAGATTCCAAAATGTCATTAAGTAAGTAAAATGGTGGATATTCAGGGTATTAAATGCATTCGAACCAATTCAATGCAATTCGGTACTATAACTAACGAAATTTCAATGTTAAATGCTTAGTTGGTTGGGCACATCTATTATTCCGACCACTTGAAATTTGATGTATATATGTCTCACACGCGCTCGTGATCGCGTATAGAGTCCTCTCGCTCATATTCATAGCGGCATTACAATTGGGTCTGGCGAGTGTTTGGCCCATCGGATCGGGCACTTTACAAAAACTTTTAAAATAGTTGTCTGACTAACATTTATAAAAATGGTGCATGAGAAAATATGTGATATTAATAATTTTTTTTTGGCAACTTTAAAGCATCAGGTAAAGGAAACGGCCGACGGGACTTGTCTGGCAGTATTGAAACTGATTCTCGACTGTAAAAAATAATAATAATAATAATAATTTCTTTATGTACTTTTTTGACCTGATACCTGGAAAATGTCAGTCTTGTCAAGTTAATAGGGAGATATACGATGATAGTATATACTAACACTACTCAATTTTACACATTTTGTCCATAAGAAAATAAGTGATGTCTGGCGGGTCTATAAGTTAATAGAGGGATTTTCATTGAGTACTAGCGAACACGGTGAGCGTTGCTAACCCCCGGCATGATGATAATTGAAAACAGAATGTCTGATCCGGTCCAGACATTCATTGAATTTTATATATGTAGATAGATATAATATGCTCGCTCGTTCGTTTAAATTGAGCTGCAAATGAATTTTGTTTGAGCGGTATTGTCGAGCCCGATGACGTGTCATTCTTAAACTGTTGTAGGATTGATATTTTATGTGTGGTAATGTTGTTTCTAACGATTATTTTGGTTTTTGCGGTTAATTAATGCAATGCAATAAAGCCTATAATGTGGTGCAGACATCAACAATACGAAAGCAAAAATCATATCCAAAATTGATAAAGCGGTTTGCGAGTCCATTGAAAACACACACAGATCATGTCATTTCTATATTAAAATATTCGGTATTTATTCGAATGTTTAATATCTAATAATGAATTTAAGAATACAATTTATTCAAAAGATTATTGTTGGGGGGGACGAGATTTGCCTGCACAGACCAGTTAGTCGAAGATACTGTAGGGATGGGTTGGATATTCCATATGAATGAGGAAGCTAAAAGAAGTTAAAGTTGGTCGAACTGAATGGATACTGGGTATATTAAAAAAAAAACGAAATGAACGATTAAAAACAAAATTGCTTTTCCATTGCTTTATTCCGAGACCAACCTTAAGTCTTTCTGGGAGAGTCTAGTAGCATATAATGAAACATCTCTTTATCTGGCAACGCTGAGTTAAAATATTGTACTTTGGAAATTACATCATGATACTTCTGGATCTTTTACAATACAAAATATATGTGGTGTAGAATCACAGAAGAACATTAAATTAAGTCTTCATCTTAAGAAACGTGGCTGAAAATTGCACAATTTCTTTCTGCAAATAATCTTAAACACAAATTTCCCATTGCTTTTCTGAAAACTTATACTTTCATCCTCGTCAAAGTGCTAAAGACTTTTTATGCTACTTCATGTAACCGGAAAAAAACCTTTGCTGATTAATGAATTTCGTGTTTCTCTAAATATCTACTTCCTTCCTTTTTTGTTATGTGTACTCGTATGTTTCAAGAGCACAATGATGTGACACTAAAAATAATTTTGGGTACTTGAAGATTTAAAAGTGCTGCGTAATCCTGAGAAAACTGGGCAAAGTTCAAAAACTTTATTTACAACATAAAAAAGAAAAGTGTGCAAACTTTTGACATATCTTGTGGGTGTGTTTGTGTGTGAGTTTTGTGGTTTTTAATGTCAAATAAAGTGCGAAAGAAGAAAGAAAAAATTGAATTGAATAAAAAGAAAAGAAGAAAGGAAGAAAAGAAGAATTACGTTGATACGAGTAGATAAAAAAAAAAACGTTGATGCTGCCTTGACTTTGTCCTTATCGATTTTGCAATATTTATTTACTTTTGGATTTACTTTTATTTTCTGAGAATGAGAGTGTGTGAGTGTTAACACCTGTAGGCTGTCAGTCAGACAGACGGGGCGTGGCAGGGGCGTACGAAGGACAGACAGACATACGTGTGTGTGATGTAAAGTGAGCATTTATTTACCAGATTGGCGAGCAAACTTTGTCGAGCGATCTGAGATGCTTTTGTGCCTTGAAGCGTATTAAATATTTCATTCCTGGCTATCCAGTGGCGTCCTTCGTCTAATGGGGGTTCTCAAAACAGATAGTAAATAATTTTCACATTACAATTCCAAAAACATCTGTTCATTTGAGATTTCCATTCTGATTATAATCTTATAATTGGGTTAAAGACCTCATAAAGTACTAGTATATAAGGACGCTTGACAAGAGGAATCTATTTAGCCATGTCCATGAATCTTTGCTGTGCTATCTATCAGAGATTTTTGATTATTCAAAGAGGTACAATAGTATCGCCAATACAAAATGAAAGATATGTATACGTTGGCAAACCAAAGTTGAGGTTTGATGAACCATTTTGCTCTGTGCCCCTGGTACGTATTCGCTAATATTACTCCTCTGAAAACAAGTCTCTGTTGCTATCCTTTGGCTTTGGAGAAATAGAAGATCACACTCCTAAAGGCAAAACTTTTAAACGGAAACACGCCTGCTGTATATTTATTTTGCTTTTATTTTTGATGTCTCATCTCACACTCCTTCACACATTTGAGTTCAATTTGAGATTGAAGTAGGAAAAAAAAATCTTTTGATATCCTTCAACTGAATTGATTTCGTTTTTCGCCTTGCCATCTCCTCACCTGGTCTCTTTCTGGTTGTGAACTTTGTTGGTGATTAGATTCAGGTTTTCATAGACTAAGAAAGTTTATTCCATGTAGAGTGGCTTTCTAATTATTATTCTTTGTCGTTGCATTTTTAATGTAATTCCAAAAAGAAAAAGTCTTAAACAAAAGCAAAGTGGGATACTTTCAAACATGAGAAATAGAAAAAAAATCGGCGGGTTTAAGAGGAGTAAGAAGTTTCAAAGGAAGGTAAGCCATATTTTCAATTTTCCGTTTTTGTGCTCAGCAAAAGTTGAGCTTTAAGCCCAACAAAATAAAGACACCAAACTAAATCAAAAACTTTGTCAATGCAATGGAAAAAAGTGTATGAAAAACATGATGCTGCTGATGATGAGGATGGTAGCGGAGAGGATGCAATACAACTAAATGGTAATGGTGGTGTCCTGAAAAAGTGCATGAAACCAAAGAATGAAAAAAAGAAAAAAAACAGCCTGTCGAGACTTGTCGAGCCAACGTTAAGTCCTTCACTTTATTCAGGCCCCAAAGTACATACGCTGAGACCCATCCATCCTACATCCCAATTGGGTTGGGGTGTCATGCATGCTCAACTGCATACAAATGTATATTACATGAGAGAGAACATGACTGGAACTGGATAGATGCATAATAATAATGTTGATAATGATGTTGATAATGACAATGTTACTGTAGACGATGATGACATCGACGATGATTTCTCATACAATTTTTGTGAATGAGCTTACGTAGAATATGAGGGAGTGTGTGAATGTTAATGCTGTTGTTGTACTTGCAGCAGTGACGGCGCATCAAAAAAAAAAAAATCCTTGTTGCGGTTTTTGTTGAGCATGTCTCGAGCAAAATACCATAAGCGCTCGCTTGAAAACGACATTTGCCAACATGCAACAACATCAACACTAACAGAAAAAAAACCAACATCGAAAGAGATGAAAAACTTTTCCGCCACACAAAGGCGAAAGTTGTTCAAAAGCCAGTTTTAAAAATAAAAATTTATACTTACTAGTATACCACTACAGACATATATAAAAATATAATAAAAAACAAAAGCAGGGACAGAGAGGCATGGCGATGAAGTACAGGGTACACCACATACCATAGTAGTTGTAGTTGACACTTTAAACACAAGACAGAAGAATGAAAACTCATATAATTTATTGCGGAACTCAATACTTGACAGTTTATTTTCAAAAACCGTATAGTTTAGAATTTTGTTCAAGATTTAGATTAAGTGATATTTAAAAGCCTCAAGTCTATCATTGATAATAAAATATGACATAATTTAAATGGCTGTCCTTGGTGGACTTAATCCTTAGAGGCCAATTTTTGATTACCATTTTAATAACGGCGATTTAATGCCTATTATTGTCCTTGAACTCGAAAATTGTGCTGGGGGCATTAATTTAGTCTAGTGACTTTGCATATCCCCAAAGACCAGAGTCTAAAGTTGTTAAATAGCATGAGTTCAGAAGGTGCTTTCAGTTTTTGAAGCGCTAAGTTCGAAGGCAAGAGAATCTCTTTGCAATGGGCTTATTGTTTCACCATTAGTGTGGCATGCTCTTTTGACTAAAGAACGTGTCGCTCACAACAAGTTGGTGACAATGGTTTGGTATTCCTTGATATTGATGAAAAGTGCCGATATGTGTTCTTATAATCAATACAAATCGAATCTAGTAAGTGACAGTCACAGGAGCTTGTTAACAAAAAATACCATAATTGTTCTCAGAAAATCAAAGACCAATTTTTATAAAATAAAAACAGGCTTCTTTCCTTGAGTTTCTATTAGAGTTTTGCACGAATGCATTCACAAGGAAACATTTCCAAATACATTTGACAACTCATTTCATTTGGTGTCACAAAAACAAACACCAAACAAATGAAACGAATGACATGTATTTGTAAATCACAAGGTAGTGTGCTAGGGCCAATCTTATACACGCTCTACACCTCTGATCTTCCTACTATAAGTGACGACACATTTTTGATAGCTACATATGCTGATGACACAGCCCTCTTGGCGTCTCACTTGGATATATCTGCACATGTCATCTTCACTCTCAGATACATATCCTGTCCACCGGTCCAGCTGAATGGAAACAATATTCCTATATACACTTCAGCCAGTACCTCGGATGACACTTGATAAGCGATTGACCTGGAAAACCCATTTAATTCAAAAAAGAAAACAACTCAACTATAAGCTTTATAGAATGAACTGGCTTATGTGGCACAGCTCTAAATTAAGCGTTAAAAATAAGCTGCTTCTTTACAAAACCATACTCAAGCGTGTATGCACTTATGGCATTACACTCTAGGGTACAACCTCAAAATCAAACGCTCTAATTATTCAAAGGTTTCAATCAGAATATTGTAAATGTAAATGTTAAAATACAAAAATTCCAAATAAAATGAAAATTCTCGCATTTGCTTCATCTGGTTTACTTTAAAATATTTAAGAATCGTCCAGATCATTCGTAAATGTTCTACTTTGGCAACCACTTTGGCTGAAGAACTCTACAAGTGCGACAGAGAGAAAACAGGCAAACAAAAAGTGCGTACGAAAGAGACAGTCTTCGTTGTCCTACCATACACATATTCTTTTTTCAACCCTTATAGAGTCAATAAACAGCATTACCATCAGCTGAAGAACGACTTCCAATATTTCAAATGTTTTCCATTTCAATCCATTTGATTTGAAATTGGGTTCATTCACATAATTCTGCATTTGAATTAAAACATTTGGTTTGTCTGAGCAAATATATGGTATTTACAAATTCCAGAACAAAACTCCATTTATTTGATTTTATTTGTTCGATCGAGTACTTGAAACTTGCTTTGTTCATAACGAAACAAATGCCATTTCAAATGCATTCGTGCATGATTCAAAAGATGAATATAATTTGGAAAATTTTATTTTTTCTCTTGTGTTTCAATCATAATTTTTAAGTCTAGCTTTCCAGTGCTCATCTGTTTGTCTGTTTTCCCGAAGTTCCAATTCCAATGAAATTCAAAGATACAAGTTTTTATTATGATTATTTAATATTTGATGACGTTTAAATTTTGGATGATAGTTTCATGAATAATTCAAAAGGTTTTTAGATTCTTCAGCATGCATGTTGTCTATGTGTGGAATCTAAATACTTGTAATGATTGTTGCTAAGCTTTGTTATTGGTACTTTACAAATGCGAATTGTACCAGAAACGTTGAATATTTTAAATAGAATGACACATTTCAAACAACTATTAGTGAATATAGAGTGAAATGTAGATGTATGCATACTTCTTAGACAGTTAAATAAAATACAATATGTCAAATAATTGGAGAGGTACTATTAAGTTTAATGAAGATAACAAAATAGCGCACCCTGTATTTATATGATATTTTGCCTTTTTCTTTGTTTTTAATTTAAATATAATAAGGAACAAAAAAATGGAAAATGCCATCAACATCACTTACATACTTAGTTAGTCTCTGATTGAAACGCATTCGACAGATTCGGTGGTGTTGTTTGTTATGATGGTGATGGTTTTGGTGATGGCATGAGGAAATGCTTTTTTAATGCTTAAATTAATTAAATTTCTTTTTGGCATTTTCCCATTACTTTTTTCTGTTACCTTTTTTTTGTTGTCGTTTGTTGATTTTTTATTTGCTTCAATTTTAGGCTCAACTTACCCAATAAATCATTGACGCCTGCAAATGTCATCACCAGCGAAGCGACAAAGAGGTCCGCAATCGCCAACGAGGCCAAAAAGAGATTTCCAATGCGTCGCAGGCTGCGCTCTGTATAAATGGCAAGGCAAACCAAAATATTGCCAGCAACTGAGAGAAATATGAGCACCGAAAGGAAGACACCTATATAAATATAAATGGTTAAATAAGTAAATCATAGAAACAGAGAAAAGGAGAGAGAGAGAGAGAGAGAGAGAAAGAGAATGGGGAAATGAAAAAAGATAAAATTTATATACATAAAAATGATGGCCAAAATGGTCAATAAAAGAACAGATAAAGAAATATTTATATTAAAGCTATCAAAAAAAAAAAAAAAAGAAATATGTATGTATAATGATATATCTTTATATTAAATATTGCCAATCAGAGTACTTACATAAATCATAGATACTAGATACATTGCTACATATCACATACAATATGTACGTAAATAAAAAAAAGAATCATTATACAAAAATATACAACAATCAATGACTTTGCATAAGTTGAATCAAGGCAGTAAATATTAGCCGACTTATGTGATCATTAAATGTGATGTAACAGAAATTAGAAATAAGAAATTATTAAGAAGCAACAGAGTTAATTCTAGCTCATTTATTATTGTGCTTCTAATATACATAAGAAAGAAACAAATAAAAAATCATTTAGAAATGATAAGTTCAAAGTTACAGAAATTAAATTTATAATTTGTCAGTAAATAAAACTTTAAACTTCTACTTTACAGATCAATTTGGTGGTAAACAAAATCTTATTAAAATTTTGATAGTAAATTGTTACTGTTATTTTTATGAGCAATGATGTATTCATCGGTTGTATCTTCTTAAATCGCTTTCGAAAGCATATATACTAGGCATCTGTATGAATTCATTCAAAAGGGCATTTTTGGTACTCATCTCAAATGAATGAATTTGACATTCACATTCACTGAAATGAATTCGAAGCGGTGCCGAATTAAATTGAATGTTATTTTATACTGCGTTGTTTGTTGGTATGCAAACATATTTACATCCACGACTACATTTCACAACAACAATTGCACACAAATTCCTCTCCCCGACACACAGCAACAATTTCGAAAAATTTCTGTGCAATTGTTGTTGTTGTTGTGAGTCTGAATACAGTTAATGTTTTTCTTGTTCCTTTCGTTTCTTTAGCTTCTTTTACACACTATTCATATTCCAATCGTTTTGAATGTGATCATTTGCTATGGCAAAGATCTCTCAAATGAATTAGAATTCATTCTTATTGTGTGTGGTTCCAGAAAATTGAGTACGACATTCAATGGTACTCAGTTATGCTAAGCAACTGAATGCGTTCGTACAGATGTCTAACATATACGAACACTTCTCCCGTACATATTCACCTAAAGAGTGCACTCAACTTTATAAGAAGTGATAAACAGAGTTTTACTAAATATTCCTCAAAAATGTTGCTAATATGCTGCGTGATCCAAGTTATTGATGAGTCTACACAAATCACCTGACTCGAATTTCATCGAAAGTGCCTTTGGTATACTTCTGTTTACAAGAAATATATTTATGCCAATCTATGAAAATAGAATGGAATAATATTGTTTTAAAACAATATTTATAATTAAAAAGCATGAATCCCACTCAGATGTACAACAGCTTGAAAGAATAAGGGTTCAACTATTTAATTATTGATTTGTTGTGCTTTTAATGTAGATCAGTTTTATAGTGGTTTAGATCTGCAGATGCACGCGGTTTAGACCAGACAGAATTGTCATACATTAACGAATATTTCAAATGGTTTTTTTTCATATTTGCAATACATTTTTTGTTTTATGTCTCTATCTATATATTTATATATATATATTTAAAATCGTAAGTCTTTTTCTGTCTGTGCATGCTAATCTCAGAAACGGCTTAACCTATTTGAATGTGGTTTTAACTGGTGTATTGTGGCTTGTAACATTTAGCTTTTATTTTATTAAAATCGACCTACTAAATCAAGAGATATTCATATTTTTAATTATGTTGCCGACTTTTTGGCTGATTTTCAATGTTTTCCTCTTTTGCTGCGCGACAACATTAAACATCTGATAATTGGGAAGAAAGTTAACAAAATAGACGCTATTACAAACATATTTCGTATACGAAGTCGCGGGCACAGCTAGTGATGATTGATAAATTGATTTATTATTTCCTTTGAAAGGGTTTTTGAAAGTAACATTTTCTTCAGAGAAAATCTGATTATTAAATTATTCGATTGAGACCCCTGAACACAGTTCTTTTTGTTAATAAAATAGTTTTCATAGGAATAAAGTGTGTGTATGTTACACAAATTTCTGTTAAATCTAATTTAGCCATCACATAAACGTAATAAAAGTGAAAGAATAAACTGAAGTGAAAACGTGCAACATGCCACAAAATATTGGTGACATCTGAGAAATTAAAAATAAAATACAATTAAGAGATTTGCTATACAGAAAAGATACACAAAAATTAATTGATCAATTTATTAATATTTTGTTTATTTTTTGTTACCAAAATTTATTTTAATTATATTTTTATTTAATTTTAATTTATTTTATTAATTTTATTTATTTCATTTATTTTATTTCATTTTATTTTATTTTATTTTATTTAATTTTATTTTATTTATGTTATGTATTTTATTAAATTAAATTTATTTATTATTTCTTGTGAGAGAAGGAAAGACATTCAACGACATTTACTTTACCAACAACTACAATTGATGCAAACGAGAGCGCATCCAGTTCCTCACCCACTATTGTGTCCTCCGTATTCGAAGTAATGTTCCACAGGCTCGTCTCATTGTAGAATGTAGTCAGCTGTAGTCATCCATACATTTATTGATCCAATCACCATAAACCGAGAAATAGATAAGAACAGAAATTTAAACAAATTTGTACCTTAGACGAATCATTACTATGCATAGATAAAACGTAAATAAATCAAATAATAGAGGTTCTTATATATTTATTCTAAAAGGATTTTTAAAAATTACAAAAGTTAATATCCATGATAATTTATATTAAATAGTTTTTCCATAACATAAAGGTTTGTTTTAATATACAATAGTAAATGAACTTAGTGAAGAATGTTGATGATTGTAATCACACCGATGTGATTTGTAGGCCACATCCAGTATTTTTTTTTATATATATTCAATGTTGAATACAGTTATGTCACTATAAATATTAGGACACTTCTAGCAAGAACTTGAAGGACCGCATTCAATGCGAAATAATATTGACAATTATATGGTTAGTCTTGAAAGATTAATTAATGATTCAAGATTATTGTTTTGAGCAGCATTGACATCTTGATTAAGTCCAGCTTGCTGACCAAGGAATTCGGCCATTGGCGAAGGACTAGATTTTTCTTCCGGATCAGATTTTTCTTTTTTCTGGATTTCTTTTCCCATTTCCTTGTTGACAACATTTTCTTTTTTGCATTGTGATGTATCAACAATCCTGTCTAATCCAATATTTCGGAAATCAACTATTGGAAAAGGTGGCACTGGTCTATAAAAAGTTAGCCCCATTTTACTTTTTTAAGAAGCAAAATTAATATTGATAATATAGTTTTTAACAAATCAACTTCGGTTTGATATTATATTGATTTATACAAAACTAAAAATTGACATATAAATGTATGTATACTTCCTTAGTTTCATTTAATGTAAGTCTAGTGGATGACTCATTTCGGTTATACCCACTAGAAAGTTTCTAGACCTATGGCAAGATTATTCAGGTATGTATCAAGTCGTACTATAGCCTCACCCAGCATAGGACTTGGACTTTGCCGATGACATTTGTCTCCTCTCGCACAAATTCTCGGATATACAAGCGAAGGCAAACAACTTAGAGATAAATATTGCAAAGACCAAAGCCTTGAGAGTCAATCACTCCAGTACCAGCCATATAATAATTGACGGCTGTGCGATTGATTTCGTAGAAAGCTTCTGTTACCTCGGTTGGACAATATCAACAGACAGAAGTGCTGAATCGGATGCTAACTGCAGGTCGAGCAAGGGCAGCATTTTGCCGGATTAGGTCGGATGGGCATTTGCCCAATTTTCCCAAATCTCCAGACGCACGAAATTGCGAATATTCTCCGCATGCGTGAAATCGACGCTACTATACGGAAGCGAAACATGGCTGGTCTCAAACTCCATCACGCAGAGACTTCAAGCTTTTGTTAACAAGTGTTTAAGGATCATATGCAGAATATTCTGGCCTAACACTATTTCCAATAAGGCACTATGGCGTCTAACAAATGAGGAGCCTTTACTGAAACAGATTCAGCGTAGGAAATGGCGCTGGATTGGCCACAAACTAAAAAAGCATCACGAAAATGTCGCTGGAATGGAACCCGCAAGGGAGCAGAAACCGCGGCCGGCCAAAGAACAATTGAAGAAGATCAACCTTGCCGGAAACTAGCTGATGTTAATACCACATGGGAAGGTGCTAAAACAGCTGCCTAGAATCGTGTGCGATGGAGAAGCTTTCGTGGAGGCCCTATGCTCCAACTAGGAGTTTAAAAGGAATATAAAAAAAACTCAAGTCGTATTAAATGCCTTCTGAAAAACCTAATGATTTCGTTGAATATCAAAGCGATCTGAATATACTGATGTATGGGTACTGTAGAATTCTTGACAGCAGCTTAACTTGCAATCTTAAAAATATTTCAAAATAACAATTTGATGCAAAGCCTCCTAGCTGAATTCCAAACATCCAAATAGTTTTCAGTGTTCGTTACGTAAGGAATGTTAAGATATGTGCCCAATATATTCTCTTACCTTTAAAAGTATCTGTGCATGCCAGGTAATTTATCTGTCCAGTGTCAGCTCCCAAGTATTTAATCAAAGGAATAACCTCACTAACATATATAGAGTGAGTGGAGAAGAGATAAGGCTCCGAATTGAGTGAAATGATTTTATTTTCAAAAAGAATTTTTAATGTCATAAAGAAAATCCAAGTTAAATGCTTTTAAAGAGAATAACTAAATATTATATACGAGTAATGTGATGTGATGATGGTATGCAACATTAAGAGAGATGAATCTATAATACCTACATTTTTACTATAGTTTTTTTTTTTGTAAAATACCACAACAGTTAACCTTCTTCCAAAGGAGCGGCCTCCTCATCATCCTTGGCATTGCGGTTACGAGTATGTTCTAAGCATGCCACAAGAGATGAAACTATCAATCAATCAATCATATTGGTTGCTGTGGTGGCATGCTAAGGTATGCAAATTGTTATACACATAGTTGCACTCACACACCCATAGATACAGACACACCCACAATACACATTTATAGTAGTGAATAGAGAGATTAATGCTTCAAAGAAAGGAGGCATCATGAAGGTAAAAACCGAAACCAAAGGATACAATATACAAAAAACCACAGCCTCATAATACACACAATTAAATTATTGTATTGTACTCGTATATCTCTTTATATTTTTTTTTTTATGCTATTAAAGAAAAATGAGTGAGTTCAAGAAAATAATTTAAGGGATTTTTGTATTTATGAGAAACAAAAAAGGGTAAAGTTTTTGATTATAAATGAAAGTAGATTTATTTAAATCTAACAAAACATTCTTCAGAATTGGAATGGGATTTATTGTTGGCTTCTTTTTGTGTGTGTTTATGGGGTTTTTTTGAAGTAATAAATTTCGACAAATCTGTCTTAATCTGCAAAGGTGGGGTTTATTCCCTATATACAAGTATTTGTTTTAGAAAACTTTAAATGAAAAACGAACTTCACACTAAACTTTAACATGAATCCAATTAGTTTTCCAGTAAACTAAGAAAAATATAGCAGCAAACCGCAAAAAAATTTTTTAATGAATGAGTTTCTTGCACAATGAGAATGGAATGTCTATGTACTAGTACAAGTATGTGTATATCTATGTAGTAAGTGTGTGTGTAAGGATTGTAAAGGTGCAACAAAATGAGAAAAAATAGGAGCAAAAATAACAGGCTTCGCATACATTTTCAGTTGTTAATGGTTTGGTGCAGACGAAAAACAAAATTAAAGGTTTTTCCAATTAGGACATGGCATACATTCACTCAAATACATACATATATACATATGTAGATACACACTTTCATAAACATACACTGTGGATATTTGTAATGTTCGTAATTTACCATTGCTGCCACAAAAATGTGAAATGTAAACAAAAACAAGACCGCAGTCAACAGCAATTTATAAAAAATAATTTAAAATATTTACTCGTATGAAAAAATGCTTTAGTTGGATTGAATTAACAATCAGATACCCTTTGCTTTTCTATTATTTTCAAAAAAAGGCAGACAAATATATATAAAAAGTCTTATGGTTCCTTGGAGGAGCAAGATTCCTCCAATCGTTTCTGTCAAGCGCCAACATCTTGATTTTGCTCCAGCTTCTGTTGGTCTTTATCACGTCTGCTTACAGTTTTTTCCTCCAGGTCTGCGCGGTTCTGCCTCTTCGCCGGCTGCCTTGCGGGTTCCAGTCGATTGAGTGATTTCGTTTGATGCTCTCCTTAAAACATGACTAAGCCAGCCCATTTGGTTGGTTTTGACCCACAGATTGGAGGTTGATATGGTATCAGGCCAGAAAATGCGAAGGATTATGCAGAGGCAACGGTTTGTAAATACTTGTATGGCTTAAATATCCGAATATGGTAGATTCCAGGTTTCGCAGCCGTAGAGTAGAGTGGATTTGACATTTGGAAATTTTTAATTTAGTGCATCTTGCTATAATTGAGGAACTCCAGACTGCTTTGAGGGTGCCGAAAGCACTTGAAGGAAGACAAATAAGAATGAGTAATTTCTCTATGTGAATGTAATATTGTAATATTTTAGCAAATTAGAGGAGCACAGTAGTGAATTTTAGCTTCCCATAAAGTGAAAATGGACAAAGAGAATTCATTTACTATGTTATGTACTCAATATACCCTATTGGAGAATTGTAAGGTATACTATATAAAGAATGTGCATATTAAAAAACGTTAAAAAATAAACAATAAATTATTTACTTAATAAGAGACGAGAATATATTGCATTGTATTTACTCCAGTTTTAATGAAGATTTTTTTACCCTTCCATTTGAGTACATATTTAGCTATCAATTTAATTGATTGTACACGTAAAAAATTGATCCTTTTTTCAAAACACAACATACATACTCGTATATCAAATTATTTTATATTTTGTTTTTATTAAAATCACATTATTGACATTGAAAAATCATTGACATTTGTGAAATTCTATAGGATTTGTGTGGAGAATTGCAAAAATTTTATTGTTAAAAAAGACAAAGGAATGTAATAATCGATTTGCTTATAACTTATGGGTTACCATTAAAACATTATCTGTTATTTATTGTATTGATTGAAGTACCATACTTTCAAAGTCGTGAAGTCATTAAGTTCATTTGAAGTCCACACATATTTTTGATTTGCACAATAATATTTGAATTTCAGCCGTACTTCGAAGGTTTACACATGCTATAACATAAAATTACCTTAAAATAGAAGAAACGAGAATTTAGATGGATTTAAAGATCACGTGGCAATTGACCACATTTATAGCGTTGTAAAATTCAGAACGAAACTATCAGAAATCAGATTAGATTTTGCCAATTGTTATGTATTGTAGAGGAATTGTTTAAAGAAATATCAAAATACAATGGAATAAACAATGCCGTTTTTCACAAATCTTGGAAAAAACTTAAAAAATCCATTGAATTAAAAAATATTATTGCATCATTTAAGAGGGAAGTAGTAGTTGATTCGAAAATAGTATAATGTTTAGTATTATAGAAAGATAATGAATGAGATATTCAACAGTTTTTGCAAGAAGTCTTGCTACTAAGCAAATTACCAGGTGTACTTAGGAGTTTAAAATGTCGTTTTTCTTCAAAGAGATATCTCATTTTTATGTCAAACCTGATATGATGTTTTGTAGGTATGATAAAACGCTACAAAACGCGATTTTCGTTTCTTTGTTTACAGGTTCGTAGCATACTTCTTTTCGATGGTTAACATGCCGATATTTGAAGCCAGTAAAGAGCAATGGCGGCAAGCAAATAAAACAAAAGAGCATCGGTAAATTTTCGAATTCTTGCGAAAATTTACTGCAAGGTGGTCTGCGGTACTGCACGTCGTATATATTTCTGAACGCTGGTTTAAACAATTCAAATGTTTTGATTTCAAAGTCGAAATAAAAAAAAAGGTTTGAAGATGTCGAATTGCGATGATTATAATCCAATAAATATTGAATGTCATTCAGAGATTCATGTCGAGCATGTAAAAGATATAAAAGTGTCTGTCACAGAACATGACTTGCTATAACATCAAAATTCTTGAAGCTTACAAATATATGAAAATAATATGAGGCCTCATACAAAAATTAGCCAACCTACTCATTTTTAAACGACTTTGAAGCCATTCCGAATCACAAACATAAAGGGATTATCCCGAGAGATGGTGACCAAAAGCATAGTGAGCGTATAGTCGAGAGTTGGATTTTGACAGTCATCATTCCAACCTGACCAGAGCCCAAACCACAATTCGAATTAAAACAAAGAGTCATTGGGGGAGGGTAGTCTTCCAAAATTCCATGGAGCACCCAATACGAAAGATAAACTTTGAGGTGGAATGCAGCATATATAGAATACAATAATATTTCGAGTATTCTTGTTTTTCAGAAATTGATAGAAAATATGCCTAAAAATGTGTACTGTTATAAAAACTAAGGGCTTATGGACCAAACAAAACGTGCATAATTGAGTCAATACAGGTAGTCTTGGTTTTTTAGTTTTTATTATCTCACTTATTATATATATATTTATTAGTTAAGTGTGTTTGATAATTTTCAGCTAAGACTGATGTCAGAGTGTACGTTATAAGCGATGCTATGCAAGAAGCAATGATATATCGTGCTATAAGCTAGTTTGCTATAAGATGTCAGAGTGAAAGCTTTGAGCGAAGTAAATTGCTTTGCTCGTTTTGATGTTAGTTACTCAGTCTTACAGCGTGATGGATTCGGCTGAAGAGTTCTTTATGTCAAGCGAAACTTAAAATTTTTTCTTCGACTACCACTAATTTTCGACTAAAATTCTATTATGGTAATTTATAATTGTTTGATCCCATAAAACTGGGCGCTTAAATATTTCTGCAATTAAGTTTTCCACGTTAATTTCCATTATTATGTATTAACAATAATTTTACACTGTCCAACTTGCATTTAATGATGTTAGGGGATGCAAAAAGTATGTTTTCCAAGCTATAAACCACTCGCTCGCTTAGCTCTCGTTTTGTAAGCCTCAATTACACTTGGCTAGTTGGCCAGAGAGTTGGTTAATTGCAAGCGAGCTGGCCCAGAATAAACATGTTATCGCTTACTATTATGGCATCGCTTGTAGCTCGGATTATGTCGTGGATCAAAAGCAACTTAAAAATAATTTTATGATTCTTTATTGATGAGTATAAGCTCAAGACTAATATTTTTTTTTAATTAATTATTTCTTTATTTATTGGATCTTCTTTTTCTTTAGAGACTAACAATAAGTAATAGAATCTTTACCTAATTTCTTGTTTATTACTTTTACTTCACCTCCAGTTGGAGGGAATGTATGTACTAAGTGCCCTTATAATTGAAGTTGGACTGGTAGGTCATTTCTCCTAAATCGTGTCTGTGACCTTAGTCGAGTGAGTGCTTTTGCTAATGAATTCCGGTGCGTGTTTAGTTTCTCAGCATAAGTAAGCTTTATTTTGGCTATTTCATTTTTTACTGTTGGTATATTATATGTATATGTAATCGCTCGTATTTAAAAAACCAAGGGGCTCCAGTTATGGTTCTTAATATTTTTGATTGCTCACTTTGAATAACGTCCAGATTAGAGACGCTTGCATTACCCCATAGCTGAGAACCATAGGTCCAGATTGGCTTTATGATGCTGTTATAAAGGAGAACAATATGAAACGACCCAAGAACGCTTCCTTGTGGAACTCCGGCTCTAATTTCGTAGTTTCGTTTTGTCGCACAGCAAACAATCTGTTGCTGACATAACTCTCAAGGACTTTGTGAGTGTTTTTTGGAAGGAATATTTTTATTTTATGTATAAGGCCGTCCAACCAGATTTTATCAAATCGAGAAAAATAGCAGAGCAGTATTCGCGGTGTTCAAATGCTGTACGAATCTCAGAAGTTATGCGGTTCACTTGCTCGATGGTGCTGTGCCCTTTGCGAAATCCAAATTGATGAGAGGGTATAATGTCTAGACTAATATAAAATTGATTTAAATGACTTATTTATACCTTATTTGTGCTGACCTAAGTGGAAGCAATTACAAAATAATAATAATGAAATTGGTTTGTTGACATAGGTGTTAGATATCATTTTAGTATTCATTTATGGCGAGCTACATGTGACAAATTTGCCCGCCACTTTATGCCTTCAGTACTTTGGAAATCCTGAAATTTAATATTCTAGAAAAAATAATAAAGTTAAAAATCATATTGTAACATGAGATTTATTTCAGTTTATGAAAAAAGATACGTTAAATTGTAACCAAACGAAATTAATTTTATAACTTTGTAGAATTTTTGAATTAAATTTCTGTTGTTTATTTGTTTGTTTATTTTTTCAGTGGTAAATATTTTTAATATAATTATATGCTTTTATGTTTGTTGTCTTTAATGTTGTTGTTATTTATATTATGAATTATAAATATTGCTAATTGTTTTGTAAACGAAACTTTAATTAAAACCAAATGTAATGCGATACTTTGTTAAACGCCGCATTCACTCAGTCATTTATTTCCCTTTTTAATTGTATCATAATGAGAAAGGATGGGTATCCTTTTATTGAATTCATCTTCATTACTCATTACATTACTATCCAAAACTCTCTTCCCGTTTGTGTTTGTCTTTTTTTTCACGCAATTCAATTTAGAAGTGTTTATTCCCGGAAAGCTTTAGGCTTTTTATCCAATGAAAAGGACTTCAAAGTGATATCTCCTCCGACCTTATCAGCATATGATGGTTTTGATTTTGTTGTTTTGTTGTCAGACTTCCTTAGCAGTCACTTACAATTATACCACTTAAAAAGATTTTAACGCCTTATGAATGAAAGAATATCAGATGAATAGAAAGGCAGACAGACAGACAGTCACCAAAGTCCTGCTGAGCTCTGTTAATCAACTCAACTCAAGATGACAAGTTATTTCTTTTTCATTTAAGACGAAACCATTTTAAACTCAATTTATTTTCTTTTCTTTTCAATTTTTTCGTTTTTGTTTCTTGTTGGTTTGTTGAACTAGGTAAAATCAATGGAAAGTATACGAAGAACTCTAAACTTGATTTGTCAAGTTACCAATATCAAATCTGTCAGTCCCTCTGTCTGTTTAATGTCCTTTTATGCTCTTGTCTTACTGTGTAACTGTCTGACTGTCTGTCGGTGACATTTGCTACCTTCTATCTACTATCTTTGCAGTACTTTGTCGCTCACCAAACCGAGCTAACAAAAATAATTGAATAAAACCCACACACAAATACCCACAAATACACAGACAGAAAAATGAGAGCTAGAAAAGTTGCCAGGATTTTTGTTTGACTTAATTTCGCTTTTGGCTGCTTACTTTGCTTACTCTGTGTGAGTGTCATCATGCTTCTTCCCCTGGCTTCCCCCAAAACCTTAACCAATAAACAACTTCAAAAGCGCGTACGATCTGGTTTAACTTGTGTTCAAATTGTCAGAACATTTGATTTGGTTTCATGTTGTTCCCTCCTCCTCCCCCTCTTTCTTCTTCTCCATTCCCTTTAAAATTTCATTTCATTGCTATTTTTCAGTGCTTCATCGTCAGTTCATTGAGTAGATAAATTTTCTATTCGATAAATGTGTTTCTTCTTTCTTTACACCGCCTCTTCCACCTTTTAGATATTTTTCTGTTTTTTTTTTGTCATTTTTCGTATTTAATACCCTATTCCATATTGATGAAGTGTTTCTTGGAACATGTTAGCTCAATGGTGAAGTTATTAAGACTCAATAAAAGAGAAAAACATGCTCAAGGTTGCAACATTTTAAAAAAAATTTCATCAGATAATTTCTTCACTTTGATAAAGATACAAAGGAGATTCTGATGCACATGCATTTTATAAAATGATTAATCCATCTAGAATCTTAGTATAGATCTCCGATGAACCTCAAAACCAAATGAATGACAAGAGACGTATGGGCTTTTTACAAGGTCACAGTCTTACTTTCAGTCCATTATCGACAATAACAGAAACGGTGACATAGAAATGGACTGATTGGCGAACTTATTTGTCAGTTCATTTCGATCTCTGAAGCGATAACAGACACTTTGACTGAGACTAAACTGACGGTGTAAAACGCCCATAATTCAGACCATAAGACAAAGCTCTCCCAATGGAAGAAAGTTCTACATATTCTCTAAATATTTGACATTTTCCCATCAAAAGATGTTTGAACTATGGAACGAGTACACTAAAACCAAATATAGTCCCCTCGTTGAAAGCCATCGTCTTCCAACAGGTTAAAGAACCCACTTAAAGAACAGAATGTCCTTTTATTCGTTGTTGTATGCACCCGCCGGAGCAGCTTGTTTTAGTAAAAACGATCCATACAGATCATATCACGTTGGAGTCACCAAATGATGAGTCCAAGGACTTTTGCTTGAACTATTAAAAGCGAAGAATTGATAATATTCTGCATTCAACTTGATCGAGGTTCAACCCCGTGCTGTGCGGGCAGCGAGACCAACACTCTACCTATCATATGCACCACAATTGAACTATTGTATTATGTTATTTTCCATGTACTAAGTAGTGTATTTGATAGTTGAGTATACCTGACTCCATACGATTTGCTCTCCCACTCCTTTATTCAATTTTTGATTTTTTTTTTTTGTTTTTTTATATTTTTCAATATGGTATTTTTTGCCAATTTGTTGCCATCTGTTTGTGCTTTGACATTTCTTTGGCAGTTTTATGCTATTTACCGCCCGCTTTCCATCTTTACACTTGTCCCTTTCATCATTCATTCATTCATTTGCTCATTCCTTCATCGTGTTCATGTTCATTCGTTCATGTTTGTTGCTCATTGTTATTTCTGTTTCTGTTACTGTTGTTAATCTTGTCGATGTACTACTAGTTTTAGATACTTCTTTCGATGTTGTTGTTTGTGTGTTTTGTGTCATGTTCATGCTCATTGAGGAATGTAATGCGGCGTGGAATTTTTTAATTGTGTAGGTGTGGAATCGTGGCTTTAAGCTGCTTTCACTCACTGTTCATTCATATGAGTCCTGGCAGTATATGTATGTGTATGTATGTGTGTGTCCTTTGACTTTTTTCCTTTTTGTTTTTTTAACGGTTCAAATATTATTTGCTTAAGAGGAGAAAACTTACCACGCTTGAATTGTTCAGTTGCAATGGAAAAAGTTTAAAGCGGAAAATAAATGAAACTTTATTTGTATTCGAATAAGCAAACGAGCAAGCGAATGTAAAGAAAAGTAAGGAAAAATTTAAAAATAGTAAAAGCAAATAGGAAAACTATGTCACGTTTCAGAACACAGTATCCAAACCCCCATACATATGGTATAAGTATACATGGCAAGTACAATATTTACAATCTACAATATAATATGGAGATGTGTGTAGGAGTATGTTGAAAGTAGAATGGTTCTTTATGCCTCAATCTATTTTGCATAAATTGAAAAATACTTCAAATAAGTACGCACAAACACACTCAGAAACGCTTATGGTAGACTTAAGCACATACACATGTATATAATCAGAGGGAAAGATACGCGAATGCGCATAATAGGCAAAAGGAATGAATAAATAAGAGCAGGAGGAGCGTTTTTTTTTAATATAATCGAAAAAAAAAATAAAAACTTTTCTAGTAAAGTACAAACGACTATAAGATACTCTTTGTTAAAATACTGAGTACAATTGAAGTTTGTCAATATTGATGATTCGGTTTAATTTAAAATAATTTGTAGTTTTTATGCATCTTAAGTTATAGTAATCACTTGTGTGGCACACTCTCTTCAACAACTCATAACTGTGCTGCGCAATAGATGAAATGTGCGACGCGAAACGGACTGGACATACATATATTAAACAGAACCATGCAAATATATGCATACGCTGATGACATTGCAATAGCAAGTAGAAATAAAAACCTTTTGTGAGATTGAAACGGCAGTAACAAAAATTGGACTGAAAATCAAAGAAGAAAACACCAAATATATGCTCATGTCCACAGCGAAAAACAGACAAACATTAAAAACAATTAAGCTTGGAAAATATCACTTTGAAATAGTAAGCACATTCACATATCTTGGCTACAACTAACAGCAGACAACTCCATGAGCGTAACAATCGACGAAAGAATCCAAGCAGCCAATAGATCATTCGCATTACTTATAAAACTCTTCTAATCAAAACCTCTTAACAGATCCTGAAATCTAACACTGTGGTGCGTGCGACCAGTCTTGTGCTATGGAACTGAAACTTGGACTATGAGCGAAAACGATAAAACAAAATTGCAAATTTTCGAAAGAAAAAATCTCCGAAAAATCTTCGACGCAGTTAAAACTGGACCTGGTGAAAGGAGAATAAGATAGAACGACGAACTTGATCATCTAATTCAAGGCGAAAACGTGATACGATTTATCAAAGCGCAACGCATAAGGTTGCTAGGCCATATAACAAGAATGGACGAATCAAGATGACAAACAAAAATTCTTGGTGCGAAGTTATTCACCCACAAAGCAAGGGGAAGGCCAAGATCAAGATGGATGGACAAACTAAACGAAGACCTAAATAAACACTAACTGGAAATTAATAATTGTTATTAGAAACACTTCGAAATAAAACACATAAAATCATTAAAAAATATCACCGAATTGGCAGTTTGGTAATGTGGCGTTTGTAGTTTGTCATAGTTGGCAACTATTTTCCAAGTTATTGACTCGAGGAGCCTTTGCAGATTTTACATGATCGAAAATATGAAGAAGCAGAATTTTTCTATTCAACTTAATATGGCGATCTATGTAGTTTGAACGACTACAACTTGTATAAGTTAACATCCATTTCTCCGCACCTGGGTAGCGGTACTGCGCAGCATTTACAACAAGCGGTACTGCAGTAGCGTGTTAAGATAAGCATAACTGCAGTTGCGCTTGACAATAAGCGGTACCTCGGCAGCGCAGTCGCTGCTAATATTGTTTATGACTGAGTGGCTGAATAGGTGAAATATTAGTTGATATGATTGAGCCTGAAATTGAATGCTGAAACAAGCGCAACATGCTCTGGCTTCCTTTTCTAATTCCCTGCCAGTAATTTGTAATATCCCAGGAATCAAATGCACATAGAGCAGCAAATTGCTGGAAATTCAGATTCATTAGTTAAATTCCAAATAACCTATGCACATAGTGCAGTCCCCGGAATTTAATTTTTATTTTATATACATAGTATTGAAAATCTTTGTACGATTACCTGAAAACAAATAAAGCAATTACATAGGCATATTTTCCATAGATATTTTTAGGGAACTAATTATGGTAAATTATGTTAGTCTAACATTTTATAATTCTCTCCTTACATCTACTAAGAGGCTTTGATTTAATCTCCACAATATGTCATTATAACAGGCTAATCGGAACCCCAGAGTATCATATTTGTCCGTACAAGTATCACAATTATTTCATTAAGTAGAATCTTGTGACACAAAGATGAATTGAAAAATTGTGCCAAAGAAACATTACAAAGGATTTAGAATATTTGAAGAATTTAAGAAATAAATGGATTTCGCAATAACTCTTAATAGTTTTCTCGAAAAGTGAAAAAAATTTATATCATTCTCTGAACGCTAATCTCAGAAACGACTTAACCTATTTGAATGCTGTTATGACTGGTGTATTGTAGAAAGCTTCATGTACCATTTAACGTTTATTTTATCGAAATCTACCTACTAAATCAAAAGATATTCATATTTTTAATTCTGTTGCCTACTTTTTGGCGGACTTTTCGAATGTTTTCCTATTAAGATGCGGGGCAACATTAAAGATCAGATAATTAGGGAAAAATATTACAAAATACACGTTATTACAAACATATTTCGAATACCACGCGTACGAAGTAAAGGGCGCAGCTAATAAAGAATAAAGTTTGTCATAGTAGATTGATTGATTTTCATTTCACAAAATGTTCATTCTATGATTAACAAAAGATTATGTATAAAGTATACAGAGGAAGCACCGGGAGACTGAGCTTTGCTCGAGTTCAGTGTTTTTCGGAAAGTATTTGTAATTATGAATCACATTTTAAAGTAGTATTGATTATATATAAATATTGTACATCCTATTTTTTTTCAATTTCAATTCTTGCGGTGTTAAGTCTTAAAAGTTGATACTGTTAAGAAATTCTGTTATAAATTCAAGTGCTCCTTCAGTATTGTATATGGCATCTCTGCACAATTTCTTTTTCTCTCTCTTGTACACCTTGATTTGGATTTACCTTTAAGGCTTTCCAAATCTTCTTTTTTTCTAGACCACCACCAGCTATATATAAGGCAAACACAACAAAACAAGATCGGTGGAGCTGTTTCCGAGATACTCGATATATGATGTGCTTGACATAATTATAGGACACTTCTAAAAATTCAATTCTTATACTCTCCAAACGAAAATCGGATTCAACGAAAGCATAGAATGAGAGTGTTAAGAGTAATGTTTGATAGGTAACAGCTGCATTCTATTTTAATGTCATTTAACTGTTAATGTACCGTTAGATTTGTCATGATGCTTGGATTTCGGCCTAGTTGCAGCCTTAACATATTGTAATTATGCGACACATTCTAGAAAGTGCTTTAATAAGTAATGAATATAATATTAATTGAGAAGTATTAAATCTAAGGCCTGAAAATAATGTTCCTTTTATAATGCTTACTAAGAAAATAAGTATCCAACTAAACGAAAATTAAAAAATATAAAATGTCGTATAATTATGTTAAGCACCTTATATGTAAGAATTCCCGGTTTAAATATATTAGATTTCAGTTGCTTATAGTGGCTTTAGAGTGGCTCGTATCATGAAGATTCGGTTTTGTGCTTTACAGTGCTATTTTAGCATCACGAACAGCTGTTTTTTGTTTTGATTATGTATGGTACGCAACAAAAATGAAAGAAGAAGACACCTGACAATCACAAAAAACGACGAAATTACCTAATTGCTGGAAAATTACAAAGGCAACAACACCGTTCAGACTGACCATACGAAAAAACCGAGTCTTAGCATATCAATTCGAATCACATCTACAACAACTACCTCTTAATTTTGTCATTTTACGTCTTCTTTTTGTCAAATAGAACTCCAATCAATAGTCGCATCTTCATAGATTCGAATCTTAGCACACTGCAAAGCCACTATTATTTCACAACCAGAACGATTTGTTTGGTTACACTTAGAACTGAAATGAAATCATTTGATAATTTAAGTGACTTCTTGAGGTGAGTCAAGTCTATAACTAATAGTTCTTTTATTAATAAAAATTCATTTTTAATACTTTTCAATTATTGTTTTGTAGCTGAAAGTATTATAAACTATAAGAAACTTTTTTCTAGGGAGCTATGTCTAGTTAAATATATATACGACTATTTTGAAAAGCTTAAATGAATTAATGACCAAAATTGATCAAGATATCATTAAAAAGTAAGACAATTTGTATGACAAAGTGGTTGAGAATTGAACTTCATAAATTGAATACATTCAGAGAATTCTGCAATTACTTTGATCGATACACAAAATACTTATATTAAAGTCTCTCTAAGTTATTACCATAAGCAAACTCAAGTTCGGTAGGTCGTATTTTACGATTCGATATCGTCTGTATAATATTTCATAAGTTGTTTTTTTAATAATCTCACTACCGAACACACTACTGTATTGAACACCCTACTTGCATAAGTATGTATGTGGTGTGTTAAAAGAAAATAAGAATATCATAATATAATAGTTTCATGAGGTTAAACAGAAATAAACAAATATATATGTATATTCATACACACTCTCATACACTTAGATAAATATGTTATGGACATCTACATATGCATGCATGTACGAGTATGTATGTGATTGTTTCATTTTCCTTTTCAATTTTTCTTGTTGTTGGTGATTTTAGTTATTGCTACCAAACTCAGAAAAGTGAAAATTCTAGTTGCTTCCTTTCATTAGGATATGCATATAAAAACATCTATATACATAGAGTAGATGAAGTCAAATCAGTAGAAACAGAAATAGCAACAGCAACAGTAAAGGCAAAATGAATGTATGCAAGCACGCCCCAAAAAGTATGCTTTAAATAATTTATAAGAATTTAATAAGCAAAAATGTTCTTCGTTCGCTTGCATGAATGAATGAATGGAAGAAAGACGGAAAGAACGAGCGAACGAAAGCAAGGATTTAACAGAAAACACTGTAAGTAAAATTTGTGTTTTTCCTTTTTACCACTAGAATTCTTAAGCAATTTTCTATGGTTTTTCCATAAGCAACCACAAAGTAGAATAGAAAAAGAAAAAAAAAGAAATGAAAACATATAAGTGCCAAAAGCAAACTTTCATTTTGTCATAATTGTTGCTAAATGGCCATGAAAGCATTTAAAAATAATTATATGCAGATGAGGAGGAGGAGGAGATGACAAAGTGAGGAATAACATGAAGACAAGCTTCGTTAGACAATGTAAACACACATACACACTTAGTCACACTTAAGTTTTCCACTCACTCACACTCACAGTAACTTGCTTACTCATGTCTTTCGTAGCCTGGAGTTTCCCTAATGAGTTCAGTAATAAAAGATAAATAAAAAAAGATATTCATCCTCTTGTTCTCATACAATACCTTTCATCTTCCCATATCCAAATGTGACATATATCCTTTTTAGCTTGTGCTAAGCCTTCTAAGCTTTGCTGCTAACCAAACTCAGTCTGGCGTCTCGTTTTCTTTGGTAAATATTTAAAATCTTGAAAACCAAAAGTTAAATACAACTAAATGAGTGTGTGTTTTTCGTTAACATTTCATGTTTTTGTCCTTCACCTCTTTTTCCTTAATCATTGTCCCACTCGAACTCCTGTCCTTAAGTTGTGAGTGACCCCTACTTTGACTACTACTAAACCATTTTAATTATTTATGCACTTACTTGGCCTAATTAGATTTTGGTTGAAAAATTTGCATAAAACACCCTCAAGCCTTTTTCACACTTCGGACACTCGGCAAAGGAGTATCCTTTATGTATCTATGTATAGAGTGTGGTGTGTGCATGTGATTGTATTAGTGTATGAGTATAAATTTAGGTTTTTATGGCCAGTTTAACCGACATCAATCTTGGTCCTTTTTTTTTTTTGTTACGTTTCTGTCTTTAACTTAAGTAATTCTGAAAGGTGTCCTAATTCAGCCATGAATATTTAAGTTAAAAGTCGATAATAAAAGGGAATGAGAAAAATGCCAAAAAAAACTTATACATATCTATATCCTCCTACTTCTACTTCTGTTGTCCTTACAATATGTTCAACAAACATTTATAGTATGGAAATTATATGCATATTGACTTTGTCAATACAAAAAGATACTCATATGCGGTTAATTTGAATAGCTCATAAGATAGTATGATAATAATCTCATTATAGAATCAATTATCATATGTCAATGAATTTCAATGATATATTTGTTGTCTTTTTGTGTTATTATTGTTGTCCTTCTTATTAAAATCGAAGACAATATATTGATGACATGAAATTGCAATTTGGGTTTTCGGATTAATCAAATCAACATCTTAATATGAGACAAAATTTTAAGGGTTACACACAGACATGTTCTTAATCAAATGTTGCCCCTGGCATATGTTTCTCCTTTCCCTCAATCAATTGTTTCTTTGGAAATTGTCTGCAAAGTTCTCCTTACAACTGGGTGTACTCGTATGTGTTATGTTACAAGTTGTAACTTACGCCTAGTGGAACACGCCTCATGCCACATGCCATGCCAAGCAAGCCCAAGTAACCCAAACATTGTCCTTATTGTACAATAGTTCATGGCGGTCACTACCGGAAGCGACATTTGCATTGTCGCCACCATCACCACTACTCTTTGGGGCATCACATGTGTTGCTCGCTCTTGTCTTTTTTGTATGTTCTATGTTAATCCTTCCTCCTTTTTGCCAACCCACTCCCTATCATTGAATTGTAGGGAAAAAGCAAATGCACAAAATCAAATCTTGACACAAAATCCAACATTGTTAAGCACGATTTAGTACACGTTTGTAAACAAGCATACATCCATCCTCCAAACATCTGTGTGTCTTCTGAATAAAATGATCATGATGATGATGATGATGATGATATTTGTATCTGTCTATGTCTCTGTGTTTATCTATATCAGTGTGAATAAATGAAACTGAACCATTGCCATCTTGTAATGAAAAATGTGACAACTGAGGCTATCGATATAGAAGAATTCTGTAACTTGGCAAATAAATGAAGCACAGAAAAAGAAACCAACAAGTTAAGCCAATCGGTTTCTATCTGTAAATCTAAGCACAGCTTCACACTACACAATACATTCACTTGCATAGATACTATTATACAATGCGACAAGTTTTATGCAAAAGTATCTATGTATGTATATCTATAACTGTCGGTTCAGTTCAGTTCGTTTGGCTTTGGCTTGGATCATTCGTAGTACTACGTAACTATTGTTATGATGCATATTGTTGGGTTTAACCAGAGCCAAGTTGAATTGAGTTGCACAAACATTGAAATTTATGCGACAAGTGCCAGATACAAACATTCATTCACTTGCTCAAAGAGATACACATACATATATATATGAAACTGACAAGAAATGACAACAATTCCAATTGCAGTTTGCTGTACTTAAGTTTAATGCTTTTTATGGATTTCTTCTATGTGCCTCAAGCGTATATAATCGCAACATGAAGATGCAACATAAAACCACACCATGCCATGCCATACCATTCCACCCGCATACGTTCAACACTCTTCTGTACTTAGATACAACAAAGTATATTACTACATCCTTTGTATTGTTGTATTTAGAATAAGTGTTGGAATAAAACACTCACACTCACCATTGTCCTGATGTTTTTTCCTACTTGTAGCATTTATCAAGTGTGGCAAGGTCAACTACTTTTAGTATTATTACAATATCATTTTTCTGTTTTGTCGAGTTGCATGTTTATTGTTTGTTTGTTTGTTTGTTGCACTTTGGAGGCAAAGAAATAAGTAAATATTTGCACAAATGTATGTTGAAATGAATAAACTGAGGTTGAGGTTTGGCCTGTAAAGATTGAAATGTGTGAATAAAAAAACCTCAAAAATTTTGTCATTTGCTTTAGTTCTGTTCCATTCAGTTCCACCCACTGGGTGGCTGGTAGTATCTTTGTTTGTGGCTCATCATCAAGTGTGGGTTTTTGCCATATACATGAAAATGAAACTCAAATGATGATGATGTAGCAAAGTTTGGTTTTTGTGGTTTTTGGTAACGTTTCACTAGCAACATCACACAATACTCAACAGCAAGAAACATGAAAAAGTACATACAACAGAATACTACAATATTTACCCAAAGAGATGGAGACACTTGAAAAATGCCATAGACACATATGCACACACATGCAGAGAAGATACTAGCACATACAGAGATAGATATGGCAGTACATTGGAACATTGAAACATTGGTAGACATTTACTTAGTCTATGTGGTTTTCGCCTTGGTCTTGCACGTGACACACGCTTTAGTATTATCTCACTTATGCTTTATTCTATAACCTCAAAAGTGTCCTGAAAATTTATTGTAGACCTTTTGGTTAAAACTACAAACTCAAGATACAATAATATCCATGAACAGCATGCACAGAAGTGTGTGTGCGTGTGTACATATCTTAATTATGCCAGTCAAGTCAAGGCATTTGGGTGTTATCGCCTTTTAGGCACCTAAAAGCCCCAATAAATGAAACTTAATGATTTTAATGAAGTTTATCGAAGAAGTTTTAATTACTTTGCAATGCCGGAAGCTCAATCTACCGTAATAAGAGAATATTTTCTTAATTAAGTAAATTTATAATCATTAAATTAAAAATAGGAAAAAAAATGAAAAATTCTATCACATAAAATATACTCGTACAATAAAAGAGAAAAAAGCAACACAAAATTATAAGATAAAATATTTATAAATTAAAAAAAAAAAAATGAAAATTTGCCAACTTTTCAAAATCTGGCACGACAAAATAATTGCAGAGAAAAGAAAAACACAAACAAGAAAAACGGATAAGGGAAGTGAACGGAAAATGAAAACTTTTTTAATAAAAATCGCATATAAATATCTGTTGCATTGTATCTACTACAAGGCAGCACATGTATCTATCTTTCAGTGTTTCTCTATCCATGTGTTTATATGAAAATAAAATCAAGATAGAGAGAAGAATGAGGAGGGGAAACTAAATAATTTTACTGTTTTTATTACAAAAAGGAAAAAAGCAAAAAAACAAAACGGCAGCGCCAACAGCAACAAGGATAACAAAAAATGACTGCACAACAATAAGAAGAGCATGCCACATAAGAACAACAGCAACTATAACAACAGCAATACTAATGCAGGACAAAAGCATTGAATGAAAGCCAAGAAAAAATATAATAATAACGAACAATAACACACTCATAGAACACATACACTCACACACACACACACACACACAGATACAAATTTAGCTAAGACAGGAAAAAGCAACAGCAGCTAAAGGAAGTACACTGAGCTGAACTGTACTGAAGTAGCGTGTTGCGCGAAACAAATGAATGACCGAACGGACGAGCGAACTGAACGGAAGTGATGAAGATGAGGAAGTGCAAGAGAAGTGTGAATGAATAAAGAATGTTTAAAGGAAGAAGGGAAGAAACAGAATGGAGGAAGAATTGAAGAAAAAAGGTTGAGTTGTTGTGGGTGTAAAATATAGAATAAAACCAAGTGAAACATTGGAAACAACTCAGCGTGAAATATTTACGAGCAAATGAATGTCTGTCTATGTGTTGTCCATTGTCCATTTGTCCATTAAACTGACTGTTCAAGCATTCATGGACCGTCTACCATACTATAAGTTCGTCCATCCATTTGTATATTCATTCATTCATTCATATTCGTGCCAAGTGCCCATTGCACTTGAGGGCGTGGCATTTAAGCACATACCCACGCCCTCACACCCAAACACATTTACATACTCTCCAACACGCACAAAGATACTTATAAAGTTACAACCAAGTCGCGTGTTGGCGCGTACTCATATGTACCTAAGGTAGGCATAGACTGCTTTTATGCTTGACCCGCTTACTAGAATTCGGTTCAACACACACACGCCACTGATAGGAGGTTGGGCTACTACTAGTACATTTTGTATTTAGGAACTTTATTGTTCCTATTTTCTTAGATGAATAGTAAGGTTACTATTAATAAGAAATCAATCTATAAAAATTGCTTTGTGTTAGTCTGCTAAAAACTCAGAAAAATCAAATCCAAAAATAGAAAAAAAATCCAAATTAGCAAGGCGCGCGAGTGAGATGGCAAAACATGACAAGCATTACCATTACTTTGGTCATGTATTAAGCAGTAGTCATGTGCAGTGTATAAAAATAAAAAACAGCGCAAACTGCATTTCATATTTATCTCTTTTCGGAGGAACTTACAGCTTAGCTATCACATTGTCTAATTGACTGATGTAGCGGGTTCCAGGTAGATATCGATGCGGTCTGGCAGGCAGCAAAGTTAATTAACGTTGTTGGGGAGACCTCAAGGCTCATATCGTTTTATGTTGACAGCCAGGCCGCTATCAAGGCTCTGTGATCCACAGCTTCAAGAGCAAAATCATATGAAGTAGAAGCTATTAATTAAGCTCGCCAACACCTTATCACGCTTATCTGGGTGCAAGTCCACTCCGATATTCAAGGTCGTGAGAAGGCGGACCAGTGTGCCAGGATAGGCTCAATCAGTTGCCGATGTTTACAGACAATTGCAGGATATCCTTTCATGCTTGAAAGGGAAAACCAGACACCTAGTAGGTAGGAAGTCGGCAAATTAGATCGCTAGGACCTCTGTCCTTGCTATTAACCAAAGAGAACCTCCGAGCTCCTACACTTCAACAAAAAAAGGATTCGGACGTTGACGGGAGTTATGACGGGTCACTGCACCATCGGGCTGATAGACCACAGGATGCAGGTTCCACATCATGACTTCTGTCGTTGTTGTGAAGTTGAGGAGGAATCGGAGAGCATTCAACACCTCCTCTGTGATTGCTTTGCTCTTCTTAGTAGATGAACCCGGTTTCCCGGAAAACCGTTCTTCCAAGAGTTGGGTAGTTTGGTAAAATGTCCTTTGGGGAACCTTGCTCCGTTAGTAGACTCCTTAGGTTGGTTTTAGAGAATGAAGGTAATCTCTGTGACCAACATAGGACAGTAGTGGATTACCTCTCACCACTCACAATTCCCATACCCTTCCATCACAATGGGATTCTGGGTGCACTCGCGAACAATCGCGAGCGGCCTGCATAACCTTATCTTACCTTCTATCAGTTAATATGGGCACCATAGAGCATCAAACGCTACCCAAATAATGTGGAAGTATTTGTAAATTCTTTAAAATCCTGCAAATTTGGCAAATATGTTTACTGTCTATGGCTATCTTTACATTCGTGTTTTCATACTCATCATACTTAAGCATTCTTTCATGCATGCATTCACCTACTCACCCATATAATCGTTTACTCATTCACCTCATTTCAACCAACCCACTCATATAATCTGTCACTCACTCATATACCATTATACTCACCTATATATGTATATACCTCGTATCTATCTACTCCATTTTTCCATTTCATCTAAATCACTCACTCATTCACTTACTAAGCTGCGTTTAAAAATGCGCTCTCGCTTCAAACTACTTTCAGTTGTGTGGCATTGAGTTGAGTCGAATTGAGTCAAGTTGAATTGAGTTTAGCTCAGGCTAAGCTGAGTTTAAGTTTTTCTTTTCTCTATTGAGCCTCCCCTAGCAAGGTGTTAAATGTGAGTGTTTGCGTGTATTATCCTTACATATAACAATAAAAATAAGAAGAGCAAATACTAACAACAATAAAAATAACATTTTTAGTGGCTTTTTCCTTTGGGTTCAAATGGATTTTTATTTTATTGTATTTTTCTTGAAAATCTTGTTAAATTGTAAATTGCATAGCAAAGCAACAAACAATAATTTATTGTTCTTATTATTTATTATTATTGTTGTTGTTGTTGTTTGTGGTGTTGGTGTTGATGTTGTATTTATAAATAACTTTTATATACGATTTTTTTATGGGCTAAACAATTACATTTTTCATTATAAAGTTAAATTAAAAGTAAAAGAAGGTAAATTTAATCTTTTATTATGATTTTTGCACACTTTAATCATTTATGTTAATAAATAATCATTTTAAATTTAATTGGACAAAATCCAATTCATTTACCATAAGATATTCTACGAGTATAGTATAAATAATAAAGGCATAGAAGAATGGCCAGTAGAGAAATGTTTACCATAAGTTTTAACAAAACAGAAAAGTGACCATCAACATATGTGTAGCTGTCATAGTGAGTTTGCTTTATTGTTTATATTTTAGAATAAATGAATTTCTATTTGATGTGTATAACTATTATTTATTTAACATACAACGAACAACAATAAGAATTCTATGAAATACGAGTATAAACAATTTAGAATTTTAGCTTCCGGCTAAAATGTTTGCATTGTGTGTGTCTGAATGAAATTTGAAATTATTTTCAATTTTACATACAAAGATATGCACACACAAGGAAAGAAAAATACAATTTAGTGATGAGTATTTATATCACGAAGAGAACTATGATTATTGTCACATATAGTAAGATATTTATAGATAAGTTGAGTACTTAATTGTAAAGTAAAATAATGAAGTAATAATAGTATAATAAATGTAAATAAAAATCATTTTAAATTATTTTAATAGATACTTGTTTCAAGTTCATTGATTAAAGATACGTATGCAATAAGAGATTTTATCTTGGATAACTGAAAGCAATTTAAATATTGTAATCCAATGTATTCTTTAAATATGATTTAATTTAATGTCAAACAACCGAATGGGCTTTATACATTTGTTTCATCATAATTTAGACATTTACGTGAGATAAATAAAAGATAAACATGACATATAAAAAATATTACGAGATCGTTGGGGTGAAGCCTTTTCAAACGACTGCGGATTGTGTTGCGTGTAAGACATCTTGCCAGAGGATTAGGGTACTTTAGCAAACGATCATTGTATCGGCAGCTGAAAAAATTTATTTCCTCAATCACCGTAGGCATCTCAAGGTGTAGTATAGTGTTTCTAACATACCTTGGTGCATCAGTTATGCGTCGTAGGGCTTTAATTTGAGTTCTTGCAACATTTTGATGATATATGGTGCCCCACATATGAATGCCGTATCGCTAAACTGGGGCCACAACATGTTTATAAATCGTCAACTTGTTGTTTAGTGACAGTTTACTTTTCGCACGCATTAGCCAATCTAATTTCTTTATCTTTTGATAACAGCATGCAGTGACTCTCGTCACATGAGTGCGCCAAGTAAGGCGCTTATCCAGGATCAAACCTAGGTATCGAATATGATCCTCCTGAGGAATGATTCTAGAGTCATACGAAATAACTGGACAAGTGTCACGCCTCATTGTGTCAATATTGACAAAGTGAAAAACTTTAGTTCACAGCAAGGCGTATCAAGCATACTCATTTCAAAATATTCGTGCCTCTATAGAGTTACGAAAGTGTTAGATAACGATAGATACCTACTAGAAGACGTAGATGGGTTTCAGCAAACGCAAACCGCACAAGGATATTTGGGCAGTCGCCAACATTAAACTATGGATGACAAAAAACGCAAATTAAACTGACACAACCATACCATACAAATCTGGTGCGAAAGATGAACATGATACACATAATTTAGCAATAGGAAACGTACAAGTTGACATGATGAAGAAGTCAAATCAAAAGACCATACATACAACACAAAATGTTATAAGCACATCTAATTATAATTAATGTGATAAATATCCAAATCACATACATGTACTATGTATAGAAAAAGACAAAAGTGTGAATAAGTGAAAATAGTCAGGATCAAGAGCATCTCTCTCTTGTCGTAAGCACGTCTCTATTGTTATTGTAAGTTATAGTATAAGTAATTATAAGTACTTAATTGTATACCTGAAGTTAAGTGAAGAGAACTAAATAAAATAAGACCATGAACTGACTACAAGATTATTTGAAGATTCTTATCAAAATTTCAAAAAAAAAAAATGCGTATAAAACTGGCATGATATCATTAAAATGATAATGGATGCAAATGCGTAAGCTTATGACATTACGATATGGTCTAAGATCGGAGGAAGCCATAAAGTAGGCAATCAACAATGATATCCACGCCAAGCTTAAAGCTGAAGAAAAGTTAGCATCTAATCGTAATTGTTATGTCCAAACCTTAGATTGCACCATGATTGGTGTCAAACAATTTGGATACAGACTTCAGGATTCGTTTTGAAGAGGACAAGTTGTCATTTATCGCATGCTGCTGTGTACTCAATAATAAATCGAGATTGATATTCTGCAGCATAGGTTAGTGTTCGTTTTTGATTTGTTTCTGTTATGAACAGATTGCGCTTGGCGCTCCACTACTTCAATTATACTGTTAAGGAGGTCATAGTTCTCGAAAGCAACAATTAAACATAGAGCCAGCATATAATCGAAATGTCACTAAGAAGTCAAAACTAAGATTACTTTTCAGATTGATTGAAAGAAATGTTATAAGCAGGGTTTGTATTGCTTGCTCCATAGCAGCAATAGCAACAGAAAATATACTTTGCTCTTGGTCCTGCTCTCATGTTGTGAAGCACAAAGCAAAGAGCACTTGACAGAACTCCAAAAAAATACTATATATAGTCGGAGCAATTGCAAAAAAAAATTGGACAATCAGAAGCAGAGAAAATGAAAGAGTTTTGTGTGCTATTGCTCCGGCTACTGCTTTTGATGCTCCTGCTACTTCACTGCTCCCGTAGCAATTGTTCATGCTCCGAATAGCATTCTACGTTATTTTTTAGTAGGGTTTCCAAGTAATTATAATTGTCGATTTTAGGGATTTTTGACTAACTTTAGCGGTAAATATTTCTGAGAGTTGTCAGCCACGCTTTCGTAACAAACATGCAAGCTTTGAATTTTATATTTTTGCTTTAACTGTTTCTTTTTATAGCCTATAAGCCTATAAGGACTATACATATTTGAATAGTTACAAAATATAAATTAATTTTCATTAATTAAATTAATATTAATTAAATATAAAAGTTTCATTTTGTAGTTGATTCTATATTGATTCTGGGAAAGAAACTACCATACAATATTGTTATTTGGTTCTCTGACATGGTAGAGTAAATAACAATGCCATGCTAAGATTAAATTTAATTAAATAAGATCTTTTGTAAAACGAACCCATGCGACTCTTTTGCTAAAAAAATTTACCAATTAAGCATGGCAAGAAACAAACTAATCAAAGTCATCATGCAATTGATTAAACATTGAGTACAATTTGATAGAATTTTATTACTTCAAGCATTTGTAAGTATTACGATTAATAAGAATAAATGCATACTTATTTAAGAAGAATTTTCATCAAAAGGGTTGCATTTTTATTGCATATTTACAATACTCTTCCGCTTGGTGTGTCACTTCTACAATGAATGGCATTGAGTTTTGTCATTGATAACAATGTCAATGGATAAATCTATCAATCACTGATCATTCTTATTGATAATCTTTTCCAACAAATCTATAACTTTTGATTCCAACAACAAGAGTATTGACATTGGACATCAGGAAAATCAACTATGTATACGAGTAATAGTGGCATAGACTAAACATCGAACTAATCTCCTAAACATAACTAAACAATTACAATTAGTCAAATATCATTTAAAATTATAGTACGATTGTGTTACAATGAAATTATTGATAAAGAAATAATTGGAAAATTTAGTAAAAATTAAATTTTATTGTTTTGAGGTTCTTCCATCACTAAAAATGTTTGCAATCAAAATGATTATGGTAAAAATAACAATGTTCTGAAATGATAAATGGCAACAAACACAAACATACCACAACATACATATAAACATTCTTTCACTCATACATTTACATAGATGCTTATGCATAATATAACGCAGAATTAAATAATTCAATTAGTTTTCATAAGCGAACAAAAACCTACAACATAAATGAATGAATACGTGAATGAATGTCAGTGTAAATGAATGAATGAATGCAAAAATGAATGAATAAATGACTGAGTGAATAAATGGTTGAATGAATAGAAAACTTTGCCAAGCAAAATCTCTGAAGCCACTGAATGAGATTTTATAAAATATATATAAGTAAAAGTATAAAAGAAAAATAAGTTGGCATTCCAATGAAAGATTGAAATTCGTCGAAATAAAAGGCGTAAATGTAAATTTATGAGTTTGTTTTGTAAATACAAATAACGATGAAGACAATGATGATGGTGATGCTGGTGATGCTGGCGCTTTTGATGATAATCATCATCATCATTACAATGTTCATGACAAATTGTAAGAATAAATTGAAAGAAGAATACAAGATTTTTCAGGGGACATAAGTAACTACGTACATACTTAGTAGTAGTGTGTAAATGTGACCCCTATGAATGTGAATGTGACATTGAATGCTTGTGGCAACAAAAGATATAAATTGTGTCAGATATTCATTCATAGTAGAAAATATGCGGAAATTGTGCGACTTCAATATGTTTTTCATCGTCATCCTCATTTTGCTCTTCATCTTTATCTTTATTCAGTCATTGCTTTGACTTTTTCTTTAACACTTTGCACAAATTTGAATTGGAAAATGTTGCAAGGTGATGAAAAACATGAGACTGAATGAATACGACAACAACCGCATGAGATGAAATGTTGATGATGCTGATGATGATGTCAGTGGTGATGTTGAGACTTAGGATGAAAATGATGAGGGCGGGCATAGGTCATGATGATGACGACTACAGTGTGCTTCTTGTATGAGAAAATGTATGATGAGTTGATGAGGTGTTGACATAGGTGGCTATGAGAATGATGAGCAGTCAAACAAGTGCTAACTGTTCACCAGAGAATATGGCCAAGGATAAGTGACAGGCAGGCAAGACAGTTAGTCATATAGTCAGACAGCTATAGAAGATAATGTCGATTGTGAGAGCATACGTGAGACACGTGAGCAGTGAGCGACTTTGAAATATGGCAGCCTAAAGATTTTTCCCCACTTAATGTCTTCATTCTTTTTTTGTATATTTCATGGCTTCCTAGCAATGGCATCCGTTCTAAAATCACTAACACAACGTTGCTGATAATAATGATGATGTTGGTGCTTTGCTTATGCTGTTGATAAATGATGAACTGTCTTCAGTTCTGAACTTGGATGGATGTTCAAATTGATGTTGAAATAAGCTGATTCTGGGCTCTAAACATTCCCAAGAGAATTGTCAATTAAAGTTCGTTTGTGGCCAAAAATTTAAAATATACGAAAAGCAATAGATAAACTCATATTTTTTGGGATTTTTTTAGTATCCATGTATTAATGTATCTTTGTGAGTGATTGAAGTGTTCAAGAGCAAATTAAGGATTCTTTTTTTCTGTTTGTTAATAAAATGGCAATGGCTTGTGCAATGCTTCAGTTGTTTCTGTGTATTTTATGTCAAAAAACATATGAATATATAGTTTTTTTTTATTACTAGGTTTTATTATTGAAAACACATCACGCGTATGCAACATTTACATATTTTATTTATTTTTTATTTATACCATTTTTCTTTTTTTTTTTTGCACTTGTCCTTTGTCGATTGTCAAACGCAACACACGCATATTTATCTCTATGTTTTCTCATACATTTATCATTTTTTCATGTGTTATTCACATGACATGCGGTGGTGTTATTCAACATTTCGATATTTTAAACATTTCATATTCATACTTCATTCACAAATTACGAAAAATCAAACTTGAATAAAAAAAAATTACATATTTATTTTGTCATTGGGAAAAAAATAAATGCTACGAGTATTTGAACCACAAGCGAACATTTATTCAATTAAATTTCTTTTTCCAAAAGTGAAATTGAAATTAAAACAAAATAAAATAAAATAAATAAACAATAAAATAAAATATTTTCTGCGTTAATTGTATAATGTGTAAAAAATTGGAAAAATCCAAAGAGACGTATGCGCAATGTTAATTAATTTATCATGTATTATTATTGGAAATCAAAAGAAAATAAATAAAATATTGTAAATTTGTAAAAAATTGGTGAAAAACTGAGACAAAATATTGTTTTTTAGAGAAGGCAACATTTTGTATTGGATAAACTTAAATATTGAAGAATTCTGTTTATTTTAATGGGAGGACTTTCTAATTGGTCTAAACTTATTATGATTCGTGATATCACTTTGATCATTGCAATACTTTTGAGAGGAATGGACATACATCACTTGGAAGATACGCGGAAGTCACTTCGAGTCCTTTAAAAACAGAAGTAGTATTTTTATTATTTCTCTATTTAAGATCTATTTGGATTATATATTCACTAAAATTACTGACAGAATGTATCTAAACTAGTACTGAAATGAAAATTAGGCTAGTGCTAAACTGAATTTTTGACTTTAATACTAGGCAGCGACATACAAAGGATAGAAAAACTTTTAAATTAGGTTGAGACTTCACTTGCGCAACAGATATTGACTAGATCAGATGCAAATCATTTCGGTAAAATATCGCCGACAAGTTCGGTGGCAAATCAACTATTCTTTCTTATGAGAAGATGTATTTTATTCAAACGTATTGTAAGTGGGCACTATTTTCTCTTAATTTCTTAGTGACTAGTTATTGCCTATGACTACTTTAAACTTGTAAGTTGAACATTGTGAAACATTGTTATCATATCAATCATTTCTCTTCTACTTCCAATCTTATTAAATCGCAAATATATAGTTTTTAATGAATCTTGCTTGGGTAATCACTTATAAATCTTTACACATTGTAAAGGAGTATTTTGTATTCAATATAAAGTTTGGAAAGAGAACCCGTCAGCCAGTTTAGCAGAAGTGTCTTTCTTCTAATTTGTTGACGTTTTGTTTTGATGTGCTCTTCCACAAGACTAGCTAAGAAAAGTGTGGCATAGGAGAATTTCTTGAAAAAAGATAACTGGTGAACAATCATCTCAAAATAAATGTAATGTGCTTCAAATTTATTAACAGTGAAGTTCCAGATTGAAATTATGGTCACGAACTTATGTTTTTGTAAAAGATTAAAGGACATAGGTAATGCTTTTAAGTTTATAAATGTCCTGTGTTAAATGGCATTACAATCCAATTTTCCAACGAAGCGATCTATCTAGGGGTTATCCTTGATAAAAAGCCAACGTGGAACCCACATCTTAATAAGGTTACAAAAAAGGCTACAAGAGAATTCTTTGCTTGCACTAGACTTTTTGGTAAAACCTGGGGTCTAAATCCCAAAATGACCTACTGGACATTCACTACGGTCATTAGACCAATAGTCACGTATGCTACCATTGCATGGTGGCCTAAAGTCAAACAAAGAAATGCAGTAAATATACTAAGATTAAGACTTGTTTGTGTCAGTATCATAGGGGCTATGAAAACGTGTCCCACTGACGCACTAGGGGTGCTCTTATACATCCCACCATTACCTATCCTAATAGAAAATAAAGCTACTATTAGCGCCTTGAGACTGGAAGGTATTGCCATACACTCGGATAGTCAAGCGGCCTTAAAAGCCCTACAGTCGGTCACTTTCACCTCAAAAATGGCATATGACTGCCTAAACTTGTTAAATGAACTGGGTAACTTTAATACTGTTGTATTAGGATGGATACCGGGACATGAAGGTCATGAAGGCAATGAAAAGGCCGACTACTTGGCTAAATAAGGGGCGATCATGCCCTTTTTCGGTCCTGAGCCTCTCGAAAAGCCACAAAAACGAAACAATTAGGAAACTTGAGGAAAAGAAATTTCTAAAACACTGGGTGAACTCCACTGGACAACGGGTATCTCGAATAAGCTTCTCTCACTCAGTAGAGAAGACTTACGCATTTTGACTGGATACTTCACGGGTCATTCTAACCTTAGCTATCATCAAAATAAGTTAGGTCTTTCCGACATTGACGTATGCCGATTTTGTGAAATGGATAAAAAAAGTTCAGAGCATATACTCTGCAAATGTCCTGCACTCGGTAGACAAAGACTTCCACACAAATTGTGGAACAACAAACCCCAAGTAATGTTAAGATACATCAAAAGTCTAAACATATAGGGTTTCTTTAAAATAAGGCCATGACAATAGATCTTATTGGTCGCTGTGCTTTTCGAGCCCGTTATTATTATTAAGTTTATAGAGAAAACAAGTAGTTAGTTCTTATTAAGAGATTGTAAGACCACAGATCAGTGCTTGTAGTTTTCAAAGCTTTCAATTAAGTAACATTGCTCCAGAACTCCATGCTTCTTACGTTAGGCGAACTTATGTGCAGGAATAAGTATTCTTTCATTTCGAACTGGCAATACTTTTTGGGGAAATACTCTTTTGAGAATTCCCGAGATAATAGTCAGCAAGCTGATAAAATAAATGATTAACAAATGTTAGCTATAAACTGAGAAATATGTTTGTTTGGTTAATTCTTACAAACATATATCATAGGGTTGTAAGTTATTATTTTTTTTTTGTATCTATGTATCATGTTTATGTTTGCATTTTCTTTCAATTTTTTGTTAAAGATTTAAAGATTTTAGTAAGATTTATCAATTAAATTGTAGGAATCATCGGACATAACTAGAAAAGAGTCCCTTAAACAATAAATTTGATATTTCTTGATTAAAAATGAGGAAATTGGCCATGCAGTAAAAATTGATAGAGTCGCCTTTTATGCTTTAAATAAACCAAACATGACTATTTCACAAAATTTCCATTTGGTTTTGCTTAAGACAGTCACACATAGAGGGACAATAATAACAGATAGACAAATAGGTAAGCAAATAAACATGGCTAATTTCGACAAATTGAACATAAATATATTAACACTTTATGAAGTCTCCGAGATCTTTTTGTAATTTATTACAAAATTTTATATCAATTTTTTTTTTTTTTTTTCATTTTGCGAAAGGTGTAAAAAGAACAAGCACTTAAAGGAAATTACAAATTTAAGTGAATTCAGATATTTACTCATATTCACATGTTCTACACTCAAACTTCCTTCCAAATCTATGCATGCATGCATGCATTCATGTTTATTTATTGTATACGAGTATGTAATTGAAGTGCAAAAACGGAAACGGAAATGCCAATGAAAACATGACGTAAAAAACCAAATAAATACACACACCCATACTAAATCAGACTTATACATGTGTACATACACTCAAACACTCACATGGTAAAAAAAGAAAATTAATAGCTAAAAATGTTTCACCAGAAAAAAAAGCGAAACGGATATGAAAGTATCTAACAGATACTCATACAACATTGCCTAGTAAAATGAAAAAACACAAACAAAATATTGTACTACTACTATATATTTTTCTGTTAGTTGGACAGCAGTAACTGGAAAAACACATCAATTTCAATTTAGAACGAAACTTTAATGTCCTTTTTATTAGTATTACATAAATTCTGTTTAAGCATCTGATTGATCCTATTAAATATAAATAAATTCTACACATAATTGTTCCTTGATTTTGGGTAAATTATTGCTTAATGTATAAATTGTTTAAATGTTTATGGATAACTTAAGGAATCGAACCAGAGAATTTGTTAAATTTAAACTATGAATTCTTGTTAAGATTAGGAATATTTTTGTAAAATTTTTACTCTTCTTTTTATTAACTCAATTAAATACAGGGTGGACCAAAAGTTCGTTTACATTTCAAACGATAATTTAAAAGAAACCAGTTATGTGAGATAAAAACTGTTTGTTTATTATAAAAGTACATAATAGGGATTTTATTTTTTAAAAATGACATCACATATGGAATCCTTGTCTATTTTGACACTGCTGCAATCTGGAGCAGAAATTTTTTGATGCTTCAATTTAGGATTAGTGTCACTCTATTTAAATGAAAGTGTGCCTCGTCTGAGAAAAAAATGTTCTTAAAGCAGGTGAACCTCTGTAACATTTCGTTTGCAAATTGGAGCCTGTGAGCGTGATCTTGAGGCTTTAATTCCTGTACCATTTGGATTTTGTACGGATGTAAATATAATAGTTATCAACAAATATCATTTTAGGGAGTAGGACTGTTGATCTATGTAATCATACAATTTACAGCTTATATTTGTTGTGTCTTTATTGCAAATTTTGACATCAAATTCCATTGTATATGACATTTTTCATCTCTAATGATACATGTGTTATTTCACTGTTTGCTAGATGCCCTTTGTCTTGAGGCTGAGCCCTGTTTAAGCCCTTTAATCTTGTATTTTATTACTGCGCTGCTTAAAAAAAATTTGAAGACTTATTGTAACTTCATTTGCAATTAAAATGCTAACATGCTTCAACTAGACTTGTGACTTGGTTAACAAACGCTAACAAGAATGATTGCAAGGCAGCTTTACTATTCTATGAACAATCATATTACTATGCACTATCATCACTGTATTTCCATTGCCCTGCATGTCATAGCAGCAATGGTGTCACAAAATAATGTAAGCAATAATTTTTCATAAATAAATATTAGCATAACAAATTTTCTATTTATATAATATACAAACTGTGTTTTTGTCTGTAGTGTATCAAAAGTTAGTAGATTCACTTAAATCGGATGCAAAATAAAAAGTTTTCTGTTGAGCTACCCAAATATCAAAAAAAAAAAACAAAACGAAGCGGAACAAAAAATCACTGAACACAACAGATAAACTTTCATACACAAATACAAAAAAGAAAAAAAGAAAAGGATTCCCAAAAATTTTGATAAATGAAAATGGAACTTTTGAACCATGTAGCAAATCATCGAAATACATTCGTAACGAAGTGTACATCAGCTTGGGTTAAAATGTTGATTACAATTCGATGAAATATACGATTTATTCGACTTTCGTTTAGAAAATAGTGCTATGTCAGTGTAGCAAAATATTTCTTCGACTATGCATGAAAATATTCAACTTGCGAAACATTTTAGAATTCGATTTTAGTATTTAATGAATACGAGTATAAGATTGTATGAATTTAATGAAATATTTTTGTTCTTGAAAATTAATATTTTTTTTTTTGTAAATATCATAACAAGAATTTCTGTTTATTGGACTGTTTCAGGGATATTTTAAGTCCTTGGTTTAAAATAACCAAAAAATAAACAAAGTGTGAGAAATGCTCAGCATCATTTAACAAATATAAATTTCCCAAGTATGTTTTCAATGACTTTAGTTATGAATTTGTCTGTTGTCAATAACAAGAATAATGGCATGTCGAATCAATGCTAACATGTATAGAGCGTAATGATTTTTTAAGTGATGAGTGTTCAGAGATTGAGAATGTTGATGACAAATAAAAACACAAAAATCCCACAACATCTAATTTAAAATTTATGCTATGTGAGTAACGTTCTAATGTCTTACATGCATATAAAAAATTGATAGATAAATATGAAAAGTACCTCTTGACCTCTTCGGTCAAATAGATAAGTCAGAAAAGCAAGATAATGAAGTCATAATGTATTTATTAGTAGAATCAGTAAAATAGTCTGTAAAGTCACTACCGTTCGTATTGGAAATCAATTCAAGTAGATCTGATATATTCGATGTCCATTTCGTAACTGATATAACAAAGAGACTTCAATGGTTCTACATGATGGACGCTGCCTGGTGCTAATTCAATTGTTTTATAAGAAATTGTTTAGTAATCTTTTTATTTTTAATTTTTTTTATTTATTAAAATTATTTATAATACACTTACATCTATGTATAAAAATATAAAATCGTAAGCCTCTTTGTGTCTCTGCACGCTAATCTCACAAACGGCTTAATCTTATTTATGCTGATTTTCGAATGTTTTCCTCTTTTGCAGCGCAGCAACATTAAACAGTGGATGATTAGGAAAATAGTTAACAAGATACACAATTCGTATACCACACGCGTACGAAGTCGTGGGCACAGCTAGCACTAAATAATACTATAACTAATTATATATTAGTCGAGGCCTTCAGCTCTACTTTAACACTTATAGTATACATTATTATAATAATGTACACTATTTTTTATTTATTTTTTTATTCATTATTATTGTAAATTTAATTTTTTTATAAAGTTATATACATATTTTCTCTATATTATCAGATGACACTGTTGATAAGTATGTTGAAGGTAAAAAGTCTAGAAGATGGGCATTCCTGATACTCTCCAGTTTAGGCAAAGTATCCAAAATGTGTATGGTCGATAAATATTGTCCACATAGAGGACAAGAAGGCTTGGTGTCACCGGTGAGCAGGTGGGTATGGGTTAAACTGCTGTGTTCAATCCGAAGGCGGACAAATAGGCGGCATTTTGAACGAGAGCAATTTGCAGGGTAGCGGAACTTAGCCAGATTTGGGTTAAAAGTCTTGGATAGTCTGCACTGGCTGGTTGCCCAGTTGTCCTAGCCGCAAGATAGGGGTAGATAGCTTTTTTTATGTCCTTTTCGCCGGAGGGAATGACAGTGATGGTGGGATACATAGCCATTGATTTTGCTACAGCGTCAGCCAATTCGTTCCCGATGATATTTTTTTCTTTCTTTTTATGTTTGAATTACAAAGAAGCAAACAAAATTGAATTGGTACGAAATGAAGTTTTCTAAACCCTTCAATTTTTGTCTATTTAGGTACTATGTAAGAACTACAGATACAGCATGTTTTAACAGTTCAGTTTGAATGCATAATATGAATTGTTTTTGCAAACAGGTGTTCTTTTCTGATGAAAAAAAAATCAATTTGGATGAACCTGTGGATTTCGCAGCTATTGGAGAGATTCAGCGTAGGAACCCCTCATATTTTCCAAGAGAAATTTTGGTTGAGGGTCTGTAATGATTTGGGGCGTCTTTTTGAAAAGTGATATTCTGAAATAGAGTCTCCTTCCATTTCTAAAATATTATAGGGAACGTCTCTAGATTTACGTGCATGATAATACAAGAATCAACACAGTCGCCAGACGATATTATTTTTGGAAGCACTTAAATTCAATTGAAAACCTCTGGGGCATTCTTACCAGGCGTATGTATGCCAACAATAAAAAATTTGAGAGTAGTCATTTTGCACGAATGGCTCAAGTTAGACAAAGAACTCTTAGCAAGTTTGGTTAACTCGATGAAAAAGAAATTGTTTGAATTAGAAAAGGCACACGGTGGTCTTATTTTTTGTAGAAAAAAAACATTCAAATGCATATCTTAAGTCAAACCAACGAAATAGCCTTAAATAGTCTAAGTGTCATATAAATATGTCCAGCTTAAAAGTCCACCTTTTTGTTTTCTTGCTATAGTTGGAAAAAAGAGTGAAAAACAAAAACCCCAAAATGATAAAACAATGATGTTTCAAATGTAAAAATTTTTAAAAATCAAATCAAAGATATTGACCGCACCTTAGGTCAAGGCATTTTAGGCATTTACTTTTTACTATTGTAAATACAAACAATGATATTGTGATAATGTTTTCTTTTCAATTTGAATATATTGAGATTATCATTCTGATAGAATTACATACAATAAGTTCATAATGTTAGCAATAGAACGACGCTTTCCCCACTATTTCTTACCATTGGATTCATTTGTATATCTTTGTATGTACATTCATTGTTTTTTTAGTTCTATATACAAAACTATTTTCTTTAGATTCAATACTAAACCTAAGTAAACTGCTTCAATAAATCTAGCCAATTATTTACAAATGGACAATGTATTTATAAATCCACACTTTATCTCGAAACAATTAAAAGAGATTAAATTGTGAGATTATAAACTTTTTGTGCTACTGAATTCATTGTCATATAATACAATAATTACACGTATTAGGATAAGGAATATTTTAGCTGTCAGTAGCAGGATTGTGAGTAAGCACAGTTAATATTAAGATTCTTACAGAGTATGATTAGTGAGATTAATAAACATGTCTATGATCTATGATGTCTAGTAGCAATAAGGACTTCAAGTTTGCAATAAATTTAACTATGCAAGTATTAGTTTGTGTCTCCAATAAACGGCAAAATGAAAAAGAAATGAACCATTTGCTTTGTTCATTTTTCAAAAACCTCGACACATTATGAAGGCACAAAGAGGGAGGAAAGTGAACAGAATTATCAATTGTTCGTTCCACAATTACCTTAAAATCAATTATTTCTTCAATAGGAACAACATCAATAACAACCACCATAGAAATTCCGTAAATACACTGATTAACTACAATAATTCAAAAGAAAACTGAAAGCAACAACTACAACAACAGTTGCAGCAAAAGAAAACAGTGACACTAAAAAGTGCCCTTTCATCTAACTTATAATTTGTTTAAGTTCAATATTACCTGCTTATTATCAGACATGACTTTAACCACCAAGCAGTATGAATCACTGGTCCAAAACTGTTTCGTGGCTTGTCCCTTTGGAATCAGCAGTAGTTCCACTTCTATCACTTTTACACGCTAAAAACCGCCGAACTTAACATGGCGATAGCATTGGCAGTAGTCATTGCCACCGCCTGCATTACCGTTCACCAGTCATGTCATCAGTCCTGCATTATTCTCTTATTAATAACGCGACACCAATTTAATGAGAGTAAACCTCTCATTTTTTCCCACATGCTGGTTCGCTTTTGCATTACCTTTGACTGGTGAATGCAATACCCACCAGTAATGCGAAAAGGGGCTAATGACTTAGTATAGAAACGCGCACATGCTGGTTCTCTTCTGCATTGAAAAGAGTATCTAAACGGGGACTTTTACCACCAAGTATACTGCAGGGCAATTTTTGCTTCATTAATCTTTAAATAATTAAAATTCTCTTCTTGGCATAGTTATAGTCTTTTCTTTTGTAGTTTTCCCATTAGTATGCTAACTTAAATACCGTGACATCTGTAACAATTTTTTCACATAAAACTCCGTCGATAATGGATTTGATATTTTCTGCAATTAACTTGAATTCTTCAATTATACTTTCTTTTTTAAAATAAAAGCTTGGATTTCGCAATTGCAGTAGTAGTTTCCGTTGGCCTTAGCTTCGCAGTGTCTTCAACGAATTGCATCTCTGTACTGATAATTTCTTGTTGTATAGCTTCTGGTATTTCATTTGCTAAGACTAGTTTTGTTATGGGAAAACTAAATAGAGCATTGGTAGCATTGGTTTTTCTGGTTGTTCACTAAAATCACTAAATATTTCTTCATTTTCTATGGCTTGTTGTAGCTGAGTTGTGTGTGTCTATGCTAATTCATGAGTTACGTTTACTTTTTGAATATTTATTGCATCACTGTCTTTGCTTGGCTTTAATGACTCATAAATTGACGTTTCACCAATAGATTGTTTAAATCTGTTGGACTTGTCTGTACTCACATTTTCCTTGTGTTCTTGCGTATTTTGTACGGTATGTAGAGAGATTGAGTATCTGATAGTGGTAAGCGCTTAGTTTCACTAAATTCTAGGTTTGCATTTATTTAATTAGTTGTAAATTTATTTTCAAAGAAGTTTATGATATCTAATAAGTTTTACTTGAGAAACTTATTAATTTTGTAAATAATAAATACAAGACTATAAAACGTTACATATGTGCATAGTTTAATACAATAAACATTAAGACATCTGAACATATATATATGTGAAAGTATTCATGAAATACAATATTCATTGCCTATATATTATGCATATATATTATGTATATTTATTATTTTGATTTAAAAATTTAAGCATAGAAAAACAATGAAATTATAATTTATTACAAAAATAAATTTACAATCATTAGCAGTATCTTTTAAACCAATATTCTATTAAATCAAATGTGATTTCTTGTTTTGTTTTACAAAATTAAAATTAAATTGAAATTATTTTGTATTGTTGTTTCATACAATATAATATCCAAAACCACTGCAAAATTAGTTGCAATATAATACTATGTCATGTGGTGGCATCCATAGAATAGAATGGTAACCACTGAACACAAAATCAATGGTGGTAAAATTACAATATCCGAACAGTTGTGCGGTATCAATGACTGCGGATTCTGGCTTTTTATGGGCATACAGACTACAGCATACATAGTCTTACAGATAAATAGATGATTTACCACAAACACATAAATACACCTAAACATGTACAATAATAAAATATACAATATTTTACTATGTAAAATATCGTATAACAAACACAGGATGGCAGTCAGGCATTAAGGTATTGAACGCTGAGATATAATGTGATGAGATGAGATGAGAAGAGATGGCAACGACACACGTATTTATTTATAGCAATTTTTCAGATGGAAATTTGCAGTCAAGGAACGGTATAAAATAAATTAGTTAAAAATCTATTTATGTGGAAAATTTATAACGACGCGTCAATATTGCTATCGTTGTTCATGATACCAGTATAGTAAAACAATCTACAAATGTTAGTCCGTGTGTGTGTATTTGTCAGTGTTTGTGTTAAATGTAACCACTAATAGATGTTTCACACAAAGACACGCACGTAAAGGACATGAAACGGTGAGTGATATAAAACAAGGGAAGAAAAAAAATAATGAAAATTGTGGTCTCATCAAAGTTTGGATACACTTCACGTATTTTAGGGTTGGTCTCCAATATACTACTTGTATGGATACTTTAAAGTATTTAAAATTATTTATACGCAATTGTTTGTTTTTAGGATTATTGATAAATTTGCTTATCAGAGAGAATAGAAGTTTCCTTAGAACTTAAACCAATCAACCGTCTTTGGCATATTCTAACGAAAAATATAACATACTACAACTTGCATTTGATTGACTGATTGACTATTGTGGCTACATATGTCTGTAAGTATTTCAATTCTTAGATCATACTAGAGAGCTGCTTGGTTACATTCAAAATGGCTTTTGACTGTCTCAAATTCAATTCATTCAAATGGAACGATGGGATATGAAATTATATGAGTTAAGTATTCATTCAACCAAAGCAAAATGATACAAAAATTTTGAGTGCTGTTTATCTATTCTACCTGTTCAATTAAAGTATTCTCTTATTATTATATATAATGTTTTTTCGATATTTACATGGAGAAATATCATTTTATTTTATCAAGGTTTGAAGCGACAACACATGGTTTTCCTGTAATTAAGTTTTTGCATCTTAAAACTTGTACCAGCTGTTTTTCTGTTGGCCCATCATTATCATTCATTATGAATACGTTGTCATAATTCCTTTGCTCTCATTTACTATGTCAAGTTTTTTAGGTGCCGAGAACTGAAGTAATTTATTTGTGGGTGGGAAAAGAAAATGTGCTATTTTATGAAATTTTCGAAAATAAGTTTCATTAGCATAACAATTGCATTGTTGTCTGTATGGTATTGTCAAAATATATCAGGATTCTTTGATAGTTATGATAGTTTGTGGCGGTCTTGACTTGCTTGGCAGATCTCAAGAAACTTTTTGTCCCTATAAAATTAAGGCTTCTATCAAATCTTGCAGATCAAATACATGAACTTCTCCTGGCCTTTCATAATACCCAAGTTGAATTGCAATTTTATCGAACCAAGCAAACTGAGTGTACTTAATTTGTCAAATATATTTTCGGATAACTCAGTACTAACTCATAACTTACTCAACCAAACGGAACGAAATACCTATTCATATCCATTCGCTTCGTTTTGGATAAGTAAAACAGAAATACTATGTTGTCTGAAACACTCAATCACTCATGACTAAAGGCTTCTTTCACTTAAATTTTTGAGTGGTTACAGTACCATTCTGAGAGACGACTAATTTGAGTAGAACCAAGCATCACTCTAGTTCGCACTCCATTAAACAGTTTTCATTGTTTTATGTAAAGGGAAAATTGAAAATAATACTTACATATCTCTGAATCTCTGTCTGATAATGATTGTCATTGTTTCATGTATAGAAACCACTGCTGGGTTGTGCCAATATGAGGATATTTTATGGCATTGCTTTGAAATCTATAAAACCAACTCACATTTCAGTAATCAATTTTTTATGGTGGTTGTGGTTGAATTCAATTGTATTTTAACTTAGAAAACAGAAGACTATAATAATTTTTCTCAATATCTGATCAACTATAAAATGATCACACTTTATGGGTACCTAATGCACAATTCTATATGTCACAAACATCAGACTCAAGTGTTGAACACTGAGATTAGAATACTGCTGTGAAGTGTACAAAAAAAAAAAGAAAAAAAACTGAAAAGAGAAAGGAAAAGATCGTCGTTGCATGTAAAACTTTCATGATACTCATTATTTACATTCGATTGAAAGTTAAACGTGCGAATAGCTTAATACACACACACACACACGCAAGCACACACAAACATACTCACTTCCATAGTACCAGTATAATATATAAATGTATTAGTGTTGCATGAGTAGATATGTGTATTTGTTAAGCAACAAACTGCAAACAAACTCATATCCTGTGAGATCCTTGTTAAACATGTATAAATACAATTTTTCATGTTTATGTATTTGTATATATGTGTCTACTACTATGTGTATGTATGTGTCCTAGCACGTAAGCAAAGGATAAAGTTTATACATGCGAACATTTATGTTCATTCATTCGTTCGCTCCTACGTTCATTCGCTTAAAAACCTAGTCAAAAGTGGATTACGTTTCGATATTTGTGGATTAGTTAAAACTTGTTTCTGACATTCGGTTTGGTCTTGCTTTCATACTAAACGTGTTTTCTGTTTTTTTATGTGTGTGCGAATAGATATTTTGTTTTTTATCCTTAATGAGTTAACGATTAATTTTCATTTGAACAGAAAAAGATATTTTATAGCCTTGGATTAAAGTGGCTTAGTATTGCAACCCACCATCCTCATGATGTGGCAAAGACCTTTAATCCAATAAGCAGTTTTTGCAACAACTATAATAACATCAACATCAACATCAACAACAATAATAATAATAACAAAAAAAAAACTATATTAAGAAAGAAACCCAAGAGAACGACATACACATGAATACCAAGCAACAATAAAGAAAAATATGCTAAAGATTTCCTTGCTTTCCTTAAATTTAGTTGCCTTAAGTTTTTCCTTTATTTTTTTGGATTTATTTCTGATTTTTATATGTTTTTTCTCTATCAAATTTTCTTAATAAAATTGAGGCAAAAACTAATGTACTAGAAAGCGATATTTTTATTACGCATACGCACTGTGGTGATGGTGAACAATAATCAACTGACATCAACAAAGAATAATTCTTCTTTTCATTTATGGAAGGACGTGCCAATCATAAAATTGCCATAAAGTAAATATCGAAGTGAATGGGAAGAAAAGGACATTAAATTACAAAATAAAAAGGAAAAATATTTAAAGAATATAACAAAAAGTCAATTTTACGAGCGCAAAATGCGAGTATCTATTATCCAAAAGGTATGAATGCATACCAAAATATTTTCTGGATGCCTTCAAAGGTAAGCAAAATCAACAGCAAAACAATAAAATCCCAAAGACGAAGAATTAATGAAAAACAATCCTTTCATCAAAAATATATACGAGTATGTGTGCGAGGACCATGAGTCCAAGAAACTTACCGTCGTCCCATCATAGCCATTCGTTAGCAGTTGTATATCAATTTCAATATCCATGTTCACATTGGCAGCAGCTGCTGCTGCTGCAGCGGTTGTCAACTGCAATGGCAAATGATCAACCAAAAGGAGTCCAGATGTGTTGCTGTGATTGTTGTTGCTGCTACTAATACTGTTGATTAAGCTACTGTTGTTGCTGCTGATGCTGCTGCTGATGTTGTTGGTCATGTTGCTAAACTCACCATGACTATAAGTTTGGCTTTGGTTGGTGTGATTGTTGCTACTGCTCCTGCCTCCATCTTCATCACCATCAAGTCTCATAATGCTTGCCATATTTGTGACATTGACTGCTGCTGCTGCAATACTGGTAAAGGTTGTTGTGGTTGTCGCTGCAATGGCAGCAGCCAAAGCAGCTAATTTTGTTGTTGTTGTTGTTGTCGTTGATGTTTTTGGTGTGGTGGTGGTCATTTTTGTTGGTTTTTGGTTTCTATGCCTTGCTAATGTCATATCTTTTCTTTTTTTTCCTCACACGGATTGTTTTGTCATAAAAATCCAAAAAAAAAACCAATGGAATGTACTAGTTGGTATCTGAAGGATCCGGAAGTCAGGAGCTAGTGCAGGGAATCTCAGGTGGGTGGATGTGCAAAACAATGAGACAAATTGTGTTTGCTTTGATTTTAGGTTTATAATACTTTCAGTTTTTTTCAAGTGTTGTTTTTAGTTTTTTTTTAATAGTCTTCTTCTCCCTGAAGAAGTCTCTTTTGAATTTATAATTTTGGAAATTTTAAATAATTTTTCAAAACATTTTCTATATTTTTCATTTATTTATTTGTTGATTGCACTTTATTTTATTTCATTTATCATTTTCATGTTTTGTTTCTTTTTCACTTTTGTTATAAGAATGAATAATTTTTAGTTTGGTAAATCATTTCTTTTAATCATTTTTTCAAAAATTCTTTGTTTTTTTTTTTTAGTAGATTATTTGTTCTTCTTTAAGGAATAAAACTGAAAAAAAATTAGGAATAAAAGAAGCTGAAAGCCATAGCAGTTAAACAATAAATTAAGGAAATGGAAAAACCAATTTTTATTAAAGTGACACACAAGTACGCTAGTAGGTAGGATTTGAAGACTTAAAGAACCAATTGTATAAGAAGGCAAAGGACAAAGTCGTTTAAAAATGCTTATCTGGCCTTACTTTGTTATTTTCTAACTAGGTGAACAACTTTTTGACGAATGAGCTATCTTCACACTACTTAATCCGCCATTACATCCGGAATTTGAGAATAAAGGCTGAAAAAATGAGAATTCCTGGTGTAATGGCGGTATTATTGTGTCGTTACTCCTTCCTACAATATTGGGAAACATTATTCTTCTTATTATTCTGTTTACTATTTTTTATTTCAATACTTAAGTTAAATCTTCTTCCTTTGACTTCGATTATCCCGATCGTTTATAATTCCTTATAAATTTTTTATATTGGACTTGTGAACTTTCTTTTCTAACAGTGTTTCTGTTGCTTTATTTTCTCTTTCCTAAATTGCGGAGGAAGTTTGGAACCTAATCTTTTATTTATGTATTCTCACAAAGATTTCGTCCCCTGGTTCGTACTGACTGCTTAAAGAGTAATCGTCCAATATTCTCTTGTCTTATCCTTTCAAAGTGTTCTCTTCAGGTTTTGCATTCATATGGCCACCGTCGTAGAGTGCACAGAAGAATTAAATTCATTGGCAGCCATTTATGTAGTACAAGAAAGTATTTTTCAACGTAGTAATAAAAAAATTCTGTATTCTTTCAATTCATTTGAAATTTAAAGACTTTAATCATTTTTTTTTAACTTAGAAATTTAAATATACACTGTGGCCATGTCAATGTCGGATAATGATAACATTCTGGTTGCTTGCTATGCAGATGACACTGCCATTCTTGCGAATTCATCATCTCCCGTTGAATCAATATGATATATGCAGAGATTTAACGCCTGGACCAAGCATTGATACATTGCCATAAATGCTTCCAAATCAGCTAAATGTTGATGCTTGTCCAGTAATAAAACTTCACTGTAGCATCATCATCGATACCTTGGTCTGACTCTGGACAAGCGTCTAACTTGGCGCGCCCATGTAAAATATAACACTGCGTGTTGCTATAAAAAAAATGATAAAAATGGACTGACTGTTGCGCTCTAAAAGCAAACTCTGGATCAACAACAAACTACTTATATACAAACAAATAGTGGCACCCGTCTGACTATATGGCATCAAAATTTGAGGGACAACTGTTCATACAACATAACGAAAATTCCAGTAATGCAAAATAAAGCCCTGTGACGTATAACGGGCTCACAATGGTTCGTCAGAAATTGAACCTAACATTGGAACATGAAAATACCAACGACCAAATCAATTTCATTAGCAGTCATTATAAAGATTGATGGCTTCAACAGCCAACCCCCTAGCAAGAGCCCTAATACAGAACAGAACTCCACGACAGTTAAAACAACTTCACCCCAGCGACCTTCTCAAAAGGAGTTTCTTTCCCTAGATATCAATTTCTTTTAAGCACAAATGACTATTCCCAAAAATGATGTTGAAAACTCTTTCGGTTGATTTGACGTTGAACAAAAAATTTAAATCACAATACAAATGATTTTTTCAGAATTTTTAAGAAAAATATTCAGGCATGTGCCAGAAATCTCTTTCAATCTAATAACAATTCTCTGGTGACAGATATCTCTTTTAATGGTTTTCAAATCTCTGAATACTGCTTGATAAAATTGTCCCTTATTTGAAGTTATAAAAAAATGAAATACTGACAACCGTAGCTAACAGTTTTCTTTGGTAATCTGCATTTAAAGAATTCAACATTTCTCTTTAAGTATAAATTTGCATTTTAAACATCTAAGTTTGAAAAATGAAATCTCTGCGTCATCTAACATAGCTACAGAGGAATGGAAATCAAACGGCATTAAAACCGTCTTATAGAGTTTGTAACTACTGTTGTTGATATAAGTATTACATTAGGGAAATATAAAAGGTGTTCAATGGAATCTAGTCCCTTTTAGAAATTGAGGTTTCATGGTATTTTCATTCCCTGATAACTGAATGCAATGATCTTTTCTTTGACAGAAAATTTAGATTTTGTACACAAAACTTTTGCATATGTCAAGTTGGAGATTTAAGCCTTTAATAAAGTAATTCAAAATTGCATTCCAAAATTTTATTAAGCATCACAATTCATTATAAATTCTATATATTGTGCAGACCTAAGTCTCTTCTAATAGGTTGTTCAGTTGCCTTTTCTCAAAATATTAAATAAGCATCAATAATGAACATATTTGGCTGCTTTGTTTGTCATTTTTCTATCACAAACTTTACACAACTTAATTCTTGTCTTAGTTACTTTTTTCTTTAAATTGATAAATCAAACAGGTATGTCACAGAAATCTCTTTCAACCCCATATCAATCTAATTACAATTCTCTGATGCCAGAAATCTCTGACGTTTATAAATTTGGTTTGGTTTAATTGTCTCTTATTGGAAGTTATACAAATGGCTTATTGTTTTCTTTGGTAATCTGCATTAAAAGAATTCAACATTTCACTTTCACTTTAAGTATAAATTTGCTTTTTAAACATTTAAGTTCGAAAAATGAAATCTCTGCATCGTCTAGCATAACTACAGAGAAATTGAAACCATCTTCGATTTCTGGTTCATGCCTGATTATTATTAATTTGCCTTTACCAAGATCAAGATTCATTTCATTATTCATCATTCAGGCTGCACTTTGAAACAAATGTCCAAAAGATACAAGATAAAATATTAGGCACAAAAACTAATATTAACATAAGAAAATATCATAATGCACAACAATTGTTCTGTTCTGTTCAGTACTTTGCATAAGTACTAAATGCCCTGCTGGTGTTATTAAGCACTGACCTTTTCCTAGTCAAAATTGTTTAAGGTTTTCCCAATTTTCCTTACTTTTTTTTTCTTATCCATTAAATTAAGCAAAATTTAATCAAAACTCATTTATTAATTGTTTTGCTATTAAAATTTAGAATCTTTTAATTTAGCTAATTGATTTTTAAAATTAAAATTCAAAATAGAAAATTGTTGCCAATTGATGTTGCAATTTTGATTCCATTAAAAATGCTTTTCTTTTAATCATGAAACTGAATAAATTTTAATGTTCAAAGTAAATTTATTTTTTTCTTAAGAATTTGCATTATTTTCTCACAGTTTTAAGAAATAAAATGTTAATGATTTCTTAAGAATTTCATTTTCTTTCAATTAACTTGAATTTCAGCTTTAAAATCTTTAACAGTTTTTCCATTTCCAAGAAAGAAATGTTTAAAAGTCAACTAGAATTTCTTCAGAATTCCATCAGAAAACATATTTTATTTAAATAAAAATAATATTTTTTAACTTTTCTTATGTCATGCATTAAAAATTGGAATCTTTTGTAATAAGAAATTTATTGTTAAATTACAAACGCATTCATCAAAATCTTTGATATTTTTAAAATCTTTCACTGCAATAACAATGTGATTCCATTGGTCTTTGTTCTTTTCATCAATCAATCGAGATTATTATTTCATATTTAATTTATTGATCTTCTGATCTTTCATTTACATAACGAAGGATTAAGTTGATGTTTTTAGATAAGACACAAACTAAACACAAACACTTCTACTAGAATTCACTCACAAAATAAAACCGTTTCTCAATTTCGATCCTTATTATTACTGTATTGTATTGTATTGTATTTCTTGATCCGATTTGTGGTGCACAAGACGAAAGCTTTAAATTGACTAAATTTTGAATTTCATCGTTCAAAGTCAATTTCTTTATGATTTCAAAACGAAAAACAATATACCGACAATGGCAACGACAACGCAACGGAACGGAACGCTCGCAACAAAACGACGAATCGAATCGAAATGTTTGCAATCTAAGAAATCACATCACATCACATTGCACAGGACATCACATCATAGTACTAAAACACTGTGTGTGTGTGGAACCGAAGTTTCTTTTACGTTATCGTTTCGTTCATCGAACGAAGGTACGAAGTGCGTGCCTCGGATGCGTGTTTCGCTTATTCGTTGCCAGTTCGCCTAAGAGTATGCAACAAATTTTGAAGCGACGCCGTACACGACTGATTGTGGCTTGAGCATCGCCTACGATAGAAGCCAAGCAATGAATCAACCAACGAAGCAACCTACCAACCAAGCAACAAACCAACCAACAAAATTCAACAGGATATAGTATGTTGTTCACGATATAGGCGAAATATGTGCGCTGCGCAGTTCAACACAATACTCGAAAGCTTTTGCCGGCGAGGAGTCTTTCATGGTATGCCGTCACCTGTTGTACCTCGCACGGCATGCAAATGGTCGAGCAGAATTGTTAACGAATATAGTTCAGTGTGGCACTAGAACGTGGTTTGCCAAGAGTATGATAGCGTTTTGAGAGCGATTTTAAACGTCAGCGCGTTTTCAGTGCGATTTTACAATATCACAGTAAATCATCTATTCTAGGGCAATGTTATTTCTACACTGAGCACTGAATACTGAAACATAAATAAAGAGATTCGAGCATATGAAATGGAAATCTTAAAGGTCTTTCATGGCATTACTACAATTCATTGTTGCACAATTGATTAATCTGTGGCAACAACAAGCAATAAATCACTCGCCAGCGACAAATTGAATAATACGAGTACGCCTCAAAAACCATTTGACTTAGTAGACTTGAGAACGACGGCAGCAATTTAGTCATTAAATAGTATTATTACTTTATTATATTTTGGCACATGTTAAACCTAAACCTAGTTAAGCAGTCAATTGCACTAGAATCTCATAGAATATTGTAGTATATCGGGAACTATATTTCAACATTTCTCAATTCCGCACATTCTGACGTACCCAAGTTATATGCTTGGCTACATCACAGTAAATGACAAATTCACGTAAATTACACGTTCGCTGGTCCGTCAATTGCCCAGCGGAGACAATGGCACGCAACACCCAAACATTATTGTAGTTAAGCATCAGACCACCACCAGAGTCACCCATGCAGGGACCAGATCCATCTTTATTGCCAGCACACAGCGTGCGATTCGATGTGAGATCTTTGACTTGCAACGAACGCAAACAATCAGCTTCGTTGACAATCTCAGCGTCAATCATTTTGGGCAAATTAGTCACAAGAGCTCCATTTTCATCGCCACCCCAACCGGCTACGAAACCCTTCTGTCTAGCCGGCAATTGTAGTGGGTAAGTCTCACTCCAGAGACAAATTGGTTGTATGAAAGTTGTAAACCTGCAAATGACATTTTAAATTTACAAAAAATCAAACTTCTACTGTGCCACTCATTCTCACTTACTCAACAGGCACCTGCAGGTGCACAAGCGCCAGATCTGCATCGGGGTAGATGTTTGTATTATATTGTGGATGCGACAAAAGTTCTGCAACTTCACGAGCTGCTATACCATCCTCACTGTAGTCATCTAGATTATGCCTGCCCAAATAGACGAGCACACGATTTGCTGTCAAACTGGTCAACTTAAAACAATGTGCTGCCGTAATGACTGTACGCCTTGAAATTAAGGATCCACCACATATGAATTTCAGACCGGCACTGGTTTGCTTTTGATAGATAGCTGTCAGCCAGGGGAATTGGCCACGTGCCAATACACTGCCCATGTGTATAAAGGGTACAATGGAATTTCCCTCACGGCCGCAAGTGTTAAATACATTATTTGAAGTTGTCTGAGGCTGAACACGACTAACTGCTGCTGATGGTGGTGGTGGTGGTTGTGATTGTTGTGCTGGCAGTGCTACTGTTTGTATCACTTGAGTTGGTGCTGGTGCTGGTGCTGGAGTTGGTGTTGCTAATGTTGTTGTTGTTGGTGGTGGAGCAACATTTGGACGAGTTACCCGAGGCCGAGAATTCATATCGAAAAATGGATTCGTATTACTAAATGGACGCTCACTTTGTTTTGGTTGCTGCGTTGTACGCCTATTTGGATTAAAGTAAAAAAATTCCGTAGTAGAACCAATGCCATTAAATGATGGATTTGCACTTGGAGTGAATACAATTGTGGTAGAACGTAATGTGTGCATTAGATTTATCATTGTACTGGGTGGTGGATCTGTAAATACATATTCTTTATGAAATCCATATATTTAATATCTTTAATACTAAATGAAACTTACACTCTCTACCGGAACATATGAGTTCCCCATTAAGTTCTAAAGAAATGAGTTTTGGCAATACACCCTGAGTAGGAAAATCCACACGATATCGTATGGGATTACCGACACGTAGATTTTCCTTTGTGACTTCTTCATCATCGAACAGAGTTAAACTTCCATAGTAGTTCTGGAAAAAACAAAAGACAGCAATTAGTCAATTAATATGTGATTAAAACGAATGTGTCCATCAACAACCAAATTTAATATTACAACACCTAATAAATGCTTATTTGAGTCCATTCTAACACTTTAGTTTTCTCAGTCAATTGAATGGAACTCATTGTTCTTCAAGAAACAATCAATATTTGTACCTCTTTTAATACCAATACCACAATAGACAATAGACTCCCTTTTTGCTGTTAAAAATATTCTACACAACCTTGTCCTTACTTACTAGCTACTAATAAGTTTAACCAGCGAAACACATAATCATCGGCATTTTGTATTATCCATTCAAGGTATTACTCATTGCATGTGTATATTATAAATTTTAATTTTTATATTGTTCTACATAAAATAGTTTTTGAAAAAAATGTATCATCACATCTAGGTGACTTCGAAAGTTGTCTGAAGGTAGGATAGATCGTTATTCGTATTCAAAGAAAATAAAGCTAAAAACTGTGACTGATGATTTTGGGTGTAATTTGGATGAAATTAAAGAACTAAGTGCCTTATGTTTACTATTTAGTTATATTATGCTTCTCTTTAAAAAAGTTTTACGTTTTTTAACGTATCATTGTATAATAATAACTATAAGTTTCTAGTCCATATCCATCATTCATGATCCTAACAAATAACAAACTCATAAAAAATAAAAGTGCAACTCAAACGTGCCACTCAAACTGTTCTTTACTGATAATCAAACTGTAACAGAGAGAATATAGTGTTGTTTAGAAAGGAAGGTTGCTTGCAACCCGGAGAAGTGTGAAGAGTATTACATCTTTGGCATAGTCAATGATAGCCTTCTTTCTGGTTTTAAGTGTCCAATAATAATTTGATAGAGTCTGAGATCCAGGGTTCTACATAATATTAAGAAATGACCTCCTGCCCCATACTATCTGCTTTTTAAATCTTAGTTTATCGATTGCCATTTCAACATTTAAGAAACGGGCGAACTCTTAAAACTATATTCTATTATAGCTTTATAATTAAGCGTACTAGCTTTCGAAAAATGACTGAAGCAATGGAAAATAGAAGGAAACTTTCCCTTAGTAACATTCGACGGCTCCACTATACCATAAAATGATAAATTAAATACCTTGAGGTGCATCTGAAAGACTTACTGGCACCTTTGACCTTTGTCAGGTGCCTGAAAAGGTTTGGACCTTCTATTGTACATAAGTAGATTAGATTTGATTTTAAAATTTAGATGACGTATGTACATTCATGTTAACAATGCCAATTTTTAGGGATTTTCAAATGGCAATCCCAGAATTTAATTTTTCCAAATTTACATACTCGAAATATTTTCAAAAACATATTGAATTTTTCTTTTCAAAAATTCAATTTTTCTTTTCAAAAATTCAATAGCATCATTAAGGGTGGGGCAGCTATTGGTTCGATTTTGATTTGGTCATTAAATTGACAAAACTGAATGAGCATCTGCAACGCTAATATTGTAAATACAAAATACATACGATGTAGTAATTACTTTAATGAATTAATAAACATTTAATGGTATATTGTTACACATCACAAATACGAGGGGTACTATGTATATTTCGGGATTTGGTAACACTAATGTCAATAGCTAAAATCTGGCAACACCATAATAAAGTTTGACATTTTTTAGCATAAACGTGCTCATAACGATTTGATGTACAAGTGCTGTTTGTTTCGTTTACAGTGAGTTAAGAAAATCAATTTGCACAAAAAAAGGAAATTTCAAGAGAAGGTTTTCGTTGGATATTTTTTCACAACTTTCGACGTAGATTATCTCAACAAGAATGTGTCGCTGAACTCAGTTCTTTGTATGGCGATAAAGTACCACAGTATATTGCTGGTATTGAGAATACAATCGTGGTCGTATTTTGGTCGCCGACGAATTCAGTAAAGTTCGTCCAAAATCGGTTTTTGTGCCACAAAACATCGATGCAGTGCATGAACTGATAATGCAAGATCGTCATGTGACATATCGTGAGATAGAGGCATCCTTGCTCATTAGTTCCACTTCAATACATTCGATTTTGCATGAACACTTAACACTTAAAAAAAATTTGCAGTCGTTGGATACCTCATAATTTATCAATATCTCAAAAAAAAGCTCGCGTCGATTGGTGTAAGGAAATGTTTAAAAAGTTCAACCGTGGTGCTTCAAAAGACGTGTATAAAATCGTGACAGGTGACGAAACATGGATATATGCGTATGAAACGGAAACAAAACAGCAATCGACCGTAGGGGTGTTCCAAGACAAGCCAAATGGAACAAAAGTTGTTCGCGCCCGAAGCACTGCGAGGCAAATGTTCGCCTGTTTCTTCGGCCGAATGGATCATGTGGCCACTGTTCCGCTTGAGAAACATAGGACGGTCAATTCTGAGTGGTACACGACAATGCAAAAGTGCATTGATCATCATGGTGAATATTTTGAAAAACAATAAAGCCGTTTTCATTTAAAACTGTTTGCTATTCCCGAAATATAAATAGTACCCGTCGTACATACGAGATGAACTAAACATTTCGCTTTACAATTCACATGGAGTTAAAAAAATATTTATAAGTACTTATACAAGTAGGTATAAGTCATTATCAATTAGCGTCTTTTTAGACAATAATGCTTCTCAAACTGTAATCAGCAATAACAATGTCAATTTTTGTTGAAAAGAGATATTGGTAATGATAAGAAAACAGCTCAGCGTAAACACAAGAAGAATTTAATTTAATTTATTCAATTCGAAGTTAATTGAAGGGATAAAACTTTGTATGAACCCAAATTAATCAGATAATGAGTTATGAATTTATAAAAAAAAATGTCTAAATTCAAATGAATTTCAGAACGCTGTCAATATCGAATGAACTTTGTACCTCTTCTTTCGCATTCATATTCTGGTGATTAATTTGAAAACTGAAAAATATACTACACTATTGCTGTATAGAAAAAATTGTAGGCTATGTAACTGAAGCTTGTTCTCAGAGTTTATTTTAAAAACTTAATGTATTTATGGTAAATTTTATTTTTTTAAATAACTTGAAGTAATTAAAACCCATTTTGAACTGATTCATTTCTGAAGAAAGCAATATGAGACACTCAAACTAGTAGACAGATGACAGACGTGTGGAGTTTTTACTATTTTGTAAACCGGTAAATCCAATAGAACGGTACCCGGTACCCGCAAATTTTGTACACGATATTGTTAGTTATTATTTGTCAAGTTTTATTTATTATATTATTTGTTTTTTATGTATCTGACCACAACAACAATAACATCATTTGGAATAATAAATAATATAATTAAATATGAATAAAAACATTTAATAAAAAACCAATAAAACGAATATCCAACACGCTTAACACGCGAGTCGAAATATGAGAATAAATGTGAGATTTTTTAAATTGTTTGGTTAATCAGTTAATCAGGTTTTTGTATTTTATTGCTATGTATGATTGTTGGTGATATTGTTGTCACCATGAAGCTTATCAGGTGTATGTGGTAGTAGTATAAGGTATCACATTAATTGACGCTCGATCTTTTGATCTCCTACTGTGCAATGCGCAAACAGTTTAAGAATGTTGTTTGCTTTACTGATTCTCAAGATACTCTCTCTTACTCTCCTTCTATCTCTTTTACTCATAAGTAAATAATTAATAGTTTTGTTATAGTACTACCTACTAGTTGCTTCGATTTAAACTGCATAATATAAAACTTGTTTTGTTTTGTTTTGTTATTTTTCTCTCCCTCTCTCTTGTTAATTTCTGTGTGCATTGTTTCTATTTGTTTACATATGTATGCACTACTGCAATCTACAAGTACTTGAGAATTTATATTGTAAATAAATCAAAGCTTTATCAATTTATAATTGTATGTATTTGCAAAAATGTGGGAAATTCTAAGACCACTAAAGCATACGCATGTCTCAGTTGCACTGATAAGAAGCAAACCAAAAAAAAAAACCTAAAATGGTGACGATGATGATGCTGTCTAAGTTAATAAGCTGGAATAACAACAACTGTATATGAGTGTAGTCCCTCTCTCTCTCTCTCTCTTTTAAACTCAAATAAATCATTGTCTTGTTAGATAATTCGATTCATTTTTTAATTGGACTCCACTCAAGTTGAAACGCGTCTTGTATCATTTGATTTCCTATAGCCCTTCCTCGCCTCGCCTCATCTCATCTCATCACTTGACATCTTTACCAATTCATTTCTAATTCCTATTCCCATTCAAAGTTGACAGCTACAAATGATGTTTGACAGTTTTTATATGTAATTTTTATAATGAAATGAATAAATTTATTAAAAGAAATCATTATATCTTATATACTCGTACAATACTATGATTGTTTTTTTGGTTGTTTTTGCAACGTAAAATCCCATTTTAGTTATAAAATTATGAGAGGTCCATTAAAGATATGGCTATGGATAAGCAGCAAAAAAACACAATTATGACGAAGCACTGAGATACATACATACTGAGATATTTACATAGTGTATGCTTTATAAAAAAAGTACAAGAAACTGGTTCTTCCAAACTTCTTTATTTTTAAAGTTTTTTCTTTCTTTTTTTCTTCAATTTTATTCTTTGGGTATTTTATTATTCAAGTGTTTTGTCCTCATTGTTGTACACATTGTACACACTCATGTGATTCACCAGAAAATATACGCAAAACTTACCGATTCTACTGGATAACGCTGTGAGAACTTTACACTTAACTCATTTACTTGTTGATTAAGTGGTAAAGCTATCCTACCAATGGTGCCCCTTTGAGTGCGCAAATATTCAAAATACTGTGGACATGCTATTGGAGGCACATCTTGACCATAACAAATGAACTGCAGGAGATAAGCACTTAAGCACAGCAATAGTACAAAGATTGTTCTGCTATAACTCATGTTATTTACAATATATTTTGTTTAATTTTTTAATTAACAAATTATTTAGTATTTATTATTTACTAAGAAGATGCACAATTGTATAAAAAAAGTGTACAGATACGTAACTGCAATACGATGTTGATGCCGAGGGGTATTACGAACCCAAAATTGTTACAACGCGACACACACCAGAAAACCGTTACCACACACAACGAGCAACGTTTAATGAATGACTCGATAGAATGAACAAAACTCAATACAAAGTCAAGCTCAAGTTTAAATCTGAGCTTAAATTTTCAATTGAGTGCTTTCATGAAATTGAGTAAGAGATACAATAAGTATATTGTAAAAGTATCTACATATTGTAAATACTATATATAATAAACAATTGAAATATGCATGCATGTGCCAATGATGATGATGAGATATTGATTACAAATTACAAACTATGCTGATGATAAGTACAAATTTATTTAACAATACAATATTTTATTCAACTATTATTATTTTAGTTAAATTCTTTATTATTATTTTTGTTATTGTTGTCGTCATTATTCTACAATTATTGTATATTGTATTCTATGCTATAAGCATCTAATGAAAAGAGAGAACATTGAACATTGTACGAATTTTTTAGATGTAATTTAAATTTTAAATGCACAGAAACGAGTATCTTAATACAATAATATTGTTACACCTAAGTGGTTCCAAGACCCTGCAGGACCCAATCAATATGTTTGGCCAAATCACAATACACAACATATTGACTAAGATCGCACTGATCACTTGTTCTTTGTCCAAGAGAAACAATACCACGTAACATCCAACGATTATTACGTTTTATCATCATACCACCACCAGAATCACCCATACATGGTCCAGAGCCATCACGATTGCCAGCACATAAAGTGCGATTTGAAGTGAAATCAGAAACACCAAGTGATTTCAAACATTCAGCCTCATCAACAACACTAGCCTCAGCAACTTTGGGATATCGTGTCATTGAATTGCCTCTTTCATCTTTACCCCAACCGGCAATAAAGCCACGTTCGCTATCTTGCAATTCAATGGGTTCCGTTGAAACCCAAATGCATATGGGTTTAATAAAGGCAGTGAATCTATTAAGTAAAAGTATGAATATATGTACAATTATGTTACTAGAAGTTTTACTTACGGCACAGCTATACGTAAGGTTAACATGGCCACATCGGCATCAGAATAAACACGTAACTTGAATTCACGATGACTTCGTATGCTCTCAACATCTCTTGACATAGCACCATCTTCATTATATGAATATAAATCATGGCGGCCAAGCCAAATCAAAATCTGATTTGCCATCTTACCATCAACACAATGAGCAGCTGTGATCACAATCATATCAGAGACCAAGGAACCTGCACACTTAAAATTCAGATTTGTACCATCCTTATGATAGACAGCAGATAGCCAAGGAAAACGACCACGTGGTATATCAACTCCTCGATGTATCAGTGGCATTGTTGTACCTTCTACACCGCAAACAGTTCCACTTTGCATATTATCATTAAAAGTCGGGAGTGGTTGTGGTGTGGCCCGAAATTGAGGTCGCATTTCGCGTGTGATCACTGATGGTGGCAATGTTGTTGTTTCTGTTCGCCACATTGCTGGGTTGAATCTTGTCGGTGCTGTTGGTGAGATTCTGCCCACTGAGCCTCTGTTAATCCATTGATTAGGTAAGGTATCCTGAAACTGATCTTGGCAGCAAACACCATTACTGTCACCCACACGGTAAATCAATGTATTCACAGAGACATCTGAATTTGAATTAAAATCCATAAAATCATTTGAAGATTCTACACGATTTATATTGGAAAAACGAGTGCCGTGTCGAGTTCGTGTCGTTATAATCGTATAGTAACGATTAAAGAAACTATTAGGTGGTCCATCTAAATAAAGAATATGTCAAGATTAAAGATCTTAGATTGTTCAATGACATAAGTATAATACTTGGACTTACACTCTCCTGCTTGACATAGAACACCACCATTGAGTGAAAATCGTGTCAATTTAGGCAACTGTCGTCCATTTGATATTAAACTCAGTCGAAAGGATACAGGACGCTGTTCCGCAATATTTGTTTGAGCAGTTTTTAAGTTTGGATATGGCAAAAGCGAACCAACTACAGATTGCTGCAGATAAAATCATTTGAGTCATTACATAGTTTATAATAAATTTCCATTAGAAAATAGCAATGTCATTAGTACAATACATACCGGTTGGGTGTCTTGCTGTGAAAATCGTACGTCAATGCGATTTGTACCCAAGTCTAAGCTGGGAAATGTAAATTCACCATACCAAATGCCACCTTCGTGTACATATTCAAAATACCCAGGACAGGTATTCTCGGGAAGTCTTTGAGCTGCTGTCAACTTTAAAACCCAAGCTAGGACTAACAAGATATTGAAATTCATTTTTTTTTCCACTTTTGTTTTTTGCTCTGCTACGGAAATGGCGCACTATGGTTTATTGCACTGCGGAAAACCGTTGCTCACTTGCAGAGCTAATAAGTAAAGAAACCCGTTTCTAAACGCCACTGATGAGCATCTAATTGAAATTTTACAACTTTTTTGCATTCTGACTAGTGAGTGAGATATGTGAAAACGACTTTGAGTATTTTCATAGCAGATACTTCAAACAGCTGATCTTACAGAGCGAAATAGTAGAGAAAGAGATCGTGATCGTGATCGTGAACGTAAGATCAATGACAACTTTGAAGAGCAACGAAAGCTTTTAGAGGCAACTTTGTAAGCAATAACAAAACTTATATGTGAATATTTTTGGGGAACTAATTTAAACAAAATATTTCCAGAAATAAATAAGTTTCATAAATCTTCAAAGTTACTTTATTAAAAACAGAAAGTACGATTTATATAACACTAAATAATTTAAACAATTGACTTTGATGCTATTGTCGTTTGTCGGAAAAATAGACTACATGATATTTATAAGGAAAAAAAATACCTAATATCTATAACGAACACATTTTCCCTAAGAGAAACAGTACAATTCAAATTTCTGAGTTCGTTTAGTAGTAGTAGTAGTACTTCTTTTTATTTATTTTTTCGTACTATATACATAGGTGCAGATTAAAATTAACTTAATTTATACAATTTGGAAAAAAGAGAAAAAGAACTAGGGGTGATTTTTCAACATGGCTGTTAGCCGTTAGCTGGATTCTGATATTAAAAAGTTTCTATAATTTCATAGTGTAGATATATAGCTTGCTAGAGTCTTCCAACTGATTTCATGATCACCGTTTAATACGTTTATCAGATCATTTTGCTCAAATGAATTTTTCTTAAAATGTACACCCTAAATTCATATAAACAGGGCATCTTAATATGAAGTGCGTCAGTGTTTCCTGGTCATTCCTGTTATCATATCTGGCGGCTAACGATTTGCATCGAGTGGTAATATGTCGCAGTGTGCTTTTATTATCATCGTTACTTCACGTTGAGTTAGGTTGGCTTTAAAATATTTTACTCCAGCTGCTGGTTACAGGTATTTATAAAAGCGGTTTGTGCTACCTGCTACTTTTTCCAGCATTGCACTCCACGAAGCCGCTTTTAATGCCTCAATGAGCAGATTGCAACGATTACACCAGTCTTCTTCTATCCCAGCATTCCATTGAAAACTTATATTGTGTTCTGCTCCCAGCTGATTAAATTTATATGCCCAGACAACGTTTCCTCTTAGAATAGCTTGGACAACTTATGAGGCAATATATCTACGTTATATGACAGTAAAGTCTTTGTGATGTATTACATATGCAAATCTAATGTATAGAAGTGTTTATTGTTTATCTCTTCCGGCATTGTGTATCCCCAAACCTGTGCTGCATACGCTTGGATTGAATTACAAACTGCCAAAAATAGCTTCCATTTTGATGCCAATGTGATTTCGCTTTTGCCTAGGAAATTACGCCATATCGAGTTAATGCTGTTTTTTTGCTTGCTCAATTCGGTTGTTGATGTGTTTGGTGAAAGACATCTTTGGTGTGAGAATTACACCAAGGTAACAGTACTCTCACGTTATTCTTCACTTGTTCTTGCTTGTACGTCCAGATTTCTTCGGTCGAAAGTCGACCTCATTATTTCTGACTTCATTAGGTTTACTTCCATACTCCATTTTAAGCAATAATCCTCTAACTTATATATCATTGGTCGGACTATGTTATTCTCCAGGCCAACTTTAATGGCAGGCCTAGTGTAGTAATAGAACATAATGGGTGGCAGAGGGGACTCCAGTTTGTTTGTCATTCCTACAACCTGTTTACAGACGGAAAATGGCAGAGGGAGTGGTAGCTGCAGTATTCTGTTCAGAGCTTGATCTTAAACGTTCATATAAGCTTCCAGACTACTGTCAGGCCGAGATTTATGCGGTTACAAAAGCAGCAGAATTAGCAGCCGAGCTAACTCCTCTCAACTTCCAAATAAACATATTCATCGACAGCCAAGCAGCCATAAAGGCAATAGCGGCGATGATGACAAAATCTAACTGTGTTCAGCAATGTAGAACCAAAATTGACGAACTCTGTATTGATAGATGCGTCACCATCTTTTGGGTACCAGGACATAAAGGAATTAAAGGGAACGAGGAAGCAGACGCAGGTAAGTGTGTCATACATACATCCCTCTCTGTCCACGCTAAAAACAGAAATAGACGCAGCAACGATTCAGGAGGCGAAGAGAATGTGGGATGGAACACTCTCTTGCAGAACCGCAAAAATAATGCTTCGTTCAGTTAATAATAAGATTACCAACTACATCTTAGCTCTCTCAAGCGAGGCTTGCAAGTTATTAGTCGGAATACTCACGGGACACTGTTTAACGCCTTCCTACGCAGCCAAATTGGGCTTGGTACAGAGTGATGTATGTACAACATGCAACGAGGTAAATGTTAGGAGAACTTTAGAACACCTACTTTGCCAATGTCCAGCTCTGTAACAGTATCTAAAGGGTCTCCATACTTCTTCTTGGCAACACTAAGGACCACTATTGGTCTATGTGAAATCTCTTGATCAGCCAAGCTAACCTAACCTATATATCATTGATTGGAGTACATTCACATCATCAGCTAGTAGTACTTTATCATCCGCGTACATTAACATTCTTATGTTTGTCCCATCAATATTTAGACCACCTTCCAAATTATTGTGGATATCATTAAGATATAAAATAAACAGCAACGGCGACAGTAGACAACCTTGTTTTACCATAGAATAAGTATCAAAGATATTTGACATTTCATCACCCATCAATACCGCGTACTTGGTGTCTTTGTAGATAATTTCTATTACTCTTAACATTTTTGTTGAAAGGCCAATCTCATGCAGCTTGTATATTAGAGGGTGTCTGGGCACCTTATCAAAAGCAGCCAAAGAAGGCGAAAACTTTTTTGTTTTCTGTTAATTTTATGTGCACAATACTTGACAAGTTGTATATGTTATCCACCGTTGAGTATCCCCTTCTAAAGCCTGTTTGGAATTCGTTAATGATGTTATACTGTTCTGCCTATTTGTAGATTCGCTCATGGTCCACATCTTTATACAACAAGATCTGTCCCACATTTTTACCATTTTTAATTCTTTAATTTTCTAAAAATTGCTTACAGTTATTAATTAACCCATGTTTCCTATTTTTTAAACTTGCAGTTTCTATACTAATATTAACATTGGCGTAGCCAGAATTTTGTTCATGGGGGGCAGACAAGAAATTAACGAATAATATGCATAATACAAAAATGTTTATTAATGGAAAAAAAATTATTATTTTATTACACTAATAAAGGGTGGGCCATCTATTGGTCTGATTTTGTTTTAATCTCTAAATAGACAAATGTTTATTTCTTTTCAATGAATTTTAGTTTATTTGATAGCATGATTTTTTCAGTTAAGTCCAAAAAATAAATTCATTCAAATGTTGGGTATTCTGGAACACCAATTTTGAAGCACTTTGTCCACTGTTTCCTAGTAAATTTGGTCAATTTCGGCGCGAATGTTGTTGTTTGGGAATTTGTCTTGCAATTCGCTTCACAGAAATAAGTCCAGCGGCATCAAATCGCAGCTGCAAGAAGGCCAGTGGATGTTTGTGGAATCTTGTGCGCGCCGGTATAGCAAGTTCCGCCATCTTGTTGAAACTATAGATCATAGAGATCGATAATTTCCAATTCCTGCCTCGATAGCGTCCTACCGCAATTTCGAAAAAGAAATGGCCAATCCCGGCACCAGTCTAAAATCCGCAACACAAAGTGACTCAAGATGGATGCATTAGGTTCTGTACGACGATTTGTGGATTTTCCGTTCCCCATATTCTGCAGTCGCTGAGATGAATATGCGCTTCATCAGAAAAGATTATTTTTCTTGCGAATTCTGGGACTTCGTTGAACTCATTCAGCGATGCGTAAACGTTATAGATGGTAATCCGGTTTAAGTTTTATACTAAATCGGAAGAATCAATCTCTGAAGTAAAAACATTTGTTGAAAAATATTATCACTGCTTCAAAGCTCCTGCACTCTCTCAAACCAGAATATCAGATTTTCCAACACTTTCTTAGTCAATTTATACGGTAGCCTTTCATATTCATATAAGGATTTGTAAATGTGTAATAAGAGTAATCTAGAGTGTATAAATAGCCACTTTGGGATACAAGTCTCTAAGTAAGTAAATACGACGAAGTGTTTATAGACAGATGTAAAATTTTTTTCAGAAAATTATATTACAATCTACCCATCTCATCCAACATATCAAACCCCCATACTTGAGCAGCATAGTTTTGTATGGCTGGTTAGCTGGTCTCAAACAATAAAGTTCACCAATTTTGTTAAAATTCCCATCATATGCAGTTTGTATATTAAAAGCAGTCCTACAACTTTGTCAAAAACCATAAATCCACGAATTCTTTGAATTTTAGCTGGATTATTGAACATAACTTAGAAATATTGTCTACTGTTGAGAGATTTTTCCTAAAACCTGCCTGAAACTCCGTTACAGTTTTATTTTTTTTTCTGCCCACTTCACCGGCCTCTGATTTACTATGCCCAGCATAATTCATAAACGAGATGCCCCTATAGTTTGACGCTACCATTTTATCTCCATTCTTAAACAAAGAGGAAACAATATTTATCTCAAAACATTTATTATCAATAAACAATATTTGATTGAATCCAATCCATATGTTTGGCCAGATCACAATATATAACATACATATTCAAATCACATTGATTGTCATAACGTGAACCGACAGATACAACTGCTCTTAGCTTCCAGCGATTAGAGCGTTTAAATAATAAGCCACTACCGGAGTCACCAAAGCAAGGACCATGTTTCATATTATTGCCGGCACAGATTGTGCGATCTGTGATTAAATCCATGGCACCGATCATTTTACGTAAACAAGCAGCTTGTGAGACTGTGAATACTTCAACAGCTTTCGGACGCATCGGTTTCTGGCCATGCTCATCGACACCCCAACCAGCGACAGTGCCTTCCTGACCACTTTCGGAACCTATGTCATCATCTTTATTCCACATACAAATTGGCCATATATGTCGTGAGTATCTTATTTAAAAAAACAAAGGAGATAATATAGGAAGTTTATTGTTTTTCTTTGTTATAAAATAAAACTCACTCAACCGGAAACTCCATTATAAGAATGCCAACATCCACCTCTGGTGTACGTTGACAATTATAATCAGGATGAATGATTGTGCGTTTCACTCCCATTGTAACTGCACCTTCTTCATTATCTACACCCAAATCGTGACGTCCCAAATATACGCGAATTTTATTAATATCAATACAGTTCATACAATGGGCGGCAGTTACAACAGCTCGTCGTGATACCAAAGATCCACCACATTTCGGTTCAAAAACCAAAGACAACTTTAGAGCTATGACAACAAGCCATGGGAAGCGTCCTCTTTGAAATTCCTTGCCACCATATATGAGGGTATCGTAGCCGTCTTTACCACATGGATAAACCGGAAATACATTCGTTAAATTATATGTGCTCATAAGAGATGTTGATGGGTCTGGAACTGAAATTAATAATACAAATATTGACTGATAATAGGATGGTTATAATGATCATCACTTACAGGCTTCCGCTTCACACACCAAATTATCATCTATCATCAGCTTTGTTAATTTCGCCAATGATCCGTTTCGGCTATAAAGGCATGTAATGTACTCAATTGGTTGGCCATCATCAACATGCATGTTACTGGGAGGTATTAACAAGCTACCCACATCACCCAACTGCAAGGACTATTACGCATTTATTATGATTTCACAGGCTTTTTGTTAATACTACGAGTATGCATACAATTTGTTTACCATCCACTGAATATCCAGCAATCATTGTCATCCATGGCTTGTTGGGATTATGTTGAACTGAAAAGATGCCAATCCATTGATCGCACCAGCATTCGTAGCGAAAGTGAGATGAGCATGAAGTTCGTGGGGGATCACGGCCATTGCAGGCCTCAATTTCATTTTCCTAATGGGATACCGATACAAAAAATACAATATTATGAGAAATTTACTGCAATCAAAATGCTTCTAGGTTGCAAATGTGTGCGATAAGTTTTCAAGGAGAATAATTTGATTAAAAATATAGGTTTCACAATACCAAATTTTGGTTCTCATTGGCGTAGTATATACTTTTGTGATATACGCGATTTCTAATTTTCAAAATGAACATGGATGAAATGATAAAAGTTAGATTGAGACAGAGATATAGTTAGACATACTCCAGTCCAGTGATGCCGAACTATTTGCACGATAAAGTGTGGCACGCCATGGATTAAATAGTTGAGTTCCCAAAAAGTAACAATCTCCCAAGAAATTGTTGGGCGTACTGCTTTGGCTTCAAGAAACATTTCTGTTGAGGAAATGACACGTAGATCAATTTGATTTCGGTTTCCTTGCTCTATAATATTATTTTTACTTTAAGCTTTGTCTCAAATCTATATAATTAAACGGCAAACATTGAAATTGTGAGTCCTTTCCTGCTTAAACCACTGAACCTATTTTGACAAAAATATACCAATTGAAGGGTAATTTTCGGTAGATGTGAACTGTAAATAAATTATCAAAATACGTTCAGAGGTTTAGGCGTTAAAAGGGTTTACAAAAATTCGCTATGTAACAACAAGTGCAACAAACAGACGTTGATGTGTGCGTGTGTGCGAACAATAGATTATACAGGATTGTGTGTTTATGTGTCTCTCCCTCTCTCTTCTGTTCTATTGCCGTTGATGTTGTGAATGCAGTAAAATAGGAGAATAGAGAGGTTTGTGTGCCTCTCTCTTATGTTCTATTTCTGTACGCTTATTGGTCGTGTGAAGCCGTGTTATAGAGTTTTCGCAAAGAACACTGTTTATTAGTACATTAAAAAATATATATGCTTTTCTAAGATGTGGTCGATTGTGTCGGCCGGGGGCTCCTCTAGAGTATATTTAAAGCAGCGAATAATAATAATAAATTAGTCTTAACTGCACTAATTGTAAATTCAACGGACATTCAATAAATAAAAAGACAAAACCTTGTAGTTAAGAAACGATTTATTCAATCAATACAAAACTTTGGCTACTTTTCAACATAGTCCCTAGTAATTTATACACCTGTCCCATCTTCTTTTAATTCGTGTATGCCTTTGGCATATGATTCTTTGGGTTGATCTCAAAGCCACTTTTGCACCTTATTTTTAACTTCTTCATTGGATCGAAAATGTCTCCCACGTAGAGCAACGTTAAGGTTTCCAAAAAAATGGAAGTTCAATGAGGCAAGGTCGGTGTTATCATGAAGCAAAATCACGCATTTAGTCAAGAGTTTACGACGTTTCGTTCGAAGTGCAGGCTTTAATTGTTTGTGATCATATCACCGTAATACTGGTAGTTAAGGGTTCGTATTAAGGAGTTAATGTTTTTAAACTGTTCTACCCATTATTAAACGATCGAACGATTTAAACAATTATTCCCGTATACTTTCAACATTCTTTCGTGGGTGTCACTACCTTTGATACCCTCTATTACTAAAAATCTAAACACTGCAAAGCTTGAGTGGACTCATCATTCTTAACTGAGGTTATACTCATCAAATACTCTCGAACAGCAGATGAAAAATAAAGTATTGTACATAGATGCTTATTTGATGCACTGAAACTATTGTCATATCGCTTCTGAGCTACATCGATTTCTCTCATTTCGACCCTTGTAATAAGTAGTAAAATAACTTCCAATGTGGTGAGACTAGAGGCACCAAAAAAAGTTAAGAAAATCGTATAAAATTTGAATTGTTTAATATTGTACATTTCATAGATAGTACCTCAGTGACAATTTCTTTCAATGCCGCCCCAGAGCGATAACAAGGGGAGGCATTGATCTGGGATTACTGCACAGCACTTTAGTTACCACCTTTTCCAAATCATCATGCAACTTAAACTTGCATCAAAGCAACACTGCAACTGTCGTTTGTCATTCTCTTTGCTTCTTTTAGTTTTTCTTTTGCATTCCTATTTTTCTGATATTTGATCTTATTACCAAGACCATTAGTTCGTGTAGATATGAGTATCCTATTTGTTGACTGCAGATATTTTTTACATATTTTTTTAAAGCTACACAGATATAGTTGATATTTCATCTTTCCATTCACTTGTTAATAGCAAAATCAAGTTTCATTTGTTAAAGATATTTACATGAGTAAGGCACAACATGCATTCAATTTCAGAGTGAAGTTTTTTATAACATACCTTTCTGCACCATTTTTCAGGACACGGTATATCAAATTTTCCCGTATGATTTTTACCGCTACTGCAACAGATAAACCCCAATAAGAAGAGTACGCAGACAACCAATTTAATCATAGGTGTCATTTTCTTGGAATAAATTCAGCGATAAGCCTTATCTCAAATGATTATTTATGAATATTTTATTTTTAATATTTTTAATATTGCAAATTTCGCTTTTATTCCGCCAAAAGACAAAGCTCGACTGAATGATTGATCTTTTGGTTTTGTCTTGTACGAGTATATGATTAAATTTGATTTTGTTTAAAAATCAATTTGTTATCATTATACTCTTCACCCAGTCGAAATTTCAAGAATTTAGAATACTGATTACTTCTAAACCACGCAACGTTTGATAAGGTTTTCACTGTTAATTAAAGAATTTTCTTAGAAAAGATTGCATGTACATAAATAATTGATTCAATAATAAAAGTAATTATGATTATTATCATTAATTAACCATATTTGTCATTCACTAAAGACAGCAACACTAACATTGACCAAAACAGGTATTTGTAATTGACTACAACATCAAACAGCTCTTTTTGGTTCACAAAACAGTTCAAAAACTAGTTCTTTTCCCATTAACCAATACTGTATTTTGATAATTTCACAGGTTGGCTAGGCGGACGAGTCCCGTTTTGTTCGCTTATAAAATTAATGTAGTTGTAATAGTGTTATAATTTATGGAAAAAGCATTTACTGCTACTACAATATTGCAGCTTTTCATTCTTTACACAGCAAAGTTTCTTCAAATGTGATTTTAGAATTAAATTAAAGTAATTATTATTATCATTTAAGCCATACTATAAGGTAAAGAAAACATTTGTTTACTTGCAATATAAGGAAAAAATGTTCATACCAACGATCAATTGGGTAAAGTAAATCCTTTTATTCTGTCAAAGATCAATGGATTGACTCAACCATACTACTCTGTAGACAATGCTATTGATGTGGAAGAGGCTGTTCATTTCCCAACAGAATTTCTTAATTCTCTACAGCCTTCTGGTTTGCGCCCACATAAATTAGTTTTAAAAGTAGGGTGTCCCTATTTTATTACGGAACCTTAATCCACCAAAATTATGCAATGGTACACGTTTACAGATAAAATCATTTAAAAAAACTACATAATAGAGTGTACAATACTGACCGGATGTGGAACTGGTGGTGGTTTAAATGACAATTATCAAACCACAAGGTCAAACATTCAACGTTGTGGGATTTGACCTGAGCATTCAGTGTTTTTTCCATGGACAGTTATATGTAGCTCTTTCACGCGTCAATTCAGTTCGTATTGTGTAATGACAAAAAAAGCTGTAGAAATTGTAAACAAAGACATATTGTAAACAAAAATTTGTTAAAAAATTAATTAATAAAATTTCATGCTATCAATACCAAAGGGATATTTTTTAAATTGCACCCGTGTAAAGCAGGGCGGTTTGCTAGTTTAAAGAATAAATGTATAATAAAATTGCCACTCAAACTGATGTGATGCTAAGAAAGGAAGGTTGGATGTAACCCGAAGGAGCGTGAAGAGTATTACATGATAGCCTTTTTTCTGGTTTCTATTGTATTTGTCATCTACTGCCTAAGAAAGATCATTGTTTATTAACATAAAATATTGTTGAACTAAGGAAGTGTTTATTACTTCAGAGCTTCAACAAACCCGTTTCTAAGTACCATAAACCTGCGTCTAATTAAAATTTTATTAAATCTACATTACCATTCAGAGAAAGAGAGAGGGAAGAATAGAAGTATCTTTATCACAAAAGAGAGAATATTGACATAGACAACATCAACTCTGACAGCTGGTAGTAAAAGCTTTTGCAAATAACTTTCTCATTGAATTTGTTCTGGAGACTTAGAAATAAAGCTTTTATTAAACAATCATGATCTCGACTTAACCTAATCTGAAGAGCAAAACAAAACAATGTAATTATATTGAAAAGTTTTAATTTTATAGCAACAGAAACTTTGTTAGGGGATTTACTTGGGAAAAAAGTATGTCAATTAACCGGCAACGTTGCGTTTAAAACCAAACATTGTAGATTTATGTCTGATAGGGTTGGAAATACCTCAAGCCAAGTCGCAAGCCACTTTCAGATGAGTCATTTCAATGAAACATGCATGCAAGTATAAATTAATAATAAAATATTCCATTTATTTTTAAAATTAGAAGCTAATGAACAATATTTGACTGAACCCAATTGATGTGTTTTGCTAAATCACAATATATCACGTATTGACTTAAATCGCATTGATCGCCGGCTCGTGAACCCAGTGAGATGATTGCACGGAGCATCCAGCGATTGGAACGTTTAATCATTAAACCACCACCGGAGTCACCTAAGCAAGGACCATGCGACATACGATTTCCGGCACAGATTGTACGATCTGTGACAAAATCTTTGGCACCTGCCATATCACGTAGGCAAGTCGCTTGTGAGACAGTGAAGACATTTACGACCTTCGGTCTTGGCGGTTTGTTGCCATTCTCATCAATGCCCCAACCAACGACAGAGCCCTGCTGACCACTGTCCGAACCAAAGAAATCATTGCCACCCCAAATGCAAATCGGCCGTATGACTTGTGAATATCTAAAATGAAATACAATAAGTTACATTAGTCTCTATGTTATTTTATCTTCTTTCTGTAACTTACTCCGCAGGAGACTTTAGGACTAATACAGCCACATCAGCTTCAGGTATAATATGTCGCGTATAATCGGGATGTGTAATAATGCGTTCAAGTTCCATCAGTACAGCACCATTTTCACCCCTTATGCCCAGATCATGACGTCCCAAATAGGCACGTATCCTGCTGGTATCAACTTCGAAGACACAATGAGCAGCAGTCAAAACACTACGACGCGATACCAAAGATCCACTACATTTTTGTGCAAACTCCGATCCTGTATTGTGGACAACGGCAACAAGCCAAGGGAAACGACCACGATCAATTTCCTCACCACCATGCATGAAAGGCACAAGACCCTCTTGACCGCATTGATCTCCTTGAATACCTTGAGTCCCAGTATTCATATTATTCAGGATGCTTTGGAAGTTAACATTATTAAAGTTGAAATTTCTCAAATCCAATCCATTGAAGAATGGAATATTAAGATTGAGATTGCCCAAATCTGGCATACTGATTCTACCATCACTAGATGTGGTCGTGTAGACATAGACTTTTTGTATGCGTATGAGCAATGTGGTTGGTGGTCCATCTGCATTGATTGAAACAAAGTAAAAATCAGGTAAATGTGTTGTTCACTAAATACTAATAATGACGCATACTTACAGCCCTCAGCCTCACAGAGAACATTATCATTCATCTCGAGCTTTGTCAATTTGGGTAATGAGCCCGTACCATATAAACGTATGGCATATTCAACTGGTTTGCGATCTACAAGATTACGCTTAACAGTTTCCTCATCGGGATGTGGTTCCAAAGTACCGATTGCATCGGTCTGTAAGGAAGAAAAAAAACCTCAAAAATTTATCTCATTCTTTTAGCATAATAGATATGTTATCTTACATTTTGTACACCTTGCAATGAGAATTGCACTGTCAAAGACAAGTTGCTCGAAGCTGGATTCACTGAAACAATGCCCACCCATTGATCACCCCAGCGATCATAACGAAAGTGATTCGGACATGCAATATGAGGTTGTTCGCGTGCCCAACTGTCGGCTATGAAAATACTCAACGTTAAAAGGAGCAAGGAACCAATACATTTAATCAGCAGTGTCATTTTATAGGAAACTCGGTATATATGGATAGGAGATAATCCAATATACATATACGTGTATTGTATATATATTTTTGAATTCCGTTTGTAGCGCTTTACGTTTTAACGCGCACAAGAGACAAAGCTCGACTAACTGAATGTTGTCAACAAACAACCAACGATACTCATTCAGATACAATATTAGCACTTGATCAGTCAGCTTTAGTAACACCAACTTTGTCGTCTAATTAGTCAATGGTGAGTAGTAATAAAATTGTAAATCAGAATACTACTCGTACAACTAACTGACGACTGTGGTTAAAATCGATTGGAATCTACACTGTAATAATACAATTAATAAATACTCGTAGTACTAATGTTTATACGATTGTGCTATGCTGTTTGGTTTTTCCAAATCTCGCGACAATTGATTTGCCTTTTTCCCCATCATCAAGAACATCATCAGCATCAACATCATTATCAGTCTCGTAGTATAACATATTAATCTTTTATTGAGTTGATCAGCCCTCAGTTTGTGCGAGGGTCAGCAAAAAAGTGTTTGACGATTGTTACAAAGCATGCAATATGAGTTTCTAGTTCGAACAAGAGCTCTGGCTGTTAAATTAAAATGTTAAGCAAGTTTGTCCACTTATTGTTCTATTGTAGTTAGGATATCTTCATAGCTGATATACCATAGAGCTCCTGTGATTTTTGGATTAAGCTCTTTGTATAACCTTCTATGATACTCGTGCTTACGTTGCCCCACGTTTGAACCAAACACACCTCCTACTTGGTTTGTTATACAGAAATATCTTAAGCTCAACCAAATTTGCTGTTAACTAGCAAGTGGAGTCTTTATATTCTTAGTATCATGTATGTTTACTATGTTTGATTCTGCCAGGTAAGTCGTTTATCCAGTTAAAGAACACGACACTTATATTTTGGAGATTTTTTTGGTTATTTTTAATGAGATAAGAGTTGGATTTGGCAAGAGAACAACATTTTTGTAAATGAAATTGAATTTTTTTCTCTGTTTCTTAACAGTAGGCATGACCAAGAAAATATTTTTTTAATTAAAAGAAAATTTCACCAAAAAAAAAAGCGTAGCAAAGCACGCCGGATTAGCTAGTATATATATAAAATTGTAAGCCTTTTCCTGCCTGTGCACGCTAATCTCAGAAACTGCTTAACCTAGTTGAATGCGGTTTTGACTGGTGTATTATAGCAAGCTTCGTGTAACATTTAGCGTTTCTTTTATCGAAATCGACCTACTAAATCAAAAGATATTCATATTATTAATTCTGTTGCCTACTTTTTGGCTGATTTTCGAATATTTTCCTCTTTTGCTGCGGGGCAACATTAAACATCTGATAATTAAGAAACAAGATAACAAAATACACGCTATTACAAACATATTTCGAATACCACGCGTACGAAGTCGTGGACACAGCTAGTAATATAATAAAGAGGTAATGTTTGTTTGGATGATACGGGTAATCTTCGAAACGACTTATCCAAATGTAAAAATTCTTTCACCACTAGAATGCTACGTTGTCACTGAATGTCACAGACTTCTTAATTTTTTGATTTATTAAACATTTTCATATATTTCTTTTAGGATTCAGATTTTTAAACGTTCGTACGTTTTTATGATGTGCTTTTTCTTGAATTATGTGTTATTTTTGTTATTGTTGTATCTTTCCTCTCTGAGTACGTACAAGAGTATTGCGCTCTTCGTTTTCTTCTTTTTGTATATGTTGGATCGACCCAATAGAGAGACTGTGTGTTTCGTTGTTCATGCTTTGATTGCTTTTGCAAAGCAGATATAAGTTCAGGTGTATGTGTGTGTACGGACAAGAGTATTGCCAAAGTCCATTATCTACAAAGACTGGACAATTCCCTCAAGAAATTGTGTTCGCTCTTAAAATTGTGCCGGGTAAGCTAGTAGGTAATAAAAATAAGATCTATTCTAGTTGTTTGAGCCTCATTCCGAGAAATTCTTAGATCTCTTCGTTATGGCTGAACTCTTTTAAATTGTATGCCTCTTGGATCATACCAAATCAGAAGAAGTCATATCTGAGTGATTGTACGGTGCTTGTGGTTGTATTTAATACTTTCTTTGTTTGGTGCCATCATCAGCTGTTTAAGTGTGCCGCGCAACGAAACATAACCGCGAATGATTAAAAAATGCTCAAAAAATTGGCAACAGTACTCAAAATTTAGCAGCCTGCATTTGCCTGTTGTTGAAAATTTTAAGGAATTTTTAAAGCTTGTTTAAGCAGCTTTTACAATAAATAGGGCATTTATTGTACGCTAGCCTCTCAAAAAGTTCAAAAGGCACCTCCGGCTTCCCAAAAAATGATCAACATACTTATGTACATAACTTTCTTTATGAATTTCTTTTTAGTCGTTAGTGACTGACCCAGTGGCTAGTCACTCTTTAAGTTCAATATTGTATATTAGACCTTATTATGTTAAATAAAATAAATTATTATTTTTAACTGTTCTACCATCTTATAATCATTTCCCAACTTAACATTATTCAAATAATATGGAAACTTAAAGTAAAATGCAATTTTAAAATGTTTTTATCATCTAATCGGAACTGATCATAAGCATACTTCTTCTTCACATTAATTTTTCTATATTATTATAGAATGACCCTCGTATTATATATTGATTGTTTTGAGTTCGTGCAGGTTATCTCGCTAACATAGTATTTAGCTCTCATACAGCACGATCTTCATGATGATAATGATGTATAAGATGATGAGCCAAATACCATGACGTCATGAGTATTTGTGTAGAACTTAAGTTGGCACAAGCCCGCGAGTAATATTTTGATTTGTTGATGTTAAAACCCAACAAAAAAAAAAAAGAACAATAATATTAAAGCTAAAGGAAAGCACAAGAAAACAAGTTTTGGGGCGCTTCTCAACAAAAGAATATAAAAACCATTCATAATGCTTTAGTATGGTAGATACTTGTACTTTACAGAATAGCATTTTGATACTTACAACGTTAAGGAACAAGTTTTGACACAAAGTTGTCAATGTGAGCGAAAAACTGTCAAATTATTTTGTAAATGATGCCAAGTTGTCAATATTCGCATGGTTAACTTTATAATATACCTTAAGTTATATGCTCTGCTCCACTCTCCACACCCCATGAACAAGAGAATGTCAAACTATGTTAAGTTTTTCTTAAAATGCTGACAACTTGACTTATCAGGTTATCCTTATTGCATTGTGTTTCCTGCTCATTAGTTCTCAACTTTTCACATTTTCAATATGTTTTCTCGTTCGTTGATTTAATTTATTTCCCATTCTTTTTTTATAAATTTTAATATGGCATAATAAAAGTTAAAGAGGAAAATCAAGAAATGATGATGGTGTATGTGATTTAATAAGTTTTCCCACAATAAAGTGGCCACCATTCGAAGTTTCCCTAATACTAGTACCAGAGGACTTCTGACTTAATTTTCCTTTTCATTCTTTTTTGAATTTTTCTTTTGCATTTGACTTTTCTGTCGAAGTTTTTTTGTGTTAAACTTTTTAAATAGCGCGCTTATTGGATTTGACATAAATTTCGGTTTTTTTTTTATTTATTTTGATAAACTTTTTTTCTTTGCTTTACTAAAAAAAAAAAAAGTTCTTTCATTCTTTGTTATCCTGTTAATGTGTTACGTATTTTGATTGAGGTTGTTGAAGTGGGTGAAGCTGAAGTGAGTTAATTTAAGAGTTCATTATATTAAATAAAAATTTTTGTGTTCCCATAAAAGTTTAAACTCTGATGACTTTTGTTTTGATTCGTTTTGATTTTAATTTAGAAAACTCACTTTGTGACCAGGGTAGCATTAAGCCAAGTAAAGGCCCTTAAGCAATGCAAATCTCGGGTTTTTCTCTTAAAGTTTGCATGTTGAATATGCTATAATCATTAATTAAGTTAATAAATAATATTTTTCATTGTGATAATAATATATTCTGACTCATTTTTATGTTACTTCAGAGTGAACAAATTTCTGAATGCATCAAAAATTTTGATCCAACTAGAAATTATCATATATGTACATAAGATATACAAGTTCTTAGCACAATTAATTTGTACCAATTCGATTTTTCAAACTATTATTCCATTAATATCTGAAATAGTAATTATAGAAAATAACCAATCACACAATGTACTTCACATGGAATTTAGTCAAAAAGTGATTATTTTTATTTGTTGAAAATTTCTTTATTTTGAGTGTAAACTGGCCACTACTGACATGGGTCCCCCCCTTAAATATACTCCTCCAAAAACTCCACGCCAATAGCAACAAGAAAGTGCTATTAAACTCAGTGACTGGTTTACAAAAATCACTGAAACAACTAATAAACGAAACACTAAAAGACCACCACAATCACCAAATTTACAAGTCAAAAATAAAATAAGTCGACAATGATGAAACTCCAACCATGTCGAAGAGTGGTGTGTTAGCCACCAATACATATGGTCCCTTGAGCAACGAATTGGATGGACCTAACAAGTTTGCCCTCTCAGGCAGATTCGGTCACATTGTCTGAATCTGAAGCAAATACTTATCAAGAATCATTCACAATCGTTGAAGGATCATCACCCCCAACAAACCAAATCAGTGGCGTTAATAACTGCACGAGCACCTAACAACAACTGAAAACACCAAAACCTCTTCCAATTTTTGTAGTTGGGGCTAAACAAATCAACATATTCATGGATTTCCTGGATTTAATCACTGAGCCAAACTTGTACGTAACTAAAACAATGAACACGGGTGAAGTCAGAGTTCTGCTTTCCACAACTGAAGCGTATCGCAAAATAACCGAATACCTAGATAAGCAAAATGTGACTTATCATACAAAACAATTAAAGGAGGAGCGATCGTATAGGATTGTAATGAGGGGATTGCACCACCCTACACCTATTGATAATATAATAAGTGAGCTAGCTCAGCTGGGCACACAACCCCATGAGCAGAACTGACGGTTGGCCACTCAATGTATTTTTTGTGTATACTGCGCCAAACCCCCACAATAAAGATATATTCAACATCACTAGGCTGTGTCGGTAAGTAGTCCAGATGGAACCACCTCCCTCAGTGTCATAGTTGCCAGAAATTCGGTCTTGTGAAGAAAGTCTCTGCAATCTGTTATCAAAAGATTAAGAAATTAGACTAGCTACTGCGAGCGAAAAGTAAACTGTCACTAAACAACAAGTTGATGATTTATAAACAGGTTGTGGGCCCAGTTTGGCGATACGGCACCATATATCATCAACTCAAAACAAAACCCTACGAGGCATAACTGGTACACCATGGTATGTTAGAACACCTCTCCCGTGCCTTAGAGCCTCGGGGGGGGGTTCGCGCCGTCGGCTCGCCCAACCGCCGCGTGGGCCCCCCACCTATAGGAGATTAAATGAGCCCAAGCTCAGCCTGGGCAGTTACCCACCGGGGCCTGTCCGAAGCGGACCGTGACCGTTGCGGTGGAAGCTAAGACACGGCTAACGATATATGCCATGTTGGTGCCGAATAGTTTGGTTTCGTTTCTCTTTAAATAATTTGTAATTATTATCTCAACTTTTCTTTATTTAATTTTGTAATCTTTTCTTCAGCTCTCTTGAACAGTCTGTAAGCTTTAATGATATATAAATACACTAGCGAACCCGGCTTCCTTCGCTTCAGACATAATTATCTGATGTGTTTGTCATGGACGACTTGATTGATTTTAAAATAAGTATGTCTAAGTTTTGTATGCAATATTTTATCGACCAATTTTTCGACAACAGTGGGTCCGATGCGAAAAGTAAGTATGCAACCTGATTCTTTAGCACAGATTTGATGTTTTAATAAAATAATTATTAAAATCGGTTCAGTATATTATGTGAAAAGCGTTAAAGACAACTTATATATAAGAAATTTTATATATTAGTATAACAGTATACAAATAGAAAAAATAAAATCAATCTTAAATTGCATCGCTCGTGGCTTGTTTATTTCAGTATCTCTTCTGGCCTTCTACAGAGCGTTTCTTGGATTTATTTTTTAGTATTCCGACGAAGGAAGCGACCTAAGACAAAAGCAGACACAGTTGGACTAACTATTCCACTATATCATACATAAACATTACTTATCAAGAATAGTATTAGCCACAAACTCATGTAAGATATATGACAGAAATCATTGGTTTAATAACACTTGATTTGGATCTATGTCTACTTCTAATCTTATATTTATGCAGTGAAATAAAGATTTACAGATTTGATAAGGGTAACCCGAGGCAAGGTTCTTTAGAAAACCAAAATGGAGAACTGTTATAATAGTAGCGCAAAAAGGAGAGGAAGAGAAAGGAAATGAAATGAAAGAATAGACAAGACAGCATTTGTGGAAATTTTCAAAAACACGTTGGTAAATTCAGAAAAGCAAGTCAGTAAGTAAAAAACTAGAGCCATCATGAAGAGTCTTCATATAAGAAATTTATAGTCAGTAAAAATTAACAAAATAATTTAGTAAGAAGTCGGGACTTCAAGTAAATTGTGACCAGTTTTGTACATCCGATCATCTCAGTCGGAAGTAAAGTCACAAAGAGTCTTCAATCCTCTTATACACTGTGGAATTTGCTAACCCAATTGTATCACAAAAGATGAAAATCATTACATTGAAAGTAATAGGATTCCTAAAACACAATAAGACTTACCATTGGGCGCGTTCAGCAGAAGTTCAAGGGAGTGAATAGCATCCATTATAAGTTTACCATGAAGTTTTTAACATGCAGATGGAGAAAAAAATCTGGCAACACTGATCTATAAATACTTATAATAAAGTGTTTGTGCACTCATCACGGAAAAGCCACTCATTGGATTTAAAATCGATTTATTGAAATTTAACAACCTTTATTGTGACTTACAGAATCAAAAGATCTTAATTAAAAATTAAATTAAACCAAAGACTACTAAGCACAATATTTCTGGCTGGTTAAGGTACTGCGGTACGCATATATATCTGATAAAAACTTTATCTGACGCATCACAACATTTCTGGGTGCTCTCATCTCTACCCAACTGACAGTTCGGAAGATGTCTCGCTATCATTTAAGTTCGCCTATATAATGAGAAAAGAAATAATAATATTAATTAAATTCATACATATGTATCTCTCTAAACATGAAATGTTTTTTCCGATGCCATTCTATTTATTATTTATTTTATCATGATAATATTGTATATGTGTATGTACCAGATATTCATCGATTAACTCCGAACAAATCAAAAATTCGTTGGGCTCCCACGAATTCTCTGTATCCGGGAAGCCCAACCATTTGACTTGGAATTCCAACTAGAAGTATAAAACAATGCATAAGGAAAAAGTTTTTAATTCTTTTTGATTTGTACTTACTAGCCCATTTTCGTCAAATCTGCTATCTAGTATTTTCTCAACGGGATACCACATAACAGGACCACATTTCTTACGGAGGGATGCCTGTGTAATCAAAAAGAAGAGGGAACTATTAAATAATATACTTAACTTTCATATATTTATATATGATGATATTTACCTTGTAGCTCTGAATTAAATCTTGAGTAAGATTTTTTTCTGGTTCCCATGAGTTGGAGCTCATGGGATAACCAGCCCACTTAATAAGGTATTGGTACTAAAAAAATAAAACCAAATAGAATAGTTAAGCATGTTTTATAAATATTTTCACTTTATTTTTGTACTTACACGTCCCTTTCGGCCCCTGCGGTTTAGGACCCGTTCCACAGGGTACATAACGTCAGTTGCAGAAGTAACACGCTTGCGTTCGACCTAGAAGAACAAAACAAAACCATATGTAAAACAAATTAAGGCATATTTTATAAATGATTTCGTTATACATATTTCTAAACTTACTGGATTGACACGGCGATTGTAAACGCGTTTCTCACTATATGGTTTGCGCGCAACGTTGCGCAAGTTGTAACGCGAGTAAGTACCACGCGTATTCCCTGTCACCTGTATAATCAGAAGAAAAAGGAAATATTAGTGGATGAAACATATATGGGCATTTCCAAAGAAAGGTCAACCGCAACCGAAAATTTAAAAGTTAACAAATAGAAGTTTTTTTTTTATATTATATTAATAAAATGTCTGAATTAATAATTTAACGTTAATTTGGTGGCATTTATTAAAAATAAAAAAAAAATACTTTCCTTAATTTCCTTCCAAAATAATTTTTATTGAATTTCAAAAAGTGTAATGTTCGCCATCGTTAGTGTATATTTGACAAAAATAGTAGCTCAAATGGATTTTTTTTTGAAAAATGTGAAATGCCTTCAGCTCAGGTGGAAAGTTAAGAAGGATAGGGGGAAGACGTACTCTCAATGTAAATACATACCCATAATAATAAATTTGACGTTTTTGGCATTTTATTCGATCTTAAGTTCAAATTATTTGACCTAATCCATAATAAAAACGTGATGGACAAATATGTAATGTTCTTAATGTAATGTTCTAAATAATATTTAAGCGTACAAAAAAAAAACCATGTATATATTTCTACGCGATACCTATCAATACTTAGTCATTAGCCCCTTTCGCATTACATTCGCCACTCAAAGGTAATGCAAAATCGAACCAGCATGTGAGAAAAATTGAGAGGTAAGTATTGGTTTACTCTCATTAAATTGGTGTCGCGTTATGAATGAGAGAATAATGCAGGCGGTGGCTATAACTGATGACATGACTGGTGAACGGTAATTCAGGCGGTAGCAATGACTACTGCCAATGCTATCGCCATGTTAAATTCATACTGCAGGGAAGCTATATTTTCATCTAAAAGTAATCGCATTTAGTTTTATGTTGTAGTTCGCAGATTATTGCATTTTTCTAGATAAAGTCAAAAAACAGTTCCATTTTTTGTAATGCTTTAAATATAATTCTTATTGCTTATATATTGGAAACCTTAAAGTATGTATGACCAGGTCCTGCGGTTGCAGCTTCCTGAAAACTGCACTTCGGTAGGTTATGCGGATGATCTGTGTCTGATAGTAACGGGCAAGGAGATAAGGAATATAGAGCAATCGGCAAACTCCGCTATTCTCGCGGTTACGGCATGGCTTAGGTCTTCGAAACTGTCCTTAGCAGAGCAGAAGACGGAGTTGGTTCTGATCACCAGTAGGAAGCGTATAGAGTTCTGCTCCGTACGAGTTGGCGATCACGGTCCAAGAGGGCTATAAGGTACCTAGGTGTAATGCTGGATAGCAGGCTATCGTACAAAGAGCACCTGCTGTAAGTGAAGGATAAAGCTGCGAGGGTCCAGAATGCCTTATCATGGATGCTGCCAAATATCGGTGGCCCTAAGGCGGATAAGCGCCGGATATTGTCAAGGGTGGTGACATCCGTCATGCTATACGCTGCCCCCGTTTGGGCGGAGTCGCTGAGAGCTACTACCTACTCGAAAATCCTTTCGACTACATATAGGCTGGCAGCGCTGAGAACGGTATCGGGTTTTCGAACAATCTCAGATGATGCGGCATTGGTACTAGCGGAGATGATTCCCATAGACATATTGGCTGATGAAATGCGCAGACTCTATGAGACGTGTCATGGGCGTCCAGACAACGACGCTAGAAGGCGTGAGCCTCAAGCCTCAACATTGCTTTGGCAGCGGAGATGGCAGAACGCTGAGAATGGTAGATGGACTTTCAGGCTCATCCCGAACATTGAAAAATGGCTGAGCAGGAAGAGCGGGGAAACCAACTACCATTTAACCCAGTTCTTGTCTGGACATGGTGTTTACAGGTGGTACCTATACAGGTTTGGGCACGACAACACACCAAGGTGCCCACTGACTTAATTATTTGATTTTATTACATTTAACACAGGGTAATGATGGGAAAAATATGATATGTAAGGTTTGTATGTCGCGCGCGTTGATTAGATCTGGACAGGTCCCGACGTCTGCTTTGGCTATTTCAATCTTTCATTTGTAATTTTTTAATTGTACTTACATTATTTCCTTGATCCATGTTTATTACTCTTGATTTATAACAAATATTAAAAAATTTTATTTTTTTTACGGAGATAAATCGACGTGTTTCGTTCGTTGGCAGAGCAGTTTTGTGAACGGTGTTGTCACCTAATCAGGGTTTCAACAGCTCCGCCAACTTGATGTAAAAAACATAAACTTAATGTCAGCATCCCACCATTTTGAATGATAAAAACGGCAAAAATATATAGTAGCCTAAGTGAGTGGAGTTGGTCACTTTAACAAATTTTAAATAGAAAATTATTTAAAAAGTACCACATTATTCTTATTTATTATTAATAAACAAGAGAGGAATACCAAAGATAAACGAAGATAAAAGATACAATAAATAACAAAATCCATGGCTACATGCATTTACTTAATTAATTACATTTACGTTGAATATGAGTTAAAATTTACATTTTTTTTAATATTTGTCTCACAATACCTCAAGCCTAATAATCATCTTTGATAATGGGATCTGTTTTTTATTTTGGAACGTCTCCACTTTCCTAATGACTATTCATTTTTCAATTGTCTACTCTTGCAACTGAAGTGATGATACTGACAATCAACTCTGGACATGACGTGGATTATGCTTTGGGTCACAACCTTACTGGATAATCTTTGTATGCTTGGGATTCGAAGCGTTGTCCACAAAGTCATTTAATGAATGGTTAGGTGTTCATATTTTATTATAATTTATATATATATTTTTTGTATCCGCCATTATATCTCCTCGTCCAATTTGAGAGTGTACTGAATATGATCTTCTGATGCCACCAATAGTCAAGACATGGAAGCGACATCGAATCATACAATATGTGAAAATCTTGGCTTACATAAATTGAAAAGCAATAACATTATTTGATTTCCTTGAAAGTTTTAAGCCTACACCATACTTTCTCAATTAAACTTCGCATAGAATTATGTGAAACCTGTTAGATCTTTACCGATTGGAACAGTAACAATCGAAATATTGTAAATCAATGTTATTTGTTTGAACCAGGGCTGTGCAACCTGAGGTCAGCAGGCCGCATGTGAAGTCTGAATTCGGCCCAGACACGGTTGAAGTGACAACAACAGGGAAGAAACAGTAATTACTTTAGCCCGCTGCTCTGCTCCTTTTTTTTTTTTTTTGCATGCCACTAAAAACTATAAAAAGAATATAGACTGGACATATGCAGCGCGCCCTCTTTCTATTTTTTTACCCATTTGTCCAGACTATATTCTTTTTATAGTTTTTGTTTACCCAACTTACTGCGGATTTTTCCAAATGATGGACAACCCTGGTATTGATAAGAAGTTATCGATTATATTAGAAAAAGATCGAAAGCGCATTTGATTTTTTGGCGAATTAAAATAAAGAAAAAGCGTTAGTCTACTGCAATTAGAATTATGTATTGGACGTGACCCATCTCACAAACAGCATTTTAGTTGGATTCTTATCGAATGCTGCATTTTCTTCTACAACAACAACTGCAAAATTACGTAATTTTCCCTGTTGTTATTGTTGTTGTTGACAAAAGTAGCATTCAATACATCATTCGAGAAATGTAACAGTAAATGCTCAGTGTAAAAAGACTGTAAACCAATCTATTTCCAATTGTTTGTTTGCTCATGGTGTAACCACTACTACATTAGCAAAGAACCCACTTATCTTCCAGATAACACAAACGTGGCCAACCATCTATGAACGGTTATATCACGTGAATTAGTTGGCTGAGTGCTCACACAGCCTGTACCACAATATTAGTAATAAACTTTCAAAAAATACAATTTTTCACTACTTAAGAATAGCTATAACCAATATTTATTTTGCCTGAAATTATATGCATTTACCTACATAAACAATCTGGCCCTGCTTGCGACACTTAAGATGCTAACAAATTGAAGTTCAATTTAACTTAAAGTTAAGTTAAAGAAAACCCCAACAGAAAGTGCGTGAGATGCCTAAACATAAGTTTATAGTATGTATATTGCACTTGACCTTATCTTTGCACACACTTGACAACACTCACACTCTCCTAATCTTGTTCACACAAACTTAAAATGGGGAACCTCAAATAAAAATAGAAAAAAAAATGAAAGGAAAGGAAGAAGTAAACGATGAAATGATGGAGCTCAGTTAAAATACCAACAATATCAAGAAAAACGACTACAACAACAGCAGTAGCAACGTGGTCAACTGTGCGTGGTTAACAAGTTCACTCGTTCACTCGTTCGCTTGCCAGCTCGCTTGTCTGTCAGTCAATAAGTCGCTCATTGACAAAAATCCTAAAATTTTGAAAATTCTTGTCATGTACAACAATAGTTACAGAGACACCAAGCCAGATACAGACAATTTCATTATTATCATCATCAGCATCAGCATCATCATCATGATTATGAAAATGTTGATGTTGATGTTGCTTTTGTTACATTTTAAGCAGCTTGGAACAAGAAATCGCGGGTATTTTTAGTAAAAATAAAAAAAATAAAAATAAAAAACAAAAATAATGGAAAAACCTTAAAAATAAAGTTAACACTTAATTTATTTTGTTGGGCAGCTTATAACAGCAGTCTATTGTATACGTGTGTATTTATGTGTATCTTCTGTGTGTCAGAAGTATTTTTGAAGTAAATTATTTCCGCTCTACATGCACATAGCAGCAACAACCTCAACCCCAAAACCTTGTTAAATGAAACTCAAATGAAAAATGCCTCCAAATAGTATTGTAAATACAATAGTATTTCCTTTTTTTTGTGTTGTTTTGTTGGGCTCAATGGTGAACAATGTTCAATGTTCAAACGATGAAATCCGTTTCATTGTTTTGTTGAAAATAACCAACAGGCATCAATCAAATACTCAATCATTCCATCAATCAATCAATGCTTAAAAAATATACAATACAAACTCAGACATTCTCTGATGCAGAAGAGAAAGAAGGAAAGAATGACAATCAGGCAGGCAGTCAGAGAATGAAAATGGTGACAATCGTTTATAAATCGATTTTCAATTTGTTTTGAAATCTTTTTCCTTTTTCTCTTTTGTTTATTTTATTTTTCTCTTCTTTACTTTAAGCATTTTCCATTTTGATTGCGATTGTTGGTTGGTTGGTTGAGTAAATTGATAAATTGGAGGAATGAATGAATGAATGAATTGATGGAAATATTGAAATCCAAATTTGTTTTGAAACTATTTGCATGAACGTAAATTATGCAATTTGTAAAAGCAAATGAAGCAATTTTCAATGGCCAATTATGGAGAAAGTTCAATAAGAATTAAGAGTGATGAAAACCACAAGTAATATACTCATAACCATCATCATCATCATTAACAACAACATCATCCCAAAGATGATTATACCAATGATGATGGTGATGTTGAAGTTGATTGTGTACAACACTTGAATATCGAATAGTACTGTGTTGACTGATGCCAATTTTCGACCATGTACCACTTAATTAGACGCGCGAAGGATTTGTGGTATAAGTACACAAGCAAATACTAGTACACGAACATCATAAGAAGTACAAACTGAAATGAGTGTATGAGTATGGATATTTGAGTAAATAGAAATGCTGATTCAATGGTTTATGTTGCCACACGCTGTGTTGCAAGTAATTCAGCTTAACAATGCAAACAAGGTGGTCTACGAACAAGAACCCAAGCTAAATGCCAAGCAAAACCACACCAAACCAAAGCCAACCCAAGCCAATTTAAAAAGGAAATTGTGCTTGAAGGCTTTGGAATCAGTCAAACAAAGCTAAGGCGACAGTCTCAAATACTAAAGAGAGAGAGAGAGAAAGTATGAGCAGCTTATTTCAAATTTAACATAAAACTAATAATTGACAACTGCAGTAACCAGCCAACTATGAGTCAGTGAAAGTCAGGAGAAGAATACCAGCAGCAGCATCAGTAACAACACCACCATCATAAACCACTATTAGTCGCTTATAGAGTCCAGAAGGAGTGAGTATTGTGTCATACTAGTAGTTGTGGTAACAGCCGCATGATCCATGTCTTATGTACGAACATGATTTGAAATTTATGCGAGTCAAGTTGATTTTATTGATTTTACTCACTGATGCTGCTGGTGCTACTGCAAGGATGCCATAAATGCAACTTGAGAAATACCATAAGTTGTCAGTAAAGTAAATTGAATTATGCATAGCATGAAGTGCGTCTATTTGCAACCAATAACGGCAACCAGCATGTGGTAACTTCTTCATTCTTCGTTGGAAGTATGCATTACATCGTCAATGGATGTGGCTGCTCACTCGACCAGAAATGACTATTGAAACATGGATTTATAAATATATAAACACAAATCGGTACTCAATATTGAGACATCAGACAGTAAGGAGTAAGTATACGCCACATATGTCATTTTTATTTTTAAGTTAATGTCTACAATCATTTCAACTTAAAACAAATACATAAAATGGCAACAAAAATCATGAAACGAACAACCAAAATCAAAATCAAAACTGAAGATAAAAATGGAAATGAAGATGGAGATGATGGAGAAATAGATATAGAAGTAGAAGTAAAAGAAGGACTACAATTTTATGTGAAAATTTATTTTTATTATCAACATATAAATCAGTTGTTTGATGACAGACAATGTTGATCTTCTTGTTGTCGTTCTTCGTCTTCATATCATCACCTTACCATCTTCTCATTCAGTTGTTGCTTTGGTAACATCTTTTTTATTTTCACTTTCTTTTCCTTCCTTCCTTCCTTTCTTTCATTGCCTGTGTTGTGTGTGTTTGTGTGACTTCAATTTTTATTTCGTTTGCGATTATTTTAACAAAATTTATGCGTAACGCAACAATTTGTGTAAATTTGCGACACTTTGGCGGCAAACATGAATGAAGACCATGAAAAGATATACAGGCTTTCATTCATTCAATGGGAAAATGAGAAGCCAAATGTTCAAGGGGAGGGGAGGCAATATGTTTTTTGCCATTTGATTAGGCTCATTACATTGAGTGCTTTTTGTAGTACAATACAATTGTTGTTGTTTATCTTAGCAATTGGCCAAAATGATGTTTGGTTTCTAAAACAACAGCAAAAAATTACAAAAAATGCTAAGTCAGCAGAACAAATTCTTTATTTCTGAGAACAAAAAGAAAAAAGGATTGAATTAATTTAGATTTTTTATGCATTTCATGTTTTCCTCAAGTATACAAAAAGAAAATCTCAGTATTTCTAATATTTTGACGCATGTTGAATGACATTTTGGTGTCAGGCATGAACTGCAAAGCAAATATTCATCATACGCCACTTAGTGCAATATTGAACTTATATAAGAACAAAGCTTAAGTTCTGGCATGTGTTTACTCTTGTATATGCATGTATGGAACATTGTGTATATGAGTATGTGTGTATGTACTTAAGTACACATTTCAAACCAAATTTTCATAAATCAATTGTGCGTGATACTTTTATCGCTTCCTTGCACACGAACAAAGCATTCTATTCCGGACAAAATCGCTTCTATACTCAAATCCACTCAACTAACAATACTTTAGTTCTACACTTCACTCTACTCCACCATCCACCATGCATTATCAAGCATCAACAACCATCATCACCAGAATTGAATTCAACTTTTGCACGCAAATCCAAATGAAAAATCACAAGAATAACCAACAAAAAACGTGAAAGCAAAGAGAATTCAACAACCAAAAAAATATAAATGAATATCGATTTGTAAATTGTGCACAGATTTTTATACCATATAACATAATATTGTACACACATTGGTATACCATATATGTAGTATTGTGGTATTCAAATATCTGAAGCATAAGAAAACATATCGTATATTGCATGGGCCGCAGAATAAAACCAAAAATCTTATTGGATAATAAAAAGAAAGAATCAAAATCTGAATCAGAATCAATAATCTTATCAACCGATACAGAAAGAATGAAATATAAATGAGAATATACACTGCCATTCAACTGAATAGGGTGAGTCACGGAAAGCAATTGAATGACTTTGACAAAAGACAAATAAAAGCAGCTCGAAATCACTAAAAAGATGGACAGAAGCCACAATAATTTAGGTAGTTTTTTAAGCTATTGTAATAAAATGAAAAGATTAACTCCATAAGCGACATCACCACCACACCTACTTCCAATTCCCAAAGTTCTGCTGCTAAAATCTTGCACTTTAAACTGCATTAAACAAGCATTTGAAGAGACAAGACCACCTCTCATTGGTGTGCACACTGTCGTGTTTTCTGATTAAAAGAAGACCGAACCGGATGTCTATAACTATTACCTTCATGACCTGCGAAAGAAGGAGTATTGATGAAGTCGCCACCACACCTGTTCAAGTAGCATAAATGACCATATGGTAATATGAGATTTGTAAGTTGCAGTTTCTTAGATCAAAAATGATTGGATCAGCAAGCTATAAATACTATGCCACCACTTACCAAAGCTCCATGAAGCACAGAGTTATGACCATAAGCTAAAATGAGATAGCATGTGATGCTGCACGTTACTTAGATCAAAGAAGTGATCTGCATCAGGACATAGCTAATTTAGAGATGCGTATTGACCAATGACCAAAGCATCCATGAATGCACAGACGATTATGAATTTTCACTAACATTAATCGAGACACCAATTAATGTTTGCACGTACTAAAAAAGACGTATCTACATCAGGACATATTCGTCAATGTCAAAAAGAGTCGGGAAAAAATTTGGGTACATTTCGGAAGATGAAAACAACGAACTCCAAGTGACAAACGGTCCTTCTTGATTATGTCGACAAAATCATTCAAACGAAGTTACAACCAATGCTTGTCGTCAATATCCTCCAGAAACAAAAGCTTATTGGTCAGGTCGGCAGTCACACAGCTTTCTCAGTATTTGTCCTGGTTCAGAAAAAAGCCTCGCTAAATTCACCGAAGTCACTACAGCAGGGACGAATCTCAAGGCGACCTGCGAAACAGCTGGGAACCGTCTTAGCCATCTGCTTCCAATATAACAGGTTGTTGTATTCTTTCAAGAGGCGTCCTCAAATACAGGTTGAAGTCTTCATTTATGGCTCGGGGTGTCACACGACTTATTGGTCCACGTCGCCAGTCACACTTCTTTTTGTGCTTTTTAAACAAAGACGAAGATGCTGCAACTGATATCGACGAGTCCGAGTCTGAAGAGGTGTCGGAACGAGTAGGTGATCGTGCTAGATTTTCCCATATTTGTTTTGAAACTGTATTTAAGGTACTGGCAAGACTGGACTCGTCCTTGAAGTACATCTTCTTGAATCTCAGATCTAGGATACAGGATTGTGCTAAAAGCGAACACTGTTCTATCAAACCAAATCGTTTTTTGTGTTGAGCCAACACTAAGCATCACAATGCCTTCCCACTTTGGTGTTTTGGTTTCAAACTCTCAACTGATTCCTTAAGTATAGCTGGAATTGCCATATTGCAGGTTAGATGTTGTTCAGAGCTTATTTCATTGGTAGTTGCTAACGGTCCTAGAATTTCCCACACTTTTTGCATGATGTCCATTTCGACTGCAGAGAGTTTTGGTGGGGCAATAGTGTTCTTGTCGATTAATGAACGATCGCAGCTCTGAATCCTTGACGTACATATCACAGATGGAATCTCGCACCTGGAAGGAATATCCTGGATAACTGTGCTAAAAGCGAACACTGTTCTCTCAAACTCATCACATGCAGTAAGTCGCATGATGGAGCCAGACGACTGTAGCATCGCAATCGCTCTTCATGTAGACACGATGTTGAGCAGATGTCGTATTGACCAGTTCGCAGACCTTAATTTGACGATTCATGATACTCCCTGGCAAAAACCAAGGTCAAACCCGGAACAGTCGATTATCCGATGCAGAAAAATCGATTATCCTATTGGAGCGAACCCAGATGACATCGATTCAAAGAAGAACATCGGTTGATGTCAACGAAACGTCGATTATTTCGACTTAATCGATACCCATCCCTAATTTAATTATAGGACAAGCTTCGACCGATTTGTATAGATGCGAGGCACTTGATTGAGCAATGCCATATTGAACAGTTCCCTTACCTTGTTTGATGATTTTGATACTCACTGGCAACCAGTCATCTCGTAACAAATCGTATTGCGACAAGCAATTAGGGGTCATAGATAATGTTGCCGAACAAGAACTGGGTTGACTCCAATCAGACTCAGGAGCCACACAAGTAAATGGACAATACCGATTTATGTGCGAGGCATTGATTGGAGCCAAGAGTTCAACAGGGTAAAGGAAGTCACCAACAAGTGTAGCGACAGCAATGTCATAATAATGGGCGATCTAAATGTATGAATCGATCAGGAGGAACAAGTAACTGAGGACCTCTTATTAGCTTCATTTATAGCGGGAACAGAAAGCAAACCTTCACAAGATTGTTAATGCCAGTGGAAAAGACTTGTTCAGCTTCTGTGACGACCACGATCAATATGAAAGGCGATACCAAAGGCCGATACACCTATATCAGCATGGTGGGCTGCTCTGTCAACGATATATATATATATTTATAGATACTCGAATACATACAAAACTGTACTACTGACATAAAGGCTTCTCCACAATAAACGAATATTTTTGATAGGATTCCATGGACATACAAGCACGCCAAAGCACCCCATCATACTGCCAGAGCAATAAAACAATGGATATATGACGAAAATGTGAATTTCCTCGATTGGTCGCCATACTCCTCGGACATAAATATTATAAAGAACATTTGGGGGCTATTGTTCCGAATATTAATATGAGGATAGAAGATATTACCTTTTTTCTTTAGTATAAAAGTGTTGAACCTATTCAGTTGATCGGCAGTGTATCACAAAGAGAGAAAATGAAACAAAAATCGAATGCTTATTTTATGCTTCGATTTTCGACAATTTATAACAAATTTGATTTGCGTATTGCAAATGCAAAAGCTACACATACACATAATATCCACAATATCAACAGATACTCGAACAATAAGAAACAAAAGGAGATATTGAATAAAAAGTATCTAAAATCCAATTATTCAAACGGTAGGTAATGAAATTTTATTCGCTTTGATGGTAGTTTTATGCTCTGAGCTGATTTCATTTTGAAATAAAAAAATTTGCCATTTTCGTTCATTAAATACGAGTAATTTTTAGAGACAAAGAATTATTATCTTTTTTGCTGATGATGAAAATTTTCAATTTTCAATTTTAAGCAATTTCAGGATAAATAAAAATCAGATTTCATTGAAGGCAAAATACTATGGGTGATAATATAAGTAGATTTTCATATTTCAAAGTTTCTTTGCAGTATTAATTTTCTTTTTTTTTTTTTTTGTTTTAAGAACAAAATCGTTTTAAAGCCTTAGACAAAGTAAGTACACTATAATAGAAGATGTTTAAAGAACAAAACTCAAGTATTAAGAAAGAGAAAAGGTGATGAAAACGTGTAACATAAATATAAAGAAGCCAAAATGTCAAAATTATGAAGAAGCAACAAAATATTGCTAATAGATTCTATTTTCCTTCCATACCCCTGGTAACTAACTAACAAATTTACTTTGAGAAGAAATTACAAGTACAGGAGATATAAGATAGAGAAAGAGAATGAGATTGAAGTAGACATAAAACATTTATTGTAATAAGCAAAAGAGAATTGGACAATTTTTGATGTACTACTACGACATTTATTTAGAGAATTTCGTTGTTCCTGTTGTTAGGACATACATACCATGTCCTTATTGTTATTGTTGTTGTCTTTATTGTTGATTTAAACAAAACATTGTTGCCCATTACCATGATTCAATACCGAAAAAATAACATGAAGAAAACAAGCAAATAAACAAAACAAAAAATATTGTATAACAAAAATGTTGAACAAGTAAAAATAACTTGACTTGACTTTAGTTAAGTTTAAGCAAACATTTTAATACTCTTTACAAATAAAATTATCTATAGTAAATCTGCAAGAGATCTGGATGTATAATAAAAATCGTTTCAAAGGAGATGTTAGGAAATTTCAATTAATTTTACATGTTGCTTTTTTAAATATATTTTTATTTGCGATCAGTCAAGACATTCAATGTGTAAATTCCAAAGACTATAAATTTAGAAATGTATAAGTTCAGAAGAATAAAAATAAAAACAAATCGGTCAAGTGGGAGTCGGACTCGGACCCGAAGGGTTCCCTACCACCGCAGAAGGTTAACACTATGTATGCATATTCGTTTGACGTAAAGCTTGTATCTCTGTCTGAAGTTATATAAAATTTATTTGTTTTTGTTGCAAAAAAGAAATATTTAAACAGCACCGTGTAGTATCAAAAGTGAACTGAAGACAAAGAACAAAAAAATATTTCTAATAAGAACATTGATTTAAATTTGGGTCTGTATGAGAACCCCTCCATGTTATAAACCTTATTTTATTTTTAATATTTGTCATTATACGCGTAATTGACTTACACACTTTATGAAAACTCTCTACCTATTACGGTTGAGATAGAGCTCTCTGATGGACGAACGAGTGGACAGTGTAGGCTAAGTAATCGGTGTCGAACTGATCACTTAGACGTTACATCTAGAAGAAAGTTTTTTTGTTTCAACTTGTGAACAAAAAGTGAACAAGTAATAATAATAATAAGTGTCGTTTTTAGTCGAGACCAAAAGAGCGCGCCAACTAGTTCTGTTCTTTCCACGCTGACGCCAGTTTGAGAGCCCCAAGGTCGACAGGTTCTGCGTAGCTTGGTCTCTCCAACGGAGATGTCGTCATCCCCTTCCTCGTTTTCTACCACGAGGTACCGTCACGAAGGTCTGCCTTGCTGGAGCTTCTTCACTCATACGCGAAACGTGGACAAGCCAGCGCAGGCACTGAATTTTTATGCGCTTCACTATATCCATGTCCATGTCCTTGTGTAGCTCATACAGCTCCCTGTTCTATCGAATACGGTACGGTACGGTATTTTACTCTCGAACGTTCTCAATGTATTCTCATCGCTGTTGGGCTCTGCTTTTCAATTGCTTGCTGAGCCCAAAGTAGCACCTGTTGGCAAGAATGATCCTCCGTTTGATCTCTAAGCTGACGTCGTTCTTGCTTTTGAAGCTGGTACCAATATAGACAAAGTTTTTCACCACTTCCAAGGTGCGGTCGCCAACAGTGACGTTTTGTCCAAGAAGCGAAGACTCTTTGTTTGTTGACAGAAGATACTTAGTCTTGCCCTCATTCACCGCGAGAATCACATTGGCCGCTTCTCTCTCTAGACAGGAGTATGCTGAACATAAGGCATGGCTGTTACGACACTTTTGTAGAAAATAGTGCCTTATCGGATTAGCTCGGTGGCCCGAATAATTTTTTACAGTAGGAGGTTGAAGAAATCGCAATCTTGTCTGAAACCTTGTTTGGTATGAAACGGCTCGGAGAGGTTCGTCCCAATTCAGACAGAGCTTGTGGTGGCGCTCAACGTCATACTGCATAACCGTATTAGTTTAGCGGGGATATCAAACTCAGACATAGCAGCATAGAGGCAATTCCTACCCTTAGCCTCAGCCTTAAAATCGACAAAGAGTTGGTGTGTGTCGATGTTCTTTTCGTGGGTCTTCTCCATGATTTGTCGTATTGTAAAGATTTGGTCGATAGTGGACTTGCCAGGTCTGAAGCCTGTTGAAGCTTGTTGATGATGGGCTTCAGTCTGTTACACAATACATTAGATAGGACCTTGTATGCGATGTTAATCAGGCTGATCCCGCGGTAATTTGCTCAGATCGCAGGATCACACTTCTTATGGATTGGGCATAGCAAATATATTAAATAAATATATTGAGGTGAAAGGCTATTTCATCTCTTGGACGTTGTATCTAGAAGGAAGTCTGTTCATCTTGACTTGTAGTATAACATGAATGTTGACAAAGGGACGTGAACTGATCACATGAACTTTAGATTAAGAAGTACGTCTATTCGTTTTGACTTGTGAACAATAAGTGACCTTCGATCGAAAGCCAAGACATTTGAGGGCAGTGCTATGCAACCAAAGCTCACTTTCTATTATTCAAAACTCAGTATCAAACGAATCACAATTTCAGTAACATAATATATCTCTAAATTAAACAGATACAAGGTTTATTATCTTAAAAACCAAAAGGATTTCTTATCAGACTTCACACATAGTCAACCATATACTCAGAAGGAGGACTGATATTACTACATAATTGCTTTTCATTTGCAATGAAGATCATTTCCAAGTTATTACCACATGTAGTCAGTCATCTTGTGTTGACTCACTAAGGATTATATTTTATTTTTTTTTGAAAATGATACTAGATTTTTAGCGAAAGAAACAACTATCATGTGTTTAAATTCACAGAACATTGCTATGAATATATAATATACTTTAATGCCATGTTTGTAATACACTTATAAAGCTCTTCAAAACAACGTAAATTTGTATCAGAGATCTCTAGCTTTGTGTACATTTTTATCTCGATATCTCAAGAACTAAGAAATATATTTTTATAACCACATGTACCTTTACCGCAGATCATTTCTTGATACTTATGAAGTTATGAAGTCATCTCATTCTTTATTACCTTACAAACATTATGGCTTGCTGTTAGTGCCATTCAAACAAAGTCAGTTTGAAGGGTATAAAAAATTTACAGAGACAAAAAATGAAAATGGGAATAAATATAAAAAAAAAGAACACGCCTGCAGCGTAAATAAAAATAAAAAAAAAAAAATAAAGAAAAAGAAAAAGATATTTTGTAATTTTACTTTGTTTTTTACATTTTTTATTGTGGCACTTAAAAAGATGTCAAGAGAAAAAAGAAATTGTAAGTGACTCGTCGTCGCCATTACACAACAAAAAAAAAAATAAATAAGAAGAAGAAGAAGTCGAAAAAATGTAAGAAAGAAAATATGGGAAGGAGGAAGAAGCTAAAAAAGTGCGCTTCTTTCATAGCTTCACAGGAGCAATGTACGTAGTTGATGTATCGTTGCTTACAACAGGATACCGCCTGCAGCTATTGCAAGTACCATAAGCAAAGGAGAGGTAAACTGACTCACTGACAGAATGAATAACAAACTGGCAGAATGAGAGTCTCCGAGTAGCTGAGTGAGTAAGCCAGTGATGACAATAATGATGGAGATGATGTTGATGATGGTGATGACGATAGATATAGCTGACTTCGTATTGACATAAAAGCCAATCATTTTAAAATGGCTTTAAGCATCAACAAAAGTAGCAGAGGCTGCAGAAGCAACAGCCACAGTAGCAACCAGAATGGCAACAACAAAAGAACAAGAGCAACTTCTTTTTAAATGACAATCACTAAAACCAAAAGCAGCTACTGGTGCCACCACAGATGACGACGTTAGGACAAAACATCAACAAATATATGAGAAGAAGGCAAAAAAAAAAAAAACAGAAAAGATACCAGCAAATATTGTATTTATCAAAAAAAAAAAATGAAAATGCATGAAGGGAAGAGAAGCCCATGAAAAAGTGCAATACGCAAGAAAAATGGCGACAAAAAGGCAACAAAAACTAACCGGAAATGCAGAAAAAAACCCCCAGCAGTAAAAGCTGCAACAATGAAAATGTTGTGCGTTCAACCAAAGTCCGAACAAAGAGAGAGTAAAAGCCACAATGTGTTTTAATGCTGACTTAAACGGTTTTTTGCATCTGACCACCTTTTTTCAATCATCACTGGTGGTCAAAATAAAAGAAAGAGAACCAAAAAATGTATGGAGAAGGAGATATATGGGTAGATAGAGAAAAACAGAGTGGGTAGGTAATTGAATGAAGGAGTGAAAAATTAAAAGTAGCTAAAAGTTAAAAGGCAACCATGGATGGTAAATTTCTGAATTAAAGTTTTCATAGCCATAAATAGTATGGTAACTGCTGACAATGAGTAATTATGTTTTTTTTTTTTTTTTGTGAAAATCGAAAGCATGCGTTAGAGTGAGAGAAAGTCAGAAAAACTGAATGAAGGATAAATTGATCTAGACAAAGATTTTAATGTTATAATACTTTTTTGAATTATTGAATCACACAAAGTTAAGTTAAAAGCAAAATTAAATGACTTTTGTCACAAATACACATACATTTATTACATCTTCTCATGGATTGTTTCAGGTTTGTGACCTCAGATAGTTAATCACATTAGAAGTAGGTGGAAACCTTACTCCAAATGTAACGTAATTAAATTAATGTTAAAGTATCAAGACTCCTGGAACACAGTGTGGAATATAATCGTTGCAATAATACAACAGAACCACTGAGATGAGGACATGACATCCCCAAGTAAGCAATGGTGGTCTAACCTTGCTCTCCCTGGAGAAGTAATACCTCGGTTGGTGGCTCCCTTGGGGTGTGTAAAAAATCCTGTGTTGAATGGACGTTGTTTTACCAACTCAGCTGTCAGCCATAACATGTTCGCCCAAGATACATACATGAAACGAAAACTTTATTTTTGGGTATGTCCATTCACACAATTGCTTTGTTTATGATGTAATCATGATTTGAGTTTCGTGTTTTAATCACTTCACGACTTTGAGCTTTGTTTTTTATTCACTCTGGTCATTGTTACCTGAAGTGATTCTTGCTGGGATGTGAATGAATTGATTGTGAGTGACAGTTCAGTTTCTCATTTCATTTCATTCTATTCTTGTTCTTGTACAACACACAAGCCGTTTTTTTGCATGTTGTTGTTGTAGCGCAGGCATGACGCACTTTAGAAACCAATCAGATTAATCATCCAACAGAAATTTCTATCAGTCTCGTTCATTTCGAATAGCATGTTTTCATACATTCTTGCCCTACCAAAATTTCATATCATAAATGCTCAGATACACTTAAAGTTCAATCGTTTGCAAACTTGCTAACGATCATTCGTTCTTGCTGAGTGAAATGACTGCGTCATACAAAATCAAAGTCAAAAAAAGTTCCGGTTGCAGCTCTCTGGTAGGCACCTTATGAGAGTGCTTGTCCGGTCATGCAACATACTAGGTCGCTCTACTAGAATCTTTAGAAGATTTATACAAACAACGAGTGATAAATTGAGTGATAAATTGCTCACCGAACTCATTTCTAAATTGATCCATTGATTCGCGTGCTGTATGGACTATAGCGCCGTCTTGCTGGAACCTTATGGCGACAAGGTTCAGCTTGTGCCTTTTGGGAAAATAAAAGTTCTAAATCATTAAACACTATCAGGCCCCATTGACGGTAATATTGAACGCATCGGCATCCGTGAAGTATTACTGGCCAAATTTTTCTGGGATAGTTTGCAGCTCTTGTATTGGCGGAGGCTGCCAATGGTCATCGGACCATATTCATAAACTTTGTTTATTAACTTATCCATTTATCCAAAATTGAGTTTCATGACTGAAGACAGTTTTTCGATAAAATACTTGTTTCCAAGTACACAAATTTTGATACTCAAAGTCAATAATCTGTGCATATTTGACTTTGACACATGTCACGAATGACACGTCAACTGTCAAAAAACATCTCTTAGAAAGTACACAAGAAAGAAATCACCTCTTTACTCCTATTGTATATACTACATACATTGCCGCATTTGGACTGAAGATCAACCAGAAGCATTGTAAGAACTACCAATGCATCCCGAAAAAGTCACTGTTTGGTGTGCATTATGGGCCGGCGGCATCATAGGCCGCATTTTTTCAAAGACGCGACGGCCGGAACGTTATTGTGAATGGCGAGCGCTACCGTACGATGCTTATAAACTTTTTTTTGCCCAAAATGGAAAAGCTTGACTTGACAAACATGTGGTTTCAACAAGATGGTGTCACATGCCACACAGCACACGAAACAATAGCCCAATTGAAAGGCAAGTTCGGTGAGCAGTTTATTTCACGTTTGGGGCCGGTCAATTGGCCGCCTAGATCATGTGATTAAACGCCTCTAGACTATTTTTTGTGGGGCTATGTTGAAGCTCATGTCTATAGCGACAAGCCCGCAACGATTGACGCACTAAAAGCCAATATTGAACAATTTATTTGTGAGATACCGGCCGATATTTTTGGAGAGAGTATGCCATAATTGGATCCAGCGTATGGACTATTTGCAGCGCAGCCGCGGCCAACATGAAACATGAAATTATCTTTAAGCATTAAATTATATCGATCGTTCTATCGACTCCAATAAAGATTTCATACATTTTTCTGAATTTTATGTGCTTTTTTTGAGAATCAATTTAGCAAGCTCTTAAAAAATCACCCGTTATAACCATTAGATACAATATGGTTTAGCAATCGGGGTGATTGTTACTATGTCACCTATCGATATATTGATTCAAGAACTGCAGTGAACATAGAACGCTTCGAAATAAGATGAGCAATGAATCAGCATCCAAGTATGCAAAGGTAAAATGAAGATAGAAATTACCTATGATCCCAAGCATAGATGCATGGATCCAATATGGACATTAAGAAATTGACCCTCAAATGAATCACATACTCAGATTCACCGTTTTAAATACAATTACATCCCTTTGTGTCCTTTCAACGATGAGCTGTTACAAGTTCAGATGGTTTTTTAACTATTGGTAATTTGGCACATGTGCACAAACACCGGAAAAGTGGCAAGCTGTTATACCAACAGCATTCATCATAATGACAAGAATCCTCTTAATAGAACAAAGCAGAGTATAATCGAATCAAAAGCACCAATGTGTGAATCTGCACTATTCCTTTAATCCTATGGGGGATTACAGGTCATAGTCAGCAGACAATACTAAGTGGACCCACACATTAAATTGAATATAAAAAACTTTGAGCAGAAAAGCTTTGGTGATGGAAAACTGCAGTAGGTATTAGCTTTCCATATAATACAAACACATAGACAACCCACACATAGTCACTCATAAATATATAAAAACGCATTGGATCTTTTTAACGACCCAATGAATAGATACAGAAACAGAATTGTATCTTCAATGAAAATAGATTTTCAACAAAATTAGGAATGAAAAAAAAAAACAGATATTTTTATCTTATCACACAACCAAAGAGAGATGGAGTTTGAGGATAGAAAAAAAGGAAGGGAAAGAGTGATTGAAGAGGCTTAACAAAACATGCGCGTGCCCCAAAAAGTATGCATCATAAATGTAAAAGAAACTCACGCCTTTTTTGATGGCGAAATATTTATTTTCTTTCTATTCTTTAACAAAAGGAAAATCAATCAATTTTTCAATGTATTTTTAACACAAGCTGAGAGCCTGTCAGCAGTCTTGTACAATCAAAATAACAAAAAAATGGAATATTTATATTAAATGAGATACAAAATAGAAAAATCATTCATTTGATTATTCTATTCGAGGTGAATGGTGATAGATCAAGTGATGATGGAAAGGTGGAGACAAGAAGACAGGAAGGTTGGTTGGTTTAAGTAAACAAAATGCGCGTGAATTGATAAAGAAAAATATGTATATTTTTTTAAATAAACAAAGACAAAAATAAATACAATAATAAAATGAAAGCAAGCAAGTGTAACCAAACAATCACAACAAAAAAAGCACCTGAGAAATACAAAAGCAAACGAAGATACTCACAGAGACATATGTATAAAGAAACATATGCACATACATAAGGATTTGAATATTTAAAAAATATATGCAGAGAAGACTACATAAAATTTATTGATAGACAACACATGTTTGTACTTCAAAGTATCAGAGTGCTTCAATTTTTTATCTACAATAGAAATCTAACAATGCTAGCAGGCATAATTCTCACTTCACTTTCATATTTACCAAAAAAAAAAAGAAAAAGAAAACTTCGATTGACATTTTTTTAAAAGATTCAACTGAAAGCATGCAAATTCCTCCTTCCTCTTCTACTTAGAAGTGACTTCTCTCCTGGTCAAAAGAATGTCCTTTTGTTAAAAAATTCAAAGCATTGAAACTGCCTGGCAGCTGCTATCCAGCCATTCTGCTTTTGCATTGTGTTAGTGTAACTTTTATCTATTGTTGTTCCTAAGGCGTTCAATTGTAAATAAATATTTTTTAAAAAATATCAACATAATAAATATATTAAATAAAATCAACATTTTTTGTTCGTTTTAACAAGAATATTTTTGTTTGTGTAAACACAGTAAGAAAATATTTGTTTGTTTTTTTTTAAAGAAAATTATTCTTGGCTTCCCTTTTTATCTTTTCCTTTGTACTACTATTCACTTTGTATCCAAAACAACAGGCCATTAAAGAATGCCAAATATTTTTGTATTGTTTTCTGTTGGTTCAAAATATTATTATGATCGAAATAAACTATAAACTCCAACAGGCACACAACATACACTGATACACTCATACACTCTATCTGATATACTCATTGAGTATCTAATAGTAAGTACATAAGTGTATTGCGTATACGCAGCATGGCACCCTTCATTATAAGCCAAGGTACGCCACAGTATCCCATACCATCATACTCAGGTGCTTCAGTAGTAAAAGCAGCAGGAATAGCATTCAACAGCAGCAGAAGTATAATTTCATTTACATAATTTCTAAAGATAACCAAGTTTTCCTGAGCGTATCTTCTTGTTCATTTTCTTCATCTCATACATCTATCTTTATGTTTGTTCATTCATTCAATTCATCTTCTGCTGCTTGCGCTGGTACTGATGCTGCGGCTGCTTGACTTACATTTCAATGTGAACTTTTGAGCATAAATGTATTCAAACAACAATAATAGCAATAACAACAAGAAAAACAAACATAAGAAAAACTTTATCGACTTGCTAAGTTTTTACTTGTGTACGAACACATATACATATGTAAATATATCTGTGTGTAAATATATTTCGGAATGTGTAAGTGTGTGATTTATGTAAAGCTTTGTAAACTTTACAAAAGACAAACTTAGTCTTTGGGCAAAATATTGTTATAAGCACAAATACACTCACAAATGCACATACATAAATACTTTAACTTGTGCAGAGGTGTGAATACGATTTTCTTTTGGGGCAATCCTAAAAACTCAAGGGAACACAAATTTGAAGTTTTTAATGTTGAATTTACTGTAGACGCTTGACCAGTGAAGCAAATTCATTAAAACCAAGGAAAGCAAATGAAAGCAAAACTTAAGATAGAAAGAGAGAAGCGAAGCATTCGTGATGGTCTCAGTCGAATTGTATTAGCCAAAAGCTCAATAACCAATGTCAATTATGCCACATTTTATGCAAATTCAATTACTCAAGAACTCAAAGAAAAGAAAAATCGTTGACAATTTTAAGTTTTTCACTTGGCAGCTGATTCAATTAGAATAGAATCTGCACAAGAAGCAGTAAGCAGCAGCAGGCAAAAGTAAATCGAAGTTGAGTTGAAATGAACTGAATTGAATTGAAACTGAGTGAAAACTTTGAACCGCAAGGACATTGAAAATTTATAATATTACGAGGACCAACATCATCAAAGATAAAACAAAGCAACAATTTGCTTTAATAATACAGAAAAAGAAATACAATAATAAGAAAAAATAAAACGACAAATTGAAATTTATTTGAAGAGAAGAAAAAGAGAGAAAATTTTGCTTTGTTCAGAATTATCTATCTATCTTTAGTTAAAGTAAAACAAGCAGATATTGATTATTTTCAATTGCTTGAGGACATGAAAAGTAAAAGAAATTTTATTGAGATGAATTGCAGTGAAGAAAGAAGTTTTATGCGGCACAATTATCGAAACAAATAGTTTTCACTTTATTTAAAAAAAGAAAGATACAAACTGCATATACGAGTATACTGTATTGTATAAAGATGGAAAAATAATGCAAAAGAAAAGATGCAGAAAAGTATTATAAGCAATATTATCAGGCAATCATGAAGACATCATGAAGCAACAACAACATCATAAAGGATGATGGAGGATGAACGTGTCTACTAGATACTATGAGTATCTATGACTAAATAGAATACTAGATGAGTAAGTGTTTTATCATGTCGCGTAGTTCTACTACATGAACTCATGCTTTGTTTGCAATTGAATAAAGTTCAGCAGTGAAAGTAGTAAAAGTAAAGTAGTAAAGTAAAGCAAATTGAAAGATTGCATTGAAGTGAAGCACTGTAATATTACTATGAAATGAAGTGAAGTGTTATTTAACTCAAAAATACAAGACAGATACATTCAAAAGCAATTAAAATCTTGCATTTTGTTGGCATAACTCAAAGTGCCAAATATAAACAAGTATAAAAATTCAATAAGAAGATTTTCTGCAGATAAAAACAGAGAAAAACCAGAAAGAAAGTTATCTTTGGCCAAGCCAAAGTTGTAATACTCTTCATTCTCTGTGCATCATTGGATTTAAAATCGATTTATTGAAATTTAACAAGTTTTATTGTGAATTACAGAAGCAAAAGATCTTAATTAAACCAAAGACTACTAAACACAATATTTCTGGCTGGTTAAGGTACTGCGGCTTCGTGAATTTTGTGTTGATGTTGCTATTGCTAGTACGCATATATATCTGATAAAAACTTTATCTGACGCATCACAACATTTCTGGGTACTCTCATCTTTACCCAACTGACAGTTGGGACGAGGTCTCGCTATCATTTAAATTCGCCTATATAATGAGAAAAGAAATAATAATATTAATTAAATTCATACATATGTATCTCTCTAAACATGAAATGTTTTTTCCGATATCGTATAAGTGTATGTACCAGATATTCATCGATTAACTCCGAACAAATTAAATGTTCGAGGGGCTCCCACGAATTCTCTGTATCCGGGAAGCCCAACCATTTGACTTGGAATTCCAACTAGAAGTATAAAACAATGCATAAGGAAAAAGTTTTCAATTCTTTTTGATTCGTACTTACTAGCCCATTTTCGTCAAATCTGCTATCTAGTATTTTCTCAACGGGATACCACATAACAGGACCACATTTCTTACGGAGGGATGCCTGTGTAATCAAAAAGAAGAGGGAACTATTAAATAATATACATAACTTTCATATGTTTATCAACTTTGATATTTACCTTGTAGCTTGTAACTAAGTCTTTTGAAAGATTTTTTTCTGGCTCCCATGAGTTGGAGCTCATGGGATAACCCTCCCACTTAATAAGGTATTGGTACTAAAAAAATAAAACCAAATAGAATAGTTAAGCATGTTCTATAAATATTTTCACTTTCTTTTTGTACTTACACGTCCCTTTCTGCGCCTGTGGTTTAAGACCTGTTCCACAGGGTACATAACGTCAGTTGCAGAAGTAACACGCTTGCGTTCGACCTAGAAGAACAAAACAAAACCATATGTAAAACAAATTAAGGCATTTTTTATAAATGATTTCGTTATACATATTTCTAAACTTACTGCATTGACACGGCGATTGTAAACGCGTTTCTCACTATATGGTTTTCGCGCAATGGTGCGCAAATTGTAGCGTGAGTAAGTACCACGCGTATTCCCTGTCACCTGTATAATCAGAAGAAAAAGGAAATATTAGTGGATGAAACATATATGGGCATTTCCAACCGAAAATTTAAAAGTTAACAAATAGAAGTTTTTTTTTTATATTATATTAATAAAATGTCTGAATTTCTATAATATAATGAATGAATTTACAGTTTATCTATTCAGATATTCTGAGATAATTTGCTTTGAAAAAATCAGAAAAATCAGCCAAATAGGGCAATCCCTTCTCAATCAATGCACTCATGTATGTATATTCCTTCAAAAACTAACCTTTACAAATACGATCGTTGAATATAATTTTTTGTTTTATTGTCTGCTATTTCACTATTTCTATACATATAAGTACATACATACATACTTTATCAAAGCATAAAAACGAAAACAATAATTCCTTTTCATTTATGTTTCTATACAAAGATGTCCGTTCTGTCGCATCCTCACTCCACGCAAGCCAAATAATTACGAACAAACACGTCGGCATTTACACGAACGTCATTTCATCGTCGATTCTTCTCTGGTGTTCACACGAACGGCACACTTGAAAAACAAATTTTTTTCTAATTCCCTTTTCGTATATGTTTCTTTATGCAAACAAAGAACAATTATGACGTCACTAGCGCTATATTTTCCATATCCGCATGCGCAAACCAAAATATTATGTGCAAACACGAAAGAGGAGAAAGAAGACAAAGTAAAGAGCTGATCCACACAGAAAGACATCGTACGAATATTTTTTACCGAAGTACGCTGCTAGACATACACGACAGATTCGTGAAAGACAAATATTTTCAACTTCGTTCTTATTGTGCACCGACTCGGCAAGCAAATTTCATACAAATACAAAACACACGACGAAACCGAACAGAAACGTCGGTCGTTCGGCTAAAAACGTCGACAGCGTCTGTGGTACAGCAGACAAAACTACCCCGTAAGCGTCGCAAGTTTCTTGCCTACAAGCACATGCCTTCGGCTTGTATTCTGCCCAAAAATCTCGCTGTGTGGATGCGCTCAAACGTCCGCGCAGACTTTTACGATTGCGCTTTCATGAACGGCATAGCCTCCCCCCCATTACCGCGCTTCCATTAACAAGAAAATAAAAACAATAGCGAGTGGCCTAACCTAACCTAGAAAACTACATATTCACTGCGCAAAGAGAATAATAAAGCTCACACTAATTTTTGTCTGTTGTTGTTTTTTAATTTTAATATTTTTTAATTGTACTTACATTATTATCTTGATCCATGTTTCTTAGATAATCTTAATTTTTTTTACGGTGATAAAACAATTTGCTTCGTTTGTTGCCAAGGCAATTTTCTGAACGGTGCTGTCACCTAATCAAAAATTCAACACAGCTCCGCCAACTTGATGTAAAAAACATAAACTTAATGTCAGCATCCCACCATTTTGAATGATAAAAACGTCAAAAATATATAGTAGCCTAAGTGAGTGGAGTTGGTCACTTTAACAAATTTTGAATAGAAAATTATTTAAAAAGTACCACATTATATATAAACATATATATAATAAACAAGAAAGGATCACCAAAGATAAAAGATAAAAGATACAAAAAATAACAAAATCCAGGGCTACATGCATTTACTTAATTAATTACATTTCTGTTAATATTTGTTTCATAATAACTCAAGCCTAATAATCATCATTGATGATGGGATCTGTTTTTTTATTTTGGAAAGTCTCCACTTTCCTAATAACTACTCATTTTTCAATTGTCTACTCTTGCAACTGAAGTGATGATACGGACAATCAACTCTGGACATGACGTGGATTATGCATTGGGTCACAACCTTACTGGATAATCTTTTTATGCTTGGGATTCGAAGCGTTGTCCATAAAGTCATGTAAAGAATGGTTAGGTGCTCATATTTTATTATAATTTACATATATTTTTTGTATCCGCCATTATATCTCCTCGTCCAATTTGAGAGTGTACTGAATATGAACTTCTGAAGCCAGCAATAGTCAATATATGGGAGCGACATTGAATCATACAATATGTGTTAACCTTGCCTTACATAAATTAAAAAGCAATAACATTATTTGATTTCCTTGAAAGTTTTAAGCCTACACCATACACTCTCAGTTAAACTTCGCATGGAATTATGTGGGACCTGTTAGATCTTTATCGATTGGAAAGGCAATAGCTTAATTTACCAAGTTTTTGTTAGCATTTACCTTATAGGTGAAAATAATTATAAAAACCAGAAAAAAGGCTATCATTGGATATGCCAAAGATGTAATACTCTTCACGCTCATCCGGGTTGCACCCAACCTTCCATTATTAACATCACATCTGTTTGAGTGTCAATTTTACTGTACATTTATTCTTTATATGTTTGCCATTTAATTTGGGTTTGTGTGGGTGGTACCCCTCCTGGCAACCCTAAGATCATGAATTTACACGGCTGATGGCTATAGATCAGAAACTTATAGTGTCCAAATTTCAGTTCGATACGTTAAAAAACAAAACACTTTTTCTAATAAGAACATTAATTTAAAGGTTGGTTTGTATGGAAGGTACCCCCCCCCCCCCCCTAGTAGTGTAGCTTAAAAACTGAGGGACTAGTTTGCATAGTTACAGACAACGGACATGGCTAAATCAACTCGTCTCATCGAGCTGATCACAAATATATATACTTTACGTGGTCTGCGATGTCTCCTTCTGTGTGTTACAAACTTCATGACAAACTTATAATATTCTTCATTCCCGTGAAGAGTATAAAAAACAACAGTAGCAGCAGCTATGGAAATGAAAACAGAAAAATACAAATGGAATTGGAACTGGCATCTTTCAACTTACTTAGTCAATGACACGCTTATTAACATCGATAATAAATAATAAGCACACATTATTTCTTATTATTATTATTATGTGTGTGTGTGTGTGTGCTATTTGTTTTTATATTTTCTATATAAGTACATATAGTATATATTTTTATGTTTGTATGTTTGTTTTTTGTCGCTTAACAACGAACAAATGTCCCAGCTTAGGCTCATTAAAAAGCGCTTAATGCGCTGACGATCACAGCCACGACAACGACAGCAACAACGACACTGAGAACCACGATGTAGATGATGATGATGATAACCATGAGTGCAATGTCAACCAACATTTACAAGGTTTTTCAATGGCATTTCCATATTACATACAATTATATATATAATCTTGGCATTTATGCGTCAACTAATTTCGTTCTTGTTTCATTCAATGAGGCTTTAAATGAAATGGAAAAAAACAATACTAAACACATATAGATTAGATCTTAATAATATTAGTTGCTAATCATTTTAGATATAAATCATTTATGTTTGCAATTGCGACTCTTGAGAACAATATTGCGTATACGTAATTAGAAATCAATTTACTCATTCTACACATTGCTAATGCCATTAGATTTCCATTGAAATTCACTCTTTGCCAAACTTCTTGAATTGTAGAATGTAGATATTCTGAAAGCCTCATCACGCGTTTTGATTACAACCGGCAAAGCATTCAAGGTACCAAAGAATCAAACAAAGTAGAAGAAGTTGTACTCGAAAATAGGCTTTCCATTCTAGAAGAAGTTCAAGGATAGGCGCAGAAGTACACGACTTATTGAATGATAATTTGAAGTCGCTATGTTATCATTGTTATGTGATGCCATACTTATATGTGAAAGGCCAACCAATATCTTAGTAAGACAACGCGAGCTAACAGATATAGTAGATATATCAAAAAGGACTCTACAATACATTTAGTCTGAAAATTTATATATAAGATGTATCAGGTCTTATTAGGTTCGGTGAGTAAATCCATACTGCTTTATGCGGCTCCAAGCTGGGCTGGGATACTTGTAAACAAGACATATCTTCGTGGTATAAGAAATGTTCACAGAGGATCTGTAAAGCGTATGAAACAGTTGCAGAAGATGTGACGGGTGTACTTGGAGGCAGACTTTCAATTGATCTGGAAACAAAGCCAGTGACATGTTCGAATGTACGAACGAACAATGGCGTCTGCTTACTAATCCTCCCTAATGAAGGAATGTTTTGGCGGTGACGCAGGGATTAAACGGTATTTGAAGCGACAGTGGGTTATGGGTCGGTAGGCTAATGAATCCGGCATAACTTGAGGCACGGATCATCTTTGAAAGATTTTTACCTCCTTGTTGGCATAACAAAAAAAAAACAAGCGATAAATTCTTAACCACTGATGAAATATGAGTCCATTAACACCTGGGACAAAGGATCAGCCAAAACAATGGATTGAAAGAGGAGAATTGGCACCAAAGACGCCAAAGACAATGTTATTTTTGCGATGCCAACCAATCAACAAAAAAGGCAACCTTTGGCGAAAATAAAAGCTTTGTTCCATCGAGGCAATGCAGTTCACATATTCGTTACCACGATGGCTAAAATCAACTAGTTAAAGTTCAAATTGATTCTTTAGGCATCATATTTCTTAGATTTAGCCCACCCGCGTTTCTGTTTCTAAACATGAAGAACTGCCATTGGAGATAAATGTTTTGTCATCAATGAAGAAGTAGAGTCTGAGGCTATTAAAACTATTGAACGTTGCTAAAAAAAAATTAATCAAGTAAAAAGTCTTCTTCTGTGTACAAAACACAGAGAAATAAAAATATTTTTTTCTAAATTTATTTGTATCATTTGTGAGGTCAAGTAGTAATTTGAGGACTACCTTTTAATTGGTGAAAAGCATGTCAACGTCAAACTAGTGACAAAAATAATGTAAAAACTCATTAACTTGGACAATTTAAATGATTTGCTCATAATACTTTCATTATAGAATGGATGTCTATAAATATTCTAAAAATAAAACCGTTGAGAACCACATAAAAACTCACTGGCTCTCACTGGCTTCCTGACCTATAATTTTTAATATTCTACAACTCTGAGAACATTAAATTCAATCAATGAATCACAGAATTTTACTTTTAAAAGTCCCTTTTTATGTGGTAATAAGATTGTGAAAAATTGAGAAAGGTCACCACCATTTCACCCAATTCTTGATTCTAACTTAATTTAGTGAGCTGATGGAAAAGAGAAGTTAAAGTTTCTTCCATTAATAATTTACAATTGCCGTCAAAAGTTATGAAACCCACTGAAGCCGGAAGAAACTTCATATTTCCCATTTTAATATTATTTGTTTTTTTTTTTTTTTGGTCTTTATTTCTTTTACTTTCTTCTTTATTTGTTATATGCTTCAAACCTCTTTAGTAATTATTGTAAATTACAGTTGTTTAAGTACTTTGGCAAATTGGCTCGAACTCAAACAAGAACTGGAACCCAAACCCATTCAAATTCATTCTCCCAGACTTTATTGAGGAAAAACTTTTGAAAATGGCTGGTGCTGCTGCTGCTACTTCTATGATGATGATGATGATGATGATGATGATGACTTCAAAAACGAACAAAATACTCATTGATTTGGAATACACTTTTGGGAGTCTTTAAACTAAGAAATATGATTTTACTTTCTTCTTTCATTGTTCGACAATACTAAAAAGAAAACAAAAAGAAACCCAACATAAATAAAAGAGAAAATTAAGTATACTACGAAGTGTTAATTATGACATATTTCAATTTGATTTAATTTGGTTTTCGCTGCATTTGACGAGCTTTTTCACATCATCATCAAAAGGGTCACTTCCGGCTCAAACCCTACAGGCCTTTTCCGTTTTCACAACATTCTCCATATGCCTACTTAAAGTCAAAGGTAATTAAGTTAAGGATCTAGTCCGGTCCTTTCCTTCATCATCATGGTAATAGTAATAATCATAATAATCAAGTTGTCCTTGCTGCGCCTGTTGTTCTTGGTTTTATTTGTTATTATTATGAATGCACGCCAATGGCGGAAATGGTAATTGACAATAAATTTACCCAGTTCTCAAATGAATCAATATTCGTGTAGAATATTGAAGTGAGGCGAAGAGAAAATGGAACAAACGAATGAATGATCAAATAAATGAAAGAAGAACAAACGAAGGATAACAAAAACAGGATTGTATTTACGCACTTAATCAATATGGCTGCAGGCCATAACAGACCGATTCGATTTCATTGATAAAGGGGAACGAACCAAAGTGGCTTTTTGTATTCCGACTGGTTAATAAAATTGGCAAACAACTGTTTATATTAACTAGTACGATAAGGAGTTGGACAAATATGCGCCCATTAAGCATTGAATAATGACCAAAAGTTAGTAATACTGGGATGAGGTGTGGGGCGGTGAGGTGAGTAAACAAAGAAACAACAAAGAAAATAAGGCATCAGGACTCATTGTTATCACGGCCACACAACACAAAGAAAGAAAAAAAAACAGAAGCGGCTAAAATGCCAAAAGATGCTTTTCATAAATAATTAGGCAACTTAATTAAGCGAAAATGAGTGTAAGCGAACTTTGAAGAAAGCTGAAGGGAATATATTAGAGAAAAGATTCAAGTGTTACAGATGGTGAATATGTAGATGGGAGAGGGGGAAGGTGAATGTGAAACCTACTAAGCGCATGAATAAATAAAACAATGTAAAATCAAAGGACATGGAGAATGGAGCAAGACACAGGTTTGATGTCTGCCATTGAGATAATTATGTCAAGCTCAAGTTGCCAGCAGCAGACACAAATCTAAAATAATGTAATACGTAAATAAATGGATCAAATTACTTTAAAAAATTTGAATGAATGAACTTTGTTACTACTACTCACTACTCACAAGTGTAGTCTTGAACTTTGCCAGCTGCAAATATTTGATGGTGAATTACCAGAAATTTGCAAGAAAAAAATGTTGGCACTTTAATTAGTGAGTTTATTTTATGGGAACCAGAGTAAATATAAGCAATTGAAAAAACGTAAAGTTAAAAAAACTGTCAGATACTATATACTGGCTAGCGAACTCGACGTACTTTGCTACGCCCCCAACATAATGTTCTCTTAAAAAACAATAGCAATATGCACACCAAACTTCACAGGAACACTCTTCAGACTATGCTAGAGTTTCCCTGAAAATTTTGTTAAAATCGGTTTAGCAGTATCAGAATCTATAGCGAACATACATCCAATTTTATATATATATAGAAGATAACTAGCTGTGCCCGCGACTTTGTACCCGTGGTATTGGAAATATGATTGTAATAGCTGGTATTTTATTCAAATGTATCAAAAAGTTTGCTATATTAAATTTACTTAAGGTAGGAATATACTACGCAACGATTTGAATAGTAAGTTAACTTAATTTTGCTTTGCCTAATCATCAGTTGTTTAATGAGGAAAACAGTCGAAAATCATCCAAAAATTTGGTAACAACGCGAAAAATGTTGTAAGTCAATTATGACTAATATCTTTTAATTTTGTAAGTCATACAAATTGGTTAAGCTGTTTCTGAGATTAGCCTGCACATGCATAATGACGTTTACGATTTTATATATATAGATGGCTAAAGAAGATTTATACATGATTCATATTTCATTAAGAATTATTTTTAAACATTCCACTCGTAAGAGGATTAAATGGTGAATCACATCTCCCTTTCTATATAATATAAGTTCTAAAGATTAAAGACATCTATTTGACTAGTAGTGCTATAAAAAATGTTGATAGCGTTTTTCTGTTATGAAGTAGGTTAAAACTAATCTACCACTCCGTGAAGGATGCTTTAAGTTTTTCCCAAGTGAGCCTGCCGTTAAATCTGGGGAACCTAAACAGCAAACACGGGTAGGGGCAACAGCAATCAAATCGTACAAGCGGGGAATAAAAAGTACTCATAGAGTTGCAATCCTGAGAATCTGCAAAGCCTATCGAACAGTTACAGACCACTTGTTGGGTCTACTAACAAAAATACTTTCATTAGATTTGCATGTTTATCAAAGGGAGCTTCACAGACGACCGAGAATAAAGCCAGGTATTTTAATAATAGGCAACAGCGTTGGAATAGTGAAGACACATGAGCTTATCCCAAATATAGCCGAGAGGCTTAAATATCACTCCGGAGACGTAGGATTCGATTTTATCCAATTAGCAAGAGGCCACAGATGCTTCAGACAGTACTTGTACAGATTTGGATACGTTGTACACCCATACTGTGTGTTGAGTCCTTCCTAGGGTAGTTCCGATGGCTGTCGGCCCTCAGCATCATTATTTCATTCTTACTTGACTAACTTATTTATAATAAGTACATTTCATCCAACGCTTAACCTAATATATGATAATTTTAAAAGACTAAAGATAACTTCAGAGAATTCAAAAGGACAATTCATATGAATAATAGGTAAAACTTACGAGACTTCAAAGATTAGTAAATATATAAAATTAAAGCTACATTAGTTTAACAGTTCGGCGCCAACACTGTGCTTACTGTTTGGATGACATACTATACTCGGAACATATAGCTCATGAGTCTTCTCAATTTCAAGCAGCACGTACGAGAATTTCTGTCCTTCTTTAATTTCACATCTACTGATGACTGGTCATTCTACTATGATGAAACCGCTAATATAATGCTTTGCGAGCGATTAATGACGTATTACAAAGGTTATAAACTGCCGAAACAATGAAGTGATCTTCATAGCGGGTATTAGCTGTACTGGTTTTTGATCACTTTCTTTATAGCTTGAAATATTTTATTATTGGTTGGTTCAGTGGCATAAATTGCGGCTCACGATTGAGGCATCGAAGGTTCAACTCCTGTGTCGCATCTAAGTTGTATATGTACTAAAATTAAAAATATAAAGGTGCCGAATAGCTCGGTATCTCTACCAACACTATCCTTACGAAAGAATTAAGGCCATAAGTATCTTTTGAATATATTAAGAGAATAAAAGCGTGGATAAAAGTTTGCACACAATGTTCCATGGGAACTATAACCATAAATACTATCAGAAAGACACAACTTAAGCTAACTGATTTATTCATCTTTCTAAAATGTAAATAATTCTGAAAGAGACGAGTAATGGAAAGCAATTCTAAAAAAATTTAAAATGGCACTAGAAATGTATATGTACATTCTCCAACTGATACGCAGGGTACGATGTCCTGGACATTAACTGGTATAAAATAAATGAAAGTACGTATTAAATCAGATTTGCATAGTTGAAACAACAATATAAAAGTAACTATGTGCAACAACACAAAGTGCGATATCAAATAAATGCTCATTCTAATGCCACTAGTCGATATGTCAATATAGAATATCCTTTTTCTTTTTTTATTATTCTCATCCATCCATTTATATTATATTGTATGTTATGCTACATTCATCGATTATGCACGATTTGTATATTTAATGCTTAAATGGCATATATACTAGTATGTCTCTGAGTATCTATAAGAGCGTTAGATACAAATAATGGACAGATAGTTATAAAAGTTGCACAGTTATACAGTTGAATGAGTATTGAAGCTAAGAGCGCATAAATACTACTAAAAGCAAATACTCGTAGAAGCGAAACGAAAACAGCAGTAACAACAACAACAAAAACAACAATAAGGATAATAATAATACTTACAATGAGGATATATTGCGCAATGTCAGTTACAAAGATACAATGAGACATGGATACAATTGTAGTAGCATACTTCACTGCTGCGTCTGCTACTGTTGCCGTTTGCAAGGCGAAAAATCAGCACAGAAAGCAACAGAGTAGTAATGAAGAAGAACCAATAGTAGATGAACGGATGACTAAATGAATGAATGAATGAGTGTGGATGAGAAAAACTGCTGGCGATGCGCTCTGTCCTATACGTATATATGAAGTTTTGTTATCCTTATTGTACAATTGAATTGAATTCAATTGAATTGAAGGGAATGAAATTGAATTGAATTGATGGCGGAGGAAGTTAGCGATTGAGTGAACAGTCGAAGGCGACAAAATCCATTTGATTGATGAGTTTTTCATACACATGAAGCAATTTTAATTGGTTCAAAAACAAGATCAACACACACGACAGCGTAAAAAAAGTAGATTCAATTAAGGATTTGTTGGTCTCGTTAACCAAAGTGACGAGTCCAATGTTTTAACACTTTCCATTTTATCAAGTAACAGATGCTTGGGATGCTTGAATGCTCGACTGCATCATCAGATTCTTTGTAGTTGTTTTTGTTTTTCAAAAACAAACACATCTAATGCAACGACAACCGCTTTGCAATTTGCGAAATGTCGCTCTTCGTTTACCATCTTGCAACCGGCAGCATCCGTATCCAAATCCGCATCAACATCCTTAGATAGACACAAAAGACAGATTGGGCGACACTTCGTTTCGGAGATTTGTTTAGTGCAAATGCAAATAGAAAATGCAAAGTGAAGACTGCAAAAAAGATAGATTGGTTGCCAGTTATACATACTACTGTAAGTTAGCAGCACAAGTAAGTTGGATAGACAGTTTATTTCATGGTTCTAGACACTTGGCAAGACGACAAACTGCAAACTGCAAACTGCACTTCAACTGTCTTTCTCATGTTGCAAAAAAGAAACAGAAATTGAGCTCAGCATTGCATAGCATGATGGTGTACTATATAAGTAGATATGATAAACGAAAAGGATATAGCACAGTCAAGCATGGTGATGAAAATCAGTGAAAATACTAAAAATTGAAAATCGTTTCTTGCAAAATACAATAGAGGCTTTTATTTAAATGGATATTTATCTGATGAAAAATTACATTCTCTTATTTATGTATATACATATTTACATTTATCCAAATATCTTTAATTAATGCATATTTTAATGTATTTTGTTTATTATAAATTGAACAATCTGAGTATAAATAAAAGACAAATCTTTAACCAATATTATTTTTGGAAAATGCTACTCTTAAGGAAATGTCGCATGGCAACTCACAACCCCCGTTAATTTCTACATGCGCCTGCACTGTACACACTTCTTTATTCGCTAATTACCTTTATTTTTGCTTTTTGTAAATATGTAAGCATGAAACTAAGCTTTGAATGCAAACAAAAGACAAGAGCGTAGCCAGGTACGAGCAGTGAGGGGCATCTGCCCCACCTACATCCTCTGGATATTTTATTACTTAGTAAAATTGTGTCAAATGTCCATTATCGTATATCTAAAAGTTTAAAAGATATAGTTGTTAAAAAGTAAACAAATGAAAACGGTAAGAAAAAAGGCATACATACCTCCCCATAGATTCAAAACAAAATTATTGGCTTGTGAGGCTTGGTCATTAAAATTGAAATCATACAGACCGCAAAGAAGGCTTATGCTAACAGTGTAATGGCAAATGAGTCGTCTGAGCTGGAGCTGGAAAAGTACAGCTTTCCATAGGAAAACGTTTTTATGACGAAGATAAAAAAAACAATATTGACAGTGTTCAAAAATTGTTTAAAAGATATATAAAAAAAATCTTGTTTTTCATTGCGCAAGCAACAGACTTAATTTGGTCGTGAATGATTTAAATAAAGTTCCAGAAATCAGAAATATGATTAGCACAATAAATGATATGTATTCCAGCTTCATGTGAAACACGCTGGTCACAAAAATATGAGAGAAGGGAGTGTTGCGCTGCTTCTAAGTCAAAATTCATTATACGAGTATGCGTTGGACAGCCAAATACAATCAAAGACTATCGACATGCATGGAACATATTAAAAGAATGATATCTCTTATAAAAGATCATAACATCAACGTGGACAGGGAGAGCCAAAATATTTTAGACATCTCTACCAGAACTGCAGCTGCTCTGATTTTCTAGTCTCGCGCATTGTATTTCGCCAACAATATCGGTCCAAACACCCTACTGATTGATCTTCATCCCTTATTTAATATCCCTGATATTCCCACTGGAGCAGCGTTTTGCTAATGCGTATTTACCTGCTTGATTTAAAAAAAAATAAACAAAAATTTCAATCAATACTACCATTTAAAATGTTTCGATAATGTAGACGAGTTATGGTTTATACTATGGAAGGACAATGTTATGACAATAGAAAACCTGAGAGAACACGGAGAATATGGAAGTTTTAAAGGAGAAGGAAATATTCTTCCTGAAACAAAAAACTTAATTTTAATTCTAAGCAAAGTAGAGAGATCCTTCTCTACAATGTGTCGTCTGAAAAGGTGGCTGAGGTCAACGATGGTAGAGAATAATTTGAACGGTCTATGTATGCTTAGTGTACACAGAAAAATTGTGCAAGAAAATGTCGATAAAATTGAACGTGAAGTTTTACAACGATTTAGTGTAGAACATAAGTATTATTGTTATGAAATAAATATTTCTTTTCCTGTAAGAACGCTTTTATAGTATGCGTAATATTCGGTTTTCTTTTTCTTCCCCCCTGAGCAAAATCCTGGCTACGCCCATGAGCACAATTGTAACTAGATCAATTTATTGTTATACTTACTTACAATAGTTATTGACAAAAATTATTTGTAATTTTCAGCGAATTTGCGTTGAAGTAATAGAGATCCTATTTTAAACTCAAGTTGTTGGAAAAGGTGTCAAGGAGCAACATTATGCAAGAGTCATTTATTTCAACAATTGTTAAAAATTGATTGGTTTCATCTAAGACCAATAAATCTTTCGAAAATGCAATAAAAAACGATTGCTGGGTTATATATTTTTATTCTAAGTGTACAGACTAAGGGTAACCCTGAGCAAAATTCTTTAAAATGCCAGAACGTCAAACTTAAGGTAGTCAGCATAATACGTTTTAAATGAAAAAATCGAATCGTTATAATACACAAAATTTTGAAATGACAGAATCTGATTTAGATCAATTTGGCAAATTAAAAGAATGATATTCTTTTTGAGAAGACCACCACAAATTAGTAAAGAAGAGCTGGAAATCAACACTGAGAATGTAATATCTGTTGAATTATCAATTTACTTGCGTAGTCTATTAGGAAGACTCAATGAAAATCCTTTGGAAATCTGGAGTGTTCTCAAAGTTAAGTTTCCTAAGCTTAATAATATTGCCTTCAAATACATACTATGACTACTTCGGTTCCATCTGAACGTTCAAATTGTCAATCAGCAAAGAAATAGAATGCAAGATGAACGATAGAGTAAACTTTTAATGCTACAAAGTCTGCCTAAACAGCATTGGTAATTAAAGACTTCAAAATTAATGTTTTTTTAGATTCAAAGGTCATAGTAGCCAGTGCTTAACTGAATTTATTATTAATTTTGTAAGCTTCTATTAACTTTAGTATTAAATGTATATATGTACAACGGTCTGGTATTATAATAAATGATATCACATGAGCTGACGTATATTGTTAGTTTGTATTTGTTGCGCTAAAAAACCCATTAAAGTATTCGTTGTTGAAAAACATCGATGCTTTTATGCGATACATCAAAAAACATCGATGCAGCGTGTTGATGTTTTACATCGAGTGAACACATCAATATATTTTTTAAGTGAACAACCCTAATCAATAGTGCAATTTTGGTCAGAACTACTACATTTATACAACAGCCGAAACAGTTTTAGTTCGTTCTGAACACGCGAAGCGACTTCATTAAGCGCACATTGCAAATCCGTAGTTAATTTCGTAAAACGAAATGAAATGTGGCATAAACGCTTAGCATTTTCAAAACGTTTTGAAATTCTGCTGTTCGCAAAATGTTGTTGAGTGCAGTGCTTCCATATGGTGTAATTATCTTTGCATTGCTTATCATCTTATCTCTATGATTTTGTTGAATTGTATGGACTGAGAAACGTATTGTAAAACGTTATAAACAATGCAGGATAAGCAATTTATACATTTAAGCATTGTCATTCTAGGTTCAATGTGATTTTAAGCGGTAAGAGCCCAATTACTATTTTATGCATATGGCCACTCTGCACCAGCATGAGATTTCAAACTCATAATTCATTCATACAAACATCTTTATATGTAAGAAATTAGAGCTGAGCTGTATAATTTTCATAGAATGAATATCTGCACCATCATTTGCAATTGTTAACAAGAAGGTGAATGCATTTTTTAATGGAACATTCAAAATGTGTTGCTCTACATTTTGAACATCCACTTGAATTTGCTCTGCCGATCCAACAAAAAGAACTTCGTTCCAAAAATGCACAAAAAATATGTGAAAATGCTTATTCTTCTTTTCCTTAGATATATTTTTCTCAGCAATATTCAATAGCTTTGATACACTGTTTATAATGAGAATCGTCGAGCTCCTGAAAATAATCAAAAACCTCTTCATTGTTGAAAAATCTTCGCCAGACAATCGATTGAAAGATTCTTACAATGCTGTTTATGTTCCATTGTGTATCACTACGGACCTTATCTTCCACACAGCTTTCTACCTACCACATTTGCTAGCTCTCACACTTTCAGTCGACTGTCATCCAATACCATATTGTGAATTTTCTTCTACTTTTCTGTCGTAGTCACTTTATTTGATTGATCACTGCGATGTTTGTGTAGCAGTACGGACGCAAGGCAATTTACGGATTACAAAAGCTCATTACCGATGCAACGAATTTCATCAAGTCTCCCATCCAATATATTTAAAAATATACCTTTATTTGATGGTTTTTCTTATTCAAACCTTAGGAAATTATTGATAATTATAAATTATAATATTATATTAAGCGGCGATGTCTTGGCATTCTTTATATTCTTGACGGGAGTGAATAGTATCATAAGTTTGTCATGAAGTTTGTAATACACAGAAGGAGTCATCGCAGGCCACATAAAGTATATATATTTGTGATCAGCTCTATGAAACGAGTTGATTTAGCTATGTCCGGTGCCACTGCTGCCTTCTTTCTGGTTTTCTTTTCATTAAGTTTTATATGTAAAGTTTCTTCATTTCCAATGAAAGAAAATTAGAAATTAATGATAATAAAAATGATGCTCATTAAAAGGACCATATATTTTCTTATTACTCTTTAATGATTGTTTTTCTTTTAAGAAGAATTATTGTTGAAGGAAACATTGAGATAGTAGATTGGAATCACACTACCCACTACACATAACCTTGATGTCCTTAGCTGCAATAAAAACATTAAACGAATAATCGAGTTTAATAGAATTTAAATTCTCTTAATCTTATAAATATAATCTTTTGCATTCCTTGTGTAAACATCAAAATTTCATAAGGAAGGACATAAAATCAATAAGACAAGTCAACTTTAAGACAAGAATATTTTACTATTTCTTAGCTAAGCCAAAAATTATTTAAATATTCATGTTTGGTATTTTAAAATTAATTTTGACATTTTACATTTGGTTTCATTCAAGGAAAATGCTGACTGATGCTAAATGAATTTATCTTGTTTACGCAATTTTCGATTTGTTAGCTGAAATAATAATTGGTCGCACGCTCTCACCCCGTCCTTTGTATACTAAGGTTTCTGATGCCTTGCCAACTAATAATAATTAATGAAAAATATTACAAATTTTCTAGAAATAAAGGATGAAACAGAGAGTGAGAAAAAAAAACACATCTCCGACACTAAAAAGCAAAATTTTGCTTAGTAACAAAATCCTTGCAGAAGCAGCATCACTTCAATGTTTCAGTTTCAATGATGTTGACAAGTTAAATTGGAATGTGATGCAAAGTGAAAAAAACAAATTATTTTAAGCACATCTATAAATAAACACATATGTATGTATAAATATGTATATACATATGTGTATTGTATATACACCATATATACCAAATACGCATATGCATGAAGTTGCTAGAAGAATTAATACGTCAGCTGCCAACTTTCCCAGCACAATTCACTCATTCTCATTCTCTTTACCATTATTATTCTTTCTTTTACACACACACACACACACACATACACAGAATTATATGCCCCCTTTCTTTTACACTCTTTCATAGTTATATACATCGAAATAAGTCACTTATATGTAGAATGGCACACATTGTTGCAAAGTGTTAACAACATGGCTTGCTTTGAACCCTTTTCAACATTAACCCATTCAACATTCGGCAAGCAACAATGTTCTCCTACCATTTAAATGAGAGAGGGCTCCTAACACCTACTCAGGCACGTTTCCTCATTCTCATTCTAATTTTCATTTTTCTTATTGTGTTTTTCTTTACCCAAAAAATGAAACGATTTAAAATTAAAATGTAAGCATTTTATTCATTTTGTTTACCTTGCATTTCCTTCAACAACAGCAAAATCAGTTGAGGAATTTCTTCGCGTTTATGCCTCAGCTTAAGACCCTTATTCGACTTCTTCGCATTGTGTATGCGTACTTCAGAATACGCCAACCGACGACGTCTTTTGTGCATTTTTCAAAAATCACATTTTTAAGAGAAAATGTTTATACAAAAATATATTTTCATAAAAAATAATTGTGCTTCATATTTTTACAGGGCAGTGATTCTTAAACTGTGGTCTGTGGACCCTAAAGAAGCCAGAAGATGTATAATATTGTATTATTGTATTAAGCTTTTTTTACACATGCAACAAATTGATTCATGGATAAAATTGAATAGTATATTTATGGGCCGCAGGTTGTCATTAATGGGAGTCCACAATATTTATTAAATTCATAGAAAACAAGGGCTTGGATGCCAAAGAGAATGACACCATGAAAAAAGAAAAACGTGGTTTGAAGAAGTGTCAGAATGAATCCTTAAAAATTCATAAAGTTTCTCCAAATATTCATTTTTAATATGACTCAAATTTTGTTGTTAAGAAAATGGGGCAGGAAGATCGATATAGATTCGTTAACACTATGCCTACTATGTTACGTAAGCAAATTCAGTTCGACTAAATATAACTTCAAACAAAATTTTAAAGTTACATTCTCGGATACCGCAAACTGGGAGCAGTTCGAAGCAAAACCCATATGTGGTATACGGATGGCTTCAAAATGGACACTGGTGTTTGGGGCAGGAGTCTATGGGCAGTATAGGTCAACAGATGCCTTAGAGAAGAAATAGAGTATGCTACTGTCAATAGGCACATACCATATATTAACAAGGCTGCACTACAAGCACTCAACACCTTCAAGATCGTATTGAAGCTTATTTGGAACTGCTCAAAGTTACTAAAAAGACTAGCAACAAACAACTACATACATATGTTTATCTTATTTGGATACCTGGGCACACTAGGTGGTATGAAACATTTATATATTGTACTATAAATTATGTAGTAGTAGTGAAGGAAAAACTATTTACCAGGTTTAATTTCCCAGTACCAGAACAAAGCTCCTGATGAAATTGCAAATTTACCTCCGAAGAAAATCTTGGAATTCTTGATGATGCATTTCTGAATGGGGTTTAGCACAATACACACATTTTAGGCCTTCCCGACCATTGATAATGTTTATTTCTTAGGTTCACGAGGAGTCCCATGACTAAATAAGCTTAAAAACCCCTGCCACAAAGTATAATAACATCAGCATTTAATGAAAAAGCTGCCATAGTCAACGCATCGAGATTCTCGAACGGAAATGAAAAGAAAATTTAAAAACCACAATAGAAAATTGTAGGAAAATGTGGAAAAACATGAAGTTGTTGCTTTTATTACTTCTTATTGTTGTTGTCATTAATTGTGCTCAAAAATGCATAAAATTAATTTTAATAATGTGATTCAAAGTCAAAATATATAAGAGTTACCAACTCAGTTGCAGGTGTTTCCATTCTTATTTCCTATTAAGCTTAAGTCGACTTATGTCGACTGACGGGAAACTTTCTTTAAAGTTTTCTCTTAATAATTTCAATGCAAATAAAACTTGATCCTTACTTCATTCAAATCGTTTTGTATTTTTATGTGAGTATTGAATGCCAGAAAAATGGCATTGCAAAGAATGAAAGACAAATGAAGAAACTACAAAGTGTTGCATGCAACTCATTTCGCAGTGCCACATTACTTGTAATGCCGCACGCATCATTAGGGGTAACAAAAAAAAAAAGAAACGGAGACAAGACAAGTGCGTGTTAAAATTATCTCAACGTAATGATGATGATGATGATGATGAGTTGTCTGTTTTCTTTTAGAAACTTAAGACAAAACTATTAGCATAAGTAGCATGTTTGGCCACACATAAATACATTTGAGTTTATTTAAGAACTTCGACTGACTTGTCTTGACTTGGCTTGGCTTGGATTTGCTTTACTTAAGCTTGTCATACATGATCAATATGATTGTCCAATTTGATGGCTCACACAGAGAGGAAAACGCCAGTCTGAGACCAGCTTCGATTGTATTTATACGAGTATCAATAACTCACCAAATTAAGTTGTAATTGGTCTAAATGTTCTTGAAATAAGTTAGATTTGCACCAATCTTACTCTAAGTAAGTTTTCTACTCATTACGACACCAAGACGGTCTTGTTTTAAGACCAAAGCAACTTAAACTGAGGCCGTATTGGTGTCATAAAGAACAGGAAACGAACTTAAAGTAAGATTCATTGGTGTTGAAGTTAAGATTCTAAAGTTATTGGAAAGGCAACAAAACAAACTTGATTCAAGATTTATTGTACTTAAAAATACAAGCTTTTAGTAAGAACATTTGATTTGAATTGACAACATTCATGCTTGACGGACTTTCAATACAATATGTCTCCGTTTTTTTCTGTCTGTGTATGTTTCCTCATCAACGCTTCACAATAAAATGCTTAGGCTGAACGTGTTTGTTGTTCGTGGTGGTTGATGAACTGCAATCAAGCAAATTGGACAAACTTACTGATAATGTATGACCAACTTAGTGTTTATTGACTTGGCTAGAGTCGCGTGATTCCCATTGTGGTGGCCTGTTGACTTTGCTTAACATAGCGTAACACTTGCTACTATTTTCTGATGCCTGCTGTTGCCACTTTTGATACTATTCTAGGCGGCTTGCTTGCCTTTGGCTTGTTTATGCACAATGTGCGGCGGCATTTGCGACATCTGACCTAAAAATGGCAAAATAAAGAGCTGCAAGCTTAACTAATGAGGGGCGTCATACACATAGAACTGTTGCTGCTAACATTGTTGAGTTTAAAGTTTGCAAAAAATAAAAAACCAAGACTCTTTGGCAAATGATTTAAGTTGAAATAAGGAAAATAAGGAAACTTTAAAAAAAAGAGTGTGTGTATATGTGTGTTTAACTTTAGTTCCTCCCATCCATGTGTGTTTGAAAGTAGAAATTTCATTAAAAAGGATAATGACAAAGCAACTTTAACATTCTCTTACTGCTTGTGTGAGTCCTTCTTCTGACCATCATACAGAATAGAATAGAATAGAAGAGAACAGACATGCCACATGTGCTTATCTAAGGATTAGTAAAGCATTTTACTCATCTTATTTTTTAAAGGAATTTAATTAAAAATTACTTATGTGAGGCAGAAAAAAGCCGATTAACTGTGTAGTACAGCACATTTTTGAAAGGAGTTACTCCTTGCCTATCTCTCTCTTCCTCTATCTCCATCTCCGATTCTTATTATCTTTGTACCCAAAGGCAGTGTTGGAAAATATGTTTAACAAGTCACTTCTTAATTATAATTTACAATCTGTCCTCTTCTCCTTGTTATATCTTTATCTTTCTGTTCATCATGACAATAAAGCACTTTCATTTATGAAATTCCATTCACCCATCCATCTCTCCTACTTTCTTTCCACTTTTCATCAGTATGTAAAAACATTTTGATTTGTCATTTCGAGAGAAATGAAACAAAACCAACTCGACTTAATTTAACTCAAAGCACAACAAGAGACAAATAAGTAAGGATAATGACATTAGGACATTTGCCTTTTACATTTGTAGTTTGGTTAAACCACTTTGCAAATAGTTTACTCATACACACAAAACAACAACTACAATAGTTTTAAGTAGGTTCATCATGTTCTGAGGCATACTTAAGGCAAATAGTCCTCGAATACAAATATGTGTTTGTATTAACAAACAAAAATGAAGACGACAATGAAGCTGATGATGATGATGTTGATGATGACAACTTGAGAATTTTGTCCTTTTTGCGTTCATTCCTTCATTTGTTTATTTGTTTTTGTTCAACTTGAAGTTGCCTTAAAATTGCCTGTGTAAAGTAAATAGAAATAAAATAATTTTGTTGTCTTTCAAGCAGCATTCAACATCATCAACAACATCATCATCATTAAGTGGCACAACTATTTTACTAAAAGCTCACTTTAATTTGTCTAAATTTGCTTGGTTAAATATTCATTTTAATTCTTTTACAATAAATTTCTATTCAATTTCAATTGTTCATTTATTTATGACTAACAAATGATTCGAGTGTAAATACATAAAGATATTGTCACACCGAAGAGGGAAAGATACAGAGAGACAAAGACTTTAAGATGATTTGAAGTGTATCTTCATTTTAAATGCTTAAACAGAATAATTACATGTATAAACATTTCAATCAATCCAACAGAGTGTCTATATACCAAAAATTTCAAATACATTACAATACTAAGTACAACAGTTAATCATACTCCATTCAGCTGTAGTTTAATTTAGAAGTCTCTTACAATCAACCAATAACAGCATACTTAATTTAAGATGTATAGTTCTTAAAGTTTCTCAAAAACAAACACTCTTGCAGACGGATGAATGGATAAATGAACAAACTGTAAGACATTTGTGCCAAATTGATTCATTTTGTCATTAAGAGTACTTATATACGAGTATTGTATGGTACATTGTCGGACTTTACTCCCTTACTTATAGGTATTTCATACTTTTGTATATTTTTTTAACGGCCCTTTTATTCAGGTTAGATAAATTGGTGATCCGAACTTTTGATAGTTTCTTTAAAATTGTATAATAGTACTCATCAGATTTGTCTATTCATCTGCAACATATTGACAACAGTAAAAACATTGTTGGTAAGAAGGTTAGATTTTCTTTTATACTTTTATTTCAAACGGCGTGCTTTGCTACGCTCCCGGCGTGATGATAGTGTGTGATGCTAGTGTGTGATGCTGTTCTCTTCTCAATTGTAGTATATTGCACAGCAATTCAAATACTTTTGAAAAATCGGAGAAATCAATTATTAACCCGGCGTCATTGGGGTAGATTTTTGTTACACGGACGTTAGGCATGGGTCAATATGAGCCACTTATTTAACTCTGGATATTTCGTTATATATATGAACAAAAATAGAAAATTTCGCTTTAACATGACATTATATTGACAAGAATGTATTTATTACTTCTTTTTTTTAACCAATAAAATTTAAGCTTCCATCAGCTTAATCATAATCAACGCTTGTTTTTATCAATTTTCAATGGAACAACTAAAAAGTTGACTGGAATCATCATCATGAATGCATTCTTTCGTAAAAAGGTATGTTATCTTCAGGACAAACATACTTATTATACTCTTCACGGGAGTGAATAGTATTATAAGTTTGCCATGAAGTTTGTAACACACAGAAGGAGACATCGCAGACCACATAAAGTATATATATTTGTGATCAGCTTGATGAGACGAGTTGATTTAGCCATGCCCGTCTGTCCATCTGTCCGTATGTCCGTCTGTCTGTCTGTATGTATGCAAACTAGTCCCTCAGTTTTTGAGCTAGAGAGATGAAATTTAGCACATAGGTTTCTTTTTACCATACGCAGCATATTTGTCGGAATCAGCCGAATCAGACCACTAGGGGGTACCTCCAATACAAACCACCCTTTAAATTAATGTTCTTATTAAAAAAAGTTTTTGTGTTGTAACATATCGAACTGAAATTTGGACACCATAAGTTTGTAATCTATGGCCATCAATCGTGTAAATTTCATGATCCTAGGCTTACGAGGAGTGGTACCTCCCATACAAACCCAAATTAAATGGCAAACTTTTAAATAATAAATGTACAATAAAGTTGCTACTCAAACTGATGTGATGCTAAGAAAGGAAGGTTGGATGTAACCAGGAGGAGTGTGAAGAGTATTACATCTTTCTGGTTTTTTCTAGCATTTTGCGATCTTTCATATCATCACACACAGGAACAAGGCCTAAATTTTACAAGAACCGACGTCATTTTTGATTTGACTCAATATTTATTCGGTACACTATGACCCCGTTGATGTTTAAAATAGCATAAAACAATGTCAATGGCGACCACTTTGTGTGACTGCACACTTTATAGAAAGCGCACAGTTTAGCTGCCACGTCTACCCCAAAAAAGAGCTGAAAAAGGTTCAACACTACGAGTTTTAGTGAATTCGGGAGGGACCGTTCTCTTATTTTAGTAGGAATAGTTATTGGAAACTAAACGTAGTATCAGATATTCAGGGCTTTTAAATTCATCCAAACTTTAAGACATTTTGATAGGCTTAATCATTTTATTATAGAATTACAATAGATAATAACAATAATAATATTAACACAATACATCGTACTGATTGGCAGATGCTGCCAAGGTGCCGCCCAAGGAGCAGCATACACCTGGAATGAGCAGCTGAGAAAAAAGAGACAGACGAATTTGGATTGAGGAAGAAAAAGAAGAAAATAATATGTCTGTTGTTAAAAAATTAATGGAGGAAGAGGAGAATCCTGCCGACGGAGTTGAAAAACCTGAGGATTGTTTGCTACAAAAGATGCTGGTAATCGTCTGGAATGTGTTGAGTCAATACATTATTCATTGCAGTGGTCCCGTGTGTACTTACAACAACAACAAACGAACAAAGTACATCAAATCAAAAAGATTGTAACAATAATAATAAAGAGATCAGAATAATCAGAAACCACAAATTCGTGACAATATGAATTTATTTATTAAAAGGATATTTTAATAGAAATTAAAATTATATTTAGATTTTCATATATGTATTTTGTTTTATTTATATCTTTTTATAATTTAATAAAATTTCTTACATTATTACATTCCGAATAATATTTTTGTTTTTTTAATAATAAATCAAAAAATGGTTTTGAAATAAAATTAAATAAATAAATTTTGCATTGTTGTTTTCATACACTGCGTAACATGTGTAAATTATGTGGATTATCACTTTAACCTGATGCTTGTCATGCATTGATCTGTCTATCCATCACAATGTGTATAGTGGCCTGATCAGCATTACGAGGCAAGATAGTTTGTTCTTCCATTCATCGGTCCATGTCACCAAGTAGTGTCATTAGTTCAATCATTTTTGAAATTTTAAGATGAAATTTTGTACATGATCTTCTTTTGTTATTTGTTATCCCATAACTAGAAGATACAACTGCCATTTAATTCGATAAATTGAACTCAAAACTGTTATTGTTGTTTACGATAATTTACTCCATTTTTATTAAATTAACACGCTATACATTGTACAATACACAAAATTGTTCTTAGTTTTTAGTAACTGATTAGTTAGAAAAGATATACTAATACATATCACATCTCACTAGTATAAAATTATTGCATATTGTTTTCATTTGATTATGTATTCATAAATAAAATAATTTGTTTTCAGTCATCTTGTATGAAGCATGCATAGAATTAACTCTTTTCCATGTTTTAGTTATTTGTTCATTGCTCTACAATATCCTGAACGAAATGCAAATTTGATACCAATTAATTGAGTTTACTAATTAAATGCTCGAAATATGTTTTCGTGTGCTTAATTTATTCGAAAGAATTTTAATTATATAATACGCAAATTTAACAAATTATGCACGAATAACAACATATTTTATTCTACAATTTATTATTGTCAGGCACTCGTATTGTTCAAATTGTATTATAAATATTTATTATCCTTGTTACGCTAGTCATTGTTGTTATTGTTTTTGTTATATTTTATGATTTTATTATAACTTTCAAGTGCGTGATTTTCGTTTAACATAATTTATGCATGAATAGCGGAAAACAAGCATTTTTCCAATAAATTATCATTATTTTGTTCCTTTTAAACTATTGTAGTTGGAATAGACAATAACACTTTGACAGGATGTTTGTAATGCATAGAACAATTTTACAAGGAGAATAGATTGGTTTAAATCCATCCGACTGTCAATTAGTAGCACATTAGTCTCTTATTTTATAATATGTCGAACTGAATATTGCTGCAGATGTGTCTTTATGTCGTACATAGTTTATGAAAATGAATGCTGAAGGAAGTACAACATGCTCTGGCTTCCTTCTCTAATTCCCTGCCAGTAATTTGTGATATCCCAGGAATTAAATGAACAGCTTTTTTAATTACACTGTGTTATTTGTCCAGTCGGTCCAATGTTTATACTATACTTGACAAATATATTCAAATTTCTCTATAGAGAACATCTGTACAACTAATAGCACCCTATTATAAATTGAATAATTGAAATGAAAACAGAAAATCTTACTTATGTCAAATAGAATACTATATGTAAGAACTAAATATTGTAGGGAAGTGATACTCCAAGAATATTTGTATATAACCAAAATGTGCTTGGTAGTACTTCACATCTTTCTCAAGTACAATGGGCTAATAGTTTATATATGGTAAATAAGAGAGGTTTATTGAAATTTTATTAAAAATATTCTTTATTATACAATTGTTTTTTCGGTATATTCAAACTTTAAAGGTATTTCACATTTTGTATTTATTTTAATTTTCTAATTAATGAAGATATATACGAGTATATATATATTTTTTATTCATTTGATGAGTTTTCAGATGAATGTAGCCGCTTATTTCAGGAATAAATATATTTTTCCATTTAGAGTATGCTTTACGGGTTCGATTTTATTGTTATGACACCCATTAAACGAACGCTTGTTTTTAAAGTTGCCGATAAGGTCTGTGGTAGTTAGTGGCTTACGGTTGAGATAACGACGCACAGCTTCCTCGGTAATACCATAATCCCTATTGAAAAATAATAAAAATCATTAAAATTGCTACATTCAAATGGTTTAAAATTATGTTTATACTTACTCTTCTTTGTTGTTCATAATGTTCCTGTTGAATTTCTGATTTCAAGCGCTTGACCAGTGGATTAATAGAAATATAACTGCTTTTGGAACCTATGAGATTAGTTGGCATACCGTTGAGTCTACATTTCTTTGGTTCATTTGATGAGATGGGTGTTTGAAAGCGTGGTTCACTATTTCCATTGCTGTTGTTTTCCTTAAGATTGGAAGCTTTATTTTTGGGGCCATTACTTAGATCTTCTTCGGACTTCATCACTTTCTTCATCGGAAGTAAGTAAGTTACGTAAGGCATCTTCCTCAGCTACGCTTTTCATATTTTTGACGAATTTAGCTTCAGGATCAGGTCCACTAAAAGGAAATATTAGTATATTAATATGTCAGCAGGATTATTGAATCAAATATATACTCATTGCACTTCTCTGGTCAGAAATAGAGTTTTCCGATTACCGCAAAGTATAATCTCCATGCAAAACAAACCCAAAGAATATCAGCTTTCACATTACATTCTGCAAGAAAAAACTGGAGATAAAGGTGTGAAATTAGATCTATCCGATTTTTATTCGATGTGGCATAGTGGTACTGAGTTTTCTTATTGCATTTCTTAGAAAATTCAAATAAAACCACAAAAAAATTTTTGAAATGATAATTTATACAATATACCCAAAGATAAGAGTGATCAGATAAAAAATTTATATATAGAAACCAAATAAACTTTCCTAGATATTATAAATATACTATTATACAAGTATATCTATATTACCAACATCAATAGCTGGGACTTGAAGGGTATATAAGTATCGATGAACAGCAACTAATATTTTGCTTGTTTTTTTTTTTATATTTTTATATTGAAAGAATTTTCATTTTCTTTTTTGTTTGAACAAGTATTTCACCAAAAAAAAAAAAACAATATAATGAAATGAAATGAAAATTTATTTTGTAATGAAGCATGAAGAATAATTCAATTATTTACTATACCACGTGCCATGTGAATTCATTAGAAAAATGCAGTTTTTCGTTCAATTACTCTTATCATTTATTTTTAATTTTTTCAATTCCTTTAAAACTTTATTTATTTTTTTTGTATTTTTTATAATTTAATTACAGTAAAATTCAACCAATTAAACATGGTCACTTTAAGCCGCTAATGAAAAGTTGTTCAATTGTTTGATTTTCAATTTAAATATCATACAGATGAGCTTCTGAATGAAAGATTTTAATAAAATATTAAATATTCATAAACGAAAAGAAGAGCTCCTTTAACATTTGGGTCCTTATGCAGGAAATAATCACCCAATTTTAATACTGATTTAATTTCTTCACGAATAACTTTTGCTGTGAATGCAACTGGTTCAGATTTTTCTTCATCAGAATCACTGACATTTGTTTCAGAAGCAATGCCAACTAAATCACCCTCATCTGTTGCAATCGAAGTTGGTATTGCAAGATTGCTTTTGTTGAAGCAATGAAAATATCCCATCACAGTCTTGTATAAAATTCCAAAAATCCTGAACAAATCCGTTAGGATAAGGCAATGATTGCAAACGGTATCAAATTGGCTGATGAGGGAACTTTTAATGGCACAAATTCAACCTAAAAAATACAAAAGAAACACCAAACGTCATCAACGCGTCGGCTTCAAATAGGATTACGCTGAAAGCTGCATTCACCATGGATTTGGTGTAGTTTAGTTTTTTTTTTTGTAGTTCTATATTGCTTCATCAAAATCCTCAAAACTTTTTACTCCAGTTATATGTGCTATGTCCGTTACCTGAAAATTCTTAAGCTCCAATAGTAATCGAGAATTCTCATTTTTTCAGCAGACATTGAGCATTAATTGCTTCATCTCGGCATATGACACTTCAACATGTTCAACACGTTCTAATTGGGAATACATTTTTTATCAGTATTTAGTTTATTTGCATTCCATCGTGTAACGATAATCAACAAATTTGATTGGATATCCTTATTGCGTTTCATTTATTTAAATTTTAGTTGTCAACTCTAAACGGAAAATCCAGTGGGTGCAGCCAATTCAACCTTCGGGTGTGCTAGCTGTTGTCAAGCAAGTTAAATGCAAGAGGATTTTCATAACTTTCCAGCCTGGAGATGTTCTTGTTTCTGATTCTTACAATCTCCTCACGGATCGTGGGTGTCTGATGATCTCTGTGCAGAACTGAGTTTCTCACGTACCAAGATGCTAACTGGGAATAATGGACCCCGTTTTCTAAAAAGTATCTGAATGTTTGCTTAATGTACATCCCTTGATCTAACGTCTACAATTAAGAGGAGTTATAACTGGCACATTTTCGTGTATGAAATCCGGAGGATGGTCTGGGGCATTATCAATCAAATGATTGACCTTAGAAGGCAACCCCTTTTTACTTAAATATATTTATCCGTCTGAAACAATAAAATAATGAAACAATTCATTTAAAAGAGTGGCAATAACTTAGACGGCCATCCAATAAACTGGAAACATTTTGATGTTAAAATGAGCTTGCAATTTTTGATTTATTAGTGTCCATACAGTCTTCACCATTTTCAGTTGGTACAAATGGAATTCAGAATAATAAGGAAGTTAAATGTGACTAAAAAGTGCAAATGTGACCAATCGAATAAAAAAATTATTTTATTTTTAATTATTATGACAAGGGTCAATAGAAGAATCGATTGAATGGTGCTAGTCTGTTTATCCTGCTGTATATTTCTATAGAAATTACTCTGTTACCAAAATTTAATCTCTCTCCCACATTGATCCTCTGACAATCCTCTTCAACCCTTCCAAAGAAAACATTCACATCAATTTCCTCAAATCAAGTAACCTAAGATTATAAAAAAAATAAAAAAATATAATCTATAACTACTATATGTAAGCAACACCCACATTTGCAGTTCCATTCTACAAAGTTTGTAGGACAAACTCATACTATTAGTCATTAATATTATGATAAACTAAGTTATTATTGTAATCAATAATTAAGTTTAAGGCCTTGTAGCAATAGATTTAATCTAGTTAGGCTGTAAATAAACAAATACATAAATAGTTTAAGGAATATCTACATAAAATTTGGTGTAATCTTGTACATACGTATGTAGAAGGGTTCACAGATTACTGGAGGAGAAATTCCTTTCGTAAAAGCTCAGTTTTGAAAACTTCATTTGTGTGCTTTCATTTCTCTATAACTTCCGATTACCTGAAGAAAACATCTTTATGAGTATTTTTTGTATTTAATTTAATGTTCTCTAATTTATTTTTTAATATACATAATTACTTTTACATTTTAAACACAACATTTTACAATTTAAGTTCTCTTGTTGATTGAAATTTTTGTATATGAAAACACATTTGCAGCTTGTGCATACTTGTAATCCCAGGCAATCAATATTACGATGTTCTTTGTATAAGAACTTAGTTGAAGCTGAATATCCTTATTTATATAGTACCTATCTACATGAAAACATATACTTATGTGTTGTATATACTTTCATCTGTACCAATGGCATCTTCCTGCATGCAACGCACATTCAAAGTGTTAAGCACCAAAAGGAAAATCAAGTAACAGCAGCAAAAAGGAAGCAGTAAAATATGACAAAGAAGATACACATACATATACACTCTTGGCCAAAAATATATCTATCTACTCATATACGATAAATACGCAGGAAGCACTTTCCGCAGGTGTAATTCCACAACAGCACGAAGCAATGCGATTATTTAAGAGCCCTTATCGCGAGAATTTTCGTAAATTGCATATGAAGAAGAACAAGAAATAGTAGTAAGTACGAGAAGCAGGAGGAGAATCTGAATAAGTACGAGTATCTACAGTAGATGATGCTATAGCAACATAAATAAGGACACGATATAACAACAATGGAATACATAGTACAAGCATCTGCCATGAAATGAATGTTATAATAATAACAACAACAATAACAACCACAACAACAAGAGCAATAAGAATTCCACTGATGAAACTGACATTCCCAAAAAAAAAAACATATATGTATGTTGTATATTGTCGAAAGAAAGAAGTTACAACACAGCAAGTGCAAGTTGCATGCAACGTTAAAATCAATTCTAAACAGAAGCATCAACATCACCATACTTTAATACTTTATTGTTAAACAAAAATAGCAGCATCTTTTAGTCATAGTCACAACTATATGAGTATTAGTATTACTTGAAACGAAGTCCCTTTGAAATCACCACCAAAGACACTCACCTTATGCTGTGACAATTTCTATATGATATTTCAGAAACCCATAAATCTGCTGCAAATCAATTGAGTGAGCATTGTAGTATTTAGATTTGTAAAAGGACAAGAGGCAGACAGACACCTGAAAGAAGAGTTATTCCTTAAATAAACAAAAAATTACAAATTTCCAAAGACATCACATTAAACAATGGCACCAATCTGTGAAAGAGAAAATCACATCAAATTGCCTTGATTTCTGTCAATGGAACAATGGGAAAATGGGAATGAAATCAAAATACATTCCCTCGGGTGACAAATTGATATAAGATTCCCATATTTTGTAGCAGGACAACAAGTTGTTTGATGACATTGGGATAAAAAACTTAGATTGAACGCCTTATATTGACAAGAAAACAATTACTAAGTCATTTGACAGAATTTCAGCTATTTCACGTTACTTTATTACATTGTTAACTATTTCGTCATTTGTCATAACTATATGAGTATCAATTCAATGTCCACTTTTATAAATTCTATGAACTAAGTTTAATCCATTGAATCACCCTAAGTTCTGGATGTAAATCCAGGATAATGAAAACTATTGGCAATTATTTAAAAATTTACTTTCTTCCAAGCTGCATTGGATTAAAAAAAATCAGAATTTACATCGTTATAAGAGAACTCATCGCTTAACCGGACTTCATTGTCTTAGAATATTTTAAAAGTAAATTTTAAAACAATCTAAACAAGACAAAAATTTTCACACTTATATATAAAAAAAAAGTCGGGAGGGGTCAAATTTGGAGATCTGGATGGCCAGTCAATGTTGCCTCTTCTTGGCATCAAACATCCAGGGAATTATCGTTACAGAAACTGAATTGTTTGAATTTCAGTGTGACATGGAGCACCGTCTTATTGAAACCTGTAACCATCAAGACTATTTAATGTACTGTAGATTTTACGCTCCCCAAATGCCGCAATTTTGCTTATTAACGCAACCAGAAAGTGTGAAATGGAACCTCGTTGGTCAACGAAGCGACGTGGACGGTGTGTCGGCAGTATTATTTGTGTTAAATGCACTGTATAGAAACAAATGCAAGGCATCCTTCAAAATGCGCCGCAGAGTTGTTCCACTGACGCCAAAATGCTGAGCCCGGTGACGATAAGACACTTTTGGGTTCTTAGAACAACTTGATCATTAATGAACGGCATGTTGACGATCTCCCATTGTCCCGTGCTAAACAAAATTCGACAACAAATGACGAATAGTGTTGTCAATCGGTACATATTGGGCACGATTTTTTCGTCGATATGCACATTGAGTTAACAAAACTAAACGACTATTTTCAATGTACAGCATCACTATTTCGGCGCGTTGTTTCGGTGTGTAGCGATTCAAGGTTAAAATTGTACTGAATTGAAGTTTCCAAGCCATGCCCGCTCAAGGCAATCGGTTGACAAATGTCGAAGTTATTCAATGTTTATATGCTGACATAAAAAATGGCGCAACCTGTATATACTATAGTAAAATCTTAGTTTTTTTTCCTGTCACACTTAAGGTGCTGCCCCACGATCATAGAAATATGATGTATATCATATTATATGATGAAAAAAATTATGAACCGTGTGGCAGGCAACACTATATCATAGAAATGATGAAAAAATATATCATATTATATAATCGTGTGGCAGTTCATCATATAATATGATGAAATTCTTCTTTCTTTATTTTTTGGTCGGAAAATAAAAAAATATGATGAAAGTAGCAGGCTTGCCGACTGACTCTCGATTATATCCGCGAGTTGACAAGTCTTTATCATAGTTTCAACATAATTCATGAAAAATACATCATATAAAATGACATCGTGTGGCAGCAAAAAAGGCTACGTCATATTTCTATATCATAGAAGATTATATCATATTTTTCCATCATAGTTTTTATGTCTACGACTGTAAGTACTAAGTATACCTATGAAAATAAGAGAGGATTGAATGGTAAAATAGACAAGCAAACATAAAGAAATAATCAGAAATAAAACTTGCATTAAACAACATTACAAAGTTGTAAAGCGAAAGCATGGAAAAAATGTTAGGCGCCACTTAAAGTTTGTAATTTATTGATGGCACCTTGTTTAAGTGCGGCAAATCTGCCGGCTAGGGATTATTATGGTAAGTAGTATATATAAGTAGTAAACAATAGCACAATGAACAACTTTGCACTTAATTGGCAGTGGCAAGTACAACACTAAGTTATTGTTAGTATTTGCAGCAAACATTAAAAACAGAGGCAAAATACTACTATAAAGACACGTTTGTCTGCCTGACTTTGCAACTTCTCGCACTTAAAGAGCGCATTACAAGTCATATAGAAAAAAAGAGAAAAACAGGAGAAAAGAAAAAATAGTTGAAATTAAAAGAAAACTCAATCATTAACCTTGTTACAATCTGCTGGTGGTGATAGAGGAGATAGAGATGTAGATGGTAATGTTGATGATGATGCTGTTAGTAGCATCCCTAGGATCCCCTGGTTTGGTTGGTTGGTCCTTTGCTTGCATAATTAAATTTTAAATGCGAACTTAACAAGTTTTAACAAGCCAAGTGCATATTGTGGCCAACAACGAGGCAGACATCCTCGCTCATTCAGTGCAACTACTTTTGCTGTTGTTTTTGTTTTTACATATTATATCTTTACTGTTGTTCGACTCGTTGCATTTTCTAGTGTTGCTTGTGCTTGCTCTTATGTTTCAGCCATCGTTCCTCTTTTCGAAATATTGTACGCAAAAATAATGAATTGCGTATACGCCGCCGCCGCATATTCATTATCATAACTGCATTTACTATTGTTGTTGCTCGTCGGTGCTCGATGTTATTGCATCTTGTTGACGTTGCATTTTATCCTTTAATTTTTTAATTAATTTTATATTATTTACAATATTTTCCTTTTTATTTTTCTTTGCCTCATTCCGGATAATTGTTCTTAATGTCGACATAGTAAACGAAAAACTTGATTAAGCATATTTCTTTCTTTCTTTCTTGTTATTATTTATCCTTTAATAAGTTAATTAAAAAGAAACTCTTCAAAAAAAAATATAACATTATTCATTACAAAGTTAAAGTGAAAATTATAAGCATACTTTTTATGGTGGCCATCTACTTTCGGAATAAAAAGAATAAAAATTTTAAGTATCTCTCTTAATTTAACACACTTAGCAGTTGAATCTGATTTAAAGGCTTTAAATTTACCTTAAATGATTTCTGTTCAACTAAATTCAATTTCCAACACATTTTCACGGCCACATTTTCTGATAGAGTAAACTGGGACTACAGTAGACCAAATCCTGTATTCAAATCACTCATATTTATGGTAAACCGGTGTTTTAAACCAAGCAGAAGTATGGTCCAAGAGAATTCAGTTTTTCAGCTTGCAATTCTTGAAATAGTGAAACACATGGTTAAGAAAAGATATTCATTATAACACTGTTGATAGTCGCAATTATATTCACTCTGTTGCTTTACTTTTACTTCAAACTTTCGAGATTAAAACCAAACTAGTTTGGGACTGCTTCTTACTCCTAAAAAGTTTAGCAACAAATAATATATATAAAATAGTCATATCCCAGGCCATAGAAGACATCTTTGGAACAAAGATCCAAAACTTGCAAGTAAGAGTTACCTCCTTGTGTCATTATTGGCCCGGAACCCTTCTGCTCTCTCAAAAGAACTCTAGAGACACTGAGACTAACTTGAAAATTTATCCGTCTAGTCTAAAATTTTGTTGTTTTTTTTTTTTACATACTCGTACATCTTTCGACTGTCATTACACCAGCTTTTATGATGGTTGATATGCTCACTGACCGAAAGGATAAGCAGGTCCCAGGAAATGACATCATTAGACATGCAGAGTTTTGGATATTCTGGATGAAATAGACATAAAATTCGGCAGCAATACCTAATAGGTTAATACCATATGTGCAGGATGGCACCACTATAGCCTTATATATATGTATATGGTTATTTTGTTGCTCAAGGCTGTATGATCCTGTTCAGATTCAGCAGTTTCAGAGTTACAAGAAGAGTAAGGGTTAAAAGACATAATAACCATCAATAGAGTATTTGTGTTGGCCAGACTTTGACGTCTATAGAAACCAATAGGCAATTGTAGGTAGACTTATATTCTATATTCCTGAAGGGCTGTGTAACTTGCGGCCCAAGTGAAGTCTTTTTTTGTTTTTTTTTTTTTTTGTTTGGTGCTCGTCAACTTGTGGAGAGGAGAAAAATTAAAAAATAAATTTTTTGGTCCTGCGGCTCAACATATCACGGATTCATCCAATGCAGCACAGGGAACCAAAATCGTTGGAAATCCCTTTTGTAGGGTACTTTACAATGTCAGGCCAAACTGATAAAGTGCCTATTTCCTGCCCTTCCCCCAATTTAATCTTATGTTAACGTTTTGAGTGCATTTTTCATGAAAGTTTATTTTCTGCCTTTCCATTTTCCATATTTCATTTTCAAGTACTTTTAAATACCCCAAAATCGGCTTTCGTTAATTGCGTGGCACTAGAGGCATTTTGTTTTTGTTATTCGTCAAATTTTTGTCTCAACAACAACATAAGTTATAAGAACAACAAATTGCAACTATCCAAAATTGTTGCTGCCTCGTGTAGACACACAAAATGAAGTTATGCGCTTGGAAAATTGTTTGCGTCAAGCAATGAATGATAAAATGAGGAATGACGATGATGATGCTTCGGATGATGATGCTGTTGATGATGAAGAATGAGTGGCATGAAGTGAGTTGTTAGATCGTAAATATATGTGTGCGTATCTGTGTGTATTGTGTTAGTTGGCAACCGCTGCGAGGCGCAACCAACGTCGCATCATGAAATGCGCAAATTGCACGTAAATTGAGTGCAGTCGTGCAGTATGTGATGCGATCAAATGAAATGAGTTGAGTTGGAATGGGTTGGGATAAGTGAGTCTACCATATAAATGAATCCGCGAGTGTGTGTGTGTATGTGTATTGGTGTAAATTGAGGGCGTTATTATGGCGTGGCACACAATTTGTCCGGGAACAAAGCAAATCAACTTTAAATGAACGAATGCGGCTAATTTGTTGCACTAACCGCTAGTGGACAGCACTGATAATTTACTCTCTGGACAAATAGTAAATGCTTAAGTGAGAACACGTAGGTAAATGTAATGTGGCCACTGTCATTGTCATTTCCATCACTTGCCATATATCAACCTTCTTACAGTAATGATTAAAACATTCGCAGCGGCAATGAATTTAATTGTTACAGTTCAAGATTCTTAAGTGACATGTCATTAATTCAAAAGATATTAATGCATATTTTACAAGTCGGTAATTTATATTTTAAAAATATTTTTAACTTTTTGATAAAACCTTTATCCATTATATTGTAGCTAAGAATTGCCTACCAAAGATACAACAAAGTCTTTAAATAAAATTTTTCGATTACTCAGTCATTTACTACTAGCAAGGATCAAATATGAAGAAGTATCTGATACTTTTAGACTAAAATTAGAAACACACGCTCTCAAATGACATTAATAAAACCAAAACAGCAGTCTCAACGAGACAATAGCACTTGATACAGTTTTATTATGTGGCACAGAGGGTGTTGTATCATTGTATGCTGCTCGTACAACAACACATTCAACAACTGAATTCAAAGACCAATAAAGATCTGTATTTAGAAGAATGTCTTACTTGTAGTCTAAACAATCAATGAATAATGCAAACAAACAGATGTACAAAATTATGCTGACATATCTGGCTGATGTTGCGTTTTCGCAACATGTTTTTAAAATTCTTCTGGGACACACCGATTTACATGAATTTACATATTCTAAAGACAACACGCGTAATTCAGTGGATATTTTACGAAATTTATCAAATTGGAGATATATGTATATCTCATTGAAAATTTCTACCTATTACGTTTAATGAGATAAAGCTCTCTGACGGACGGATGGACGGACAGCGTAGGCATACATCAAAGATTCAGTGCAAGGAGCATTGTATGTATTGTACAATTGACTGATTTTATGAAATATACATATGTCGCAGATGATGAAAACGTCTGATTTTGTTAAAAAATTTAATTATTCTGTTTTTATGTGAATATAAAGATGTCGTTAAAATCCAAGAAATTTTACATAAGATTTCCCAAATTTTTTTTTTCTAATGATTCCTAAGAACGATTTTTTTTACAGGTGAATTATACTCTGGTACAGTATCAGCCATTACACCTGGCTAGAATAGACTTTGTGGAGCCATTTTTGAGTAAATACAGTTAGTCTGGTTTTTATATTTTATTATCTCTTCTATTTCATTTTTAGCTAAAGTGGCTTAAGGAATCTTCCCCTTATGATCTTAAGAATACCTGGTTTTTTTTTCATATTTTTCTATTGAACCGTTTCTTCCCATAAACCAAAATATAGTCACGATCATTTACACTGGTAGCTCTCTATTCCACGAATGGTTAACTGTATACAAAATGGCAATGTACTTAAATATATCACTGCACTGTAGATTAATAATTTTCATTTGAAGTTAGGGTTTTAAAGTTGGTATCAAAAGGATTTTGAAAAATCTTCAATTTATTCGCAACGACATCAAAGTCTGAGAAACCACTCAAAGCATCAACTGCAAAATCGAAGAGAAACTGAATTTCAGTAGTGTGGCTGAATATTTCACATGTTTTAAAATGTATGAAACACTTTTTACGCAATTGGAATATTATTTTGTGTCGGAACGATTTGATAATTGTGTATAAATCAGTGAGAATCTGTTCATATGTTTTGTTAAATCGACATAGAATGCTAACTTCCACAGTCATTCGCTATTTTATAATTCGTAATTTGTAAATTCAAAGAAGCGCTGAAGGACTTTTCGGAGCTTAGCCAGCGTACGGCTGTATGATATGGTAAATCAGTTTCTCCAATATCTCCAGTAAACTCGTGGGAATCTCTGTGATTCAGCCCAGTGGATCTGATGAAAGCTAAAAACTTTTGAACATCAAAACAAATTATTGTGTCCTGTGAATGAACTAGGTTGCTTCAATTTTTTCTCTTTTTCTCCGAGTAGGCTACGTGAAAAATAAAAGATGATTCTCATTTATGACCTCTGCTAGAAATTATAGATACTGGCAGGATATTTAAAGCGGAATTGGCACTTGGAACTCACTAAGGTAATCAGTATAGTCCCAAGGCTGAAATGTTTAGAGACCCATGGTTTAGAACCACAAAAGGAAGGTTTATGCCAAGATTCAGGTTTTCCCTAATTATTCTGAAGTGAAATGCTTTATTCCCTGAACTATCAGGCCTATTGAAGTTTCACTTCTATCACGTGATTTTTTTTTTTTTTTTTTGTTTTGGCGTTCTGCCCTTTAAATAATATTTTATTTCTCCTCTTCTGGGTTTGCTTCTCATGGAAATTTGCAACCGATTTATTTGATCTAAAATTGCAAATTTATTATTATTTATTTTTAAATTTTATTTCATATATTTATTTTTAATATTATTTTCACAATTTGCAAACTTCTTATTTTTTTTTTTTTATTCCATTGAAAATATTTGTTTCTTTTGTTTGTTAGACAAAATCATGAGTTTTATTTACTGTTTAGTATATGTGAAAAACAATAGTTATCCACTATTGGCATTTTCCTTATCGATGAGGATGCATCTCAAGTAGGAGAATAGGAATTTAAATAGTAAAACATGTGTTCATTACACTATTTACTTATTTTAAAAACAAATTTAATTAACTATTATGATAAAATTTAGGACATACCATATGTACGCTCCGCGCCACTTCAATAGGACACCTTGTAAACCGTCAGTATAAATGCAAATCACTCAAAAATTAACATTACAATTAACGGTTTTTTCTTGAGTGTTTTTTCAATGACTATTTAGCTGTCTATATGAAAAAAATTGAGCGCTGGAAATAAACCGTTATATGTATTTTGCTATTTTGTTTTGATATCCATCAAAAACAATGGACAAATTTTTGCGCTACTTGAATAGAACATTTGTGTGTGCACACGTTTTTTTTGTTTAATCGCTTTTTGAGATAAGTTCGAATTATTAAATATCAAATTTAACTAAAATGGGTCGAGGAAAAGCCTTAACGGATATAGAAAAAGGAAAAATAAAAGCTTTCAAAGACAGTGGTCTATCTATTGCCAAAATTGCAAAAAAAAATCGAAAGAAGCCGACAAGTGGTGTCCGCATTCTTAGCCAACGAGTTTAAATATGGAAAAAACATGAAAGGCCGTACTAAAAGTGTCCTCTCTGATGCGGACAAACGACTTATTTTGAGAAAAGCCTCAAACTCTCACGACTCAATATCCAAAATCAAGGCAAAATGTGGACTTAACGCAAGCCTAACCACTATTCGGCGTGTAATAACGAAAGCGGAACATTTAAAAAAGTTAAAAATAAAAAAAAACCACCAATGAATCTACTTCGAAAGAAGCAACACCTTCTTTTTTGCCGTAATCATATGAGCTGGACTATGGAGTGGCAACACTTCATATTCTCAGATGAAAAAAAATGCAATTTAGATGGACCCGATGGCTACAGTTATTATTTCCATGACCTACGAAAGGAAGTCCATCATTTGAACCGCTTACATAGCAAGTCATGGTATGGGAAGCGATCTCGTATGTGAGTTACAATTTTTGACAACAAAAATCAATGCGATGGCATACAATGGTTTCCTAAAAAATGCATTTCCATTCTTCCACAACCTTTTTTGACCCTTCCAATGGACATATCAACATGACAATGCACCAATCCATACTGCCCGAAGCGTCAAATCCTATATTGAAAGCCAGAAAGTGGCTTTTTTAAGCTGGCCACCTTACTCACCGGATTTAAACATCATCGAAAATGTTTGGGGATGGTTAACACGGAAGCTTTATGGGGCCGGACAGTAATATGGAACCATACCTGAACTAATAGAAGCCATCAAACTAATTATTTACCCCAGTTGCACGAATCAATTCCAAGAAGGATCTGTGAAGTTTTGGAGCAAAAAGGGGGCACAACCCACTACTAAAAAAATTTCAAATGCATTTTACAATAATTAAATGTACTCCAAAAGAAGAATTACACATGTTTGAAACACACGAATTTTAATAAACGGCTTTTTTGAAGAGGTGTTCTATTCAAGTGGCGCATAAATCTGCGTGTTTTTTTATAGTTACTTTACCAAAAAATTTTTAACAAATTAAATGTATCAGTGTGTATCAGTGACAAAAACAAATCCTTCTGAAATTGATTTGGAATTAATTATAGATTCATTACAAATTAAAAAAAAAAAATGGTATTTTTTTTGGATCTGCAAAATTAAGCTTTAAAAAAAGTTTGTTAGGTGTCCTATTCAAGTGGCCCGGAGTATGGCACGATGACCTAAATTTCAAGTTTAAGGATAGGCGAATATGGTAATACATATTATGGCTCCTTTAAAATTGTGGATAGTTGTTTAATATATTAGTTCAAAGCCCCGATTCGAAACTGATAGCAAATTTGTGTTAGAATTTAATGAAAAATAAATGAAACACCAATCAGCTATTTAATCTGTGTGATCTTTGAAGGTTTGCATAAAGAATCTTATCAGCTTTGATATGAATAATAGTTAACCTGATGAAAAACCGGCTAATATGTGTGATCTAAGCAAATGATGCCTATAACTAAATTAAAACGATTTCTTTCAATCACCGTTTTATTTCAAGCAAGAGAAAATTGACAGGCAACAAGTTCTGAATGTTTATTCAATTTAATGTAATAAAGTCTGTTTTTGTTTTAGCGGACTCGTTTCATATTTTAATGGTGGTTGTGTGGTAGAGTGACAGTCTCGGGACCCGCACAATACATGCTCGAACCTCAAGTTGAATGAACATATGTCGCCATTCACACATTACAACTTAGAGAATCGTTACAGTAGCTCGATTATTTGTAGAAAAATGTAGTTACATAATTGAGTCACAATTCCGATTGTTTATGTAATTTTTTCACAACATTTGATTAGCAAACTCATACATCATAACTCATACTCATACATCAGGCCCATTTCATTTTTAAAGCATTGAATGAATGAGAAAATGAAATGTAAACTAGTTCAAGTTTAGAAAACCAAAATCATCGGCAGATAAACGACATACAATACACCACGAGTTTGTAAGATTGGTTAAATGTATTTGTACATCAGTCTACGCCTTACGAACTTCACTTTTTTCATTATTTTGTTGGATACTCCTTCATTTGAAGAACTGATTTTTGGCATCAATTTTTTGTTAAGCTCTCTACTGATATTGCTCTATGCCTCTAACATAACATACGCTAAACTTTGCTTCAAATCTCACCTTTTCTGATTCTTAATATACGAAAATAACACCGCAGTCATATTCTTACCTTAGCGTGATGAAATAAAAAATATTCTCGCATACCCAACATATCCACAGTCGCGTTATATTATGTCGCAGAATATCTAAATAATTAAGAGTCGTGGTTATGTATCTTTTATACTATTTCATACAATAAAAACCAAAACTAACTTACATATAAAAGGTAAAAATATTATGGCCTCATATTCGATTGCACCTTTGAAGACTCCAAAGTGTCCTTTCCAAAACAAGAAAGAGAGGGGGTAATGGCATTTTCGGTAGATTTTATTCATAGGCATCATTGCAAGCAGATTCCTTATTAGGTGTCACAACTGTAAATCATGAATATGCCAATGTCAGACTAAGTATATTGAAGTCTTAACTCTTAATTCAGTGAAACCATGGCATATTCCAACTGATGTTCTTACATGAGTAAAAAAATTTAAAACTCGTAACTATTTCTCACAAAAACCAAATATTCATTTGCAATAATGTTTTTGGCAACTTTTATGAAGTTGTGACTTCTACAGCATAACGGAATTTTAAGGAGAATGCACTTATGCAAGAGAATGTAAATAAATTTAAATTTACGAGGTATTTCACTTAAAAGGATTTTACAATAAAAATATACATTGGTTTTTCTTCTTGACATTACAAATTTGTTGTATTTCCACCTGCTGCCGGACCCACAACGAAATCCATTAAAGTATTTAACCCACTTTTCGATTGTGTGCAAGTTTTAATGTTCGATTGATTCGAGTGTTTGGTTTTTTCATTCACTGAAGTGTTTCTTCCATTCATTCTTTTATTGATAGCACATACCATTGTATTCCATTTTAATTTGTCAGTTGCCCATCAATTTATATGGCTTGGCTTGCATTAAGAAATTGACAGTTGATAAAGACAAGGACTCTTTAAGTCAGTTACTATTAGGAGTAATGCAAACGGAAGTCGCTGTCACTTACCCAAGCACACTGACTGACTTACTTATTTCTTTTATCAATACTTTATAAATGTCAGTCTCCATGTCGGTCTATGTATCTATCTGTTTGCTTGTCCATTCATTCCCATTTAAAAGTAGTCTGCTTTTTCAACTAATGGCCGTGCACACATGTTGCTCGTTTACGATGTTCGAGACATAACTATTGCCATCTGGTGTTTCTTCTGGCTAGCCGCCAACTCCCAAATGAAAACTTTAAAACGCTCGATCGCATTCACTTGTTCACTCACGCTAACCATATATTTCCACTACTATTTTATACATTAAAAATACATTTTGCAACAACGTTTATCTATATACATTTGGCATCCAGTCAATGGTCGCTTCTTGGTTGCTGGTTGGTTGAATGCTTGGTTGGTTTTGTAATGAAGGCAAAAGTTCAAATTGCATTCGCCGCGCAAATGAAAATAGATTAAAATGTCTGTGGCAGCAGCATGGATTCGTGAATTCACTAAATCCCTCCTATTTCAATTTAACTGAACATTTGTCTTTGCCTTAACTTCTTTGGTTTCATTTTGTGGCAAACTTTAATATCTTCATTTAGATAAGTGGCTAAAGTCGTTGTCGATCTAATCTCTCATAGTAGTAGCAGCAGAGCTGTGAGTGATTTGAGTTTTGGTTGGCTGCAATAGCTCATAAATTATAACGTCCAGTTCAACGTTGAATGTCAATTATGCCTAATAAATAACAACAAAGACAAATGACATGCCACAATGTTGTTGTGCTTCATCCACATCACGATATGCCTTGCCATACCACGTTATGAAAGGTTTAAACCGCGTTAGTTGCCTTCACATAGTATAATTAAGTGAGTTTTAATGAGCGCCGGTTCTATGTACTATGTAAGATTATCCAGTAGAGCAGGCACAGGACATCAACTAATGAAGGCAACAAAACACAACAAAATACGATTTAAGATGCCGGCGAAATGTGTTTATGAATTGTGGCGAAGCACTTAAGGATTAATCTTAAACACTAAATAAAATTTATGACACGCTTAAGATTAACCAACAAATGGATGAGACTTAAACCAGATATATTGTAGTTAAAGAAGAGCTCACTCAGATATTTACAAAATAGCAAATATTTAAAACAAATAGAAAAGGAAATAAATATAAATCAAATGCGATTTTTATTGCAATTACGTGCCGCTGCTTGAGGCAAGCTCCGCTTTTTGCTGACTAAGTTTGAAACAATTGCTTAAATACATTAAATCCAACCCAACTCAACTCTAAAGACTGCTATGTCGCATCTAAACATCTAAATATATTTTATGTGTATTATAACGATTGCTCTACTTTTGCTGGATCGGTTATGTTGTCCTTCTTGTTCTGCTGTGTCTGTTGCTTCTTCGTCTTGGTGGTTTGCTTCTGTTTCTGCTTTTGCTGTGGTTGCTGTTGCTTCAACTCAGAAGATGTTTCCTTGAGCACAATGCGCCTAAATAACACCGCATCTATGTCGTTGTCAAGTGGCTGACTACTTATGTCCTTGTCGTTGTTGGCTGTGGCCTTTGCAAAGCTATCGTTCAAATTGTGCCACAAACGCTGTTCCACTGGTACACGCAACTTATCCAAGAGACGCGCACTCAACTGTGGAACTATTGGTTGCAATACGATGCCACAAAGACGCAATGTATCCATTGTCATGGCGATAATCGTCTCCAGCCTTTGAGTATTTGCTATATTATTGTCAGTACTCGAGGCATTGGTGCTTGTGCTTGGACGAGCTTTCAATTCCCATGGACGCGATGTCTCAAAGAAGTTATTAGCCGCATGCAATGTGGCCATAATTGTGTCCACGACCAAATAGAAATTGTTGTCCTCATAGTGTTTTGCACAACGGTCTGTGATATTGTTGTTGTTGTTCATACACAATATAAAAGAAAAGAAAAAAATAGAAAAAAATATATAATATAATAAAAGGAATACTCAATATTACAACTAAGTTTTATGTCTGCGTTGAAAGTGCTTAGATACAATTTTCTATGGCGTCATCATTATGATCATCCTCTACATGAACATCAACATCTTTAAAGTCGTGTACTCTGTTTAAAGCCAAACGCAATGTGCAGAGTGCAGAGAATACTCATCCCCAGGAAGAAAGACTTGTGTAAGCGGAAAGTGAAGGTAATGGGACTGGCACTGATGCATTACATAAGTATGCCTGCTCTCCCTGAGAGAGCACTCAACACTGCTGTTATTAGCATAGAAAATGTGCTCAAGCAGACGCAAAGCAAAGAAGATGAACGTCAGCAAGCAGCAACGTGTAGCGACTTAAGGACCTTATGAAGTGAGATAATGATAACGGGCTACTTAACTCACAATGCATTCAAGTTGCAATATGCAACAAGGACCCAACACAAGTAGATTTGCTCCTCATGCTGTTAACATTACGATTCAATTGTTTTAATGATTCATTATAATTCTGGGTCGGTGCAATATCGAGTGCATCATTTGTGGCCTCTCAATATATTTTGGGGAGCTTAAATTTTAATTTGTTTTACTATAATTACCATCGGCTCAGAATAGTAGTAGAGTATTTTAACATTAACGAGCTTAGCATTATGAGTGCTTATGAGAGATGTTATTGACTATCTCGTGAGTGATATTTCTATATTATGAATTCAGAGAAGTGTTAAGATGGTTGTTCCATGCTCAATTTTCTTTTTGTTTTTCAACATAATCTCCTTCTAGATCCATACACTTTTCCAATCTTTTTTCCAAATTTTTTAAACCGTACAAAAAGTAGGATTTCGGAAGTTGCTCAAAATATGTTATAGATTGTCTCCTTGTTCAACGTGAAACCTCGTCCACCTTGATAATTTTTTATAAATTCAGAAGTAAATAGCAGTCACTGGGGACCAAACGCAACCGCAACAGTGTTGTATCAATTCGAATTTCAATTCCATGATTTTAGCCATGGAAACAGCACATGTGTGGGATTTATTTATTTTCTTATGAGGGCAAACGCGGCACCCATATTGCCGAGACTTTTTTCACACCCAATTTTTCAAGCAAAATTGAAACCGATATGCCTGTGGCTTCAATTATTTTGCGCTCACTCGGAAAGATATTGTATATTTTCTCAATTGTTTCTTGGGTAGCCACCTCCACCGAACGATGTTCGGCCACATTTAAACCCAATTGTAAATATGTATGTTGTTGCAAACGCAGGAGTATCCAACTCAGCTTCAATATCTTTTGGCGTTCAGCCTTTTCAATAAAAGTGTTTAATCACCGAGCGAAACTAACTTTTTTTCATAAATAAATAAAGTTTTTTGCTTCAATTGACAATCAAAATAAAACCATGTGGTCGATATTACTTAGACTTCAACCGCTAATCAGTGATGGACTAAACATAAAAATGCTAGGAGCGCGATCTGTAGGATTTTCTTAGGACTTATTGATCGAACCACGTTCATCTTCATTTGCATATTGTAGAGTCTCCTATTCATGGCATTTTCCATGACTTTATTCCTCGTTTTGACATAGCTTAACTTATATTTCAGTCCATATATTGTATTTGAAGTGTTCCAGGGAGAGTGGCTTATTGTTAAAAACTTTGGATATTAAGTAATGTCTGAAAATTCATTGAGTTTTGGTATGAGATGATTACCCGGTGTAGAAGTTTAAAATGTCGTTTTTTCAAAGTCTGTTGAATACGGCAGGTTGGGTAAGAGTTCCCAACCAAGAGCGGAAATTGTATCTTTGACCAGATTAGATGAATGTGCTGGAGCGTTGTCATGATGCAAAAAGACTTTGCCATGTCTTCTAACCCATTCTGGCCGTTCTCCGGTCAACGCATTGTTCAAATTAATAATTTGGTGCCGGCAGCGATTGGTATTAACAGTTTCACCAGACTTAGGAAGGTCGCAGTACACAACACCCTTCTGATCCCACCACAATCACGGCATTGTCTTCTTCCCGAAGTAAATCTGTCTTGCACTCGACGTTGATGATTGTCCTGGCGTTACTCTTCTTTTCCTCTCTTTCGTGGCGTTGAAGTAGCATTTCGCATACAGTTTTTCGTTTTTCCATCTGTTGCTCGCTCAGTACGTGTGGAACACATTTTCCAACCATTCGTATATATCCCATGAATCTTAGCCGATTAGAAACGGCTTTCTAAATGACATTCAATTGCTCTGCCATCAGTTTTTGTGTCTGTGTATAGTCTGCATCCAATAACCCTTGCAAATCGACATCTTCAAACTTTTTTAGGCAATTTTCGCGTTCTTTATCATTCACATTGAAATCATCACTTTTGAATCGTTGAAACCAGCGCTCACAAGTCTTGACGCCGTAAGTTTTCACAAGAATTCGATGACTTTCCGATGCTTTTTCCTTTTTCTTGAACAAAAAAACTAGCACGTGCCGCAAATGCTCTTTTTTAGCATGAAATATCGACATATTTGCCACCGGAAAGTAGTATGTTATTAACCTATAAACAAACAAACAAATATCGCGTTTTTTTAGAAGGTGACCCTACCTACCTACAAAATAACACTTTGGGTTTGACATTAAAATTAATTAATTAGACATTTTAAACTTTTACACCGGCATGTTTTTGATAACATCATTGCCTCATTTTGATTGACTTTGAATAGGGTTGCACTGGTATCAAATCCAACACTACTCGAAATATCACAATTACATTATTGTGTCGCAATGCGCGGACCAGAATTTTTCATATATTTAACACGATTTACCCAAGTAATAATCACAAATGAGCATAGAATTTGATTGCATGCATTATTTTGAAGTAAAGCGGTTCATACAATATTTACTAATGGTATTGAAACTTAAGTTCTTCTAAAGACTTTTAGTTTTAAAAATGTCGATAACTAGAAGATGAACCCACTCATTGTGATACTTCTTATTTCTGTTTACATCATAAATGCCAACCTAACATTAACAATTCAAACATGTAAACGGTTAAGTTCTTGTATGGCAATCACATATTGTACTAGTATCTATGAATATTGATGAACTTGTGTACGTGTAAACTCAGTAAGAGTTTTTCGGAATTTCTATACAACACTTTTTCTCCTTTACTCCCATCCCTCCCATTAAAATATGCATACCTATATAACTTAAATGTCTCTTCCACTGTTTCTTTCTAAATTATACAAATGATGAGGTTTCGCAACTTAAAGCGTAGACAAAAACAATTTCTCATTTCAAATTAAAGATCTTATGAAGCAACAAACATTAAATTTATGAGTGTCAACTTGCAACTGCCACAAAATACAATGGAATTTTGCTTTTTTTTTGAAATAGGAAAAGAAAGCAAGCCAAAGGAAATTGCATCTACAACAAATTTAACGAGGAAAGTGACAAGTATAAAGCACACTTACCTGGCAGCTGCAACAGTGCATCCTTAAGATGCTGTGCGGCATCCGATTGCTTGAGTATGTCCGCCAAGTGTGCCGCATGCAAAGATGGATAAATTTGCAGTGGATTCAAAGACTTGGCACAGCCGCGCGATAAAAGATTACCCAAGGTATCTGCAAGCTCCGCATTCAGGATGCGAAGTGCTTTCACGTCGCTATAGTCTGTAAATGAAAGATAGCAAAAGTTAAGGAGCAAACGACAAACTGTGAAATGGAGAGGGAACGACGATAAAAGAAGGTTTTGTGAGTGAAATCCAACAAAAGAAGAAGTTTGTACTCCAGCTGTGCTATGATACTTCGTAGCTTTGTTGGGGGTAACAAAAGTTTCAATGATTCCAAGTTTTGTCCCCACATTCTCTGGTCTGGTCTTGAAGGTATTTTAAATATGGGTTTAATTTTTTATTTTTTTTTTTTTGCATTCTTTCTTTCTAGATAAATTTTAATTAAAAATGTCATGTATTGGCGCAAAGCTCAATTAAAAATATACCAGATGTTGCTAGTGCTGCTTATCGTTATTGTGGACAGGAGGATAACGATGAAAAACAGATTCAGAGATACACAAAGGAAGATACAGATGCAGATACAAAAGTATGTGCATAAATCTCGTACACACTCGTATACCGGACAGAGATACACATGCAAATTAATCGCTACTAAATGTGCAATTTCGCAGGACATGAATAACAGATACAGTTACAGAAACATAAAGGGCAACATCAACATTAAGGATACAAGATTACAAGCAACCGCAGACATTTACAGCAGCAGATTGTTGCACAAAAATGTTGCTTTGCGGACTATTTATCGTTATCATTGTATGAACGAGTATGTATGGATTTTATATCTGCTGCTGCTTTTGTATGTGAATCTATCAGTTTGGCTTGTCAGTTGTTTTATAGTATTGTCTGGCGGATGTAAGGATGAATGGATGGAAGGAAAATTGCATTTAGCAATGCTGCAGCGCAAGCAAAAAAGGACAATGACAATAGATGTTGATTGTCGATGAACATACTAGCAAGCATGCAACCAAGTCACCCAACAAATGAAAGACCAAACGAATAAGTGACCGTATATAAGCAAGGACAAATGACCGAATGAGCCTTGGGCTATTTTACTGCAAAATTCATTAAAGCTCAGCAAAAATGTCAGCTCGAATAGTTTAATAGACAAAAACACCGACAGTCCGACAGACACATAGATAAATAGACAAGCAACTGGCGGCAATTTCATTGACTTTGCCAATATCTTATTTTAAATTCACTTCATGTTTATGCTGAAAACTTGTTTACAGTTCAAGGACTTCAACCGAACTTAACTAAACTGAACTCGACTCAACTCAACTGATGCATTGCTTGCTAAATGAAAACTAATTTATTGCAGAAATGAATGTTTCTATTGCTACTCCTCCCATGTCATTTAGATAAATAAATAGCCCTCCCTCACCCAAAAAACAAACAATAAAATTAAAGTAGTATACGCAATATTTTGTGGCACAAACACAAACATTGCACATACGCTACGTTAAGCAACTCAAAAGGGTAGTAAACTTTAATTTATGTATTGCAATAGATTTTGAAACATCCTTAAGATGCAATCGACAAATGGATACAATTCTTGAAATTTCACTCCACCTTACACATTTTGAACAGATCCTTATAATAATGAAGTATGGTATACTATGTGTATATACCTACTACTTATAAATGAGTCAAGACATTGCAATATTTTGTACTGTTTAATGCTTGAGTAACTTTTTCACAAGTTACCCAAAAACTAAGTACTTTTAACTACTCTACGTGCCGAAGACAACACTCATTCATTCATTGTGCAACAACATTATTGATAAACTCTTAGAACTGCAACAGCAGCAGGAACAGCAACAGCAATAGAACACAGTAATCCAATGGCGGACTGAGAGTCTTCCAAATTTTAAAAAGTGGCCCTTATAGCCTGACAAACTACAAAGTGTTAACATTTGTTGTGACACTAATATGAAAGGTATAAAATTTTAAATTTATTTTTTCAATTTCTGAGAAATTTCTTCATTGATTTCGACGCCTTGGGCCTCCAATGAGCTCATTCCGTCAATGTAGCAACATGAGTCATGTCTCATAGTCTTCCAACACATGACTAAATTTTGCATGCAAAAGATGCCCCCAAGTTGTTTTTGTAAAGAATTTTCCCTTCACTTTTACAATAGTTTAGTAAGTGCAATTGTAGCACTTTATAAGGTTGTTTTAACACTTCAAATTTGACATTTAAATATGGTAAGGGCAGGGAAAGAATGTCTATGAACATGACTCACATTACGAATTACGTTAGAATATTAAAATGCAATTTTAAGTAATGTATCATTATGTCAATTTCTTGTTTTAAACTTTGATTAACAACTTAATGAAATTATTGATGATTAAGACATTTTAAAATTTAATACTTTGGCATTATTCCAATTATTGGAAATATTTTGAAAATGTATGAACAATTTAACATACCTAAGTAGTTCAGTATAGTAAGTATATCAAGGGATGCACATACCAGAGTTGTGCAGCGAAGGCTTGTGCTTATGAAGTGCTTACAAGCAAACAAGCAAATTGGGGAACCAAGCCTGATTGAGCTTGTTTATTGTTTTGCTTAGGCTTCGCTTGGTAGGCGTGATAGGCTTGGTGCATGTTTATAGTACTTCACATTTTTACATTAAAACAAAAACAAAATAACAAAAGTGAAGTATTTGTCTTTCGTTGATGTTATAGTTGCGTTGGTATGTGTTATTGTTGCTATTAAAAAAACAAAAAAAAAAAACAAAACAAACAATAGAAACAAAAATGTGTGGTACAAACATACACAAAGCCTACCAAGCCTAACGTCATCAAGTCAAGCCAAGCCAAGCCAAGCCAAGCCTAAGCAAGCCAAGCAAAACAATACACAAGCTCAAGCAGGCTTGGTGTTCTCTGCGTTCATGCTTGGCTTGTTTTTTATCCAAGCCTACATAAACATCATTATGATGTTCACTGCACATCTCTGGCACATACACATACTACAAATAATCTTGAATTCAAGATTTTGAAGTACCAAAATACACTCGATCTTACACATCAATAGAAGAACTCCAGTGGTTTTACGTGGGCAACTGCCATGGTTGGCTTAAGACGACAGTTCAAAGCACTCTGGTTGAGTGTTAATCAATGACCCCTAGGATATATATATTCACAGGTACCAATTTCCGAGCCCTACTGATTATGGTTATCTGACTCCTTCCTTGGTTGGGGACAAGGCCTATCTAAAGCCTCTGCCGCTCTTTGGGTCACAGCACCCGGTTGTATAAATGTGACACAACTCCAAGCCGAGCGAAAATCTTCCCGCATTTGGGTTACACGATACTCCCATAAAGGGGCCATACCCACTGGTCAGGAAGAACAAGTTTCGTGAACTTCTGACCACCCGTGGTACCAGACACAGCCTTTAGTCACACTTCATACTCGAATTTACACTCCAAACAGTACACGGGTTGGTGGCCCATATTGTATTAACCCATCCTTGCAGCCTTTGAAACCCAATGTATAGAGGATAGCCCGGATCACAAATGATGAGTGAACAAAATTAATCTTCCTTCTTAAATAGAGTTAAACCACAGAGGACTTAAATAAAACTCCAAAAATTCCCAGAAGGAAAATAAATAGATTGGAAAGAGCAAAGGATTTTCTTCAGCTCATGAATATTGTTTTCGCCGACCAGAGGCCATACCTATTTGAACCATTTATAATTAAACAAAATGGCCGGGTATGTAATATTTACCAAGGAGGTCAAAGATGACCTCTTCCTTCCTTCGGATGGCCTTCAGAAAATAGGCCGTTGAGTCGCTTTGTGCTGTTGTTTTTCAACTTTCATGTTGTTTGATAAACCCAACAAATAAAAATGTTTAAAAGGTGTATTTAAGCCACGGCCATAGGACTCTTCATCATTTCATAAAGCGCGCCTTTAACCAAGAATGGATTAAAACTATAGTTACGCAATTCATATAGTCAATGCAAGGCAAGAATAAGGTCGATTGATTTTGTCACCGACTCAATGACAAACAGAAAAACCACATCAAACAAAAGAGAATTTAATATTAACATTTTTATTTTTCATTTATTTTTTTAAATAAAAAACAACAAAAAATTAAAAATTGTATCATTTTAGTTTCTTGCAGTTTCATTTCAGCAACCCTGTGCTATTTTGCATGATGATCTATAGAAACTTATCAAAGTTTTCGCATGCAATCATCAAATTTATTTCTAATCAAATCATGATAATTACTTCATAATTTTATTTTAAATATGAAAGCATCATTTACATACAATACATGACATGTTTTGGATAGTTCCAAGAATTATTCTATAGAAATCATGGACATTTTGTTACTCTGAGCAAAAAGTTCTTTCTTCAAATTGAAGTGTTGCTATTTAAATTAAAATTCTGAAGTTACTTGGATACTGTGATGAGCGAAACTCAATCGATTTTCTCTGAGAACTTTACCTTACATTTGCATTTTGCATTACATTGTTGCCTTAGTCTTCCTTATGTGTATGTACAGTAAGAATATATATTCAAAGGAAAACAAGAAATATTGAGTTAATCCTTACATAGTGATGTGCAATGACATGTTGAAAAAGTAAAAAAGTAATTTCCCAAATTGTATCTTTGCAATACTAGTCATAATGGAAGCTAAGCATGCTTACAGCTGTCTGTTTGCTTTTGTTCTATTACAAATGATGAAAAAATTTGCGTTTTATAAGAAAGTTAAATGTTGTCAAGAAGTTGAAGGTCTAGAAATGTTTACTAGATTGAATAATTATTATATTATGTCATGATGAAGGAGAAAATTAAAAGGTATTTTAAAAGATAAAATTCATTGAATTCATTAATTGAATATCTATCATTTATTTGCTCATGTCATCATTTCTAACCCACTATCCGTTTTATCTGATGTATACCACAAATTTATACTTATTATCTCTGTTCTATCTACTTGCAAAGTCAATTTGTATATTCATTTGTCTAATTGAAAACATAAAACCTTAAAGAACTTTATTTTTGGCAACAAAGTCTTTTATTTTTTCCATTTTCATTTACTTACATATTTCCATTTTGATTTCTATTTCCGATTTCTCTTTTTACGAATATAAAATGTACTTTTTCTTGTTTTGCATAATTTTTTTCCTACTCGAGTTCAAGTTGAGAGAGATGAAGAGTAATTTGCATGAATAATATTTTTCACTTGAATGACTTGCAACGAAACTCGAGAATAACTTAAAAAATTACGAAAAAAAAAATATGTTAAATCAGAAAAAATATGACACAGAAAAACATTTATATCAGTCACACTGAAGAATATATACCTTTATTTATGGAAAAAAGGTTCTACATTAAAAATCTAGATCCCGTCAGTCAGGTCCACTGAAAATTTTACACTTTCTTTCATACACAAACTCGATTCCAATGATACCCTTATATACGAATAGTTGCAACTTAAGCAGAGATTCATATTCATGCTCTTTAAATAATAATAATATTGACAAAAGATAAAAAAGTTTTAATGAGATGTCAGTGTTAATTTTAAATTATGAAGGTGTCCTTTGAGAGATTTGCATCGCATGATGACTCACACATATATGAAATCCATGTAAGAAGTTACTCTCCGAATCAGGATGAATTTTCAAATATATATGTATATTTTGCCTCCATATTCTGTTATCAGGAGAAGATAGTTTTTATATCCTTTCTGCAGAATTTACAATTAGATTTTGAGGCAATAACAAGCTTATTCGGGTGATCTTTTGTTAAGTTTCAAAAAACTATTAAATTGATGGCTGCAAATATGAAATAGTATTTTCTATTGGACTATGGACATTTCTATGGATTCTCATATTCATCTAGCTTATAAAGTCTCACTACTGGCATTACAAACAACCCGACAATGTGATAATACCATACGCACTGTGTGGGAAAGGTATAAATATGAAACCAACAGCAAAACAACAAACAAACAAATGTAAAACAGAATGAGGAACTCATTCAAAAGAAAAAAAAATAAAAAAAATGATGGAGGAAGCAGAAAAAAATCGGAAGAGCAAAAAATGAAAGGAACAATAACAAGTGCACACAAGGAAGAACAACTACGTGTAGGACTCTAAGGAAATCACAACTCGACGGGAAATTGATTTAAACTCGTTGAAATGTGCAACAACAGCAACAATATGAACAATTGAACTCATGATGATGATGATCACAACAACAACGATGATGACGATTTTCTTTGACTTTGGTTACCGTCAATGTATGCATAACATCTACAAACATACACAAAGAAAGTCATACAATAACATTTACAAACTCTCGCACACAGATACATACATCCTATAAAAGTAAACGAGATTAAGACACCGAAAGTGAGGAGGTAAGGGTGTATGTAACTAAGTCAGAGAATTCGCATTGAAGGAGAAAATGAAATGCAAATGTTGAGCACCACACCCACACAGACTCATAGATACATTCTTACAAAAAGATACTTACATACATATGTAGAAATACTAGAACTAGAACAGATGTTACCGCTCACAACGAATAGAGGAAAGTTCTCAATGAAAAGCCAAAAGGGCAACAACACTACAAAAAATAGTAAGAAAAAAATGACTGCAAAACTTTGAGAAATAAAAGAAAATAGAAAATATTGCAAATTCTAAATGCACAACTGCATTAAATTAATGCAAAATGTATGGGCGGGCAACATAAGGGCGTGGTGTGGTGTAGCTCAATGGATAGACGAAGTTCGAATGGCAACAACACCAACAACAAGCATTACTTTTGTCAGCAACAAATGTTGCATCGAGATACTTTTTTCATCATGACACAATCAACCAGTTGAGATTCATGCAACTTGCACCTGGCGAAATCCATCTTTTTTTTATTGTATTTCTTCAGGTCCTTTCTTCTCTGCCAAAAAAAACTTTACCAGCAGCAAAGCATGCAAATTCTATGAGAAAAAAAAATAGGAAAAAACGAGGAGACGACAACATTTGAATTTCAGTTTTTAGGTGTCGAGCAGAATAGTAAAAGAGAAGACTAAAAAAACATAACATAAAATCAGACAATAAAAATAGCAAGGAAAGTGGTTCACTTCGGTTTCATTCAAGAGTTTATACCTTTTATCACACATCAAAATTGTTCGTATAACATTTTGAATTGAACAATCTACCACACATTTGTATGTATTTCATATAAATGCTCTTACCGCAGATAAAAAATCGGCAACTAAGTTTATTGCAAACAACAAAATTATTATTGATACATAACACTGTATAAATTTTTATAATTGCATATGCTAGCTATCTCCCTCTATCTGCAACAATTAAAAATAAAAAAGGAAAGAAAACTGTCATATGCAATTACAAAAAGTACAATAAATCAAGTAAATTTTAACCGATTCTATTCAAACAGGGTTCATTTAAAGCTAAAATGACTAGACTTTCGATGTACGTTGAGAAAAAATATAATTTAGATAAGATAAGGGGCACAAATTAGACTTAAAGTTGCAAAATCGATGGAAAAATCAAAATTTTGGAAAGTTTTTGGTCTGTATCTTCATGAATTGGAATGATAACAAAAAAATGCTTACATGGTTGTAAAGGGCTACGTTTCAGCTTCTAAATACAAAATTTTTAATCCGATAAAAAATGGCCAAGTTATAAGGTAATATGTACAGGAACCAACCTAAAAACGGTTTTTGGGCTCTAAAACAAGATTTTGAGGGTGTATCAGATTTAATGCATACCATTCTTTTTGGCTTTTTATAACCTATAACCTCCACTAGGTCTGATAAGAAGTTTTTTTTCTCTGTTACACAGTGTAATTAGTCAAATCACACACAAAGATTCCCATTCCTTAACTAACTGACTATTCAATAAAATTCTTAACCTACTACTTTAAAAGTTTAAAGAAGCATCTTATGACAACTGATAAATTTAAGATCACCTTATTTTCTATGAAGCAGGTAACTAAGTAATTACGATTAATAATGTAATTACGTGTGATTTGTACAAAGCAGCAGTGATGCCAATTTAGCTTTTTTCCGGACAGATCTGTCCTTTTTTCGACTCGATCGTAATCACAAATAATCGGAATAATAATAAGCTCGACGATAATATAGAATGTGCCATTCGTTTGAATTGTACCCATCTTGTTGTTGAACTTTATATATCAACTAAGACAAAGGTATGAAAATTTCCGATATAATTTCATGGTGTTATATAAGGTTGCCGGAAAACTTTCGAATTATAAAGAATATAGATTCGTTTCCAGTAGAAAATATTTTACGGACGCACAAAGAGCCTACAGTTGGAGCTATTTAAAGTTAATAGTTCATTGCTATAAATAAAATTTTCTTACAATATAATAATATTCACTTGATCAGATACTGCAAAGACTATTAATTACCAGGACTCAGCATTTGCCCTGATTTTGTTGTCGTTGCCGTGAAAAATGAGCGCGTATTCAGCCAAGTAACTGTGGTGAAAGCGAAAGCGCATTCAAACGCAAACGTTAAACGCAATTTTATCTATTAGGTTAAGTTATACTGTTTTTACATAAGAAATTATAATATACTAGCATAGCCCGGCGCGCGTTGCTGAGGTCCCGTTGCACAGTGCGGCCGATTCCCGAAAAGCTGGTCAAAACTCGAAAAATCAAGTAATTGATTCAAAATTTCTTACTCGGGGGTTTTCGGGGTCGCTGATTACGAATTTGATCTTAAAATTTTGAAAATCCACCCCTTTCCACCAGAATAACGAAATTGAAAATGACGGATCCAATAAAAGGCAATACAAACAGTTTTCAAGTTTCTTCGTGTACCTTTTTTTTGTTACTATTCAATAATTACAGTTAATTAAAGACATGTATGTGTATTCTTTTCTTTAGTAATAATAGAAATCTGATAAAATGAAAAGTTTGACATAATTCGTGTACACTCTTCGTATTTATTTCTTGTGCACAAAAAATAGCATAAAAGCCAAGGTAGCAAGTGGTAGCAGCTGAATCTTGTTTTATTCAGTAACCTCTAATAGGTTTCAAAGCAGCATATGACGGCGTTGTATTACTATACAGTTTGAAAACTCAAATTTTATAAAAATAATTGCAAAAAATGTATCTACGTATTGCTGCAGCTTAAAATTTTGTGTCGAGGTATTGATATGAACTAAAGATTTCTCGTATTTTACTAACCTTCCGAAGATGATTCCATTTGGTTTTGTTCAATTTACTTCATTACAAAATCTTTCACATGTGTACAACTTTCACTATTCATCGACAGTAATACAATGCTCAAACGAAGGCCACGTTGCGACTGAAAATACAGAGGATACTTAGGGTATAGGACGTTGCTATGAACGGTTTTCACTACTACAAGGCATTACTGTAGCCAACCCAAAGACAAAAAAACCCTATCTAGAAACTTTTTTTTTCGACTTTTGGCCAGCTTTTTGGGAATCGGCCGCACTGTGCGTTATGATGTTAGTGTGCGATTTTTGTAGTCATTGTTTTTCTCGCTATAATTTTGTCCACGCATGTTTTTCTGTTTCTTCTCAAATGTTCGAATGTTGTTACGTTTTTATGTGCTTTGTATCAATCACACAATTATTTTTTTAGTTTTTTGACGTTTTTATGAGTTTTGTAGCAATGATAGGACGTTGTAGATAGGTGCGCCACAGCGCAATCTGTTACCAATTTATGGAACTTTCAAAAAAAAACATTTAATTTGATATTAAATAATATTGAACTCCTTAATCGCGATAAAAACTATCCTATCTATCAAGTTGGACCAAATGACATAAATATAAAATAGTTCATTAAGATCGGTTCAGTAGTTTCGGAGTCCATAAATGACAAACTCTGTGACACAATGTTTTTATTTATATAGAGATATTTACAACAATTCACTTTTTATTAGATTTGGAGCTGTTTGGAAAGTTAGTGCCGCATTCCTTAACAATTCAACAAAAACTGAATCGAAAACAAATTTCTCAGCGTAATTTGAAGCGTTTTAAGCAAAATAAAACAGATTTCTTGCGTCGTTTCATAACTATGGATAAGACTTGGATCTACCACCATGATCCTAAACTAAAACAAGAACGTTTACATTGGACTGAAGCTGGTTGTTCAGCTCCAAAACAGGTGAAGTCAGAACGATTGGCAAAAAAGGTTATGGCATCAGTTTTTTGGGATGCAAAAGGCATTTTGTTGATTGATTATCTTGAAAAAGGTAAAACAATTAACTCTGAATATTATTGCAACTTTTTGGATCAGCTGAATGAAAAAATTGTTGAAAAAAGACCTGGTTTGAACAAGAAAAAAATCATTTTTCATCAATACAATGCACGTGTTCATACAAGTGTTTTGACGATGGCTAAATTCAATGAATTAAAGATCGAATTGATTGAACACCCACCGTATTCACCAGATTTGGCTCCCAGCGACTTCTACCTATTCAGAAACTTGAAACAATTTTTTCGAGGAAAGCGCTTTTCGTCGAATGAAGATGCTATTGCAGCTGTGGACCGGTATTTTGTAGAGCTTCCGGAAAATCAATACTAAGATGGTATAAAATTATTGGAGGATCATTGGAATAAGTGTATTGAAGTTGAGGGAGACTATATTGAATAAAAAAAATTAATTCATTTAAAAATTATCATTCTTTCATTTTTGCTTTCACTACTTTTCAACCAACCTGTACTTATGAGGTTCCGGGTAAATATTTAAATATGATTGGCACTAATGCCTCCTACAGTAGTGCCGCAAATGAAGAGGATTATGACGTGTTAGATGAGGCAATAAAACTCATCTAATTTAAAATAAAATAAATAAAAATAATAAGACAATAAATTTTGTCCTGTTTTCTGTCCTTTTTTAATATCTTTTGTCCCTTTTTTCCCGCTTTTTTGCGGTCGATCTGTCTTGTTTTTGTGATAGGAAGTTGGCATTACTACAAAGCAGTGTTAATCATAATTAATTTAATCTGGTTGAATCGGCAATCAAATTTTTTGATTATGATTATTAATCATTAATTTATTGATTTGATTAAATTCGTACATCCCGCAATTTTGTCAATTCTATGTAAAAGAAATAATGAAATAAAATTATAAATAACTGAATTTATCATTCAAAAACATTGTTTCTTCATTACATTTCTGATTTCTTGATCTTCAAGATACATTTTATAACTACTCTTTTTGCAGAAGCTCTCGTTTGTCGTTGTCCTCGTCAAAAAAGTTTGAAATTATCAAATTCGCTCTAATTTTGGTATCAACTAATTCTGCTTCACTATCAAAGTCGGAATGTAAAAAAAAAACGTCTACCTGGCGGTGTGTACTATCGGCTACATTATTGACTGTTGAAGGCCCTAGAATTTCTGATATTTCCTTCCTTAGGTTAATATACTTAATTCATCAGCGGCTTTTAGAAAAGCCACTTTTCCTTAAATCTAGGATAACTCAGAACTGCAACGGCTCCTTCTTTACTTGTTTCAATTGAAAGGGTGAAAAAATCTTCAAATCTTTTCTCTACCTGTTCGCAATATGTTTTTTTTTGTGCAGTGCTGCCATATGGTATAATTATTTTGCAAAATTTTTGATTATGAATTTTAGTCATTAAAATTTTGATTAATGAATTAATTATAAATCATTAATCAGGCCATTAATTTTTACCAACATTGGTAGAAAGCAAGATTGCACTTACTCCTAATTAGTTACCCATGAACCACTTTTTCTTTAAATAATATTCGCTGTAAGAAAAGAATCTTCATTTTGATTTAAGCAAAAATAACACTAAAATTTTTATTTTAATTTTTTTTTAATTTTTTATTTATTCATTACTACCACAACTACAAATTATAATAGTACATAGAACTTATTATTATTTCTTAAGATATGATTCTTTATAGATTTCATTTGATTAAACAAAGTCAATTTTTGTTATATTTTCCACACAAATGCCAGAACAACGGATGAGATCCAATTTAGTTGGATTGCCTTCCAACTGCCTCTTTTGATTTAAAGACATCACGTACACCTTCAACTTGTCCACTAGATTAGTGTACAAGGTTTTCACATTGGGACATTTAGTCACGAATTCCAGCACGGAATCCACACGATAATCATCGTTTCCTATATACCAAAGACTTTTTAAAGACTTTATTTCAGGCATATCCATGTTAAAATAATCTTTGTTGACCTTTTCTTTATTCTGGGCTCTCAAGATGAGACCCTCCAAATTTTGGAAATCATTCGTTGTGGAATCTTTGATCCAACGTGGTGGGAAATTATCGAAGTGTGTCTGTATTTGTAAAATAGATCTACCTTTGGTCGCTGTTATCATCTGTAAAACATCGTTTGAGTCCTCACCATTTTCATGGTGGCAAATCTCTAATCGCTTCAGATTTTGCAACTGAAGTTTGTTGTCCAAATAATGAGGAACTATCAGTTGGCTGAGCCGAATGTGCTCCAACGATGCACACCGCATTAAGAAGTCCGCCGGAATTAGCTCAGATAATTTAGAGTTCAATACTATGTACAGCGTATCTAAGATGTTTAGTTCCACTCCATGCGTAGCTTCGTTGAATACTTTAAAGTCGCTGGTATATATTTCCAGCGAATGGAAATTCTTTGCATTTTTACAGATAAAAAATGTTTTTGCTTCGTCTGATAAATTGTGCTCATCGTTGAGATTATTACTGTATATGGGATCGTTTTCCCACACTTTGACACAAATTTTTTCAAGAGATTTTGATTGTGATGCCATATCGATCATATCTCTCAAATTAAGCCGACTTAAGGCTTCTTCCAGTTTCCGTTCAATGACAGTATTGTCATTTTCAGAGTCTTGCATTATGATACCCATTTTTGGTTAAGAATATGAATGAATTTATGTATTTTTAGTAGAATAAATAATAAATTTTTGTAGTAGTTGTCCACTGATCACTCTTCGAATCGTTTCTGACGTTTTGAACACAACAATGCTGTTTATAAATGCAAAAAAGTGAAGCGATCCTTAATTACGCTATTAGAAATATAATTAAGCAGGTATAATGTATAACTAAGCTCATTAAGAGGAATTACAAATCTATCGTTCGAAGTATCTATTCATTAATTCTAGGAAACACGAGTTGCAGACTAGGGTCCTAGGTAACTTTACCTGCCATTGTATTAAGGGGGTGGTTTTCGTGCAATTTGACAAAGTGATCCTGTATATCAAGTAACTTTGGTATTGAAAAAATGTAGCCAACTTTCACTCACTACAGTTGGCGACAAGTGCATTTGAGAAATTCAATCCAGAGACCAAAGATCAGAGAGTAAGTGTTGCGACCGCCTTAGGCTAGTACTTCATTGGCGCTCCTATGGCGGACATATATTTTGCTAAATAATAAGCTAGGCTAGACACGTGTGCCCTTTAAAAACTAAAACAACACCACCGAAGCAAGCGACCCGCACACTTGCGATGACGAACAACGTCACGCAATATTCAATTCTATCATACCAATTTTTACAATAATATGAAATCGGTCAATGTTTGATAGAAGGAACAAAGTAGCGCGCTTCTGAACCTCTATATCTCTAAAGAAAGTATGATTTTTTTTACGTAATAATAACAATAATTGTTCTTAGTAGTCACGCCTTATTGTAACCTAGCACCCCTATACTCGTGCCCAGTTTGCCTAAAGGATAATCAGCCTCTGCCCGGGATACGGTGGTCCCTACATAGAGATAAAAATCGAGCACATTGGATCGGTCACGATAGTCTGTCAAGCATGAATGTTGTCATTACGAGGGGTACTATTTATATTTCGGGAATAGCAAATAATAACTAACATTATTAAATGAAAACGGCTTTATTGTTTTTCAAAATATTCACCATGATGATCAATGCACTTTTGCATTCGTTCAAACCATTTGTCATATCATTTTTTCCATTCCTCTTGAGACACTTCCAAAACATGGTTCTTGAACGCTTCAACTGCTTCTTCGGCGCTCGTAAATCGTTGACCACGCAGTTTACCTTTGATATTTGGGAACAAGAAGAAGTCATTGCCACATCAGAACTGTACGGAGGATGAGTCATCAATTCGATGTTTTGACTGCTCAAAAATTCACCTGTTTGTCGAGATGTGTGAGAACTCGCATTGTCAATGATGGAGAATGATTCGTCTTAGGCGGTTGGTTTTGGGAATTTCTCTGAATTTCTCTTCCGGCAAACAAATGATCGTGTACCACTCAGAATTGATCGTCCTACGTTGCTCAAGCGAAACAGTGGCCACACGACCCATTCGGCCGAAGAAACAGGAGACCATTTGCCTCGCAGTGCTTCGAGCGCGAACAACTTTTGTTGCATTCGGCTTGTCTTGGAACACACACACGGTCGATTGCTGTTTTGTTCCCGGTTCATACGCATATAACCATGTTTCGTCACCTGTTCACCTGTCACGATTTTATACACGTGTTTTGAAGCACCACGGTCGATTTTTTTAAGCATTTCCTTACACCAATCGACGCGAGCCTTTTTTTGAGCTATTCATACATTATGAGGTATCCAACGACTGCAAATTTATTTTACAACTAAGTGTTCATGCAAAATCGAATGTATTGAAGTGGAACTAATGTGCAAGGATGCCTCTATCTCACGATATGTCACATGACGATCTTGCATTATCAGTTCATGCACTGCATCGATGTTTTGTGGCACAACAACCGATTTTAGACGACCTTCACGGAATTCGTCGGCGACCGAACTACGACCACGATTGAATTCACAATACCAGCGATATACTGTGGTTTTTGATGGTGCTTTATCGCCATATAAAGAACTGAGTTCATCGACAGATCTCTGTTGAGATAAACGAAACAAATAGCACATGTACATCAAAACGTTGTGAGCACGTTTATGCTAAAAAATGTCAAACTTTATGGTGGTGTTGCCAGATTTAAGCTATTGACATTAGTGTTTCCAGCTCCCGAAATATACATAGTGAAATGTGCTCACTTCAAGCCCGTATTTCTTGGATCAAGCACATTTTGTTGCGTTTTCAGTAGCCTTAGGAAGTTAATTCAACAACAATAATTCTTAATTTACGTACGTTTCCTGGTCATTACGATACCATACGGTCTTGTCTTAAGACTGAAGCAACTAAAAAATTATACCATTTTGGTTCTGAAATAAGTACATTAGAAATATATAGGACCAGACTCAAACGGAATTGAACCCGTGACTCTAGGATGTCAGCTAGTCCCACTAACCTCCGAGCCTACGAGACAGTCATATAATAAAAGATTAATTTATAATATACCTTCTCGGCAGAGGGATAAGCTGATATTGTTCTCAATTCATGTTTGTTAGTTCTTAATTCAAGTTTACTTGGTCTCGAGATTCAGTTTAAGAGCAAATCTTACATATTTCAAGAACATTTACACCAAATTCAACTCAATTTGGTGTGTTCTATATGTTAGATTGACGTTTTTCTCTCTGTGTATTTTGTTAAACATAGTACAATACGTTTATCTAAGTAGTATGATATTGTAACTTTTGCTATATCTAATCGTATACCTCTGACACGCTAATTAGCACATCCTAAAAGATTCGAAAGACATATAGCAAATTTGATTTAAATTTACACATTTTTTCATTAATAACATTTAATCTTCATTTTTAATATTAAATTTAAGAAAAAATTTAAAATATTCACTAGAAAAATCAATAATGCCTTTTACCAAGTAAAGAAATGTTTCACTTTAGCAAACATGTTCCATAGTATACCATATATACGCCACTACTCCCAGCAGTTCCTGCATCGCATTGTGACTTTTTTTTTTATTTTCATATATTTTACTTAACTTGATTTATTTTCAATTTTTGATAAAAATAACACAATTTTTATAGCTTTCACAGGATGAAGAACAGAGTGAGCTAATTTAAATGGCAAAGTACTAAAACGGAACTCATGTCAGTTAAAAAGTAAAATATCCGGGTGATTTAGGGGTAACTTTCATAATAAATTATAAAAATAAATTATGTATTTCAATACGATGAAATATTCTCAAATATTATAGCATATTGACGAAGGACTATTACTAATTAGCATGCCAATTTTTGTAGATTCAGCTAAATTTATTTAAACAAAATTCTAAACAAAAAAAAACATGACATGTATCCATTTGTTTTATCAAGAATATAAACTAGAAGATAATAAGGGGGCCGGAATTTATTCTCATTTATACATATGTATGTCAACTAGAAAGTTATATTGTTTTTCATAATAAGGGGATTCAAAGAAAAATTGTTGGTAATGTTGTCTTGGAAACTCAACTAAGGTTAGTTAAAAGGGTTTGACAGCTCTTGGATTGTCTCTGACACGGATTGACTTTCACTTCCGCCCTTAACACATCATTTCTTCAGAAAAATCAAAAATAACAGAATCTGAACTTTGAAAACTAAATACCTTAGACATATACGAATGTTTAATTTACTTAGAAGAACACAGAAAATATTTTTTGGTAGCTGCAATAGCAGGTTAGTATACTGTATACCATTGCTGATATTGAATAAACATTATAACACAAATTTCAAATTTAATTATGTATTTATAGGCCTTAAAAGTAATCAAATATTGGCACATATTCAATAATGACACCTTCCAATCTCTCTACTTTATAGATGTTCTCATGACTCCATAATTCTGTTACAAACTTTGTTCAAAATTACATATACCCAAAATATTTCATGAATGTGATGAAAAACTGAATTAAGCTTTTCAGCTGGGAATGAGGAAATAAAAAATCGCGCAGCTTCTGATGCTCTTTAGTTTTTGTCTTCTCCAACAACTAACCAACCTCCTCTCTCTACTTCATCATGTTGTCATTCACTCAACTGAAAGTTATGAAGCGCATTTTTCAACTTTTCAACAGAGAAACAAAGAAATATAGTGACTGAGGAAGGAGGAAGGAAAAGATTGAAATATGAATGAAATGAAAAAGAATTAAACCAATTATAAAAACAATGCAAAGCCTAAATACATCATTTTAAACAAATATAAACACAAATATACAGACATGAGCATCATGGGCGATAAATGCCTATTTTAAGTAAATGGGACTAAAAGGATTGTTGCAGCCACAATAACAAACATAAATGCCGTTGCCATTGTCATTGTGCCATTGACAGAAATAATGAATTTGCCGCAAAATTTTCACAAATTCAATGCAAAACAAAGCAAAAGCAAATAAACAACAGAATCGAAATCAAAACATACGCATTGAAATTTAATTACGGAATTGAAATGGACGGACACAAATGGACGGACAGACAGACAGACAAATACATAGTCAGTCAGAGGACTCAAAGGGTTTGATAAATGAAACAATGTCGCATTATTGCTGATGGGACCAATCCATTGGACAATGCAATACTTTGTTGATGTTGCTGTTGCTGTTGCTGTTGTAATTGCTGCTGGTAATGTTGCTGGCTGTTGCTGCATCTGAATATTGATGACAGTCAACAATGCAATGCATGGTTGCAGATAATAAGTGATAGCAACATGAGGCAAAGGATTAGAACATATGTATGTATGATATACACTAGCTAAATTGTAATCGTTTACAAAAAGCCTTTCTTGTTTATACTTATTTAAATGATCATGATGTTGGTGATGATGATGCTAGCATTTATGCAGGCCGGACAGGCTCACAGAGATACTAACTCATCAACATTGTTATGTTGTTCCCTTCATACATTGTAATCATTGTTTTTACACTTTTTGTTGTTCTTGTTGGTATTTGAATTCCATAGTCATAGTTTGTAATCAATTGCTTACCCTGACATTTTCATCAGAAAACAAGTAAAAATGTTATAGTTGGGCAGAAGCGACTATACGATACCTTCTGTCATAGTTGATATAGAACATAGTATTTCCAAATATAAGCGTTATAAGTACATAGTTTTCTAATGTTGATAAAAACAAGGAGAGTAATCTTAGCCATTAAAAAAAAATGGCTGACATTATTAGTTGTAGTAACAATGCCGCTGAAGAACTGTATGCAAATCATAGATGTATTGACAAGCCACAGTATACTGCAGAAAATAGGGAGAGTCACATCCAAGACATATAATTGGAGAATGTCCTAGTTTCTAGTCCTGCACTCTAACGCCCTTGCATTAAACATTTGGGAGCACAACTGATCTCAAAGTTGATAGTAGTTTCAGAAGTGGAGCTAAAAGTCCTTCTTAAATTTGCTAAGAGTAGCTAATATGCTTATTATTGGTCAAAATAAACTATAACTCACCTAAAACGAGTGCCCTTCCTTCCAAAATGTACGCACGCATATCACTAATCAAGGCCTCACCTTACTTGATGGTATGTATAAGACAATTGTATATCAGCTGAAAACCCCAATAGCTATAGTGTTACTTTCCTATAGCTTAAGTTTAGCTATAAGCATACAGTGAAATTAAATAAATACACGTTTAACTCGTTTCTGGTATCCCTAGAACCCAGGACCTAGGACCTTTTCATATTTATTTAAAGGATTGGCCATCTAGGTCCGCTGCTGTCAACTTTCACGCTATAACTTGTAGACAGTAGTTTAATTTTAACCTTCTGCTAAACAAATTTGGATTGCTTCTCTTTAGAACAACGCCTTAAAATATTGAAAACCTGTTTTGAATTGGTTGACTCATATTTTCCAAGAAAAATCAACTTTCCTGATGAAGTACAATTTCAACTTGGCGGCTACGTAAATGAACAAATTTGCAGAAATTGCGGAACGGAAAATCCACACGTCGTCGTACAGGATCCAGTACATCCAGATCGAGTCACTGTGTGTTGCGGATTTTGAAGTGGTTGCGTGATTGGCCGTTTCTTTTTCCAAAATACGGAAGCTCGATCAGTGACTGTCAATGTTGAACGCTCTCTAAACATATTAACTGACTTTTTGTGGCAAGAATTGGAAGATATTGATCTCTATGAGCTATGGTTTCAACAAGACGGCACAACTTGTAGGCGGTAGCAGCAACCTACTGGGCACAAGATTTAACAGCCGTATGATTAGGCTAGAGCCACGTCAATTGATCACTTGAAACAGAACATTCGCGACGAAATTGCCCAAATTGACCTGAAAACAGTAGACAATTGGTTGAAAATTGGTGTTTAAGTATGGCCTACTGCCGAGCCAACCGCTCGGAAGAAATACTCTATCAAATAAAGCAAAATTAATTGAAATAAAATTATTTTTTGTCCATTGAATGATCAAACTAAAATAGGACCAATAAATGGCCCACCCTTTATTTTTATAAAAATAAGCATTTTAATGGATTGTACCCAAAAAGATATCAAAATATAAGCATTTTCCCTCCTTTTTCGATTGTTACAAACGTTTACATAAATTCAATATTCCCTATTTACCATCCATTAAAGGATGCAGGGTATGCATAATGCTACAGAAATAAGAAACATGAGAAAATGAAATGCTATTAGGGGAAATCAAATTTTATAGCATTTTAATTACGAGCCATGACAATGAAATGATTCCAGATGCATATGCATACACAAGTGTACTCTGCCATCAATGAATATAGTAATCAAGGTATGTACCTGGTATGTACATTCATTCATGGTGAAAAAAGGTGAAAAGGTTCTCGTTCTCGTTCATTTTGCTTGCATAAATTATGATGAGCTTAAGTAAAGTTTGATCATGATTTGAAAAGTTTCATCGTCATCATTATCATCATCATTTACATAACAGTTGACTTCATTTAACTTATTGTATAATGTTTCCTATTCTGTTTCTGGTTTTGATTCTGGTCAGGATCATTACGAAAGAGTCATAGGAAATGCCAAAAGCCAACATAATTTGCATCACTAACTTTATTCAATAAATTCTCACTCTCATTTTAAATAGTTTTTTTCTTTTTTTCATTTTTTTAATTCTCGCTATTCACATCATCATCAACATAATCATCATCCTTCCTTACTTTCTTGTTGCCACACAATGACATTTCTATACTTTTAAATGCACTTTTATTGTAAGCCCCGAAGCCCACACCAAATGTGCAACTATGCAATCATTCGACCGGCAAGGTTTCACCATGTTTAGTAGCATTAAAACGGATGTGCAGCAGGCAACACTTTAATACTATTATTGTTGTTGTTGAGTTCGAGTGGTGGGAAAATGAGAGTATGGTACTTCGATGCATATCTACGTGTATGTGCAATGAGAGCAATGAAAGTTTATGTTGATTATAATGATGATGTTAATGATGCTGATGATGCTGACGAATGTGACAAATAATGGTGCTGCCTGACTCTTGCATTACTTTGCTTTGCTTTCTGCAAATGATTATGCAATACAGAAAAAAAAATAGAAAAACTTTTCACGTTCTCTGGCCACCAGACACTGGCACCACCACCACCACCAACGTTTCATCAACTTTGCCACACTTAGCACATCAAGTCTAACAACAACAGCAACAACAATAACAAGCGAAATGCATTTATGCATCATTTGCATAATCAAATCATAAAGATTGTACTCTGCTATGCTGCTGTGTTGCTTGCTAGGATTGCTTCTTGCTGTCTTCCTCTGTTCTGCTTTGCTCTCAGCATTTAAAAACTTGCCGCAAATTCAAACTTGAAGAAGATTACTCAAGGCCACCATCAAAGTCGCAGCAAACTTTTACTTTACTTCAAAATTATTGTACTTAGAAAGAAAAAAAAAATCATTTAAGCACATTTCTGTGTAAATTGGTTTAAAAACTTTACTCACTTACTTGTGTGCGTACTTCGTTAGCAGTGCGTATGATTAATATTAACGCTTGGTTGCACACAAGCCAAGATAACAACAACCAACAGCAGCAGCAACAACATCAATGATATCACATTAAGGCACCAGCAACAGCAGCATCACATCTTACAAAAGATATAGAAATTTCAAGCAAATGAAATGCGCCTTTCAACAATCGATTAAAGGAAACTCACCAACCAACTAACTTATGTACTAACCAACTAACCAACCAACCAACCATCCAAGCAAGCGAGTAACAAATGAATGAACAAGCGAATTCACATTCTCATTTTCATTCAATAGAATACGAAGAAAGTTAACTATTGAATAAACCAATCTCAAGCAATCCAATCCTTTTATTCATCCTTTCATACCATACTAGTGCTAGACTGCAAATTGTTACTGTGGGAATTGTTAAAAAGATCTCAGATAGTCGTCGACCGAGTCAAGTCAATCCTTGTCTATTTTCTTAATAAAGTGTCGACGACTTCAAGCCAAGCATCCTTGCCCAGTCGAAAGCGTGTCTGTCGTTTGTCTGTTTAGTAGACTGTGTCTTCCATCGTTCGACCAACTGTTCAAACAATAATGGTCTTTCTTTATTTATGTGTGTCCGTGTGTGTTGTAAATCTATGCTCGCTCCCTTATTCCTGTTCATAAGAAGTGTTTAGGGCTTCTTTGCTGATTTTCGTTTTGTCAAAACCAAGCTATGATGAATGAAAGTGTATAAAAGATAGAAAGAAAGCAGTATGTAGAGAGAAGATGCAACATATAGAAAAGTAAAACTTTTGATTTACTATTTGTTTGTTATTTTAATCATTTAAAAGAAGACCAAGTCAAAAAGTCGACTCATCTCAAGTCAACTCAAATCTAGTCTATACTACTCTACTCTACTCTACTCTACTTGAGTTAAGTTGATTTAAGTCAACTCAAGGCAAGCCAAGGCAAGCCAAGCCAAGACAAGTCAACAAAACAAAACTTGAAACCCTTAAATATTGAATGAAATTTGAAACTTACTTTTTGAGAAAAACATACGCTTCAAAAGTTTTTGGTTGATATTCTTTTATTCTTATTGTTGATGTTGATGCTGTTGCTGTATTACTTTTGCTTTTGTTGAAATTGTTGGTTGGTTGAAAATATTGCTGTTGGTGTTGGTGGTGTTGTTGGTAAACAAACTAATCATATTCATAAAAAACTTTTAAGTTTTCCCACTACATAAAGATAGAAACATGCTGCAGCACTAAGAGACAAACAAGACAACCATGGATGAATGATGTTAGTAGTATGCCATAAAGCCTTAAACAAAAGGAAACCGCTTCACTTGGGTTTATCATCACAAAGATTTTTGTGGTAGTAGTAGTAGTAGTAGTTTCTGTTGCATATCAAATTGAAATGCAAATTAAACTAAAATCATACAAAATTGAAGATTAAAAAGAATGAAACAAAAAGAAAGTTTAATATTAAAACAAAAAGGTGGTTGGTTCAGAGAGTAGAAATTAATAAAATAGAGTACAATAGGAGGGTTCTATTCTGTTTTGTTTTGTTGTACTATAATGTTCCTTGCTCATCTTGAGCTTAAATTTGATTCAACCGCTATATTCATTTTACCATATAGTATATATATGTACATATATAAGTACATATTAAAAGTTTTTGCAAAAAGTTTTCTGATAGAATACATTGTGTGTGTGTGTGTTGAATGAATTATAAAAGTCTTGCTTCATTAAGGTAATTTGATTGAAACCACAGGCAAAAGATTGCAAATGGGTGGGAGGGTAACCACATAACAGCAAAACCACAAACCGCGAACCAACGAAATGCTCAATGTGACTTTCACTAAATAATAACTTAACATAAATATAATTAAATGCAAAGCTTTCACTGAGTGGGGGCAGGGGGATTTTTATTAATAATAATATACTCACTGCCATCACTATGAGCAACTCCTTCACGTAATAGAAAATATCTTAAACCTTCCATTGTATATGTTTTGGCAGCTTCAACAGGATCAACTACATTATGTTTACTCTTTGACATTTTCTGACCATCAACAGTCCAATGCGAATGCACAAAGAGTTGTTGCGGTGGCTCTAGGCCAGCTGCAATAAGAAAAGCAGGCCAATAAATGCCATGGAACTTAAGTATGTCTTTGCCAATGATTTGTTGACTGGGAGGCCAAAATGATTTATACTGGAATATGAAAAAATTGATAGATTTATAAATACTTCAATCATTGAAAACTGTCTTACTTGATCATTGGGATAACCAAGAGAACTTAAATAATTAATAAGCGCATCTAACCAAACATAAACTGTTTGACTGTCATCATCTGGCACTGGTATAGCCCAATGCACACGATTCGCTGGTCGAGATACCGAAACATCTGGCAGTGGTTCACTTAGTGTGTCTAATAGAATCTTTTGGAATTTACTTGGACGTATGCGTGCATCACTTTTCACCCAATGCACAACATCATCCTGAAAGGCAGATAAACGAAACATATAATTGGTTTCCTCTGTCCATTCGACTTTATGTCCTGATTCCAGTGAATAACGTGAACCTGTGGCTTCGTCTAGCCGCAATTGTGAATCTGTGAGAAACGTTTCATCAGAGACACAATACCATCCACTGTAAGCAGCAGAATAAATGTGTCCATTGTTTTGTAATTTACGCTGTAATGCATGCACTTTAAGTACTTTTAATATAGAAAATTCAGCACTGAATCTGCAAGCATACCCAAAAGTGTGCAACTGCTGCTTTGTGACGTTCCTCTGTTGTACGTATGAAATCATCATGAGCTATGTGTGCTTCTTGGAAGACTGCTCGATAGCGTTGTGAAATATCATCACAGTATTTTGATGTTGGAATACCATGCGCTGCAGCTGCTTGTTGTATTTTAGTGCCATGTTCATCTGTGCCTGTACAAAGTCTCACAACTCTGTTGGGATGCCTTAATCGTTGATAACGGCAATTGGCATCAGCAATTACAGCAGAATACAGATGACCAATGTGTGGGGCTGTATAAATGTAAATAGTTCATTGGAATGCCGGCTTATGAAATCTCATTTTAACTGACCTGCATTAACATAGAATATTGGAGTTGTTACATAATGCGTTTGATTTATATGTGTGCTGAGTTGTCTAAGATGTCTTATTCTGTGTATCACCATTATTTTATTTAATACTTTTGGCTTATTTCTTGCATTAAAAACTTTTAAAATTATTCAAAATACGCGCAAGTGAATTGCCCTTAACCATCTGCTCAACAGCTGTTTTGCTTTCGTGCAGAGTCTACTTTTTTTAATAAGCTTGGCAGCACTGTTTCAAAATATCCACTTTCAACACTGAAATGAGCGCGAAAAAGGTAACGAAAACAATTATGAGTATTAATTTCTGTTTAATAACTAAAATAAACATTTAAGGCATCTACTCAGGCTCGTCCTTGGGTCAAGTCTGCCTTCAGTCAATACGACACTCCTACAACGCCACAATCTGACGATACGCCAGCAAAAAAGCGTCGTATAACACGCTCAGTATCATGCAATGAAATCAAACCAACAACAAACAAACCAGCTGCAACAAAAGCAGATTCGCTCAATGAAAACACAAATTGGATTGATAGATTTGCGCCTACATCAGCAGATGACCTGGCTTTGCATGCCAAGAAGATTACCGAGTTGCAGAATTGGTTTCAACATTGCAATGCTGTGTTCCGTAAACATCCGGCGCAGTTGTGCTTGCTCACTGGACCGGCAGGTTCAAGTAAAACTGCTGCTATACGCATTCTAGCCAAGGATGCTGGTTACAAGCTTTTGGAATGGATTAATCCAGCTGATGCCGATGAGGTGATGCGTTTAGGTGATCAGGATGCTGATTTTAACAATTATGGACGTTCACAATTGGATGCTTTTAAACAATTTCTGTTTGGTGGTTCACGTTACAAATCAGTATTTGCACATCTCGAGAAACGCATGCTGCTAGTTGAAGATTTTCCAAATGCCCTCATGTCAAATCCCAGTATGTTTGAGGAGTTGCTTCTGTAAGTTCTTCCTTTGATTATCATGATTATGAATCGCTAACACTGTGATTCCTTTGTTCACAGCAAATATACTAATTGTGGTAAATCACCATTAGCATTTGTAGCTACAGATAGTAAATCAAGACGCTTAAACATCAGTTATAATCTTTTTCCTGACGAACTGAAAGATAAATTCGGTATTACCCAAATCAGCTTTAATGCCATTGCTGATACAATTATGCATAAGGCCATGAAACGTCTTTGCACACTTATGCGTGACAATTTTGCAGAAACTTACAAGGCACCAACGCAAACCCTGCTCGACTCAATTGTATTGTCAGCGAATGGTGATGTACGTAATGCTCTGGTCAATTTACATTTCTCCTCATTGAAAGGCATGCCGTGCATACCCATGGAGCAAGTGCTACAAACAGAACTAAGCCTAAGTACAAGTGGCAAACGCAAGACAAAAAATCAATATAAACTCACGACTATGGGCATCAATAGATCGGTGACCATGTTTCATGCACTGGGACGTGTTTTCAATCCGAAATGTAAGCAAATCATAACACCTTTCCTTTATTTTATTATACCCTTAAATTACAGATACGGATGATAATAAACTTGTGTATCAGCCGGAAGAAATATCTGCCGACTTTTCAACGGAGCCAAAGAAACTCACAGAATTTATTCATGCCAATTATCTGCCCCACTTTGGTGAAATAGATGATGTAGTAAATGCCAGCAATGGTCTTTGTGTGGCAGATCTTATGTTGACTGAATATCGAGAAGATGCTCTCTCCTTGCTTGGCTTAACTATAGCAGTGCGTAGCATCATGGCCACGAATACGACGCCACAAAAAGGCTGGCGTCCAGTGCATGGTGCCAAACGTATTAATATAAATATTTTAGATGAACTTAGCAGTAAGGAAAAGAAGCTTGTCGATGTGACACAAGGTATTTCAACGCATGTCTATGCTTCTGACTATGCTACATTTGTTAAACTCATTGCAGGAGATTAGGTGACTTGATGTCAAATCATTTTAGTGTGTTTAGCATTTATTCTGTTGTAATTGCAATTTCTTCATTATATCGTTTAAAAATGGAAAATGTTATTAACCTTTTGCATTCCTAATACTATTTCATAAGATCCAAAAGAAACTTTAAAAGCAACAACAATATCTACAACAGAACCAAAATTAAGAACTGCCAAAGTTAACCCAGAGCGTGTGGAACGATCATTTTCCACTAATAAAAATAATAGTTTCTATAAAAATATTCAAATACACAATTTTTCTACCAAATGTTTGGAACATCACCTAATTATTTATGTTTGTAAAACAAAACAAATCCATATACATATAATAAAATCGTAGACTGAAAGTGTTTGCACACGCACCACATAAAAACCACTCATTGGATTAAAAATCGAATAACTGATAAATAAGAAGCTTTATTTTGAAGAACATATAGCGCTTATTTCATCAAAAGACATAAATTTTTAATCCAAAGGCAATTAAACCAAACAGTATTATTCGTTGGTTTTATGCTTTGATGTTTCTTGAATTTTGTGTTGTTTTTGTTATTATTGTATTTTTTTTTCTTCATTTACTTATAAGTTATAACTGAGTCAGTACGCACAATAGTACATATTGAGCTCTTCATTATTTTTTTCTGTAAATGTTTGTAGTCGCCAAAAGATAAAAGCGATCTACATAGAAGGCAGGACAACGTCTGCCCAGGAAAACTAGTTGTTAAATATAATTGTAAATTATTGAATTATTTATTTGTAATTTCTATTATGTTTTGTTATTATATGATTGATAGCTTATAGATGCTCAAAAGCATGTGAGTAAAGCATTCAAAAAACACCAGACTTTCAAGCAGCATGTCAATTCTTTTAAAGAACCTAAAAATGGTTATCTGATACCGATTGCTTCGAAGACAAAAGAATACTTTCATCAATGAATCCTTCGTTTGTTTGAAAGATGGAAGTATTTCTTTAGTCTATGAGATTTTAAGTTGAAAATTTTATATTCCCGTAATCGGACGATATGATTCGATCATTTGAAGACATAGCCACTATATAAACTAGTGAACATTTTTGGTAGATTCTTAGATTCCGTGATTGAAGAAATAATATTCAGTCTTAATTGAAAGTAGGCCTAACTTATTGCTTTATAGCATAAAAGCTTGTGTTTCTTAGTTATATACTTAATTTTTGCTGGCTTCAATTGAGACAACAAGATAAAATGCTTAACTGTAACTAGTTTCAATAAAGGAACAAGTCTTATGCAACTAACTCATTGATTGAAACATGAATGTTCGTTTCTCCACAATTATTTAGTGCTTTTAATAAGAATAGTCTTAGAAAATAAAAAAATAATATTTTGTCATATAAAATCCAACTTATAAGTGAAGTTGTACCATATACCAAGCTAATAGCTTTACTTTAATTTGATATTTGGATTAAAACTGGTTATGTCATTACAAAGTCAAATACAATTAGAAGCGGTAGAGATTAAAAATAAGTTACAGCAATTCCATTCTTGGGCCAAGTGCTGGAGGATCGTAATCAATTCGAAAAATCATTAAAATGTGGCTTAAAGCCCAGGCACGACACTTGTCCAAATATCCAATACGGCTCATACCAAGCTTGGTCTAATTATAAACAAACAACTCACCTGCTGTGCACATGTGAAATCAATCACTGCATGTTGCTACATAAAGTTACTGAAATTAGGCTGGCTGCTTACATGTAAATAGTGGCACCGCTCTACTCCCTTGAAAATTGGGGCGTCAAGGCCAAGTCAAGTACAGGCTTGCCAATGAAAGGTTTTAAGACGGATCACGGGACTGTTCAAAACACACATAGTGATGAGATGCCTGCAGTACACGATAATAAATCAATTTAAATTAATTTACACAGCAACTGCTACAATCAATTCAGTGGATCCTCACATAACAATTATTTCGCATAACGAGCAAAACATTTTTTAACCTCTTAACATTAATGTGTCGAATAATGAATGTTTTACTTTGGTAAGAGAGCTTTGTCGTATGTAACTTGGCTGGAATTGATGCACTGTCTATGGAATCAGTGGTCGATGAAATTTTGTTTTTGGCTAATAAGATTGGCCTAGAAGTGAATAATATTGATATGATTGACCGAAGAGCTTATGGAATTGCATTGTGCAGTACAGTAAGAAGATGTGCGGAAACTCTGTCAGAGAAGGAGGTGGCAGAAGATTAACAATCTTCTTGCACAATAAGAGAAATGCTGAAAACATGTACATTAGCATCTTCAAACGACATCATAACTACCTAGGCATGCAGATGGATAGGAAATTGACTTGGGCAGAACATATTCAAAAAACTCACACAAGATGCGTTGCAAAAATTGACAAACTGAGATGGCTTATGTCTCGTAAAAACAAACTCAGTTCAAAAAACAAGGTGTCGGTGTTCTAAGCAATTGTCACATCCAGCTATGGGACACAGTGTCAGCATGTCATATCAAACATATACAAATAATGCAAAACAAAACACTACGTTTGATAACGGGTGCGTCCTGGTTTGTCCGTAACTCCACGCTTCACAGAGACCTAAACAACACCTAATTATGGTGGGAGACAGCAGCAGCTATAACGATCGATTATCGCTTCACCTAAATCCCCTAGCGAATGCTCTTAATGTAAATAGAGCCGCCAGAAAAAGAATGAAGAGGCTCCACTCATATGAGCTTAAAGATCGAAAAATCAACGTAACCTAAAAGTACTTGTTAATTAATTGTACTTTTTGCTACCTATATTGTTTAAATAGTATGTTACTTCTTGTTATCTTTGTATATCTTGATTGTAAGATACTTGTCAATGTACGTTTCATCGTTTGTCACTGTAGTGCTGAAAAATTTAAATGTAAACCAGGTATTGTTTATTGACGGTTATTATTGTTGATAAAAACATTTGTTTAAAATATAAAAGAAGCATCACCCTAATAAGGCAGTAGCTAATCGCTCTACAGATTCATTTAATTATAATGCTGTGTCGCATTTTCAACCAATTTTGAAGTTTTGTCAAAAACAACCAACACTAGACATTTTTTTTTCCATTTAGGTTTATTTATTCTAGATTGTTTCATTTCTTGCTAGAAGAAACAATAAAAAAGCATCGAGTTCCTTAAATATAGTATATGTATAAAAAACTTTCTTGTATTTTCTTTGACTTGGAACGTATTAACATATTTTACATCAATGTAGAAAGTGGTATCGCTTAAAGAACGTTTCGCGTATCGAGTAACTATCTTGAACGAAGTATGCTCGTAATGCGAGGATCCACTATACCATATTTTATGTAATTATGCATTACTCGAATAATGTTTGTAGATTTTATATCCTTATAATATCGGAGACAGATGTACATACATATGTGGACTAATATATTAAATTGAATTTAATGTCATATCTTCCAACGCATTTAACCATCGGTATAATATGATGTATCTAATTAAATAAAAACCTTTTGTTTATGAGAAAATTTGTTTATTTTTAGCATTAAGTATTATAATTGTATAGTATTTTATTATAGTATTTATTTATAATTAATTATTTATTGTTTTTAATAATTACACATTTATATAATTTTTTTTGTTTTCTATCTTTTATTTGTTACAATAACTGTACATTGAATTCAGACTAATTTAAACGGAGATTTTTTTAGTTTTTATTTTATTTTATAGTTTGTTTTTTTTTCTTTTTTTTTTTTTTTGATTTATTTTCAAGTTTTCGTTCTTTGGTTTTTATATACAAAAACATTTATTATTATTTTATTTATTCATTGTTCAAGAATTTTCCTAATATAAGATACAGACAATCATAGGGTATATTGATCACATAGAACTATAGTTGGGGTTAACAGTGAAATGATCAAGGGGTCACTTGACAAATAAAAATTACTAAACTTGGGATTCAATACCCTTCACACATCTATTATAAGGTGACATACAATATTAACATTTGATATTAAATTGAAGTTCAAAAGATTTAGGACTATTTTACATTTCATAGAAGCAACTTATTGTTAGAGGTAAGCAATATAATCATTTAAATTTTGGTAAAAATTCATAGTACCAAAATTATTGTAATGACATGCAATAGTACCTTTATATGGAGGAATCCCTTAATAATCGGAGAAATCCGACTGAAATCTATTATCAAATCTCTCTATAAAACTGAGAGACTCTGTTTAGCATAGAATACACTACAAAACTGATGATCCTTCTACACTAGATAATGTAATATACTAGAAGTCTTCTTTAATGCAATTGATATGCCGTTCACACACAAGTATGAAGGGTATACAAACAATAATAATCTCATTTATCTTTACAATAGTAAATATGATGAAATGAAGGTGTCGAAAATTGAATTGAATCTCAATAACTAAAAGTATTTAAACGATTTACAATATGATCAAAAGTGTAAAAGCATATTGCATTTTTAAATTGGCTTAATCTTGGTAAAATTTGTGTTTATGCCATATACTACTATATAGTACAATATAAAAATATATAATAATTAAATTAAAGAATAATTCTGATTGAGATGCGATTCAAATGATTTAAAACTAACTAAATTACTAAACTTACTAATAAAACGACTTCTTTCAGCCTATAAATCTTTGCATAGGGAATGGATACTCCTCCTTTTCATCCTCACATTAATTCTTGTCTCCTAAGAAGTTTACAATTTCAAACTTAACTGCCTAAATCGAATAATAAAATAAAGCGTAATAAAATAAATATCTAAAATTAAATATAAATAAAATTATGGATTGACAAAGAACAGAATTTTTAGACAAAAAAATATAAAACATATATATATATATATATATAAACTTCAGTTCGATGCGTGAACGATAGATGATATTTATACTCTTCACGCAGTGATTTGTATTATAAGTTTGTCAAGAAGTTTGTAACATACAGAAGGAGACCCCATATAAAGTTTATATGTATATTCTTGATCTGGTCGACAAGAAGATTGGTCTGTCCGTCTGTATGTATGCAAATTAGTCCCTCAGTTATTGAACTACAGAGCTGAAACACAAAGGTTTCTTATTACCATACGCTGCATATTTGTCTGAATCATCCAAACCGGACCATTAAGAGGGGTACCTCCCATACAAACCCAAATTCAAATTAATGTTTTTATTTGAAAAACTTTTTTGCTTTTTGTCTTATCCAGATCCTAGGATAATTGGCTCGTATACCTCCTGATATGTGAAGTATGAATACTAGAGTTAGTACTAAACATAAGTCCAATCACCCTTACAGGAAGGTCACGTAAATAGTATGTATACTGACTCTACCCTTAACGTAAGTCAAATCAATAATATAATATTTCTGTATGCACAATCACAGGAGCCTGAAGAGTATAACTCTTTGGCACAGCCAAAGATAACCTTTTTTCTGGCTTATCTTTCATTCCTAAGCGTAAAAAAATAACCATAATATCAAACTATTTGCGCACATTGGCATCGCCTCCCCCTCCTGCACCACCTGTTTTTTCGAAACGCTTTGTCAGCGATATAATATTCGTTGATTTCACCGTAGGCGGTGTAGGCGTCACACGTGGTGCTGTTATCGTTGTAGCTTTCGTCGTCATTGCATTCCCAGAGGAATTGAGCGCACCAGGCGCTCCACGCTTTTGATTGCTGCTGCTGAAGGATGGTTTGGCCGAGAGCGGTTTCGGCTTTTGTATTGTAGCCGATGGCAACGCTCCAGCAGCTGTTGAATTACTGGGCAGTGTTTTATTTGTTTTTGTGAACGATTTCGGTCGTGTAATGTTAGAGTTTCGCGCTTGCGAAGCATTTGTGACTACGGCCGGAGTTGTTGCAGTTGCTGAAATACTTTTAGCAACTGTGGGTGCCGCCTTTGAACCTTCCAGTGATGGTGGTGGTGGCTTAAAGCTGGAGAAAGCACGCGATGGTGAGATATCAGAACGCGTTGGTGCCACACGTGCTATAGGAGTATTTAGGGGTGCTGGACGCAAATACGTGGGAGCAGTTGTCACTGGTGTTGTTATGGGAGTAGTTGAAATTGGTGCTACCATAGGAGCAGAAGCAGCTGCCGCTTTGATGACCTCCTTGCTTGGTTTTGGTGGTGCTGGTCGTGTTGGACTTTTCGGTTCATCTTTCACTATTGCCATTGTTGATGCCGTATATATTGAATCGCCATTGATTTTCTCTATTTCATTTACTATCTCACCAAGCAGACCCATGTCACTGCCATTGCTTGCAATGCTTACAAGATCGCTTCGCTTAAGTGTCTGAGAAGCCGGCGGTATTTCATCAATAACTGAATAAATGTCATCTTGTGAAATACGTTCCACGGTAGCTGGTGCTTCATCAACACGCTTCAAAGGCAACTCAACAAATTCACAATCATCATAGGTATTTTCAAGAGTAGATTTTGCCGTGGACACTGGCATTTGATAGCCTGTTGAAGTAGTTGAATTTGTTTTCTTTAGTACCGGCGGCGGACGTGGTGGCGGTGACTTGGGTCGCGCAGTTGCCTGTGTGCCAATACTCTTTGGTCTTGCTGTACCCGGCGGCGAACGCATAGAACCAAATGTTTGTACATTTGTCTTTTTTGTAGGCGAACGCATAGACTGTGCACGCTTAACTAGATTCTTGGTTTCCTCTTCACGTGGCGTTGTCTCTGAATCTGAGTTCGATGACTCTGCCAAAGGCATAGGAGCTGATATCTCTAGATTGCGTAGCTTTTCGCGATCAATGTAAGTCTTTTCCTTAACTGGTGGCTTGTCTTCCTTTTTCAGAAATGAAGCAATGCGTCTAATGGTGCCATCACGTTTCATATTCAATTTGGGATCACTGTGCAAAGGCACTGGTGGTGGTGGTGCTGGTTTCAGAGTGTCACCACCATTCATTGGCTTTAGTGGCAATGTAGTCATTGTTGAATTCTCAAGCACTGGCATTGATATAATGGGACGCGCTGTTGAACCAGGATTCGGTGGTGGCAGTGCAGGTGCTGCATGTTGTGGTGGCAGTGGAGCCTTTCTTGTCAATGTGCCATTTAGCTTAGTCATATCCTTGCAACCACCTGGTGGCGGTGGTGCAACACGTTGTGGTGCTCCATTTGTATCCTGTAGAGTTGGTTGCACAAATGCTACATTTGGACCATTAAAGTTATTCGTTGGTGATGTATTATCATTCAATGGACGCAAAGTGAATCCCTTAAACTTGCCAAACATACCATGGCCAGCTGATGGATTACTGCTATCACTCGGGGATTTCAGTAAGGCTGAATTCATGTCATCTGTACTACTGGGTGTTGACTTAGGTAAACCAGTTGCAATGCCCTGGGCATTCCCTCCGCCGCCGCTGCCACCACCAGGTCCACCATGATGAGAACGCTGTGGTGGTTGTTTTGTGCCACTGGCAGTTTTTAAACTGAAAAAATTATGAACATATTTATTAGAACATGAATGGATTATTAAGTTCTTGAAATACAAAACTATAACATACCAGAGAAACGTGCAAAAGACCACAACCAATTAAGGAAAACAAAAAACATAAAAAGCTACAAATAAACATGGTATATAGAAACTTAAGCAATGAAACAGTGAGTGAATCAGTGACATGCACCATATGATAGAGAATAACGAACAACTGATTACCAGATTAGATTAGATATTATTAAGTAGATTTAATTAAAAACACATAAACATACAAAAAAACATATAAAAAACTTAAAAAACTAAAGTGAACACTGCATTTGAGAGCCATGAGTAGAATAACATACGACATAAAAGTAAAGTAAGCTAAGTAATATAATAAAAGATAGAAAGCAAAGCTTAAGTCTAAGATCTAAGATCAAGCCAAGCGCCATAAAAATTCAACTCAATTCAAATCAATCCAGCCAGCAACAGCCTTTAATAATGTTAGTTAATGTTTGGAATCGTTCTTCTTAACCGACCTAAGACCATCACCATTGCTACCACTACTACCACTACTACCACCACCATTATATTGTATATATTCGGCGCCTTCTGTCAGAGCCAAAGGATTAGTGGTAGCATGCAATTTAGGCAGTGTAATGTCCAATTTTCTTTTTATTGTATTATTGTTGCTGTTACTATTGTTTGACTTATTGACAATAGTTGGAGGCACTTCATGGTAAATATTTTCATTGGATTTGGTATGAGATTTGGATGGTGTTGATGTTGAGACTGATGCTGTTGTGGTTGTGTTGTTTATTATTGGTGGTGGTGTTAATTTACGTGGAACATTTGGTGCTTGCCTCGTTATATTAAACTCATAATTGCTTTTGCTTTTATGTATTCTATTATTATTGGAAGTTATACTACTAGTATTTTTGGTATGATGAAGTTGATTATCTATGTTATTAGTGCGTGGTAGTGTTGTTGTTTTATATGGTAAGCTATTAGTGTTTGTTGTTGCTGTTGAGTGTGTGCTTGTTTTTGTTGTTGGTGTACTTGTTGTTGATGAATACACCGATGTATTATGTGTGTCATTATTACATTCAATACGTTTAGCACAAGTAGTAGAAGAACTAGTCATAGGTGAGGTAGTGATAGAAGAAGAATGGGAATGGCAAGCAGAGTGTGAACTGCTGCTGCTGCTACTGGAAGTACTTGATGATACATACATATTCTCGGTCAATTTGCCGCCCACCAAAAGTCTGTGATGACGACAATAGTACATGAAGAAACAGAATGCCGACATGCATGGGATGACCAAAAAGAAAAAGATATACATAAAACGCTGGAAGGCTTCGTGACCTGTAAATAACAAAAAATATTAAAATTTCATTTACAAAAATGTAAATTGTATAATTACTATTTGGATCCGTAGCAGGACCACTGTCAATGGAGCCTCCAGCACCTGGCATCTTGCATGTTGTACCAGCGAAGCCAATATGACAATGACAATTGCCACGACTATTGCATATGCCATTGCCATTACAATCCTCCGGACATTTGGCACCTACGCCTTGCTGACGCACATGCTCCAAACTTAGGCACTTTTGGTTCACACACATTTTGTCATTGCCACATTTGGCACCATTCGGCGTCAGACCAGGATCAGTGCTTTGCAAACCCAAATCCACAAGTGCTGTACGACAAGCAACTATTTTGCCTCCATGATTGATAAATGAATGTGATAACACTGCTGCCGTTTCCATACCAAACTCCAGACGTTCATTCAAATGTATGCAATGCAGCATACCACATTTGATATCTTCCAAAGCACAACGCACAAAAGTCTTATTGAAACGATTATAACCACAATTGCCTGGACGTATGCCTTCGGTGTTTTTGTAGTAACAATGCTCTGAATTATCACCAGTGGGACCCCATAAAATACGACATTGATTGGCATGTGAGCGACAATTACCCTGGAAGCAATAGGCAGCTCCATCATCACAAACTTCTGTGTCACGTTTGAACACATCGCTGGGACAATATTCCGATTCGCCAGTACAATACTCTGGCAGATCACATTCATTCTCAGACTCACGGCATGTGGTGCCTGCCATTTTGGGTCGACAAGTATTCAAATCACAACATCCACCTGTTGCACATGAAGCATTCGTATGCAACATACAAGTATATGGATCACAGCATGTATTTTCACAGTAATTTGGTAGACCACAGTCACATTGCTCACCGGGCTCGACAAAGCCATTACCACATTGTGGTGAATCGAACAGTTTAGTCGGTTTATTGCGCAAACAATAGTTCATGCCTCGCGAAAAGGCAATATTCAGTTGATCAATGCTACAACTACTCCAATGCACTGGCACTACAGCGGTACTAGAGGCTGCCATAATGCATTTTTCATCTTGACATTTACAATCTGCCGAATCATGTTCCATACCAAAATTATGACCCATTTCGTGAGCCATTGTTGTAGCTACCACAGCAAGTATTTGACTATGTTGCATAGAGACTCCACCTGAATATTCATAGGTACAAATAGGACCTTTTAGGGCTTTGCCAACGACACCACCAGAAAATTGTTCTTTAGTTAACAATTGAGCATTATCATTGGGATGCTCTAGCACCAATTTTGTACTGCGATAATTAAGAAAATTGCGTAGCGTCACATCACCATCGCTGGAGAATTCAATTTCATTGGATTCATTCCAAATGACGACACCGACAAGTGCTACGAAAATGTTCAAAGGCACATATAGCTGTTGGGTGAAACAATATGATATCATCAGTGGTTACTTCTTTTACCCCATTTGAAACACTTACCGCATTCACAATATTTGCCAAATCCTTACAATGTTGATGTACTTTCTTGGTACTCTCACCGAAATGTTTATAGACCTTATTGTCAACGACAATCACCAACTCCACATAAGAGGAATGTTTATTGGCATTGTAAGGACCGCGTATGACATTTCCTTCATCGCTAGAGCGTTTGAACTGAAAACATTAAGGGGAAAATTGTTAATAAAATGGATAAGTGTCGCTCTCAGTTACTCACCCTTAGCATACGTTTAAATTCATCACCATCTAAACGTTGAGGCACTTCAACTCTTGGTTGCCAATGCAAATCCTTATGGTCATATTCACTATGATTATCGGTGGCATTATTATATCCACAAGTGGAATTCTTATTCAACAGATCCGCATGACTATAAAGAGAAAATATATTAACACAAAAAACAAACAAACACTCTATCATTGTAATCAATATTTCCTCTTTTAATGATACTAGGAACAATTTTAATGACCGATATTAATACTTACATAGTAGTAAGCAACAAGACAACTAACTAACTGACCGGATGCCACCGAATATTAAGCAAACTAGTATGTATTGTAAACAATAACAAGATATACAATACATACATATTTATGGGGCTTTCATTCAACAAAATTCAATGTGAATGAAGCAAATATTGACATTAAGTGTGAACAAACAAAACAGAAAGAAGGGGAGGAGGAGGTTTGGTTAACTAGAGAAATGGTCAATGAAACCAATTTGGAATTTTGTGTTTCTTCACTATTCACTATTACTTACCGCATCAAATAGTGTTCATCTTGCAGTTGTTTACCATTCGATTGTATATAATATGTGTCAATGCCATCGAATACAATACCATTGATGCCATCATCACCATCACCATTGCTATTGCAAGTAGATACGGCAACACGCGAATCAGGTTTACCGCGAATTTGACCCTGAAAATGAAGAATGGGAGCAAGAATTTTTATTATTATACCTTACCATACCATAACTTATTGAAGAACAATTGTACAATAATTGTATTGAAACAAAGAAAACATGGATGACATGGGTTAATCACTCACTTGATAATGGCAGAGATCCAGTTCAGTCTTTGTAAAATTGCGCACAACATATTCGCTAGGCGATGATGCATTCTGATAACGCAGGAAATGATAATCGGGCAGTAGACGATCGTTACGATTCAGATCAACTTCTATAAGTTTCCCTTGATACGTGTACTTAAATGTTATCTGCGGCGTATGAAGGCCATCATACTGCAAAAAGAAAATAAATAAGTAGTACAATAGACTGGATGAAAGAATACTTTTAATCATGTCAACAGGCAGGCAGCCAAGCCGGCATCCAACGCAGGACATTAACCTGGATACTACACACGCACACACCACACACATGTTCGACTTTTAATTACATTTTCACATGCAAATTGAAGGCGGTTCTTTGTTTTTAATTTTCCACTCTCCTTCACATGAGGTGTGAATATCACTTTATGGATATATGTTTGTAACATATTAAATGAAGACATTAGGGACTCAATAGGGTACAAATGACAAGTACAAAATATTAACAAAAGAGAAAACCGACTTCAAGTAGTGCAAATAGGATAGAAGAATAACTCAAAAACTACTGGTGAGATCTTAATCAAATTTATATTTGGACCACATGACAAGCACTAGGTTTCTAATAAAAAAAGAACCATCACAATCGGTTCACCTAGAAAAAAGTTCTGAGGTAACAAATAGATAATTACTGGTAAGATCTTGATCAAATTTATATGGGACCACATGACAGGTATCAGCTTTCAAATAAATAAATCGGTTAAAAATTCCACAAATTCAAGGAGAATTTATGTACTATTATGTTCTTTCCATGTTCATCTCTGTGTGCTTTTCTCTGCAAATTGATCCACAAGTTTAGGTGCTATCATGTAAAAATATTTCTCATTTATGGATTTATAATTAATCAATTTATGAAAGAGGCAGTCATAGCAGCGTCCTAATATATGGCGCCCTTGAGCTACTAAAAACAATACTCCATTTTTCATAAAATAGATAGAGACAACCAAAAATATAACACCAATAAAAATTGTCATGCGGGTTCCACCATCAAGACGCCCCACATGGTGTATGCATTGCAGCAACCAGTTATATTCGAATGTGTAAGATTCGGCATAGAGCGGCATGACCTAAGAGATACCTTAGGGGAAAAGCCTACTCTCGCGAACCTAGTTGTTCCCATGTTGGAACTTCCGTCCAAGTAGAATGCTGCTCCCGAGTTTGCGGCAACCAACATGAAGAAGCTACGCGGCCTGAATACATCCCACTGCAACCAAGATGCCGGCTAATTTTGTTGGTACCAGAAAGTCCGGTACAATTTATTATGTATATATTTAATAAACGAACAAAAAACCTCCAAAATGCGTACATTCCTGCTATATATCCGCTGTGCCCCGGTGGTTAGGGTTGCCCCGGGAAGCTATTGGACTAACCAGGATCTGTTATATCTGTTTTATATTTGTATACATACATATATATAACTGGCATTCCTGGCGCGCCATGCTAAGCCCGCGTCTTAGTGCGTGAAATTTGTAGTCATTGTTTTTTATTAATAATTCACCGGAATAAAGAATATATTTCAATATTCCTTTCGCCATATAAGTGGAACACTATTTCTCAGTTTCTCTAAGCATATGAATAATTTTATCCACGAATTTTTAGACAACAGCGGGTCCGATAAAAAAAGTATGCAAAAACCTTCTCCATGAAAAAATATATATATGTGCCAACTTTCAAAGTGACCTGTCGATCGGTGTCGGAGTCCATCACCGTCAAACGAGTTTTCTCGACTAAAAATTTAACTTTCAGATTATGATATGATTAAAAATCACAATCTTGTGGACACTTTCAGTAAAGGAATTTACATTTCAGTAAAACTGTTAATCTAAACAAAAATCCAATTGTGGTTGGGTATCCTTCTCGGATTCACTTAATATCAGTCGGTCAAGAACCTCTGTAGCAATTACAACAAAAATGTCTAATGTCTCTATTTGATTAAAAGGTGTGTACGCTTTGATGGAACCGTAGTTAATAAAATTTCTTGTTTATTAATTAAAATATCATTCGACACACTTTTTCATAAAAGGAGAGGAGAGTACATTCTTATACATATGCACATACCATATATAGTACAGATATGCATAGGTATCATGTGCCACACTAAGTACGAGTATATATGTATCCAATTACATATATGGAGCAGCAGCAATGAAGCGTAACCAACCATCATCATCACACATTCCACATAGAGGAGTCCTTTTATTATGACTATACATTTTTGTTGTAAATGAAAATATTTTTCCGGGCGTGTTTAAAGCCTTTTCAACCAACTCTACGCCCTTTGACTGACTGCTGACCAAGTAGCGTATATATGAATGGATACTTACATATGTAACCCCAATGAATACTATACGTGTGTGAACGTGTGTGGCATCAAGTGTAAAATGCTGTTAAATTGTAAATATTTCGCTTCGGTTAACTCATCTAACCGATTGCAACACCATAACCTTCACCACTATCCACTATTACTGTTACTGGCACTTACCTCTGTATCCAGTGTGCTTTGTAAAGAGCGTTTATGTCTTCCATGTTGCACATAGGGGCGTATCACAGTGTGTGCGGCAAACTCATTAAGCGCTGGAAAAAACTCGCCGTCGTGTGCTAAAACAAAACAAAAAAGAAGAAAAAAGTGTGAAAAGAAAATTAAAAGAACCAAAGTAATCGGGTCAAGTCAAGTAATCACATCTAAGCTCTAACAAAGCTTAAAAAACTAAGACCAATAAGTTGATGCATAGCATAACGAACCGATCGAGCGTATTAATTTTAATTTTGTAGATTCAATGAGAATTCATGTTAAATGATAAATTATGACAAATGTCTAACATAAGCCAACGAACCTTAAAACAAAAATTGAAATTAAGTTGTCAACATAACGTAGATACAAAGATGCAACGTCACATCACTTCTTCTGTAGGTGAAGGAGGCTGAGACACAAGTGACGAAGGTGATGACAGTGTCTGCCATGACTAAATATAGAAACAACATAAATCATCGTACCTACCATCAAATATTTTTCATTTTCTTCTTTGAATTTTCTGTATGTACCTTTAACTTTTGTAAAAATAAACTTTTTTTTTTCAAAAGGCAAAGAGCAAAGTAGCAAAAATACACAAGAGATACATATACCTTAGTATATATGTACTACATAAGTATCTCAATTTCTATATAATATGTAAAATGTTGAAAATGTTAAGAAAAGCTTCTTTTTCTATGTCAAATGAAAGTTTGACACAAGACCTAAGAGTGCGTGATGTAAATGACGAGAAAACGCAACCAATTAGTGAACTTTGTGTGAATGTTTTTTTAGGCTACTGTAGTGGTGGGAGGCGAAGGAATGGGAATGGCACACTCTCTTGCAGAACCGCAAAAATCATGCTTCGCTCTGTTAATAATAGACTCCAACTACATCTTAGCTCTCCCAAGAGAGGATTGCAAGTTATTAGTCGGAATACTACGGGACACTGTTTAACACCTTCCCACGCAGCCAAATTGGGCTTGATACAGAGTGATGCATGTACATCATGCCACGAGGTAAAGGGAACTCTAGAACACCTACTTTGCCAATGTCCAGCTCTCAACAGATCACGCTTTAGCTATCTCGGATCTGTATCTTTCCTCTCCTTGGAAAGTATCGCGGATCAGAAAAGTAGCAATTTATTAAAGCTCGCAAAAAAGTGCATAAAAAACAGCATTTAAAGAGTCTCCATACTCTCTGGCAACACAAAGGACCATTATTGGTCTATGTGAGATCTCTTGATCAGCCAAGCAAACCTAACCTAACCTACTGTAGTGGTTTGTTGTTATACTTAACTCATCATCATCATCATCAGACGACAACAACAACAACAAAAAATAATAACAGCCCACACAAAATTACAACAAAATCTTTATGTGAACTTGACAACTCATAATAGAAACAAAACAAAAACAAACACAAAATCTATCTATTGCATGCGATTAAATGCTTGCGATCGTCTAAGTAATACTACGAGGGTGGATAAGAAAATTGGTAGTTTTAATGAGAAAAAAATCTGTTCAAAAAATCACGCTCTAAAAAGGATAAAACAAGAAAATATTCTCATCTGAAATTGATATGTACAAACTATTCAATATTTATCGTCTATTAAGTAAATACATATTCATAGTGATGATCAGAGGATAGCAGTGGTCATATGCCACCTACCCTAACAAAACAATAAATTCTATCAGTAGTAATGATAACACAAATTGATAATGATTTTATCTATTATTCGCATATATTTTTTTTTAGTTCATGATTTTATGTCCTCCATAGGGCGCCATATTCAATTTAATGTGACATCATATAGCCTACAACCAGCGGACAATAAAGACACTTCCAACGATACCTCTTTTGTCAAATTATGATAAGTAGTTTGAAAGTTATGACCGAACACATGAACATTCATACCCACCCACCCACATGCATACCGATCAAACACATAACCCTCCTATTTGCTTCGCTGAAGTCGGGTAAAAAGAGACTAAAAAGTAGCACAAATATAATTTTTAAGTACACAATTTAATTTTTATTTTTTTTTTTTTTTTGGGTCAAACAGTCTAGTATAGTGCTTTGATGGTTCTAATCTATTTCATTTATTCACTACACGCATTATTATTGAATGCACTCTTCTTTCTTATCATTTTATATTTACGATAAGATTTAAAATAGATAATTAATATTATTTAATTTTATTGGAATGCTAGAACAATTAACAGTTCAGGGTCGCCTAGGTATCATTCCTATCTTACTACGTTTATTATCTTTGCATGTACGATACAATACTTATTCGTATACTTATTATAGTACAATAATAGTTTATCGTGAAATGCATTACATTTTTATGCCCTATAAATCCTTCTTCATATCTGATTACACTAAGAATGGATCTATTAACTTATTTTATACTAAGCAATAAACATTGTTTTTTATAAGAAAATAAAAAGCTTAAAGACATTCAACAAATTTTGCTAATAATATTATTTATTTTTTTACATCACAGGATTGGAGAGCTCCAGCGAACTCAAACAATATAAAACTAGATAAATAACTAAAAATCCATCTATGTGGAAGGTCTAACACATGAATCCTTTACAGGCGCCTAACGTAGTTTTCTAGAAGAGTTATAGCTAAATTGTTGGTATGATTATGAAGTTCGGTGATGTACCTTACTGAATTATTTCTTATTTCATCCTTAATGAATAATATTTTGAGATCTTTATGAAGATGGAAATGGGTCACAAACCAAGGAGCACTTGCTATCGTACGTAGCGTCATTGACTGATACCTTTGCAATACCTTATTGTTGGAGTAACTTGCCGTTCGCCCATACTGCATTTGTATTGTTTTAATTTGAATCTTCCATGTAAGCATTTCTAGGTATTTGACAGTGTCGCTTTGTGGGATAGGGGCATAGTTCAATATTACTGGACGCTTTAAGGTGAATAAAAAGTAGAAAGCTGTACTGATTCCTTGGGCCATGCTCTCAACTAGAGAACAAAATTAAGCTCTACAAAGCAGTTCTAAAGCCTTTTTGACATATGCGGCATGTAGTTCCAATATTGAGATAATGCAAATATAACAGTTTGTGACTCTACGTAGTGTAGTATATTATTGGTATGTGACCATTTTTGTTATCCAAAGATACCCGAAAATGCCATTTGCAGTAACTTTTCAAATCTCCCTCGTATGTTGTCAAATTTTTAGAGAGTGTGAAAAAATGAAAATATCTAAAAGTAAAAGATTAAGAAAGAATTCGAAACACGTGTGATATTTCGTGGAAAATATGCCAAAATTTTCTTTTTATAAAATGTGTCATGTTTTAAGCGATAAAGTATTTAATACAAAAAACTTAATGGGGAATATCACAGCATTTAAGGTTTAAATCCATTGGTTTTCATTTAATTGTCTGCTAATTACTTATTTGCTGCCAAAAACAATTAAAATAAAATTAACAAATTAAAATTAAATTAACTTTTTTTCTATTTTTTGAGAAATCGGAAATTAAAGATTTTAAGCAAAGCAACAGAGCCCAATCAAACATAAACAAATGCAATATTGAACAAATCAAAAATTGTTGCTATCATCATGGGGGTGATGGTGATGATGATGGAACACAAGCCATTCAAAACCAAGTGGGTGAGTGTGTTACAGAATACGCGAAAACCTATTAAAATTGTAACACAAACAAACAAATAAACAAATACTCAATAAAATAAAAAAGGATGCCCGACACAAGCAAATCAAATGTAGGTATGTAAGTATGAAGCGACTAACTCACTGACTGACTGACTGAATAAGGACTGTGTCCTTATGTGTTTGTCTGTTGTTTGTTTACAAAAGCAAATAAGCAGAACAGAACAGAACAACCAGAACCCTATGACTTCAAGTGGCAACATATGTTGCCTTTTAGTCAACACTAACGCCAGGCATGCATCATCATCAACATCGGCATCATCATCATCACGAACAATCAACACACTCGGAGCACACAGGAGGAGGTGGTGGAGGAGTCGGTCCTTAGTTCGTTCATTTGTTAGTTCACTCCCAGGAGGGTAGGCACCGCACAAATGAAAGGAACACAGCGAAGCATTGTGAGGGTGAGGGTAAAGTGTTGATGGATCGCTTATAGAATTGCCACAAACACGTTATGCTTCATATTGACATTTTGACGAACTCATGTCGAACAAAACTCATCAAAATGTATTGATGATGAATACATAGACTGGTGGTTAAATGGTAAAGGACATACGTCATAGAACATTCAAGGATACTGTGAAACATGAAATTTATTATTGTTAAAGCGGAATTTGTTGTTTGTTGGTTTGTTCTTTCATTTTAAACAATGTTCCCGGATGGAACATGTTCCGCTAAATGTTCATAGAACTTTTGCCTTTAACCCTGTCTGAACTATAGTATTGTTTTTTTCTTTGTCTATTTTTTTTTTTTGGGTTTCCTTAATCAGTTTTTCATCTGTTCAACATTATTTTTCTATGAATAATAGATCAAGATCAAGGGAGCGGCGACTTTCAATGAAAGCGGAATGGTATTACAATTATTGGGACACATGTCGAAATTTTGTCATGATGGAAAAATGTGTCCATAATTTCTAATTGACTGCGACAACTACTTCGGCGACGACGATGATACTTAAAAAATATTATTTTTAATAGTTCACAGCATTCATTTCAATTCAAAATTGCTTCTGTTAATGGAGCTCACAGCTTAAGGGGACCTAAGAGCGACTGACTGTCGTACGAGTATGAGCATTTGAATGAATATAACAATCAACACAAACAACACCATTTATTTTTATATATTATACACATATATTCCATTTCCATTTTCTACATGCACAATGATGATGTTGATGAAGATGATGACAATAAATATTTAATGTCATCGATTGAGTGAAAAATGTGTGACAGTAAAAAATGAAAATTAATACTTACAACAGAATTTCTTTCAACGCAAATTAATGAAAACAATTTAAAAGTCACACACACACACACAGCAACATTTAGCAATGAACTTCAACGATTCACAAGGAAATACTATAGGAAAAGTTTTTGAAAATTGATTGCATTCCAATTTATTATATTTTTCGGGGCACACTTAACAAAAATCCCATAAAATATTCAAAAATAACGAAATATTTAAAAAGCAAAAATTATGAAAATAGAATAAAGAAAGAATTCCTTCTTCAACAGCACATGAACTACTCTGGGGGCTCTCACTCCTCACCCACTCACAAACTCACAAACTCACTCACTCACACACTTTTCGAATTGGGAATTTTACTATTTTCGAGGAAAAACCATTTCGAATGCAATTTAAATGCCTGAAAATGCAGTGAAGTGGATTCTGAGATTCTGCTTCTTTTGATTTTGCTTCTGAAACTTAAGTAGGGTCGGTTGTGGTGGTTGTCGATGATGAAAATGAAAATAGAATGAGAATATTTCATATAAATAGTATAAAGAAACTTCATTTCACGCCGTTTTTGGAAAATTCTTTTCAGATGAAAATGAAGGCGTTGCCATCATTTTATAGACGCACACTCGGTAAAATGAAGTACGAGTATTAACAAAATTTAGAATTTTCTGAATTCTATAGAAACAATCGATTCAATACAAACAAGAAAATGCATTTATAATTTTATTGCTAGCATTTCCTTACACAGTGTCTTTCATTTTAAATTTAGGTTCTAATTTGGATTACTAGAATTAACTGTTTCTTTAATAGACTGACTGATAGTAGAACTCTATTTCAGATATTAACATTTGTCACACAGTCATGTAAACACCTTTCACTTAATCTCATTTTATATTTTATACCTTTCACAACAAACATGAAATGATTATTAAGTTTGTTTTCGGAAAAGGTGAAAAAGAACTCGGCGACCCCATTAAGTAGGCGAGTATATCAGCATCGAAGGGGAATTAGGGGAGCTAACATTTGTACTATATGTCTTCCATTGTACAATATGTGGAGATTAGAGTTTTGAAGTTGTAATTTTTAGACACTAGCAGTGCGGTTTTTCTTAAAAAAACACATTTTACTTTGATTATACACACGCGTGGAAGATTATTTCAAATAAAACAATAAAACATGATAGCCAAAAAGTTGGTAACAATGCAAAAAAAGCAACAATACTCAACATTTGCTTAAATCTCCGCCGTTCCTCGTTAAGCAGTCACACAAACCGCATACACTTCGCCAAAACAACTCTGTTGTTGTCGTAGAGTTTAAGCCGTTTGTATGACTGCTTAAACAGAAATGTCTTTATTTTTCGCACTGTAAATGAGTCATTATATGGGGTGTTCAAAATAACGAAACACTATTATAAACATTTGTCAATGGTCAGAATCATGGTTCTTCTTTTCCAAAAGATAAATGTAATAAGTTCGTCCATACGTTTATAATATAGTGAAGAAGACTTCGAAGACTCTATAAGTAAGCAACATTACAACATCATTAATTAGAATAAAGCAAAGTCGAAATCTGTAAGTTCCGATACGCAGAACTTCTAAACCACGCAACGGATTTTGGCACGGTTTTCACTACTTTATGTAGAATTTTTTCCAGAAAGTTTATATGTACAATACATTCATTGTACATTGATTATATGGTGGCTTAGAGACATTATTTAAAATCAATCATATGTATCTTTTTGTTGTGCCAAGAAAGAACGACTTCTTAGAACAAGAAACGACAACATACAACGTTTACTTCAGAATGATGAAACCGATAAAGAAATGGAAATGGGAAACAACTGTGTAATACACATACACCCGTGCAAATCAGGGACGTGTCTACAGTATATCAATATTGCCTTGAGAAATCTACTATTTACTACAATTGTTTATAAAATTTTATTGAGAATTTTCCATTTATCGAGCTTCTAGCCGAAGTGAAATCCAAACTTCTCTCTGAACTCAACAATTTTTTCGGCTGTGATTCTGTGAAAAAACAAAAAACAAATTTTGTCGTATTTTATTCCAATAATTCCAATGATCCCAAATGTTATGCCTTTCCAGTTTAAACGAATTCAATTTCCGATTCGTTTTGCATTCGTCATGACGATCAACAAATCGTAAGGTCAATCCTTGAGTGGTTGTGGAATCTAGAAAATTAATGTTTCAACATGTTTTGTCGGCAAACCATCCGCTTTGATTGAAAGAATGCCGTATATCACAAGGTGCTTCAGGTGGGTCAGCTAGCGAACAATGGATCAAATAATGTCGGCCCAAAAACATTCACCAGCAACAACCGCAAGTAGAAGCATTCATCATTTTTCGGATGAACTGTGTAAATGCAACCAAGAACATCAAAGAACGCACATTTAAACATTCGCGCCGTTGAGGCGGTACAAAGTTTGCCGGGTCAGCGAGTTCATTATATAAAAAACTTAAATTTATCGAACAGACGTCAGGCTCTTCAGTAAAAGTTATATTTTAAAACAAAAACATATTTATAGAGTTTCTAGAGATGTCAAAGAAAATGAACTAATCTTTAAGATGGTTTTTTTTGAAAGGCATAACAATTTCGATACAGTCGAACTTAGTGTCTTTATTTGATTCTATATACTCGTATCATAATTGTTCTTTATATTTTCCATGTTTATACTATAGTATGTTCTGAAAACTTCTTGATTATGTTCTGTATTTCTTTCTTTCATTCTTTGTTTGGTGCTTTTAATTGAATAATATAATTTTTTTAATTGCTTTGGCAGACGACGCGTCGAGTCAAAACTCAATTCGACAAGCTAGTTAGTACTCAAATGGTAACGAAAATCATAATCAACTCTTTTTTACAAGTCATTCACTTCGCTAAAGTAAAGTAAAATAAAGATGAAAGTTTTTTGTCATTTGTTCTTGTGGTCAAAGCAAACGGAAATTTAATTAAATTGTTTTCTTGCATAAATAAATTCATTCAATTCATTCAGACAACTTTTCTAATTGATTTTTTTTCTGTTTTCTTAGCAACCAAAAAATATGTAAAAAAGAAATCATGTTTTCTTTCTTTCAGTATTCTTTTGTTTCTGTGCGACTTTATTGGTAGAACTCTGCATACGTTTCTTGCATAATTCATAAGGCGGGTCTTGAAGTTAAACCAAAAATTTATTTGAAAAGGAAACTTAAGAACATGCAACTTCTACTACAAATAGACATAGTACAATAGTAAGTTATGTAAGCCAAAAGAGGGCAAGGCTCGTTGATGATTTACACGCAAAACCGGCGCACGCTTTGCTTGTTTCTTTTAAAAAGGAAAGAAGTTTCAAATCAAATTGTAACTTGAGATGCAAAGAATTGAATAGAAGAAGATACAAAAAAAAAACACATAAAAAGGATTTTTAAGTAGACAAGAAGACAAAGACGCGATGTTTGCTGTCAATTATACAATACATAGTTTAGAAGGAGGATAAATACAGATTGGATACAATTTCCACTTGACACTAAAACACTTTAAATACTAGTACGAGTATAACTTGTGTTACAATAGATGATGATGATGATGGTGATGATGATGAAGAATATAGAAAATGAATAGAAAACTACAAAAATTAAATTACATTTAGGCCTCATTAGTAGAAGAGAGTGAGTGAGTGTGAGTAGTGTGAACTCGATTATCATCATTTATCAAAGAAAAGCATTTAGTATAATCTGACAATTATGTGAAGGGTTTCATGTTTTTACCATCTCCTTTCCATTTACTATGCCCTTCATCAACTACATAGTTAAGCACTACATCAGTAAGATAGTCAGTCAGGGTGGTCCACACCATAACATATACATATATAATTTTATGACCTTTTAATGATTAGAAAAATAATGTCTTACATTCTCTTTCTTTATAAAGATCATAAAATAAAGTTATATAAGTGATTCTTAGAGAAAAAGAAAAACCTTTTTTTTTACAAAATTTTTGATGAGTTCTGTCAAATATTTTTATGATACAATACATACAGTACAATTTAATGCCACTTTTTATTTGTTTATGAGATGCATTTTTTGCAATTTCTTTATGAATCTTAATGCGAGGGTTGTATCAGAACTAATCAGGAACTTACAGAAAATAGTTTTTTATTGAACTTAGCTATAGATCGCTTTTTACACAAGAAAATGGAATGGTTCACAACAACCGCTTGGTCAGACCATTAATCAATATAACCCCAATCCGGATGCTCAAAAGGCTTCATTTTGAGTCTTTGCTGCAATGGAGCAGACAACGCCTTGAGGGAACCAGGTGACTTCACGGTATCTCCAGGCCATGAGTAACCACTAGGGTTGCGCTTATTTATAAAAGTGACGTTGCCAAAGGTCTCAGGGTCCAAAAATGTTTGTTTTGGTTTAAAAGGAAAAAATGTAAAATTTCAGCTTGATCTGACTATCTTTAGAGGTGGCGACTTGAGATGAAATTCTAAATCTTCCACTTACGTACCATACAATTCAAATCTTAGAACTTCTCATTTCTTGTTATTTAAAAGATTTATAAGCACTATATTTGTTATTAAATAATCAGTGTCGAATTTATTACAATCTTTTACTTTTTATCGCGCACATGTTAATTGTTGTTCTGTGTAAAGCTAGTCTGTTTCATTATTAAGTGCAAGGTGTAATAGTCGCTCCTAAAGCAATTTTATTTCACATTGTTTCTTATTGCAATTGAAACGCGTTTTAAGTGTCACGAATATGGCCAATTTACGTTCAAGCAACAACATTTTTTTAGTTGGCCATGACTATGCTCAAATTCTGGGATCCAAGTTACATAAATAAAAGTATAAGCACAAGTCGCCACCTCTAAATATTATTCGATCGGGCTAAAACTATACACTTCATTGTTTTATACCAAAAGGAACATTTTAAAACCCTGAGACCCATAGTTACAACACTTTTTTTACCTTCATACAAATAAGCGCAACCCTAGTAACCACATTGACACTTAATTTATTTAATACTATTTTTCACAATTCAACTGTTCCAAACCTACCAATATTTTTACGCAGAAGCAAAGGGCATTATGATGTGCACTGTTTGGCGCTTTTTAAATAAGTTAGACATAATTTTTTATAAGCAAAAAAGATTTCGGTTTCATTGTACTTAACTTCACAATATTCAGTTCCTCCCTATGGAAGATATACGGGTATGTGCTATAAAACATCGACGTTTTTGCTGTCGGACGTTTTCAATTACGTCCAAAAAAAAATTAAGTGTGCTAGAAAACGCGACGATTTACATTGAACAGCTGATTGATAAGTGTATCCGATTTTGCTTATTTCGTTTATTTTGCTTGAATTTAAAAGACTTTTTTGTAAAATGCTAATTTATACTTAAAACAACTAAAACGTTATATTCTTTAAATGGAGTTTAGTGGGAAAAACAATAATCTACAGATCTTGGTACTTTTTTTTTTTGCTTTAATAACTTCAGATAAGGGAGAATTTAATAGAATTGTCTGTAAAAAACTAGTCGATTTCTGGAATTGAGACAAAAGCGGTTTCTAGCACATACCCAATAGTCTAAGATTTCCTTCAAGATACCTTAAATTATTTATTCAATAAAGAAATAAAACAAATTCTATTGAAATAAATAAAAACAACTTGTACTCATTATTCTTCAAGGTTAACAAAGTCAGCATCCTTTTTATCTTTATCTTTTTGCATCTTTTTGAAAAGAAATTTCTTCTTTTAAAAAGTGATTTCACATTTCAGTTATTATTTCATCAATAAAGATAAAACTTCTGTTGAAAATAGAAAGTCACATCTTTAAAGAGTCATGAATGAGGAAGCAACTTTTATTGTTGTAATTCATAAAATTTTCCCATGAATATGACATAATTTTTTATCATTATAAAACCATAAAAATTGCTCTACTATTTCCAACACAATATGCTACCTGAGAAATTTTGTGAAGATGATTACCAGATAAGTTGATGAGAGAGACTGGTATGGGTTCATCAGAAAATTAAGAGTTTTCATTTAAACTTTTAAGTTTGAGATAGATACTGGGAGAATACCTGGAGCTAAGATGGTGGTTTCATTTTATTATTTGTATTATTGCCAAGATAAGTAAAACAGCAAGAACCTGATAGGAGATATGAAGCTATCATTAAACCCTCGCTAAGAAATTGAACAAGAATCTTTTTTGAGGCCACAAGCGCAACGACCTCGGAGAGCGCAGTACAAGGCTGCTGCAAATGCGTATTATTAAGGATGAATTTTTAGATAGATATGATATAGATAGAGGAGTGTGTGTGTGTAAACATATTCAGATTTATGTATGAAAGGATGCTTGACAGACGTCTTCGTACATATACACGTATTCATATTCTAATGTGTTGCGTGCCTTGGGGTACGACAATGCGACACAGTGGCATCATGCCTCATCTTCTGCCAATGCAGTGAGGCATGACAATGTTGACTTTTTGACTTCACGCTACCTAAATAAATACACTGAAGTTGGGGCGTGTGCAACAAAACCAACGATAACAACAGCAATAATTTGTGCATCCAACACCATGTCGATGTCGACAACGATGAGTGTTAAAAATAATGTCTGTGTGCAAAAATAGCATGGCAAAAAAAGAAAGAAAGTGAATTCACAAATATTCAGGCAGAGGCAACCCTAACCGACAAAAATATTGTATGAAAACAAAAAAAAAAAACGCATACAATATTTTCATTGTTTGCTTATGTTCATGTTCATGATAGGTTGGAAATGAACACGTTTTCCCAATTGGTGTGGTGGAGTTGCCAGAAATAGCATTAGCATCAAAATCAAAATCCCGGGCAGGGCAGTGGGCCGTGTGGTTTGTAAACCTGTTTTTGTTTTCAGCCTGCCTGCCTGTGCCTGACTGACTGTTATGCCACACTTGATTGTAATTAAAACAAGCGAAACATTAAGTGAATGATGTAGAGATCATGGGGTAAAGATAAGGGAGAAGTGGAAACAAACAAAATTTTGTGGCAACCAACATCAACAGAAGCAATAGCAACAGCAACATCAGCATCAGTTTGTTGCAATTGGGTGAAGGAGTATAAAGAATTGAAGAAAATACATTGAAAGAGTAGGAGGGATGGAGTTTTGGGAATGATCCAATTTTAGCACTTAAGCGATACTGCTTGCTCCCCTTTTTCATGATTTTCTTTATTTTTTTGTTTTTTTTTTTGTTTTTCTCTCAGGCACTTTACATTAGTTCGAAGCCAATTAATTAAACACTCACGCATGTGTTTGCATGAACAATAAGAACAACAACAACAAGCAGTTGCAAGTAGAGAACATGTTGCTGCAACATTTATAACTTATAAACATGATGACGATGATAATAAATCGATGCTTGATGACAGCAGTTTATGGCCTTAGTAGTCTCTGTATGTTTTAAAAAAGAAAAAAATATAAGAAAATTCTACAAAATCATCCTCACTCACACACACACACACACACAGACAATATCTGGTTAGGCCACTTTTCTTGATTCCTATGAAATCTATCTAAACATAAGTACATACAATCTCACTCAATGACGGCGGCATTTAGATTTTTATCGTTTAAGCGTATTATGGGTGACTTGTAAGGATAATATTATCAAATCTAAACGAGAAAAATTGCACAGATATAGAAGATACAGCCAGAGCAGACTTGCACCTGCAAAAATAAAATAGAACCCCACTGGGTAAAAGTGAAAGATACAAGAAGGAGGCAGAGTGAGCTACGCAAATCTTGAAATGCGATTTTTACAAACAAAAGAAAACAATCGCATGAAGGCAGCAGGCAACCAAGTACTTACCAGTACCCTCAGTCATACTACTACAATAAGGCGGCTGGCTGGAAGGCAACAGACTTCAATGGCAAGGACCTGCATTATTTATTATATGACAAGCACCAAGGACAATGCACAGCAGTTGAGCCCAAGCCCAACACACTAGGGTGGCTGGCTGGCTGACTGACTGACTCTTGGTAACAGCAGCAAGCAGGTGCACATAAAGCATAGCAAAAGGAAGCATAATGCATGATGTATTATGAATAGGACCAAACAGGATCTCTCTCGCACTGTCAATCAAAGGAAGAAAAAGCTGTTTTGTTAAACAAAACTTGTGCAAGTGTTAAGTGTGTTGTTTTTTAAAAGGATGAAGAAGCTGAGAGGAAGGACACTTGAACAAAGGTGTGAATATACAAGTTACAATGTTATAAAAAAAAGGACGCATAGGATGCACACTTACCAAGGTCAAGTATGTTTTGTATGTATGTATGTCTACAAATCTACTTCAAACACCACTTCATTGAACTCTGGTTTTATTGCAACATGCAAGATTGCAAGATTTTTAAGTAAGTGTGAAGTAGTATCTTTACCTTAATCAAATAGACAGAAATGCCATACTGTGAAGGACCACACGTTGTGCCTTACAAATAGTGAAGAGGGCGACTTGAAAGTCATGCAGATGTTCAGGTAAATTACATAGAAAATTATTACTCTTCCAAACAATGGCACAAGTGCAAAAAGGCATAGGTAAATGTACAAAAGGTCGCTTTTGGTGTCCTTTTTCACACACTCTTCTTTCATCAATCAAAACGTGAAATTTCTCACTGTAAAAGAATGGACAAAATGTAATCGGCATAATGAGTGTTTCAGCTTATCGCGTTAGTTATGGCCGATGCCGCTGCTCAAAAAGTTAAAGATAATAAAGATTATTGACAGTTCAGACTAAAGAAATTCTCGCCTCAGGGTATTAACTACAATAATCACATTCCACAAGGACATTACAAAGCAAGTTTTCACACTTTATTTCATACACATAGCAGTACACAGTATGTATACAGTATCTTGAGATCTGTTAGCTATGTATTTGTGTTGTTTACCTGTTGCAATACTTTAATGGAAATGTCAACAACTATTCAAATCAAAGGCTATAAAGAATAAGATGACAACTTAAGCATACCAAACCATATATGTATGTATATTAAGTACATACTTAGTATTTGAATGAGTTGCCAGCATTTCCTGATCTTCAAATAAATAAATAAATAAACAACAAAGTGTGCAAAGTGTAAATATGCAATGCAAACTATGAGTATGAAAATAAATTTATGAGCGTGTGTGTCAGAGGCAGATAAGACACACTAAGACGACATCGTAAATTGCGCAGAAAATCATTAATCTACTTGCTCTAGAGAGAAAGCAATCGAATCGAATTATATTGTGTGGTATGGGATCTATCAAGGGGATGATGCTGCTTATCAAGTCTCAATCAATATAATGCTTCCGTATTTAATTCTCATAAAAAGTTCTCACTTCAAATCACAGACACATTGTTGCATTATTTCTTGATAAATCAAACCGGAGCTGTGTGTGTGAGCAAATCAGTAAAATCCAAATATAGAAGAAGAAAAAAGCTGAACAGGTCAAGGAATCGTTAGCAACCAATTTGGTATTGTGAGAAAAATCTTGTTATTCTTACCGTGGCCTTATTCAGTTGGTGGAGCGCGTTATTGCTAACATTTTATGGTATAAACAAGATTGCAACAATATACACGTACAACAACATAAAAAATTGAATTGAATAAAGAACAAAATGCAGCGGTATACTACAAAACACACAACGCAACTTATAGTGCCGGATCAAAGACCAAAAGAGAACGTTGTGTATCTGGTTTGTGTTTTGTACCAGTCATACTATGATGAAGGCGAAGGCGGCAAGCAGCCTCCGTTATTCAGTTCTTTGTTCAATGCTACTTTAAGTAAGTATAACATTGTTTAAAACAAATGCAGAACACAATTTTAAACAAATCTGACCGACAATTTCTGTTTGTTTGTTTGTTTATTGGTTTAAACTTTGCCACGTTTTTGCTTTTGCAATGTCATTTGGCCAACAACAACCCGTCCTTATTTACTGTCGCTCCCCCATCTGATCTTATGAACTATAAGAACAAAAAAATACTCATATAATATAATGTGATGTGATGAGTAAGTAAGCACAAGGAGTCTGAATTGCAATCATTTCCTCCTTCTGTTCTGTTCAGTTCAATTCTGTGTTCTGTTCTGTTCGTTATTTCAAAACATTACAATGAATAATATACGAGCGAACGACCGACTGAAATTTTATGTGGTCAATGATCCTTCAAGACAAAAGTGTAGTGTAGACAATTTCTGAAAAGAAGGTATGAATGAATGAACTAACCAACTGAGTGTCTGGGAAACAGAAACTCATCCGAACTCCTCAACTATCATCAATTCGTATTATTGTATCTTTTGTTTAACTACTTTATAATAGTAGTTTCTTTTCTAGTATACCAATACCATATATTGTACTTAATGGTTAAAAGCAGACAAGGAAAATGGCAAAAATCTTTAATAATTTGACAAGGTTCTTTTACCTTTTGTGATGGATTTTCAAAGCATTTATTGTACTACAATAGTATTTAGAGAAGAACACACAATTTTAACAAGGCATAATGACGAATGGTCTTCGTTTATAGCTTATAGAGGCTTAAAGATTTAGGTTCGGACAAACTAAAATGGTTGTTTGGTTGGTTACTTTTCCTTTTTCAATAATACATATTAAGGTTCTGTAATTTTTTGTGTTATTTATTTTAATTAAAATTCTATGCGGCAATGAGCACAAGAAATGAAATGAAATAATATGAGCGGATGTTGTTTCAGTTGAGTTGTCATTTTGTTCTTCTATTGTAATTTTTATTTTATTTTTATTTTTTTGTATCCATTACTCTTTGTTTCACTGTTGTGTGGTGTTTTTTTTTTTTGTTTTGTTTGCCATTTATTCATTCTGAAGCTGGATTCACCATTTTTGGCAACAAAATTTGTCATTTGTTTCTTAGTTGATTTTGTTGTTTTATTTTTTGATAGATTTTTATCGAAAATTGGTCATAGAGACGTGGGGCGGTGAACTAAACATAAAATGTGGCAATTTTATTTTTTTTGCCAATTTTTTTTTTTTTTTTTTTTAGTTTTTTTGCATTTCATTTCAGTTTAGTGAAACTCATCATCAGAATCGTCATCAGAAATGAGGCGAACGAACTTTAATGGGACAAACTAGACAGAGCAAAACATTATCACAGCAAATAAAAACAAACACAAGAATTTCTTAAAACAGAAACGTGAAAATTCTCAATAAAACACATTTAATGAGATCATTGAATCTAGGTGACTATTAAATGCTGTATTCAGTTAGTTGATAATATTATATAATTGGATTAACATGTAACAATTGAAAATTGTTTATTAGTACAAACATTTGTAATTCTCAATGATTTCTTGCATTCAATGTTTTAAGAAAGTTCTGAGTACTTTAACTATTAATATTAGCAACTAGCTTAATCGACTCACACAGGTAAATATAACCGGACTTAAGTTTTATTTATATAGATATAGCCCATGACACTCAGTGACAACGTAGCATGCTACTGGTGAAAGAATTTTTAAAATCGGATTAGTAATTTCGAAGATTACCTCTAACATCCAAACAATCAATATTAGTATAGCAATAAAACCATGACCAGAACGACTTCACAATTCGAGAAATCGCAAATTATGCACTCAACATCACCATCTTCTGTGCTCCGAGCCACCAAGGAATTAGTAGAAACGAATGTGCTGACATGGCAGCCCGGCATTTCAGCACTACCCCGTCTCACACCTATACACCTGCCAGCTCCAAGGACTTAAAGAGCCCACCTTTAACCTAACTGCATGTGAGCAGTTTAACCACCGATACTCTGCCATCAAACCGAAGTGTTGAAAAATCAGCCTACACACCAACTTAACGAGATGATTATGCGGGACAATCGAGCCAAAATTTCTCTTTCTCGACCATAAACAGCATCGCGTTAATATTGCTCAATCATCCCAATAGAAGTTGCCGGAAGAGCCAAGATCGAAAAAAGCGAGAATCGAAGACGTGCCAAAACACGTCGAAGCAGAACAGCTGTCAAAAATTAACTAAACATTCAAAATGGTCGCCCTTGTCAGCATAAGTGAGGGACATGTGTACCCACATAATAAAAAAAAAAAAATAGAATATACGTGGCCCGCGTAAATTCTATATTCACGATACTTTTTGAACAGACCTCGTGCAAGGGATAGCCATCAACACCTTTTCTAAAGGATCAGTCAGTCCACCATCCCCTCACTGCAAAGCCGACCTCACCGTAGGTCATTTTCTGAACTCCTGCCAGCACTTGAAGAACATTAGGGCCTTCTTCTTTGGTTCTCAAGTCCTATTCGAACTCTTAAACACCAACATCGCTAAATTTATTTTTATAAATTCTAATTTCAAAATTTAGACCACAGTTGATATTAAATCGCGAGTCGAAAGCCCTAGCAGTTAGTTACTAGTTTAAATTATTGTAGTTTTAAGTTTAGGATTATAATATTATATTTAATCAATAAAACATTATAGAAAACATTCTGATACCAATGCTATATGTATGTAGTGTGAACAGAGTGTGGACTGATTTCCATTTATATATCCAAACTTTAATACTTCAAAGCTGGGTTTTTAACAAATGTGTGGTAGCATTGTTTCTTGCTGATCTGCTATTATTGCTGTGTCATCAGCATAAGTGGTAATTGTCATTTCTATGAGCCGCCTACTGCTGTTTAGAGTGTGTGTAATAACAATAAACTCAGTTCACTGCCAAGAGAAACCACTGATTGATGAGTAGACATTTTCCACCCATGCATAAAATCTTCTATTTATTAGGTAAGAACTTATGAAATAAAACTATGGTGACAAGAGGGTTGCTTTAAATATTTCGGGAATGGGCATTTCTAATGATGCCAGATGAAATCTGACAACTGCAGACCTAAAAATACTCTGTGATTAGCCAAAAAATATAATTGATCTGTGACCAGTTTCGTGAAATTATTTTTTTCAATTTTCAATGTATCTTTTCTTAACATTGATGAACTGAAAAATTGAATTACAATATTTTTGGTGATGAAGCACCATTAAAAACTACAGTGGTTTTCATAATTCAAACTTGGCGTCCGTTCGTTCACCAACAAATTTCGTGAAGGCAATTCTAAATCAGTAGTTTTGCCAGAATCTTGTGATGCTGTGAATGAACTAATATTACAAGATCGCCATGATGACTTATCGTGAGATTGTGTGATCAGTGCTCATTCAATATCGAATCTACATTTGTTGGAGTAACCGTTTAATTTTACAGAATATAGTCAATGGATCATTCATAAATATGTTTCTGTTATTGTCACATTAACATTAAGATAGATATAAGTTTAGTTTGATTTGTTATAGATCTCATAGTGGACTGACCAAAATAAAAGTATTATGCAAAACCCACTATATATTTAATTTTTGTTACCTCTCTCTTTATCCTAACATGATTATAGAGTTTAACGAAAAACTTTCATTCACTACTGAGAAACAAACACAAACCCATAAATAACAAAAGTAGTCATTAATCTTTGACTTAAAAAAGATCATCAAAAAGTATTGTTTGCTATTATGAAGTACAAACCTACCTAAATGAAAGTCAAACAGACTTTCCCGATACAAATATTCAAAATCGGTCTGTAGTTAATTTAAACAGATTAGAAAATTGATAAAAACAAATACTACTATCCTGATAAAAACAGGTAAATAAACATATTTAACCAAAAAATGACTCACGATGTTTGTTGATTACATTTCGACTTGATTTATTTCCATCGGTTGTAATTTAAGTAAAAACTCACCTGTAAAGAAAGGTAAAATATGATTTTAATTAATAAGATCAAGTAAAGTAAACAAATTAAAAATGTAATTAGGCCAAGACAGACAAGTCAAGTCAAGACAAGACAAGACAAGACAAGAAAAGGCAAACTAAATTAACTAAATATAAAATGACATTAATCCGCAAAATGCCGCCTAAACAAAAACGTCTCGTCTAGAGATTCCCAAGCGATAAGGAAAGGGGAAAAGGTAACTAAACAACTAAAGCAATAAAGAAACTACCCACTAAAAATACCAAGTATACGTTACAATAATTTCATTAAGCGTTCTTTGCAACGACAGAACAAATTACGCTTAGTACAATAAATCATTAAAAAAAACAATTTAATTTAATTTCAATTCATTTTTTGTGTTTTTTGTTTTTTTATAAAATTTATATACAACATACTACAATGGCGGTTGTTTTCAGTTTGTTTCACTTAGATTACTTTCAAGGTCGCTATAAGATAAATAATATTGTAGAATAACAACATTTCACAAAGAAAAGAATGATAAAGATAATCGTGCGTTTAAAAACATTATTTTTGATAAAAATACTAAATTGTTTATTGTCATTTAATTTTTTGTTTTTTAATAATTTTTTTGGTTTAATAATATTCACTGTCAATGGTCAATGGAGACTACTAATATGTCGTATAGTCTGCATGTCCAATATCAACAAAAAGACAAGATTTTGAATGGATGTATAAGTGGAACATAGTGGTAAACACTAAAAAGTCAACACACACGGCAAGGGACATACATTTGGACAAAAGGCTGTCGTAAAAACATCATACACTCGGTAAAAGAAAGCACTTAGACCTCAAGACAAAGCGCATGTATTGGTTAATTGGCAATTTATCAAAACTCAGCCTTGAAAATAAAATACGGCTTTATAAATTTATTCTGAAGCCAGTTTGGACATATGGCATTGAGCTTTGGGGAACTGCAGCTAACTCATCGGTACGCCATGGTATATTTGCAACGACAAAGTTGTTCGCTTCAGCAAGAGGCACGCTCAAATCACGTCTAAACCTACTAGCATACACACTTCTCAACATGGTTTCTTCACAATGCAGACTTAAGAGAACTCATCTAATGGACCTGACTGATACTCGTTAACAGGATTTTTCCGTACCTGTGATTTTTTTCTTTCTTAATGTTAAGATACATATAATTTAGATTGATTTGTGAAAGTTCTCTTACCGGACTTAATACAAATAAAAGCATTTGCAAAATAAATGTATTCCTTCATCTTAAAAATAGATTGATAGGACAAAAGTTGTTTCAAAAATGTCAGTTTTAAACTCCATGGAAAGATATAACAATTGAATGACAAAAATATTTGTTAAGATTTGATCTTTTTTTATACCAAAAATGATTTATTTTTTTAATTTTATTACACTGTTTCCATTTATGTAAAAAATGGTACCGAATTCGAAATAAATTGAGTGTGAAAAACCAACAAAAACAAACACATATGTTTATAATTCATCAATCACTAGATGAGTGACTGAGATTTTTGTATACCTTTCATACTTAGGTCAATTGGTGAAGTAAAGTATAATATTCATGTACATGTATGGAAATGATCAGTGTGATATGATAATCAACTGATTATAGTCCGTCGGTGCGTTTATATTTAAACCAGCTCTTCCAGTAGTGAATTCACCAGAAGGCTAAGTAGGCTGTAGCCTAGGGCGGCATATTTTAGGGGCGGCAAATATTGGAAAGTTACAACTTCTTTAGGCACGTTTAGAGTATCTTTACGAATCTCTTTGCATGTCTTTCGTAGCTGAACGAGAAAATTTTAAGTCGATGGAATTAAGGGTATCGAAGCCGTATTCAAAAGGCATGAAAGACAACCGAAATGGAAAAGAATGTAGTATGATGAAAAACCCAATGAAGAAACGAGAATGACAACGAGTGACGCTTTAGGGTTAACACATTTCTCGTCCTCATCGGTAGACTCGTAACTTATAAAAATAGCAGGACGCCTATAACAGGTTCAATGTTGGTTCATTTCTGACCAAAATTATGGAATTTTCATCATCAAATTCTACGGAAATATTCCTTTTCTTGGTAGAAATGTATCCTAATAATTTAGACCTGACTTAGTTTAAGAATGCATACATTTATACATTTCTTCTGAAAGAATTTTGGTTTAACCAGATCATTCGTTCCTGCGAAAGCAAATTTTACGAAATATTTATCCAAACTTGGATATAGCAATTCGAATGCCCCTATGTACACCAGCGACAAATTGTTCGGGTGAGAGAAGCTTTTCTTGCTTTAAACGGGTGGAAAATTATTAAGGATCTACCTTAAGCCAAGAAAAGCTAAACGCCTTAGCTCTTTTGTTCATGGAGTCAGAACTAATGAACAAGATTTCATACAACGATATTATTGATATTTTTGCGAATTGAAAATCGTTATTAAGAGATTGTGAACCAGGCTATCACATTGTAGAGGTCGTTAGGGGCGGCAAAATTTGAACCCTTCGCTTTTTAATCTCTTGCGTTTTGGTATGGAAATGTCATATTATCTTATACACATAATACACCCAACCAAAATCAATTAGTTCTTCATATCTGAAGCTGGCTTATGAAGGGTATGTAAGTTTCGATGAGTCAAATTTATTGTTAATTTATTTTAATTTCTTATTAATAAGACTCATTCTCAAAATTGAACCACTTAAGTGGTTTTAAAAGAAATAAAATCAAATTCGATTAAAAAGCTGATTTTGCAAAATTCAACAGAAAAAGATTTTTAAAATGGAAATGAAATTAAGAGAAAGACGTACATACGAGTACAATACGAGTTTCCATATAAGTAAGCTCAAGTTAAACCGTTAAACCATTGAAACAATATACTCAATCTACAATAATTGACGTCATTCACTTTGATTTTGCATATTGAATTCATGTATTAATAATAATAATCGATTATAAAATTCAATTGAAAAGATTGGCATTATGAGAAGTCATAGTCAAATTTTTCTTCTTCATTAAAAAAAGAAAACTAAACTAAAATTTAGTTGGAATTGTTAACAAACTACTCCGTTCTCCAAGAAATTCTTCATTTTACAATACGAGTACAAGTATATGGGCAGAGGACAAAAGATCACTAAGAAAGATGAGAACCCTTTCTTTTCCAACAAAAAAATGGAAAAGTAACTTAAAAACAATATGACAAAGAAAGACATATAGGGATACGCCCAATAGCTACTATCAAATGTTTTGTGATGATGAGACAGACCACTCCTTGTGAGGCTTCAAATGAATTTTATGTTAAATTTATAGAAATATTCCTCATAGCTGTGTATAGTATTTTGTGTTCATATTAAGGGTCATTTGCTTGAATGGATGAGGATAGATGGTTTGTTGTTGAATGAAATTCGAGACCCTTATTTGTTAAAATGTTAACTTGTTGGTTCTTTCTTACTTTGTTGATGGTCGAAGGATGGCATAGCAAACCAGGACAATTATAAGCAAGCATATTCATACACATACTACACATACGAGAATATACGAAATGCACACACAAGATACTTTTAGTACACACCCATAAATTATATCAGATAACGAGCATCAGATATAAAGAATTGTCTTGCATTTATGTGGGTATATTTATACTTTTCCCTTTCCCTTTCTATTACTTTGCTTTTATTGTGACACAACAAATAAATTAAAGAAGCTGTTTAAAAAATGTGACCAAATTAATTTAATTTTTTAAAAGAAGCTACTCCAACCAACCAAAGGGTGCCACAATTAACTATTGATTTATTTATCTATATCAATTTTTTTCGGAAACACAATTGAGACAAAAGAAATGATAAAGATTATAATATTTTTTAATAAAAAAATAAATATTAAAAAATATGCTTAAATGTATCCATTAAAATGGAATTAATTATGAATCGATCGCATGTTTATTTTCAAGAAGATTTTAACATTTATGAAGAGTTGGAATGATTAATGACTGTATTAAGTTTAGTTAGTCAGTTAAAAGCAATTAATATAAATAACACTTACACTTACTTACGAGGCATGGTTATAAAATAATAAAACTAAATATGAATATTATTATAAGTTTCGGAGACCACATAAAGTATATAAATTCTTGATCAGCTCGATAGATGAATTGATTTAGCCATGTCCATCTGTCCATCCTCATTCACAGTATTACAACTTTACCATATACAAACTTGATTGGCGTTACACATACAGTAACCAGTAAAACGGAGTAAATATTGATCAGTTTTACACATTCTGGTTTGTAGGGGCGAACGGGTCACTACAAAATTATGAAAAATAACCAAGTGTTCCTTAGATCATAAGTAAAAGATTGCTAAAGTCACTTTAGCAAAAATTATAATGGAAGAGATAATAAAAATTAAAAACCAGAGTTACCTGCATTTACTCAGTTTTGCATGTTTCGCACAAATTGACTAAATCATATTTTATTTTTAATTTTGGTCCAAAATCCGTAGATTTTTATATCTGTACACATTATTAGGCATGTTTTCTACCAATGTGTGAATATGTGTACTGAGAATATTATTCCATTTATGTTGTATTCTTCCCAAAAGTAAATATTCCACAGTGAGCGCTCTATTTGATTTTGAAGACCTCCCCTTCTCCAATGACCCCAGATTTTCCCTCGAATTGAGGTCTGGGCTTCGAACCCGCCACTCTTTCATCTATAATGGGGACTCACACAGCGAAATCTGGGTTTTACGCGCTACATGCTTTGGGTCATCATATGGTTGGATTCGAAATAGCTCCACAATGTCTTTTAAAATTGCGTTTCTGGGCTTTCTTTGTTATGGGACCCTAAACGTTTCACGGACACGTATCATAGCAATCAGCACCATAGCCATAGCACTTGCCGATAACTTTGATTCAATTTGTCGTAACAATATATATTGTGTACATACATCGATATTCTCCACTGGAAGTCTTCTTCTGTACGTCTTTTTCTTATTCAACATTAATGGCCTGAAATATTTTATAGATATTTCAAAATTGGGGAACTAAATAAAGTCATTATGACCCAAATTTCAACGTAAAGTAAATAAATTGGATGGTGTAACATTAACTATTTATGTCTTGATATTCTCTTGTGAGATGTGGATGTGATTTGATGAGACTAATGATAACATTTTGTTATAAGAAAGTGGACCAATGTGCTTTTTATCAATTCCTACAGATTCTCCAATCGATTTTTAAGGCTATGCCTGCATTATTTCTTACATCTTCCCAACCATCTTAAAAACACTTAAGGCACCCCAAAACCAAAGCATGTCATAAACATACACTTCTTTAAATGAAAGATAAATTTCACACCTCATTTTTTTTTTAATCATTATATATTCTTTATTTGCAACTGTTGACAGACGACAACCAGCAAATTTTATCTTAAGTTACGTGTATAAGTCACTTAAGAAAGTTTGGATGAGTTGATGACTCATCCGGGATGTGAAATGGGAGGTCTAGGAGGTGTTGCCTTTTCCGGCATCGCGTTTGCTTGCTGTTGTCCAGCATGTTGATTGCCAGGTAGTTGACATGGGCATCTCACCTATTGAAATGTCTGATACTGTGTCTGACAATCTACTCATTTATTATTAAAATCTGCAAATCTCTTTTCCGTAGTAGCTTAGACTGAGTTTGAGTTAGCTGCAGTGCCCCAAAGCTGTATACCGTAAGTCCATACCGGTTTTAGTATGGTCTTGTACAGTAACAGCTTAATACGCAGGTATACTTCATATGAAATTACGACAATTTCTTGCTCTAATGAAACACTATGAAGGAAAGTATTCAAGCTACATAGCTGTCAGTCCTATGACAGTATTCTGTATAAGCAACAATTTCCTTACTTTAGAACCACACCTCGTACACGATGAACAGTTAATACTTTTACTTAAAAATCATTCAACAAAAAAAGTGAAATTTTCATGCTGTACATTTAAGTAAAAAAAAAAAAACAAACAAATTGTATAGAGAGTGTTTGCGGTAACGTGAATGAGTGATTGGCAAACCATGCGAATCTAGGCCGATCTCAACAGATGACCAACAAACAAATAAACACAACACAATACTGATTACTTTCTATAAATCAAAATTAACAACAACAATAATAATAATAATAAAAAGATGTATGTAAATATTGTATAAAAAGTAATGAAAACGGGTTTATTTCTTTTCATTTCTTTTGTTGCATAATTAATTATAAAGTAATAAAGAAATAAATATCTGTGAAATGAAGACTGCTAAAGTTTTAGTACGTAATAGAAAAAGAAAACTTGAATGTCATAAAAATTGCGCATTTTATAACACTAATTAAGGGCCAACACACAAACTCAAGTGAAGCAAAGTCAATTTGATGATGATCTTCATCATCTTAAAGGCCAAAGTTTTTAGTGCCTGCTCTATGCACAAGTGATCTTTGTCTGTTTGTGAGTTCATAAGCTTGTCATCATCATCATCATCATCATGATAATCATCTTTGATATAACATCATCATCATCATTATAACGTTTTCGTTAATTGGCAAATTCAATTAAAGTGAATTACTTGAGTTTCGTGTCAACGGAAATTTAGCAAAAATTATTGTACTCTAGCAAAAGACCGCACGTGGCTATGAGCAAGATACAGATATATATAGATATATATGTATAGAACATGTTAAGCCCCTTAAAATGCCATGTGTATAAGTATATTTGTTTTGTTTTTTTGTGTTTTTAATGATATCAAATTCAAATATCTCACATGATCATCAGCATTATTAGACTGGTTTGTCCAGTTCGTCATACATCATCTCTCATATTCATCATCATCATCATCATAATCACAATCATCATTATTATTGTCATTATCTGTGACGGTAGCAACAATCTAAAATAATCGACCCCAAACAAAGCATCTGCTGCCCCATCCTAAGCGGGTGGTGTATTCAGTTGAGGTGATTCATTGGCGCTTCACTAGAAAAATAACTGAATCGTGTTCGCTTTCTAAAAATTATTATTTGTTTTTTTATTACTAAATATGATAATGTATAATTCTATTTAGTAAAATAAAATAAATACAATAAATGCTCATCTGAAGAACAACACATCATAACAACAACTATAAAATGCGAAGCGGTGACTTTTTGACCTAATTTAATTAAATGATTTCCTCCTTGAAAGTAACAAAAACACAGCCAATCACACTCTTTTAACAAGCATAGGCATAGTCATGACAACGATAATGATCATAAAGTGATTATAATGATGCTGTTGTACACAAAGTGCGTGTTTATGATGTAAAGTATCTTTGAGTATCTCTAACTGTGACATACGCAATTTTTGATGTGTTTTTTCTCTCTAATTTTTCTGTTTTTCTATTTTATTGCTGTGATTCTTTGCTTCTGTCATATATGACAAGTGATTTTGTTATTTGTATTTGACAAATGTGTTGTAATTTGCATTTATAAACAGAAAATCTTACTTATATTCAAATAAATCAAGTGAATAAATGCCGAGGAATGCCAGAGAATTTTTAAATAAAACCAACATTTAAGCTTCCAAGAGACACTTTTGCAATTTAAATAAGCAGAAAACAGCTGAGCTTCAGTTTAACTTTAACTTATAAAAGATATGCGTCGTAAGACCATTTGAAATCTGGTTGTCTGATTTAAAATTTAAAAAAAAAAAACAAAGCAAAATAAAACACACATTTGTGTGAGAGCGGGAGCAAAGGAAAATAACTCAAAAAACAACAGAAAAAAACAAATAAATAAATAAAAAAAAAAAAACAAACAAATAAAAGACAAGACAAGAAATTGCGTTGAATTTATCAGTAAATACAATATAACAGTAACAACAACAAGTTTTTAGTTTATTTTTTCATTGCAGATACATTTACACGCACTTATACTTATACTTGTATGTAGATAATAAGACACATATGTATGTATACAAACACAACTCTTGAGATAACTGAAGAACAACTAAACAAGTGAAGAGATTTACCAGTCTGCTTGTCTCCTCCTGGAGTAGTTCTTTTTTGCATTTATGCAGCAACAACATTAAGAACAATAGGAACTCCGGCTTAAGAATACTATGTGGTCAGCAAACTTTAGTAGTTGTCTTTAATCTTCATGATGATGAGTTCGTTGGACGAATCATCATCTTTGGTACACTCAACATAAAGACTGCCAACAATGTTGCTAAACACTTGATAACAACAATAAACAATTGTAAAAATGCCATCATCGGGATGGGTAATTAAAGAAATCATTTCAAAAGCTGTATCTCCTTTCTTTCATTCTATTCTTCAAATGGAATAAGAGACCTACTTTAGTAGTAGTACAAACATACATATATACTTTTTGTAGATAGAAACCATCAACCGTCTGTCTGGTTTGTTGCTGTCTTGATAACGTAAAAGTGTCAACGCTTGATTGAATAGAGTGCACAGTAAGAGATGGAAAGATGGATGTTGGGGACCAGTGCTTAGGCATAAAAAATAAAAGAAATAAAAAAAAGAATAAAAAGAAATATCAAAAGCAGGCACAGCACATCCCGTTGCATCAAAGTCACGTTCCAATTCCTATCAACTGTCGACTGTAGTACTCTACATACAGTCCGTCCATCTATCACCGTCTAACATTTAAAAACTTCCTACTTACGACAATGCTCGTGGGCGTTAAAAGAAGAGAGTGTCTGTACGTCTTCCCACTTTGAGTATACCATACTACGTGTAGAACGGGATCGGAGCTAGGCATAATAAATCTATGCTATATAAAGTGCATAATTAAGAACGCGTTAAACTATTATGAGACAACGACGACAACGAAGGCAAATTAACTCAAGAGATACGTGAGAGATGCGAGAGCTTATTAATACGTTCCGCATAGCGTGACTTCATTCAAAATTTCCGTCTTAAAAACAAATACGAGTACAACAACATCATAGCTCATAGCTATGATAGAAGTTTATCAGATACAAAGTAAATAACAAAATATGTATTGTACTTCAAGGTTGTTTATACCATTATTTTGTAATTATTTAATTAGACTAATTTTGATGCATTGAGAATACAAATTATTATTATCAAAATCAGTATGCAAAGAAACCACTGAGCAAATTGCCTAATTTAAAGTTTTGATCTCATCGTGAACATACATAGTCTTCTGTCCGAAGATTGAATTAGGATCCATTGGACTTTAGACATACTCTTTAATGGATTCTTCCGAATTTTGACAACAAATCGTCATCTAAAAGATTCTATTTTACAAACATGCCGTGTTTGTTCCGAAATTTAAATTTAAATCATGTAACACATGAGCTCAAGCTAATCAATCCATCGTCAACAAATTATGCACGTTTTAATAGGATCTATTTGAGTGCTTGTGCCGTAAAAAAAAATATAAAAAAACATGGAACAAAGAGCAAATATAATATAATTTTGGTAAAAAATTCACAGAGACTTACGAAATGTTAAGAAAATTGTATGGTGATCAGTGTACGAGTCGTACCCAAGTTTACACATGGTTTAAGCGATTTAAAACTGTCACGGCCACTTATTAAATGATGATTCAAAACATGGATGACCAGAAGCATTGCTATCGATTCAAATTTCTCTGTAAGAATGCTAGCAGAAGAATTAAATATACGAAATCTTACGGGTCAATCTACAAAATTTTTAACTGAAGATTTGTGTAAAAGAAATGTCTGTGCACGTTTTGTTCCATATCAGCTGAACGGAAATCAAGAAAGTCAACAAATTGTTGATGTAAAAATGTATTTGTGTCACCGACCACCCTCCGTATTTGCCTGATCTATCGCCTTGTGACTATATGCTGTTCCCCAAACTGAAAACTGCAATAAAAGGAGCTTTTTATGATGAAATTTCAGCCATTCACCAGCAGTGATACATGTGCTAAAAAACATCCCAAAAGAGCTTAACTAATTTACATGATTCAAACTGAGGATCAAAATATCTTTATATATATGATGCCATATTGGAGACCATCTTGATAGTTGCTTTATAAAAACTGACAAATCTTAAAATGGATTTTTCCAAATTCATGACTTCCATTTTGTCATGTTATAACCATTAAAATCATTTGGTCCACATCTTACCATATGAATCGAGTCGCGTATTTCTAACAACCATTCCATCGAGGCTTTGTATTGGGTGTTATAATTGTAATCTCGCATTGTATAAGTGCGATCGGGTTACGTTAAATGGCGTTATAAAGATAAGATTTCGTACTCAAAAAGCTGCTCAGACATTTTAGTGATTGCCACTTGAATAAGGTTGGATACAAAAAGAATGTCAACTTAACGCAAAAACTCGACCCATTTTTAAAGCGAATGGTGACTGGTGATGAAAAGTCACCACTTAAGTCACTAATGACAACGTCAAGCGAATAGTGTAGTGGTCGAATCGCAATGAGACAGCGCAAATGATGGCCAAGCCATGCTTGATGGTCAATAAGGTTTTGCTGGGTGTTTGTTGGGATTGGTAGGGAATTATCTACTATTATCTGCTCCCCTATGGTCAATCTCTTAATTCAGATCTGCATTGTCAACAATTGGATTGCAATCGCTAAGAAGCAGCCAGCTTTGGTCAATAGGTGATGAATTGAGTTGCATCACGATAACGCCAGGCCACACACATCAGTAGTGACTCACCAGAAGGTCCGGGAGCTTGGATGGGAGATTCTTATGCATCCAGCTTCTAGCTCGGACTTCCACCAAATAATTACGAACTGTTCTTGCATATGGCGAATAATTTTGCTGGTGAAAAATTCGACTAAAGAGAGACTTGCGAAAATGAATTGTCCCAGTTTTTCAACAATTGAGACGAGGTTTCTACTCGTATGTACATATGAGAAAGGCATATTGCAATTTCCAAAATGTCCATATGTGACATAAATCGGATCATTCTAACTATGCTAAATAAAGCTTTCATTTTCATTCAAAAATAAGGAATTCATGTTTACTACATCCATTATTAACGCTAGCTTTATTAATGAATATCGATATCGATCCGCTTATATACAAAGTGATGAAAAGAATAATTTTTTCGACAATGACAGATTCCCAGAACAAAGTATAATAAAATGTCGCAATTTCAATTTTAAATTGTTAATTTCATTTGAAATAAAAATTATTGCTTCCATTTATTTTTCTCTGAAATTAAGAAAGAATTTTAATATAATATTATAATAATTTTTACATATTTTCATTGACAACTGTTTTGAATTGTTCTGTTAATAAAGTTGAGTCGGAACTGAAGAACAATATGCAATGGTATTCTTGGAATTACTGATATGAAGCCAGAAGCTTATGATAAGAGCTGGAACAATATACTTAGTAGTATATGCCATGTTTTAATAGAAAAATGTGTCAAATTATGAATTTATGAGGTCAGAGCGATATTGAAGTCTTTGGATTTGATTCCTGTTTTGTTATATTAAAACAATTGTTCATAATCTTTATACTTTTAAAATACGAAAAGGGAGGAAATTTGCTTAAAACAATCTTCTGATGATAAGCACATGAAGTTTGCCGACTTTGATGAATCACAAAAGTGCAAATTTCTCAGCTTATTAATTTCTGTAGAAATTGTTATTTCATTAACCTTTACATTAAAGATCTACTTAATTAAAAAAAAAAAAAGAATACAGAATGCATTTACCTTGCCTCGTTCCACTTTAGTATCCCAATATGTTTAACTCTTTGTTTATACAACTCGTAAAATATTTAATTATTCCAATTTGTGTTTTTAAAAACCCACCTGTGTGACTAAACCTGAGTGTGACTCATTCAAACTAAACAATATTCACACGTTTAAAATGCTCATCAAATCATCAAGAATTCCATTTTTTTGCATTAACATTTTTGTACAAATTTTTAATGACATGCGAATAAACAAAAAGGTTTTCGCACGCTTAAATGTTTTGAAAATTGTCGTCGTTGTTATGATGTTATGTTATAAGCTCATAATGATGGAAAGAGAATAAAATTTATAATAAAATATTATTGTTATCAAAATGAAATAAAGAAAAATATTTATTAAATATATTTTTATTTTTACTACTCTACAGCATTGTGTGGTTTTGATTTTTTTTTTTTTTTTTTTTGCTTATTCCCGACAACTTCCGGCGGAAGTTTTTCTGCTTTTGGTGAATGAGAAAGCTCAAAGCACGAAAAATTGTGATAACAACTTTTCATCAATCAGATGAATGAAAATATGTTAAATGTTTATGAGTATGAATGACATAACTCAACTTAAGTTCAAAATACTTTCATTTGTATACACTTCACAGCAATTCACAGGGGAATTAACACTTTTGTCAAATGTTTGAATTGTGTAGAGGAGAGACAATGATCAGTGGTGTATTTACCAGAATGCTGAGTTGGCTGGAGCCTAGTAATTATCAATAAGTACAATATAACAATTGACATTGCGTTTCTGGATCAAACGTTAAAAAATGACCAAGTGCAAATAACAGTAAATCTAAACAAAGATCTAACTTTATGGGTTATAACCGATACCTTAAAATAGATTATTGCAAGGTACGGCTTCAATAAAAACAAGTCTTGTAAAAGATCTGTATATTGCGGGACATATTTGGCATTAGGTCCATTGGAGAATAAGACTCAGAATTTAATGACTGGAATAATGCAGAACACCGAGTTGCTCAGCAAAAAAAAAAACTCTGCGCATCATAAATCTAGTATCCTTAGTTTGATAAATAAAAGTGAGATTGATGTTCGACTCGACAATTCACTGAAGAAAATTGTTGCCATAGTGAAGCGACTGTGTTCAAGAGGTCTCGCTATCAGAGGAAAAAACGGAAACTTTGGCTGAATTCGATAATTTTTTAGCGATTTGAAAAATCAAGGATCTGGAAGTACCAGCTACTTGTCAAAGACCGTTTGCGATGAGTATATTTTCTTGGTCATAAAGTCTTGAAACTATATCTTCTGCAATCTTAACTAAATCGTTAGGTAAACATAATCTAGGAACTGACACATCGATCCCCTAGTTCACAATCATACTAATTACAGGTAAAAAGCGGTGTAATTAGGATGAGAGTGCTAAAATCCAATCGAATTGTAGAGGTGTAGATAGGGGTGTCAAAAAAAGCCTACTGGCGGCATATGTGTAAATCAGCCACTCATATCCAACTGTGTCTATAAACTTATCCTTTAGTCTTTAAAGCAGAGTGTTGAAATGTTCTATATGGTATTATATTTTTATCTATACATTGATAGCATTATAAACCAGAAATGATTTGACCACAGGAAGAAATAACCACCATGCACCCCGATTGTTAAAACTTATGATTCACTTTGTTTATTCTTTCATTAAAAATTATAATAATTAATAATAATAATAAGCCTTGCTTGACGTCATTGATTTCAAGCCGCCTTTACCATACTGAGCGTTGGCTGTTTATAAGTCATTTCCACCTTTCACGTAGCAACTCTATCTCTGGAAGTTAGGTGAGTAATATTAACACAGCATTTATCATTGTTTCTAGTGTCTGAAAAAGAATATTGTTGACCTTCTCCGTGTGTTGTTTGAGTTGACCACTTGTCATTTTACTTCCATGTGGATTGCATTGTATTTCAAGACTTGTAAAGATATTTTACTGATATACTATTTACTATTAGCCACAAGATAAGCAAGATTTTGCTTCTCATATTAAATGAAATAAATGTTAGCTGATTTTCTTGTTCCTAAATGAAAAACCAAGTCAAGAAGAAATCGTAAAAAAAATAATATAAATGTGTAACATTAAAAAGCAAAAGGTCGATCGGTTGTTGATCCAATTACAATATTTTTAAGGCTTTTCTTACTTACTCTTAATTGTTCTATAAATTAATTTTTCCATTATTTTTTGTAATCCAAAAAAACAACATAAAAAAATAAATTCTTTAGCTTCAATTTCTTATCTCATTGTAACTGAAGCAAAACGAAGAAAATTCAACGGTTTGTTTTGTTTTGTTTTGGTTTTGTTTTGTTTTTCTATTCGTACTTTTTTTCCATAGAACTCAATTTCAGCTCAACGAACTTTTAGATAACACATTATTCACTGCGTGAAGCTTAAAGTATGTTTTTCTTAAACCAAGTTTCTTAGCTTAATGGCGTCGTCTTTATGGCGTCAAAATCAATTTGGCATGGCTTTGTACTCCTCCCTCCTTTACTTGTAGTATCTTTTACTCTCAATATTCTTATATTTCTTTCATAAGTGTGTTCTCCCCTTTTTTTTCTTATCAATTAACAAAGCCAGGCTACTGATTGTAACATCATCATCATCTTTACACGGCTTCTTCTTCTCTTCTTCACCTAATATTATTTTTCTCATTTCAAGCGCATGCATCACAGTTTCCCCATTTTTAACGTTGAATATACTGTATGACTATGTATCTTTTACTGCTCCTCAACAACAACTGCTCAACAGCAGTAGCAACAACGACCGCATTTTCTTATCTTAATGTTGAGATAAATTAAAAAACTTTACTGTAGAGCATTTTCAATCTACAATATAAACAAATAAACATACACATATGTATGTATGTGTATATAAATGATCGCTTTAAGTTTTTCAATCTTTATTTTATTCTTCTTCTCTTTAATTTTCTTCTTCTACTGTGTTTAAGTAACATGAGAGTGTGAATGAATGAATGAGTGAACATGAAGAAGCGCGTAACTTACAACTAAAAATGACAATAAGAAAAACTGATTCACAAAGCAAAATGGCATTGTTCGTTGGTGCATTTGTTGTTATGTCAGTTTATGCATGTGGGAGTTTAAGACTTTGTTGCTACTTTACAATAATACAAATAATAATAACAACAAATTTGTGTAACACGGCAGCGCCAGCAGTGGCAATAACAAAACTTAATAATGATTGAAAAATATTATCGCATCAATGTTAATTTAATTATGAACTTATCGCACATTTGAGCTCGATTTGCTTTTCTTAAATACCCTGTAATCAAATAGGATATATTAAGATTGTAAGACCACACAAACACACAAAGGAAATGATTAACACATGACGGAACTAATCAATTTGGATGCAATAGTCCCTTAGCTCATAGAAGGTTTTGTTCACGGTTGACTCCAAGTTGAACATGGAGTGTTATTATTACAATCTTTATCATACGCTTTAACAGACGTTAAAGGAAATTAATGGTATATAATCGATGTAGTCGACACCTACTACCTGAATTGTGCCTCTTTGATTATCACAGCCACACTCATAGCTTGCCAGCATACTCAAATTAAGAAAAGTAATTTTTCCCATATGCACAAACTTCCTATTCTCAATTACCTCTCCTACCAGCATCAATATGTCTTCTTCATATACCATACATACCATCAGACCTTGGTTACTACAGGAAAGATAATTGGCAATGTGATATCAGACAAAACCGCTAAAGGAATCATACTTGCTTACACACTTTCATACATTGAACACTGAACTTTATTTATAAAATTCGAGTGAACAAATTTGTATGAATCTTCTTCTCCTAAACGGCTGGACCGATTTTGATGACATTTTTTTTTTGTTGTATTTATGGGGTCATCTGGTTGGGTCTTCGCTACAGTTTTTTTTTTTTTTTTTTTTCATTTTTTAAAGTGAATTTTATAGTAACAAGTACGAGAAACAGCAATTTACATCACGCGAGCCGGGCAACGCTAGTTGTATATATGTATGTATATTAAGACTATAGGGTAATAAAGACAAATCATTTATACAACAATATATTATCCAAGATAAGAGAAAAATTTCACACCATTCAGGCGGCTCCGCCTTGGACATACTAACTTTACCAATAGTCACACCCTCATTCATACCACAATCCTTCTCATTTCCAAGTCAATGAAGAACCATCTCGTTTAAACGTATCTTAAACAATTGTTTTCTTAACATTTATAAATGTATGTCATCTTGAGTTAAACACATCTACATATATAAATATCTGAATATACATCCTAATTTTAAATATAGATATTCTCAGTGGTGTAACTAAACCGTTCGGGTCCCGTGTCAAATCCATGGAATGAGGCCCTCTCTCAATGTAAAAAAGCTTAACCAAAGTTTTTTTTAACATCAAGGAGTCTAGTGAGTACTTGGTGCTTGGTTTATTGCTCTTGATGACGGACTCTTCCTCTTCATCTAGTATTGATTGTTGATATACCAAACATGACTGCATGTGATTTTTCGATCGTGTCTTTCTATGGCTTTTAAACATAATGTTCCTTATATGTTTATTTGATTCTTCGTCAATAAAATCTTCATTCTTAAAGAAATGACTTATTTTAGGCAACTTTTCAGTTTTTACTAAATGTTGTAATAATATGAGTAAGGATCCATCTCAGGCCGGGAGCCCCTTGCAGATGAGGCCTGTGGCATTTTCCCATCATGCCACTATATTGTTACGCCTCTGGTTATTCTATTAATAGACATGTAAGGCATGCTTAAGGCTTTTATATACTAAATCTTATTCCATAATATTAGGTTTAGAGCAATTTTCAATTTAATAAAAAAAAAGATTAACTTAACCCAGTCCAATTGTCCATTGGTGGTACCTCGGGTATGACTAAGTCTGACAAGAGGCTCTTTTCTGGTACCACGGAGCGGGCCAGAGAAGACGGTCCCTTTATGGCAGTATCATGGTGGCTGTTATTGTTACCCAGATGCGAGCTGGACATGGAGTTGCCTTATAAATACAACCGGGTGTGCATAGAGCAGCAGAGTCTTTAGATAGGCCTTGTTCCAGACCAAGGAATGAGTCAAACGACCAAAATAAGTATGCCTTGAATTTTTAACCTGCGGATATATGTATATCCAAACGAGCGTTGATTGATGTCTATCAAACCTTGTGCTGGTGATAGTCAGTTTCTAAGGCAGGTGTTCACGTAAAATCAATCGACTTTCATGTCCATTGGGTAAACTAGAAAGCTACAACGACAAAGAGTATCTACTAGTTGATATAGCTGAATGACTGAAACGATCTTACATACTTATGTACATATGCATATATGTATTGCATTTTGTTTAATGAAACTTTTGTTTTTTTGTTTAATGAATGTGTTGTTACCGCTCACTATACACTATTTTACTACTAAGTATAACAACAATAGTAACACACAACAGCACAGCAAGTGAAGGCCGACCCTCCTATAGTGGAATCCGAAGTACAACGCAAACAACAACATTAACAACAACAATATTTATAACCACATCAGTGTTGTTATTATTTCATTGTAAATATTTAATTGCAACAAATATCATAAATGAAAAAACAAGAAAAATCAACGATCAACAAAACTTTTCATACAAAAATGAATAAAAAGAAATAAATAAATAAATAAACAAAAAATATTGTAACAAGAATAAGTTCAACGAACTTTTAAGTTTGCTTTACCAACACTCCTTAAAAACTCTTCGAAAGAAGCAACTCAACTTCAAAACTTGCAATACTTTGAAGTGTTGCAAAATATTTCAAATTATTTTCTGGTTTTATATTTTTCAATTAAATTACGAAAATAATAATAAAAAAATGTTTATTGCCTCAAAGGTGTGTTATAAATATAAAAGTTCAACTTTTACAACACTCAAAATCAGAGAACTGTAAATAAACAGTAGAAAAAAGAAGAAAAAACATAAAACAATTGAAAGCGGAATAAAATGTGAGCATCGGTCAAGCTTGACTTGGCACCGACCGACTTGGCTTAAATGACTCATGAGCACTTACAATTGCCAACGCATTAAAGGGGAACGAATATAATTAAAGAAAAAAAAACACAGTAGAGATCTAGAGAGATATGGTGAAAGAGGAATGTGGAAGAGATATAGTATAATAGTTAAGGTAAATAAAAGTAGTATATGCCTCATAGTTGTTGTTTGAATTATGCAAAGCTTATAAAATTGGACTCAGTCTAGTGTCATAAGTGACGCATTTCCGATTGGAATTGGAGACACACTGAGAACACTTGATTTAAATTGAATTGTATAGAAAAATACTTATAATTGATGGATATTTCTATAAAGGAAACATTTATGCATTTAACACTTAATGATTTTGTAAATAAAAATAATGAATATTTTCTCCATTTACCACCATACTTCCGTTTTCTTCTAAACTGCTTTTTAATGTACTCAGTTCACCTGAAAAGTTTGAAGAATCATCATAAAGGTGTTAGTTGCTATAATGTGTAAATGATTTAAAAAATATTCCCAAGCAATTTGTGAAATTGTTGGGAGCTCATTAAATTTTTGACGGAAATATATTTCAAAACAAATAAAATTATTAGGTTGTTCAAAAGGTCATTGCGTTTTACAAGTGATTAAGAGCGCTCTTTTTTCAATATACGAAATGTGCATTGATCAACAATGATTTCACTATTTTGTTGAACGACCTTCTACTGTCTTTCGGTCAATTCCATAATATCACGTTCATAAAAATTATTGTTTCTCTCTGTGCGCAACAAAATAAAACAAAATATTGTTTGATGAGGTCTTTTAAAGAAAAACTTTTACAATTCAAAGAATTTGCAATAAGCGCATACATGCATGGAAGTCTAAAGGCGCAGGATCGTGGCTATACGACTGAAGTAGTGACAGCTTTATAACAAGAATTAGAGTATTTTGACAACTTGTCCGGCGAATCTTTTACCATAGAACAAAAATGGCTAGATTAGATTAGGGATAGGGCGGTGACCAGTACACCTTGTCACTGCGGCCGTAAGTGGGCCTATTGTGACAAACCCCATAATCATAGTTCCTCCGAGATTCTGGTAGTCATTAGGAATTTCAAGACCCTCTTCGGAGACAAACCTACAATTTCAAATGGACATGGAAGGAGTCTGGTCCAGATTAGGCCCACGAAGTGACATAGTTCGTACTATGCTGACTCCTCTTCTTACATAGTCTACACAGATTGCAGCGACTGATGCGACTGTTATTTAGGTGAGACTATCCGAATACATGTCCGTGTGTCAGTCCTAGTAATTCCTGTGTTCTTTTGTGAGAACTGTATCTACCCAATGGGGATGCGTTTTGTCATCCAGCCATTGTTGGAGTTTGGATTTCGTTAAATTCGAAAGCAGTCTGCAGAGTGGCCAATGAGGATTTTAGCAGATCCTTTTGACTAAATCCATAATGGCTACATGTGTGCTCAAATCAACTTGAACATTTTTTTGTTTAGTTAATTATGCGCGGAAACATTTGGCATTCATTCATTTTAACTCACATATCATAGGAATAAGAAATGCGGTCAATGCAATCAATTGGAAAAACCAATAACTTCGTAGTCAGACCATGGTTGGTTGTTTGGTTTCCGTGGTTGACCCGTATAGTCCACTACGAGCCACAATTAGCACTAGAGTGCCGTTTTAAAGCCACTTCCTCGCCGAGCGCAATCAGTATTACTAAATCCAACCTGTCGAATTTAGGTATTTTAATAAATCACCTGGACATGTGGCTGAACTGTTCGAGAGGTTGTTGATGAAGTATTTGCCCAGAAACTTATTTCTAGTTTTTTCCAGGGCTGGGCATTGACATAGAAAGTGGGTGAGTGAGTCCTCTTCCTCTTCATTTTCGCAGCTTCTACAATGGCTTCCGAACGGAATACCCAGTCTCTCCGCGTGTGTCCCTACATACCAGTGACCAGTAAAAACCGCTGTTAGCTTTGCGGTATCCGAGCGTCTTTTCTTGATGAGTCTAAGTGACCTATTTTCGTTGTAACTAGGCCAGGAAGCACGTGTCACTCTGCAAGATTCAAGATCTTTCCACCGCCTATTTGCCAGCTGACGGAAATGCAGGAAGTTGCTCCTCTTGACGACCGCCAGGGTAATGGGGATCTGTTCCGCTAACGATAAATCAAGGGAAGCACCAAAACGAGCCAGTTCGCCAGCCTTCTCATTTCCCTCAATGTTCCTATGGCCGGGAACCCATAAGAGAGTAATATCAGCTTGACGACTGAGATCGCTTATCGTCGACCAGCATTCCTTAACGTGCTCGGACTTCAGAGTGGTGGATTACAATGCTTTGTGTGCCTCCTGACTATCACTGAAGCTAGCTATCTTACGACCTTCTGGTACGTTATAATAGTCAGACCATAAGAATGATATGAATTGAGGCTCTAAACTTATCAAGCAACCTACGCTCATAGGTGTTTTATACAGAATAAATGAATGTCTACTAGAAAAGATAAGAAAAGTTTTAAAACAACACACACGTTAGTTATTATAATTTACACAAGACGCTCGTTTGCCACTAGTCATTCTTCCCCTACCCGCTTAAACACATTTTTATGTGCAAGTAATTTTATTAATTACCTTCACAGTGTTGGTTAAGTGCTGTTGATGATCACGGGATGTTGTTGCTTGATTGCTTACCAGTATCTCTGGTTGTCTGCCTGACTACCTTTTTTTCACTACTTTGCCACATTAGACAAATTGCTCATGTGCAACAACGCAACATAACAACACAAAACGAAACGAGACTCAACCAAAAGACGGATAAAAAACAAAGAAAACTTAAATGCTAAAGACAAAGAAGAAAAAGTGTGTGTGTGCCAAGTGAAAATAATTTATGAAAATCACATGCAAAACAAAACAAAAATGAACAAATAACATACAAAAAATTAAGCAAATGACTAAAAAAAATGTTGCTTTACTTTATAGGTTTTTGTTATTCATTTTTGTTATTTTTATTTTGTTGGTGTTATTGTTGTTGTTATAATGACACTGAAAGTGGGTGTGCCTCTGATCCACAATTGTTGCAACGTTGAATTTGTTTTACTTGTTTGCAGCACAGGAGTGTGAAATAAGGCAAATAGATTTCATAAAACAGAGAAAGGATTTAATTTCGGTTTCATTGATAAGTCAATACTCTTCACTTGGAAACAAGAGTAGATCAGTTATGACTGTATTTTTGGTACATAACTTTACTTACTTTAGAATTAAGAACTCATATGTACAACTACATTTTTAATGATCCAAATGAATCATTTAACAAAATTTGATACAAAGCCGGAGTTTTTAACTAAAATTGTCTTTTTGAAAATAAAAACTATTTATTTAGTGTAAGGAAAATTAATCTATGTGATTAAGTTCCGGGTTGAGAACGCTTCTTAATAATTCAAACATAGAATCGGTTTAATGATCATAATCTTCTTTTTCTATACACTGCCGCTCACTTGAATAGCATTTTAACCATTTTTTTCCCAATATCCATTTCCTTGAAACCAATAATTTTAGAGCCCTACTTTTTTCAAAAGTAAAGTTCATTTAATTTCCCCAACTACAACAAAAAACCGCTTTAAAATTATAAGCGTAAATATTAAAAAAAAAAAACCAATAAGAAAAAAAGAGTCATATCGACATTTTTAAAAGATCCAATAAACTATGGAACTAATATGAAAGGGAGAACGGTTAGTGTACTTATAGCTGCTAATAAGAGAGATATTCTGTGACAATCGTCAAATTTACACGACTCTACTGCCAAAATTACAGATAAAACGGGTGTATGTGCAAGCGTATCTACTGTAAATCGGGTTATTTCACGTTTCAGTGAATTTTTTTTTTAGGAAACAAAATTTGGGCGGGTGCTATTCAAAATATATTTGTAATAGCGTAAATTTTGTTATCCTTTACCCTAATTATCAGATCTTTAATGTTGCCCCGCAGCTAAAGAGGAAAACATTCGAAAATCAGCCAAAAAGTGAGCAACAGAATTAAAAATATGAATATCTTTTGATTTAATAGGTCGATTTCGATAAAATAAACGCTAAATGTTACAATACACCAGTCAAAACCGCATTCAAATAGGTTAAGCCGTTTCTGAGATTAGCGTGCACAGACATGAAAAGGCTTACGATTTTATGAATATATAGATATAGACAAAGTGGTGTTAGTTACACCATTTGTTTTGTTGGATTCGTTAGATCGGTTTGAGAGAGTAAATTCTTTTTATTGTTACATGAGCTTTATCGTGGGAAAGACAGAGTTGAAATCTACCTCGAAATTACAGAATGCTCTAAACAAAACATTGTATAGGACTGGACAATAATGTTGCATATTAAGCTAATTGAAACGAAGTCTGTGCATATTAATTTCACGTACAATGAAGTGCGATATCTTCCACTTTATATTAACGGTATACAAATGCCGTACTCGAAAACTGCAAAGTATTTAGGCATGGCTTTAGATGCTAAGCTCATGAGGAGCGCATACGTTAAGAAAAAGATAGAATAATTAGAATTAAAATATAGAAATATGTATTGGCTTATGGATAAACAGTCATCGTTAACCATTCACAATAATAAGATACTCCTTAACAAGCAGATTTTAAAATCTGTATGGACTTATGGTGCTCAGATATGGGGAGTTGTTGCAGTTTAAGCAATGCGCACCAAATCCAAAGGTTCCAAAACAATGTGCTCACGAAATCGATTCGGTTGCGCTAGCTATTAAAAATGTAACTAACTGCCACAAGGAGAGACTGTTCAACCATATAAATTATGAAGCCTCTAGCCTCACGGACTCGACCCAGTGGGTAAGAAGGTTAAAACGCAAAAAACCAGAAGATCTAATCTATTAGAAACTTTGTATAGTATTGTCTACAATTTTAAAAATAAGACTACTATTATTTTGAGCGCAGGTGTAGATGCTAAGAAGTCCATACTATTATTGTACTTCACCATCCTTACTTCTTAGCTAAAATTTATTGATATAGATCTATTAACTATCAATAAGCAAAGCCAAAGGTTTTACCTATTTTCCTACATTTTATTCAATTGCTCTTAAAATACAAAAATGAAAAAAATTTGAATTAATTGAATGAAAATTATAAACAAATTTTTTGTTGATAAAACAAATGATTTCCATATTTCATTCTCATTTCATTTCCCTTATGGTAAATCTTATGTCATCTAAACTTTGCCTTTTGGTAGGGTACTCGTATGAGACAACAAACGAAAAGAAAGAAAGCAGACATGCAGTCGGCAGGCAGGCAGGCAAACTGTTTGTGCCCATAACAAAAATTATTTCATAAATAAAACATTTTCATGTGAACTCGTTTTGTAAGTTTTTTGTTTTTGTTTTTGTGTTTTGTTTGTGAATTTTTCTTTTTTTGACTTTTTTATTTTTTGTTAATTGCCTGAAAATCGATTTATCGATTTGACTTTTCACTTTAGATGAAAAAAACAAAAACGTGCTTCAAGCTCACAATCGCAACAATAAAAAGAAAACAATAAATACATAAAAATAATAACAATAATGAGTAATAATAATAACAATAATCCATAATGATGAGGATGATGATCATTTAGCGCAATAGTTTCAATGGCACGTGTCTCCTAAGTACAAAGTCCATGTCCAAGTATATAAAAGTATAAAGAATAAGGACTTCAATGCCGCGTGTCTGTGATTTGCCAGATTTATTTTGTATTATTTGCTCACACTCTTTTACCCTCCTCTCTTTACATAGTAACCCCTTAAAAGGTGGAAGCTTAGCTATTATTTTGAATATTGATTTTGTAATTAAGTATGTGAAAGAAAAAAAAAGGTCATGAACATGTGTAGTTTTGTAGTGTGTGTCTTTGCTTTGCCTTGGGATTTGGCTTAATTAATTATGAGCCCTTCAAGGCAATTGGAAAGAGAAAAGACAAATGCACAACTAAAATTTACAATCCAATCCTATTGCATACACTCCTCTTTTCACACTTTTGCAACAAAATTTATGACTCACGATTATAACTTAATTTCATGCCACATGCCGCATGCATGTCTGCCTGCCACCCTTCTTCCTAACTATCCTTAACATCCTTACTGTCCTTACCTAGTTGCTTACTTACTTAAACGGGGTGATATTTTTTTTTTTTTTTTGGAAGACAATTTGAGGGTTAAATATTGTACTTAATATGTATTGAATCATGGGTTTTTTCTGGTTATATGTACGAGTATATGTATGTTATATGCCTTCCAGCATTAGTCATCAGGAGTGTTATGAGACTTGAGAAACAATAACAACAACTTTAAGGAAAACAACTTCATTGGAACTATGTATTGTAAGTAGTATGGGCCACAACTGGTGTAGTAGTTCATTCCACTCATGTTTTGTGTCTTGTCTTGTTAGCCAAACATGGATCGACTAGACGTCGCCGCCGCCGTTGGCATTAAACTGGCTTAAAGACAACGACTTTAATGTAATTAAGTTCGCTGACGAAGATTAAAGACAACTTTCGAACAACTGCGTCAATTCATGTTGCTTACATCGTTTCCTGCTGCTATTGCGTCTGTTGTTTTCTAAGTTAGCCGCCTTCCTTTGAATGCAAAACGCATGATGAAAGTAGTAGCCTCGCCGATGGTGGGATGATGGAAATGGGGATGACTAAGCAACAAAAACATCAGCAAAAAAAACACTTCCGCTCCCAATTCCAATACACACACAACCGTAAAGGCAACAGAATGCAATTGGACCAAATATGGCGGCGCCTCGGTCGACGTCGGTGAATGCACTCAATTTTTACTGAACTGAAAATAATAACAACAAATCGAACGCAATGCAATAAAAAACTAGAGAAGATATACCATAAAAGCGTAGAGAAGCGTAAAGAAGGCGTAGCATAGATACGTGTATCTAAAAGGAACTTGGAGAAAAGAGGCAAGAGGCAAGAGAGACCGAGGTGGTAAAACTATTATAGTATACCATAAAGACAAACTCACGCATGCAACCACTCACTCACTCACTCACTTACTTACTCACAACTGGGGAGGCCTAAAGGGCCTGAGGGTACTTGAAGAGAGCCACACAAACAATACTGAAGAATGGAAAGAAAATTAAAAAAGAAAATAGCAAAAATAGAATCATGAAAAAGAAAAGGTAGCCCAAAATGCACTTGAATTCAAAAAAAGGAAAAATTGGTTTTTTTTGTTTAAGAAATCAAAACAAATAACAAAATTTTATGTTCATCGAAGAACATCAAAAAAAATGGAGAAACAAAGAGAAACAGGCTCACAAATGTTAAAGAAAAACTAATGAAAATGATGGGAAATCGTTTTATGTTTATGCAAACGCATTTTGAAAACATTAAAATCGAACAATCGAATCTATCAAGATATTAGTATTTTCATTACAAAGCTTCATAGCCAACACTATATAGGTACTGTTGTAATGGGACGTGTGCAAGATCGAAAGAAGTTTGTATCTGACACATACGGCATACATCGAAAGGGAAGGTGCTGCATACAACTGAATGATGATTAATCGATGGATGAATAAATAAATAAATGAATGAATGAATGAATGGATGGATGAGTGAGTGAATGGCTAAATTGATAGCTAGAAAGTTGACAGAACGAGCATAGACGGGATGATGGGTAAATGTGCGTAGCATATGAAATTTTATATCTTATAGAGTAGTAAAATTTAAAGACGCAATGCGTTGTTTTTGTTGAGAGATACTATACTAGCACAGAGTAGATTGTGTCTTGCATAGAGATGACTTTCAATTGTATCTGTCATCGTCATCATCATCATCATCATCCTCATTTGACGACGTCTACACTAATTGAATTAAGCAAATTTGTTAGTACAAAATTTATGCAAAATACTACTTTCTATTTATCTTTGCCTTTCAATACATTGTCAACTACTATGTGCTTCAGTTCAATATAACAAGGCCTCAATAATGAATAATGGTCAAAAGAAAATTTGCTTTGACTTGTTGCTTATTGTTCGTTTTTCCTTCTATTAATTAGGCGCATGTTGAGGGTTACAAGAACATAATAAGAATGCAAAAATGGAATCAGAATCAGAATAACAATTGAGGAAAAGTCTTACTTTTATTTGATTGATCAATCAATCAATCACTCACTCATTCAGTCTTCTTAAACAATTTAAGTTAAGTCAAAGACAAATAGATAACAATAACAACAAAAGATTATTTTGCATAATTCTGTAATAGAAATGATTGATTAAGGAAAGAGATTTTCTGTTTTGGTACGATATGGAAATTTGTCATAACACATAAACCATAATCAATCACAAACAAAATGAAGTTCAAACAAACAAAATTTGTAATATACTCGTATATACTTTAGTATTTGACACAGAGTATCTACTTATCGCTCTGTGGAAACCTCTCTTTAAACAAAGGACGCCAATTTTATCTCATACTTGGTCTCAGCTTGAAATGCATAGAATAAAATCATATATCTATATAATAAAATCATATATTCATCGGTATTCATAGGTTTGAAACAATATTTATAGAATTATTTGATGCAGGGATTTTATACATATCGCTCTCGAAAAACCCTTCATATTAGTGTTGGCTTGCTCATGAGTGAGTGAACAAAAAAGAGTTACTCATTAAACTGAGCAATTGAACATGTTCCCTTCCTATTGTTCTTTTATGTTTAGTTGTTCTTTTCTGTTAACTGGCAGAAGAAATCAGGAAACTTGAGGAAAAGAGTTTTCTAAAACACTGGGTGAACTCCACCGGACAACGCCAGGCAAAACAATTCCTCACTCTTTCAAAGAGTACCTCGAATAAGCTTCTCTCACTCAGTAGAGCAGACTTACGCATTTTGACTGGATACTTCACGGGTCATTGCAACCTAAGGTATCATCAAAATAAGTTAGGTCTTTCCGACACTGACGTATGCCGATTTTGTGAAATGGATAAAGAAAGTTCAGAGCATATACTCTGCAAGTGTCCTGCACTCGGTAGACATAGACTTCACCACCTCGGTGACACTGTTGTTTATCCACACAAATTGTGGAACAACAAACCCCAAGATATGTTAAGATTCATCAAAAGTCTAAACATATAGGGTTTCTATTAAATAGGGCTATGTACAATAGATCTTACTGGTCGCTGTGCTATCGGGCTCATTATTATTCTGTTAACTTATTATCATTTACTCAGTTGTTTAATTTGACTCACCTGTTCTCTTTTGGTCAGTTGTTCATGTCGATTAGTTGCTCTCTTTTGTTTGTGATTTGGTTTCTTTCTATTCTAAGCACAATGTATTTTAGCGCCAAATTCTTTTTTAGAAAATAAATAGCAAAATGCCGTTGATAAGTTTTTTACCAAACAATTCCCAATTTTATTATTTTATGTTTCATTTTATTATTTAATGTTACTTTATTTGAATTAAAATGTGACAGACATATTATTTTCGTGAGTAGCTGTGTTTTTCATGAGCAAATGAAAAGTATTCAGTAAGTGAGCAAGTGAACAACTGAGCAATGTGAGCGAGTTACACTCACTTTAAAAAAAAAAAAAAAACAAGTGAACATGTTCACCAAAGTGAGCAGTACTTACTAGAGATGAGCAAAACAGTGACACAGTGATTCTAAACTGTGATTGAGTCACAGTCATTTGAAGGGAGAGACACAGTTTACCTGATTGATTGTGACTCACTTTGAATCAGTTGCTCCCTAAACTGTGATTACCAATCATAGTGTAAACAAAGTAAAATAATCATCCGAATTTTTTTAATTATAATTGAACTATTTACCATGAACTTTAACCATGCTTCTATACTAGGGCGGTTCATTAAGTACCCGTGTTTGACAATAAAGGACTTTCCTGAGTGAAGTTAGTGTTATCATCGTGTGCTGCCACCTATCAGACGACGTTAATACAAATTGCAGACTGATTGATAGGTTAGTTTCGATTTGGCAGCCATCCGAGTCAGACGTGTTTCGTGATTTTAGCTAAGAGAAAAAGAGCAGTATCGTTCAGTAATTCGCTTTTTGTTTTTGGATGGGAAAAAATGCGAGAAGATAAAAGCAAAGTTGGATGCTGTTTATGGGGACACGTCGCCATCTATGACCACAGTTAGATATTGGATTAACGAATTTAAACGTGGGCGAACATCCGTTTTTGATGAGGAGCGACCACGACACCCGGCAGACGTGGTTACCGAGGGAATCATTGAAAAAGTCCACGACATGATTCTCGCTGTTCGACAAACGAAAGTGTGCGAAGTAGCAAAGGCCGTAGGTGTGTCGACCGGAACGGGAATTAATATTTTACATGATAAGTTGCCGATGCAAAATAGTCGGCCCGATGGGTGCCGCGATTGCTCACGCTGGACAACAAGCGGATACGGCGGTGAACTTCGAAGCAGTGTTTGGGGCAATTTAAGCGAGATCCGAAGGACTTTTTGCGTCGAGTTGTCACCGTTTTTTTTTGAAAAAAAATGGTGTCTTCATTTCTAACACGAGTACTTAATGAACCGCTCTCGTATTTGGTCTTAGCTGCAAGTTCATGGAATCAAATGAAGTATCAAAATTAGTGTATACATTTTCTTCATTTAAAAACAATCAAGAATTCATGCATTTTAGTTATGATTGATTATTTTAAAGAATTTTTAATGTTAATTGTCTATGAATATTTCTGACTTATGTATGTAAATCAAAGTATGATATTTATTTGATCTGATTTATTGATTTCTATAACTACGGGTGGGTACTTGTTTCAATTGTTGTCGACTCTGCATGACATACTCATATGAAATTTTGTACCAGTTTCATCTGACATCCGAAACAAGACTACTTCCTAAGTGATTCCCTGAAGAGAAATACAATATTAACTACAAATATTGATGAGATTCAGATTTATGAGTAACAACAAATATAGCACTTAAAGTAATATAAAGCCGTTAAAGCTAAAAGATAAAGATTTATACTGATTCATGTTCAATTTCAAAAAACATAAGAACAAAAAACTCAAGTGTTTCGCTACTTTTCCATAAAATATACTAGTGTAGTTTTTATATTCTTTTTATTACACTTGAGTTTAATTGTATTATCACTTAAGTCTCATGTTTAAAAGGCATAAAAGGCAACAATAGACAAACGATTAAGTACATGATTAACATCGAAATAAATACTATAGCAATGTCCATTTGTTTTTATGCTAAACAAATTACTAATTTTTAAGATATTTAGACTCAATTTTACTTTACATATATCTATATTAAGTTATAAGCATACATAATGCAGATTCAGTTAAAGCTCCTCAATTATAGAAATAGAAAACTATGATTTGATGGCAAGAAAACATAGGACAGAGCATATAGCAATTCATAATCTTATGAGTTAAATTTCTTTAAGAATTTGGTATTCTTTATAAACAATAATGGGCAACAATTGGATTAATACTCGACTTACAAAGTAGACTGAGTCTTCTTTCCGGAATCATCGCACAGTAGTTGCCCAAGAACAACTGATTCAGACTCAACTGCAATCCTCATGCTTTTGTAATAATATTCTACACATGTAGGTGTTATATAACCTAAAGAATTGCATTTATGTAGTATGGAAATTGTCTTTTCTTTATAAGCTTCACTTCGGTGCTAGGACCTTTGCTCTATAATTTATACACATACGACATTCCAACTCTGAATCATTTTCATGCATTAATGCCAATAAAACCAACGCCATATACTTTACCCGGAAGCGTAAGTCCTGCCATTTACCCATCTCTAACCTACTGCTCAATTCCCAACCAATAAGTTGGGACAACACCATTAAATATCTTGGCTTAAATATGAACAGCAAACCGCGAAAAGTCACCATAATAAACTTCAGATTTTACAAAATAAAATGTTAAAAATGATATTTAATCTTCCTTTTTACTACTTCACTTCCCTACTACACGAAAGGGCCGATGATAGACGAAAAAATCCGACATATTACTAATAGTTTTAATGTAAGGAATCAAATAATGCACTTTCCAAGTGTAGATCGGCATTTAACTAGCTAATTCATAATTAACTTTATTAAGTCCCGATCCCTAGTTTTAGTTTTAAGTCTATAGTGCTAGTTTTCGGTTAAGTTTTTAAAACTCTCAATTGTAAGGTTTTTATATCCCCTATTTACCTTACTCTAAAAAAAAAAAAACATATTCTCTATTTAATGAATAATCTATTTGATAATTATCTTCTTAGTTGTTAAGTTGTCAAAGAAACTAAACTCTATATAAGCGTAAAATCATCAAAATTGTAAAAATTGTACTATCACGGGTTAATAAAGAAAGAAAATCGTCTAAAAAAAACTAATATACTACTTAGATCGCTAGCTGCTAGGGCTTCTGTCGACTCTTCTTAAAAAATATTTATATTAAATCTGGAAATTGACAAGTTTTTAGGAAGGAGAATATCTTTTCAATATTTGACTCTATACCGCGAAAAAAGAATGATGAGGGTTTGGAATTAGGAAAAAAGAGTATGTCTGATACTTTGTCATTGTGTGCACTTGTCTAAGATATGCATTGGCGACACATCTTCTTGAAGGCATAGGTGGTAGGCATTTCCCCATTTAGAAGATGTGTGTCGGTGTTGACATTATGCCCAATTCAGGATGGCAAGAAGAAGTTATTCAAATGAGAACAATCAGAATACTATAGCATATCTACAGTTCCCATATAAATGGGATCGAATCCAGTTGGGACGTATGAAATACAGCCGTGGATAAGTGCAGCTACAGTGCCAAGCAAAAATGAGTAAAAGTTTGTTACTTTTACACATTCGGCTGAAAAGAAAATTATAAATAAATGCTAGGTTTTCCTTACATCATAAGTAAATAAATACATATATCTAAAGCAACTTTAGCGATAAATTTTGGTCCAAATTCCTTTGTTTGCTACATCAGTACTCATTTCCAGGCATATTTTCTAACAATTTGTGAACATGGATACTGGAAATATTATTTCATTTATGCTGCAAAGTTAATCTTCCATAGTGGGCACTTTATTGAATTTAATAAGCCTCCCCTTTTCCAATGACCCCAGATTTTTCGTTCGGATTGAGGTCTGGGCTTTGGACCGGCCACTCCTTCATCTGATATGGTGACTCTAACAGCTAAATCTGGGTTTTGGGTCATCATCTGCCTGGATAATCTCTTGAAGCTTTCGATTCGGAATGACATACACAAAGTCAATTAAAAAATTCCCTTTATCCGGTATTATATTTTCACCTTTAATTTGAGAATCATCATCTATCATTTACTCATTTTTGCTTGCAGCTGTATGTCTAAACAAAAACATTATACAGAGATACTCACAATCTTTTCAACTTGGATTTTACATTACATTGGATTAGCATATATTCTATGGATCATTCTCATCCGTAATATACAATAGCTCCTTTCTATTTTTGTTATTTTAAGGGAAGATTAATGCATTTATGAAAGAGTTTAGGCCAACATTCCTGTGCCACATGTGCTGATATAAGCAGAGGTATATCAAGTCATTAAATAAGGAAATCAGGATAGTAGCGGAGAAAGTGGCAGTGTCAGTTTATCATGCAGGTGCTTGAGAAACTTTTAAAGATCTTTCAAAATGAAACTTAAATTCACTTTTTAATAAAATCATCACATTTCATTATTGTTCTAATCAAATTTTCACTAGAATTAGAAAACTGAAAAGCATGAACGTGAGATTAAACAACTTAGTATGTCTAAAGTAAACTGCAATTGTACAAATAAAACCTCTATAATCTTATCTAATAAAAATTAAAAACCCTGAACTTAATAAAACTTAAATTTATAATCAAACACGTGCATTTATTGTCTTGTAGATTGAGCTTCATAGTTTCACAAAGATTTCGAGTTCATAAGACATCCCTTTCCTTGGGGTGGGGAGGTCAACTTTGTTTTTTTCTTTGTTATCGTTCGTGTGTTTTTGTTTCTTTGTTTGTTTCTCTTTATAAACAATATAAAGAAAATAAAGAAGCCAATTTGACTGAATAAAAAATCAGGTTTCTTATAAAAAAAAAAAAAAAAAAATATTTCAAGGTTCTTTGCTTTGAAACTCGTTAGACAAGACAACAAACGAATAAAGCAAGAAACAAATAAACAAAAAATGACACAAAATATTCCAATTGGAAAACTCATTTAATTTTTTAAAGAATTTGAATTGTGTTGCACAGAATACTCGTAGAATAAAAGCACTTACCATTTGAGGACATTCCATTGTTCTTGATGTCATTGATATTTATTGGGTGTACATGGGCTTCTACTTCTCCTTGTTGTTGTAGTAAGCATATGTTAAACAGCAGCAGGATTAATATTGACTTCTTAAACATGGATTCCCAATGAAACCGAGGCCAACATAGCATAGAAATATTTAAAGGCAACATGCTCGCTCGCTTGGTATAGTAGAGTTTAAAATGATGATGATGGTGAAGATGTGGAACGGAACGTTGGATAAGCAATTTGCAAGAGCAGATTGTAGACAAAACAACAAACAAATTTATAAGATAAATTTCTCAGTAGTCCGGGCTTCACTACAGCTGCTGGCAAAGAGGGACACTGAAATTCTTAGAGGTGGTGATGGTGGTAGTGGCAGTAGTAGCGGCGGTTGCTGCAATGATGACTTTGGCTGGTGACATCACTTCCGGAGTTAGCGCTTGCTGCAACTTCGTCACTTCACTTCTATAGTTCCCTTTTTAAAAATGCACTTTTTCCCTCTTTTTTTATGTTTTGTTGTATTTTCTTTTTAGTCTTCTTTATTTAAATTGTTTTTGTTGTTTGTCTAAGTTACAGGATGTTGTATGTTGGCTGACGATGATGATGCTGAGTTGTTTGTTGTGTTATCTTGTGTCTTGTTGTTTGTTATTTAGTTTGTGTTGTTTTCATTTAGGTCGAAGGCCAATTAATTTGATGATGGCATGGAGTAAACTTCCATTGGTGGTTTTCTTGGAGCTGGAGGAGCACAATAACAAATCCACGAAACTTAAGAGAGAAACTAAAACGCTCACACACACACACGTACGTACACCCAAAAAAGATACGCACGCACAAGAAGAGAGGAGAACTCAATTTAGCACTTCTTTTCTTATTAATAATTTTGCCTTTTTCTTGTTGAAGAATATTTACTGCGAATCACTTAAATATTTATTTTTGATTATATTCATATGTTTACACACAACACACATACAGAGAGAGAGAAACAAGCACACACACACACGTGATACAAAACAAAATATACTGATATAAAGAAAATAATAAAAAACGATTGTTTAACAACTCAATTGAGTTGGGTTGAGTTGAGGTTGAACGTAAATATTAAAAATTATGCACTTTTCTACACCCAATAAAACTCGCTCGCACTCGCCTCGATTTGCAAACAGCCGAGCGACACAACCACTCACGCTGAGAAAATGACAACAAATAACATAAGAAACATAAAATACCAAAATCTTGGCAATCCTATTAAAACACTTTTCATTACGCTCTCAAGGTTCCATTTGAGTCTCTCAAATTCCAGCAACAATTTCAAATCAAGAGAGTGAGTTGCCTAAAGGGAAAAGATGAAGAGAACGCGCTCTCATTGTTTTGGTGTTCAATAGAAATGCTACATGTTCGATGGTGTTTGTTGGTGTTTGATAAAAATTTATTCAGTTACATTTTTAAAAATCTTCTCTTCTTCATCTGTTTTATTTAATGTGTCTTTGATGATTTTGCACAGAGGTAATTTAGAAATTCCTTATGAAAGAAACATTTAACTCATTGTTTAAAGTTTTAATAGCGCTGTGTTCAAAGTAGCCGTATTTAATTGCAATAGTATTTGTTTCGAAAATGCAGAATAGATCATTTCTTTGTAGAAGAAGATCCTAAAACTTCTTCCAATTCCAAAAAGATATAAATTTTTCAACGTTATGCCAAAGACTATTAAATAGCGACCGAACGAAGATTCATTTTCGGTTTCAGACACAGTTTTTGTTTCGGCCAATTTTTGTCTGCATCTTCGGCCCGACCGAAACCGTATGATATGTTTTAAATTGTAAATTGTTTCAGATAAAAAATGTCACAAAAAGAGAAAAAATCCACTTAGCAATTTTTCAAGAAAAGCTCTAGAGATTTATCGAAATTTCACGTACTAAAGCAACAGTCCAGCCGTCGGTTGATCCTCAAGTGTCTTTGCATTATCATCGTTGTCAGTGTCCATCCAGGCCAGATTTTTGAAAAAGTTTACATTGCTAATACTTAACGTGACCATACGTCCCGTTCTGAACGGGACTGTCCCTTTTTTAGGTTCTCCGTCCCGGTGTCCCCGAATAAAGCTTCGGGACGCAAAATTGTCCCGTTTTCCCAATTATCTAGTTCACAATTCATAAGTTGAAAAACATGTTAATTCTGGATACTGCCCACGACTTCGTACGCGTGGTATACGAAATATGTTTGTAATAGAATGTATTTTGTTAACTTTTTCCTAATTATCAGATGTGTAATGTTGGCGCGCAGCAAAAGAGGAAAACATTTGAAAATCAGCCAAAAAGTCGGCAACAGAATGAAAAATATATGTTACACGAAGCTTGCTACAATACAACAGTTAAAACCGCATTCAAATAGGTTAAGCCGTTTCTGATATTAGTGTGCAGAGGCAGAAAAAGGCTTACGATTTTATGTATAGATATAGATAGATATAGATTAACCGACGCTTCAAACCACGGTAACAAGAAAATATATGCTGTTCTATAGGCTTTTTCCAACCTTACGAAGATGTGCAAGTAAAAATTTTAAACCTCCAACATTAACTAGGTGAAACTTCTGATATCATTGTCAATTATTCAGTCCAAGTGTTATCAGATTACAGTTTGACTTCAAAAACTGTGGCATTTTGTGGGGACAATGGCAACGTCATTTTAGGGGCGCAGCTAGGCGAGGAACTAATAATATGTTAATTAAATTACAATCATCTCTGGGAAAAACATTAATAGGTACTGGTTGCAGAGCCCATAAAATTCACAACGCAATAAAATCTGATGCAGATGGCCTACCCGTAGATTACGAACGCATTATTGTAAAGATGTCCCGTTTTGAGTATAAAAAAAATGGTCACGGTATTAATATTATAACATAAATAAATAACAATATTTTTAAGATACTTTAAAAGAAAGATCAGTTTCGGTTTCGGCTGAAAATCATGTTTCGGTCGGAAACTATTGTATTATTATATAAATAGACTCTTCTTCTTATCTAATATTTTGGCATACCCAACAACAAATTGTGTTTAATTTTGTTGTTAAATATCCCAAGATTACACACAATTTGTTGTTGGAAAATATCGGAACATGCAAGAAAGAGAAAGCTCCTTTAAAAAGAGACATTTGTCTAGTCTTTGGTTATGCATTCATATCCATAATTATTTGTTCTAGCACTATGAATACGGTTTCGAATAATAAAATAATAGTTAATTTTAATGGTGCTAATGAATAAAGATGATTTAAGCCCCGCCCCTTGCTTACGTAATACTTAAACGACTAATAAAATAAGCAACCATGGTCAACATGGCTTTCTACCGAATTTGATCAGCACAGCTATCACAATATAAACTTCATTCTTTTACAAGTTGATTTTTATCTAAACGAAGCAGATACCTGTATATCGTTGTAGAAATTTCTTTACAACCGTGTTTGCCATCTTGCCCCACTAAAAACACATAAAATAGTAATATATAGTACGCGTATTTTCTTATATAAAGAAGGGTACTATTTTTACTATGAGGCGTATTTCAAACTATTTGAAGATCAATACTATGTATTACTTAAAAAAAAAAAAATTTATCATTTCCTTTACTTTGATCCTTCAAAAAAAAATATCCCTGCTTCAATCTTTGTCCAATAAGTGTGACTCAAAGCTTTCTGTTTCTATGTTACAGCTCTCAAAATTTGTTTCTTCATCACATTTTGTATTTCTATAGTTTTTTTTTTTGGTAAATAATAGATGGAAATCATTGAGATGTTGCGAAAAACTATTAAAGTTAACTAGAAATTAATAAGGTTTTCTTCTTCTCAGTATTTAATACTTATTTCTCAGAGCCCAAATGCCTCCAGCAGTCTACAAGGAGGTATTATCGACCATTTTGGGAACCTTTGACTTGGTAAACCATTTATATAAAGTTGAAACAGCTATAACGCCTGTAAAGCTTGCTGTGGAGTTCCACTCACATCACTTCCGGTAAACATAACCACCACATCCGGTTGACCATTCAAACACACATCCGATGCTAATAAATTCTCATTCATTCTCTCTCTCTCACTCGCACACCATTTGTGGAGCAAACAGTGATTCCAATTGCTTTCGTTAAGTTGAATTGCGGCTGTCGTCGAATAAATAAACGAATAAAGAACACTGGCTCTCACGAAAAAAGAGTATTCACATTCATTCATTGCAATAGGTTGGAGCTCTTGGTGGTTGATATACAAAAGTGACGTGGCCTTTTGGTATTACTGCGAATTAATTTTTTATAACAGGATTTGTTGATTCCTCAACACAAATTTAAAGAAAATGAAATATTTTCTTTTATTTGGTCTGCTGCTTTTAGCAGGTTAGTGTGTTATTTTTTATTTCTTAAATTTGTGTAGCTGTGCAAATAAAAGCCGGTGGGGCGCCATCATTAAAATTGATAAAGAAAAACTTATGCACGCCGGCTAACCAAAAAAATGTGGAAAATAAATGTTTCTCATTTCTCTATACAGGCATTAATGAAATTGTTGCTGAAAGTGACAATCCCACCGATGATGTTCAGACAATTGACTTGGATTTGGGCTCCTTTAAAGAAGCTTCCAGAACAGGTAAGCAAACCAAGAAACAACGTCAGCATTAAAGTACACGTCACCTCAAAGAGATTGAGCGTCATAATAATTTATTATTATCATTATCATTATCAATTTAGATGCAGATACATTGAAGCGTGAGGAAGAGGCTATTAAATTAGATGGTTTAAATGTGGCTCAAATGAAAGAAATCCGCGAAAAAGTGAGTGTAATTTTTTTACCTTTATTTTATGTAGATAAATAAAAGGCAATACGCCCCCATAATTGGGTCAATGATCGGCAAGTCATTACCATAGAATTGAATATAGTAGAAGCTCACAAATTAGAAACACGTAAGTGTTTATCATTACAAATCCAAGCCAACAGATTGGTTACGTGTTCTTAGTTGACTCATTTTTATTACATTATTTAATTAAATTGTTTTCAATTGCAAAGCATTAAGAGAGAGAGAGTGAGAGAGAGAGAGACTTAGCTGGTCCAGCATTAACTATTTCTTTGTCGCATAATCAGAAAATTCTGCTTCGTCAACATGAGATTATTTAGATCGATTTCTTCTATTAGAAAAAAAGAACATATTAGAAGAAAATATAAAACCGACTTCAGGTAGCGCATATCTTGATACATTTTATGTGAGATCACATGACACGGACCAGCTTTCCAATAAAAAAGGAATCATCAAAATTGGTTCATTTGGAAAAAAAGTTCTGAGGCAACATACATAAAAAAAAAATACAAGCGAATTGATAACCCTCTTCTTTTTTTGAAATCGGTTAAAAAGTGCTTGAGTTTCCTGGCTTTAAAATACTCATTGTGGTCATCCTAGCTATCAAATTCATTAGAACATCAATTTCGACCAATTTTTTTTTTTGAATAATTTTTTGTGGCAATTCATATCCTTTTCATCACATGGAAAATTTAGAATTCCAATTTTTCTATTATTGCCGGATCTTATTTGTGAGCTTCTACTGTTCTACTTGTTCGTAAGACTTTCCCATGACCATCCCTTTAATTAAAATCACCATCATAATTGTCTTTGTTCTTTTCTTTGTAGGCTGAAAAGTTCACATTCCAAACGGAAGTTAATCGCATGATGAAACTCATTATTAACTCACTTTATCGCAATAAGGAAATTTTCCTTCGTGAATTGATTTCGAATGCATCTGATGCCATTGATAAGATTCGTTTGTTGGCATTGACAAATCAAAATCAATTGGAATCGAATCCAGAGCTAAATATTCGCATTAAGGCTGACAAAGAGAACAAAGTGTTGCACATCATGGACTCTGGTATTGGTATGACACATCAAGATCTCATTAATAATCTGGGTACAATTGCCAAATCAGGCACAGCTGATTTCTTGGCCAAAATGCAAGATCCCAGCAAGTCTGACGGTCAGGATTTGAATGATATGATTGGTCAATTCGGTGTTGGTTTCTATTCAGCATTTTTGGTAGCTGATCGTGTTGTTGTCACTACCAAGCACAACGATGACAAACAGTACATTTGGGAGTCAGATGCCAATAGTTTCACTATTGTTGAGGATCCACGTGGTGATACATTGAAACGTGGCTCCATTATTTCATTGCATCTTAAGGATGAGGCACAAGATTTCCTAGAGGAAGATACTGTACGCGAACTGATTCGCAAGTATTCACAATTCATTAATTTCCCCATTTTGATGTGGTCCAGCAAAACTGTTGAAGAAGAAGTACCTGTCGAGGTAGAAGAGACAACAGCATCCACTGAGAAGCCAGAGAAATCTGAAGATGATATTGCTGATGATGAAGAAGAAGATGTTAAGGTTGAAGAAGATACCGACTCTGATAAGCCAAAGACCAAGAAGGTGTCAAAGACCGTTTGGGACTGGACTTTGATAAACGACAGCAAACCAATTTGGACACGCAAACCATCCGAGGTCACCGAGGCTGAATACAATGAATTCTATAAGAGTCTAACCAAGGACTCTAGTGAACCATTGACACAGACACATTTCGTTGCTGAAGGTGAAGTGACATTCAAAAGTTTGTTGTACATTCCCAAGGTTCAACCTTCGGAATCCTTCAATCGTTATGGCACAAAATCAGATAACATTAAATTGTACGTACGCCGCGTCTTCATTACCGATGAATTCAATGACATGATGCCAAATTATCTGAGTTTTATCCGAGGTGTTGTTGACTCCGATGACTTGCCGTTGAATGTTTCCCGTGAAACCCTTCAACAGCACAAACTTATCAAAGTTATTAAGAAGAAGTTGGTGCGCAAGGTGCTCGACATGATTAAGAAAATCGACAAAGAAGCCTATGAGAAACTATGGAAAGAATACTCAACAAAGTAAGTTCAATATCTTAGTTTATCCACCAACTCAAAAGTATTAACCATTAATTCTGTTACAGTCTCAAGCTCGGCATCATGGAGGACCCCAGCAATCGTTCACGTCTTGCCAAGTTGTTGCGTTTCCATTCATCAAATGGCCAAAGCGTTACCTCTCTTAGTGAATATGTCGAACGCATGAAGCCCAAACAAGAACATATCTATTATATTGCTGGCTCTTCACGCGCTGAAGTCGAGAACTCTCCATTCGTCGAGCGTTTGTTGAGCAAGGGCTACGAAGTGCTTTTCCTTGTTGAAGCTGTTGATGAGTACTGCATCTCAGCATTGCCCGAATTTGATGGTAAAAAATTCCAGAACGTTGCCAAGGAAGGCTTCAAGCTAAATGAGTCAGAGAAGAGCAAGGAAAAATTCGAAGCTCTTGCTAAATCCTTTGAACCTTTGGTCAATTGGCTCAACACTGTTGCACTTAAGGACCACATTCAAAAGGCTCAAGTCTCTGAGCGTCTGAGCAGCTCACCTTGTGCTTTAGTTGCTGGTGTTTTCGGCTGGACCGGTAACATGGAACGTTTGGCTATGTCCAATGCTCATCAGAAGGCTGACGATCCTCAACGCACTTACTATCTTAACCAAAAGAAGACACTTGAAATTAATCCCAGGCATCCATTGATGCGCGAACTATTGCGTCGTGTTGAAACTGATGAAGCCGATGAAACTGCCAAGGATATGGCTTTAATGATGTTCCGCACTGCCACCCTACGTTCAGGATACATGTTGCAAGAAACGGCGAACTTTGCCGACAGCATTGAGAAGATGATGCGTCAAACTCTAAATGTGCCACTCGACGAACAAGTCGAGCTTGACGAGGAAGATGATGCCACGGAGGAGGAAGATTCCAATGAAAAGGCAAAGGACCAAACCAATGCCGATGAAGATGACGAGGAACAACAGCATGATGAACTTTAAACTACTGAAACACACAAACACACATCATCAGAAAACAGCATTGTAAATAATTCAGACTGAATTTTTAAGTTTTTGTCTAGCCAAAAGAAGTGGGCTGCCGCCAGTAATCAACATAAAATAATCGGCTTTATCATCGTCGTCGTTGCATCAACGTCTACTTTTGTACCTCTCTTCTTATTATTATACTATAATCACATTCGCTAGTTTAAGTTAAGCAAAACACACACTTTTTATACTCTTTATTATTTCATTGAACCTCAATCGCCTAGCCGCACTACGATTCATCATCATCGACTCTCTCTCGCTCTTTCTTCTATACCATTCCTGGAAGAAGCGGCAACAAATTTGGAATAACTTTTTTTATTAGTGCTCAATACAATATTTATTTATAAAAATTATAAGAGAATGTTAAAAAAATTTATCATAATGAAATTGAAATAATAAAAAATGATATATGAGATACATTACATAAAAATGAATATAAATTCTTTGTTATGGATTAGTTTACAAAAATTACTGAATTTTTTTACTATTCATATAGTCATTGTAGTCCTGCTGTGCCTTTATATGTACTATCGCATCCTCTCGATTCATTTTGAACTTGTCCATAAAAATTGATAACGACCAAGTTGGCAACAAAGCATTCAATATTAAACTCATGTCCTGCAAATAAATCACAATTTATATTAATAATTATCTTATCTGATCAATTTTGATTGATTGATTGATAATAACACAGGCCTACAAGGGTTTTCCCTTAGAAAAGCTGAGTATTAGTAGGTGTTATGTACATGCATAGTTATGGGAAAAATATTTAAAAAATCCCATCATGTAAATTTAATAAAAAAAGACAGTTTTTTCACAGTAAAGGGTGGGTAATCAGTAATTAGATAATCATGATGATGTCAATGGTCCATTGTACACTTGGTTTGCAGTTCAACTATCTTCATAAGAAGTATATTTCTTTTATTTTTTGTTATTTTTGAAGCCTCCTATTTAGCATTATTTGAAACCAATCTTAACTGTCTTATCAGTAAGACCCAACTATTTCGAAAATTTTTCCCTATCTTCTCTTTAATGTGGAAATAATCTTCCAATCCTACCAGTTGTTGTTAAGGAATCTTTTTGGTTTACTTATTTTCAATGATGTCTGCTTGGATTAATGCATTTTAAAAATTTCTCTCGCCTTTTTCTTTTCTTTAGTTGCTGTAAAAGCTAATTTTTTTTCAATGAAGTTCGCTTGATTTGATAGAATCATTCTTCCGATTGAGTATGAAAAATAATTTCATTCAAATGTTGGCAGCGGCTGGCTCGGCAGGACCACCAACTTTCAAGCACTTTGTCCACTATTTCCTTATTATGTGATACCCAAAAATTTACAGAGTCAATTATCCTCTTTTCATTTGATAAATACATACTTCCCAATTGTTTAATGTTATTTGCTTTTAGCCATAATCATTTAATTTAATTTTTTCTATCATATAGTAACTGAAAGCGTCTAGGTTGCTGCTCAAATTTGTTCATCACCTTCTCAAAAAATGCAGTATTCTCATCTACTATTTTCCTGTGAACACTGAGCATGCACAGGCCGCTTAGCCTCACATCTCCCATTGATTCCATGTCTCGTATGTATGTTCATTGTACCATGTTGTTGCTGGAATATTTAAACCAATTTTGATTGAGCATTTACATCTGCGTGTTCAACAACAGAATTATTTAAAACCGCATTATATGTTTCATTTGTCTTCTTCATCTCGTACCATGTGGTATAGCTTCGGCAATAAAATTATGTAGAAAACCTACGTATATCTTCTGCAATCGCTAAAAATGCTGGTTTGTCTAATTTTCTTATATTTTACGGGTGAAGCTGCATAAACGAAAATGATTTCTTGTGTGTTAAAGAAAATCGATTTTTTAGTAAAGAAATAGTTGAATCTAAGTATGGGATAAATATAAATATTCTGAAAAATTCTTCCACATTTTCAGATGGTTGATTTGATCTGTAAGTCTGTTTTTCCACTACTCAAGGAAGCTTAAATTCAACATCCAGATTGTCGCAATTGAACTCAATCGCGGTGAGATTGCAGTACATCAGATAATTTATTGACGTGATCGTGTATTGCCTTTATATTCATATTTACTTCTTGTTATTGATTGCACAAGGGTGAGGCACATTACATCTTTTTTCAACATAATATATGTGTATAATTCTATATTTTATATATGTTAATAATGTTATGTAAAATTCCTATTCCCTTAAGTGTCGCTATATAGATTTTGTTTCAAATGCATTGGAAAAATATAACTGCATTTTTGTTTTGTTGACAAAGGCGATATATTGAAAATTGTGTTCAAACATAATGCGCCTACAAATAATTTTGTGCTTCCTTAATAGTCAAGTGTACTTTTCAAGTACGAATCCACTAAAAACCAGTACTTAGGAAATTAACAGAATTATTGAAACTCAGCTGAGTCCGAAAAACTCTGCAGGTCATGATATTATTGCAATAGTTTCTCAAAAGATTGTTTAACGCTTTTCTTAGAATCGGTATCTTTCCATCTCAGTGGAAAAATCATGCATCGTAATGATACCAAAACCAGATTAGGATAAGTCAATGGCTTCTTCTTACAGACAAGTCTACAAGTCTGCCACCATGCATTGGGAAATTGTTTGAAAAGATAATTGTACTTAAGCTTAATGATCATCTACAAACCAATAACATATTCCTGGCTCATCAGTTTGGGTTTCGATCAAGGCATGGTACAATAGAACAAGTAAACAGCATTACCACCGAAATATGAACTGCATTTGAGCTACAAGAATTTTGCTCAGCAGTATTTCTTGATGTAGCTCAAGTTTTTGATCGAGTCTGGTATTAAGATTTAATTTACAAAATAAAATGTTTGCTTGTCATTTTTGACCAATATCCTTTTACCGACATTTTTCACCAATTTTCAAATGTCAATAAAAAAAAATGTGACGTGATACAGCAAAAACGTCATAATTGGGATCAGGGGTTCTAATCTATAAATCTATAGATTTTATATAAAAACAAAGTCAATTTTTGTAGGCCTGTGTAATAGGTTGTTTGGTAACTTGTCCGAACAAAGATGCGCCGCCGAATTTGTTTCATAATTTTTTGCCAATTGGTAAAACAAAAAGTGGAACAGTCTTCACAGTCTTCTTCTCTTGGAAGAAGAAATAATAATTCGCTGGAGCAATGCCACGGCTACAAGCCAGGTGCATTAAAATATTACAAACCAAATTTCTTTAGCTTATGATCGGACATAACTGTGTGTAACTTGGTGTTATCCTCACACAAAACACAACTCCTTTAACTAATGACCAATGACCAATAAAATCAAATTCAAAAGGTCTAGTTGTTTGATATACCCTTCTCAGAATTAAGTATTTTTGTTCTGTCTGATAGTTCAAATTCCCTATAGCCAAACAACCTTACACTACAAAAACTTACTCTATGGTTTGACAACAATTCGTAGTAGTCCGATATAATTTTTATCATCTCTTGCTCAATTTTCTGATCCAATAGATCCATAACTACCAAATGTGATAGTCCTTTGTAAGAGTCACAAACATCAATCTTATTTTTGAGTTCTTGATAAACTAGAGTAATTTGGCTTTTATGGACTTCGAATGTTTTCAAAACTTCCTCTAGTTTCATATCATTGAGAAATCTGTAAAGATTGCAAAAAAAAAAAAAAGACTTTACTATCAGAGTGGAAGGGGAGATGAGAATGGCTCACACTTACAGTAAATCGACTTTCTTTGGTTTTGGTTGAGTTGGCATTTTTATAAGAAATTCATATAAAACATCTAATTTTCTCATAGAATCTTCATTTTGTTTTGTAGTTCTATAAGTCGTCATACTGTTTTTGGGTACAGAATTTGGTTTGGAATTTGTTGATGGTTGTTTTGGTGCACTCAATGAAGTTGTTGCATCATCATCGGAACCAAAGAGTTCAGACACTTTAGTCTCTTTAATTTTCTTTTCCTTTGGTTTTCTGATATGCTCTCTATATTTGGCAGCCCTTGAATGGCGCTGTGAAGTGCCTGATATCATGGGTATTTCTGCTACTGGATTAGATGAATTTTTGGTTGTATTACCATTGAGTTGAGATTCTTGTTGTGTGTTCTGTAAATATATTGATTCAATGTTTGCAGAATCGCTCCTTTTTCTGATGGTGCTACTATTTTCTTTCTCCTTTGGCTGTTTTAATCGTAATGAAGGATCATTATTTATAATTTCTTTTGTTTCAGAATCACATGATTTGCTTCTTGTTCTTTTTAAGTTAGTTGTATCTTTTGTGCGTTTTCTGGAACGATTGCCACTAATATTAGTTGGTGATGCACCATTCTTATTTTTAGTTTTTTTTGCTTTATTATCATTCGATTTCTTCGAATCAATGGGTTTTGCTTTGTACTGAGGCATTGGCACTGCATCGTTTACAGACAATATCGGCTCCGGGCAATAAGGTTCAACAGGCAAATCGTTACTTGGTGTAACCACATTCTTCTCAGGGCTGTCATTGCTTTTCTTTGAAGCAGTGTATGATGCATATGCTACCAAACAGTTCTCAGGCTCATACTCCACGTCACTTTTAATTGAAGTTTTCTGATTAATAAAGAAATAAACTATTATTTGATACTAATTTGCTTGGTAGGCATTTACCTCATTACTATATTGGTTACGTTCCTCAATGTGCTCGATGACACACTCTAATACATAGTTACTATCACTCTGGTCACCACTACTATTTTCACGGCCTTTACTTGTCAACTTGTATTCGACTTGAGCCACTGAATTAATACAGAATTTTCCATTGAAGTTTCGGTTGAAACTGGAACAGTCCTTTTCATCGAATACGCGTTCTAGTTCAGATCCCAATTTCTCCCAATTGCGTGAGCCCTCAAACCAATTGTGCACTGCCTTCGCTTCTTCCTTGTAGTTGCGATCAATACAAGGCTTGACAACAATATGCGTGTCAAATGACCCTTGTCCACACTGCGAATTAATAAAAATACTATTTATATACCATTTCTGTCTTCAAGTATAACTACTATATTGACATGATTTACTTACTATGAATGTTGTGTCTATATGATATCCAATAAACTCATAAACCATGGTATTTCTGATTTTTGTGCCAGCATAAGCGAACGCAGCAAGGTTAACAAAACATACAACACGAACACAAATACACAAATACGAAGCAACAGCACAACAGCTGCCGATAATTATAGCAAAGATACCCGCTCTGTCTGCCTACCTACCACAATTCACAGCGTTGAATTTGAAACCGTTGCAGTTCTAGGCGAGTTGGCATCCCAAATGAATATTTTAAATTTTATTATGAATTAAATATAAAATAGCAACAATTTTTATTTTATTATAAGTATTCTTCCAAGTATTGCTTTGTGTTACAGTGGAACCGTTCAATGTGTCTTCGGAACAGTTTCCTTGCTTTAAAGTTGCTCTTTTTATATACCATTTAGGAAAATGTGTTCTGCTGTAACATTTTTTAAAATCATCGATTCCTTTATGACAGCATTTATGACGGCTTAGATTAGACGATTGTCTTTGCGAATATTTGAGAAGTATACATATGTTAGGTATCCATCCAAAATAGCTCCATCTTCATTAATTATTTCGAACATTACACACCATATTACGTTTCTTCACTTGCGTTGTGGTGAATATGTGCTAGTACCGTTTGATATTTTTTTAATTATCCAGGTGTGTCACAGAAATCGAGCGGAATTGAAATTGAAATGATTTCAAAGCCTAAAAATAAGCAATTAAAATTTTCATAATACTGATACTTTCATTTAGAGACCGACCGAAGGTTCGGTTTCGGATGTTTTCGGCAAAAAATTTAGTTTCGGACACAGTTTCTGTGATATATTATAATTTGTAAATTATTTCAGTTAAACTTTGTTACAAAAAGAAAAAAACATACACTTTAGCAGTTTTTCGAAAACAGCCCTAGCGCATCTGAAGCTACATATTTGTAAAATTTGTAATACATCATATTCATAGGGTTGTGGCTTCCCAAACAATGTATGGACTAAATCAAAATTCCAACCATCGGTTGGTCCTTAGGTGTCTTTTCATTTTCATTGTTGTTCGTGTCATATTACATAGTTAATAATATAACATAATTAATTAAAAACCAATTTTTTAAAGATACTTTAATTACATAGGCCTGCAAAACTTGACTTTTTCCCCTTCGAATGTTTTTATGTAGAATCAATTCTACGTCCTGATTCTAATCAAATATGACCTTCGTTTTAATGTATCACGTCACATTTTTTATTGACGTTTGGAAATTGAAAAGTGGTCAAAAATTATATGTTTAAAGTTAGTAAAAGAATATGGGAAGTATGTATAAAAAAAAAGAAAATTGCTTCTTTAAATTTTTGGTAACAGTCTATAAAGTCCGATACTTAAGTTATCTTTAAAAAAAAAAAATTTAATTATTTCTTAAATTATGAATTGTTTTGGTATGTGGAGTCATATTATCAAATAAAGCGAAACTCGTTGAAAAAAAATTAGTTTTTCGCCATTTAATGATTACATCAAAATCGGACCACTGTCTTTACTAAGAAAATTGAAAAAAAAAAAACTCTTTTTCCCATTAAAATTTCGTAATGGGATTTTTGAAATAATTTCCTATAGTTAAGTACGTAATACCTACCGAAATAACCCTTCTTTTTTTCTGGGTGAAGTCTTATCAGGCCTTTGTTTTGTTCTTTATATCATTTAACATGAGTTAACAGTCTCTATATAAGTAGAATGTGTAAAAAGAAGACTAGAGTTTAACATGATATAGAAATTTTAATATTCAATTTAATATGTTTAATGATTTTTGGTTTCGGTTTCGTCCGAAACTGCGACCAGGGCTGAAGGTTCGTTTTCGGTTTCGGCTAAAAATCCTGTTTCGGTCGGACAATACTTTAATTATTGAGTTAATAAATACTACTAAAATTATGAAAATTTTAAGTGCATATTTTTAGGCTTTGAAATCAATTTCAATTTGCCAATTTCTCTCGATTTCCGTGACACACCTGACTAACTGATTTTATTCAAAACTGAGTTTTCTTGTATAATTAAATGTACGTAATTATGATTTAATTTAAATATTTTTATTTTATTTTATTCAGTAAAAACTTACTCTGTGCACCAATGATTCCATTTTAGCCTTTTTCCGGACAGATCTATCATTTTTTTAACTGACTTATACAGAAAAAAATCTCAAACATTCCCTATTCGGAAATCTATCCTGTTTTAGTTTTAATGAACATATTTTTAAATTTTTTTTTTTGATGTGAATCATCTTTGGTTTCGGTAGGGTAAAATATTAGATTTGCGTCATCGTCATAGGAAATTTTGGTTAACGCTTTTCTTGTCGATAAGAAATTAAGCAACGCGTGGTAGTGTTTATATGAGTAACCGATAACAAACAGTTGGCGACAACGTGATTTGTAAATTTATTCTTTTTAGTTTTTATATTTTTATAAACACTTTGTAACCAGTACATCAAATAATTGGCAAAACAACAAAACTCATTTTGGGATAATATAAAATTATTAAAGTTTAACTTGTGGATATATTCTGCCACCAATTTTTAGTAAAAAGTCGGAAAACAATTCTGCATTTGGGTTACTTCCTGCATGTGCCTGCATATTGTGTGAAGTGGTTTTAGAAGCGAGAAAATGTTGCGAATATATTGTGGGTCAATTTTAATGATTTAAAGTTCATCCCGTGTGCCAAATAAAGATTTTGATTGGAATGAGTGGCATTTAATTGATACCTCAACAAAAAAAAAACTGACAGTCTTCGATTTTATTATATGTACAGATAGATACATGGGAAATCATAGAACAGTGGAATTATTCGGTCTATAAAAAATTGAATTAAATGCACATGTTGAATTTGTAACATTGCCAATCATACAAAATTCAAACACTCTTCAATCAGGTGTTCATTCAAACATTCATTCCAAATCACCCAAAATTGTTGGCACACCTTTTTGGGGGATATGGAAACCAAACGGTTTCGTAACTAATGGCTATTTCTGATACATACCAATATGAGTTACCGATTGAACAACCCCATGGCTTATGGCAACTTTTCTAATATGATAATTTAAAGAAAAGGGAAGAGGGAAGTTTTCTACTATAAACAGTGAGACAGCTAAAATTAAATCAACTAATATAGTAATGTATATAAGAGTATCTTTTGGGTCTCTTATGCTGTTTTAATAAATGATACAATTAAATTAACTAGAGGAGCCCCCGGCCGACACAATCGACCGCATTCTAGAAAAGCATTTATTTTTTAAAGTGCTATTACATATCTTTTATCACAGAACTGTCCACATGGTTCATCACATTTTTTTCATCATATACAGTGGCTCATAGCTTATTTCATGCAGCAGCATATACTCGTATGACAAGTTGTCATATTTCTATGATCGTGCGGCAGCACCTTAAGTGTCGGTTTACAATTTTACTTTTGATACAATTATGTATTCCTTATTTCATAAATATTTGTTTATTTAAAACAGTGTTCTTCTTTGACAATTTTGTATTGATATACTTATTTACTGTTTCATCTAGTGACATAGTCAAAACAGGGTCAGATTGAGGTTATATAACTTCACCTGCCCTTGTCAAGAAATACTTCTAGATTCCAGTTGAATTCGCAAATTTTCTTGTTTTGCAAAGTACATACATATACTATACTATACAAAATATGACTGGTATTTCTTCTATATTTTTAATATGAATAAATATTTTTTTGTAAAATTATATTCTTTTTTTATTTCTATCATCATTTTTTTTTTGTGGAAATTTATTATTATAATATTGTCGCAAAATAGCATTAAATATTTTTATGGTTTTATAAATACCAGAATAATGACATGGGGGACAAACAACTGTCAACGGAAAAGTAATAATACTAAACTTAAAGTACTTAGGAAATTAAATAAAAAAAATAGAAAATAACGATAAAAATAAAATTAACTAGTTGAATGCCTCTGTGTCTGACCCGGTAGGGGAAATTAATTTGCTAACCCTAGCTGTGCCCTACTCACGAGAACATTACCAGTTATTTTATTATTAACATTTTCAGTTGTACGAGTATTACAATTGTTTTCTATTTTTTCATTTCATTTGCATTCTGGATAATTATTGTTCCATCATTTATTACTTTTATTTTCATATTCTAGTCACAATTATTTTGTATTTACATTTTTGAAAATACATAAGTAAAAAGTTCTCTTAGACTATTTACTTTTACATGCGGCATTTAATAAACTTGTCACCATACGTTTTCCACAAGTTTAGTCTTTACCTGTTCCAACGTTGCTCGTGCCCCTAGTTGTCTGATAGTGTCAATTGCTGTTCCAGCTATTTTCTCATTGATTAATATGATTCATTAGTTGATAATGATTTGTATCACAGCCTACACCGATGCCGCGAATGCCACAACGGTGGGGTCTTTATCTAGAGTCTTTAACTGACGAAATTGCGCTTAGATACTCGTATCTTTTGTCGTTAGCACAAATTATTTTTATACTTATTGCTGATGTTTCTGTTGCCGCATTTGTTGTTGCTTCTCCTGATGCTGAATCTCTTGGTGCAATTCAAATTGATGTTTTGAGGATAGTCGTGTTCATATGCCGCTTGGGTAGATCGGTACAATAGATAAAAACATTATCAATTTGTGTTATTATTACTACTGTTAGAATATATTGTTTCGTTAGGGTAGATGGCACATGACCACGGGCTATCCTCTGAACATTAAAAAAAATGTATTACATGTAAGTTGTTTACTTAATAGAATTGAATAGTTATTGAATAGTTTGTACATATCAATTTCAGATGATTTCATCATTTTTAAAGCATGATTTATTAGTCGGCGGGTTTTAGTTTTTTGAACTTAAGTGTATCTTTAATTATGCCTCAGTATAATTTTATACGTTTGATAATTCAGAATATTCTACAGAATATTATGTTAAATTTATATATACTTGAGTACTCGTATCTTCTATGACTCTGTGTGACTCAGTATCACAAAATTATGAAAATATGTACATTGAAAAAAAAAAAGAAAAATGATGGGGACAATGATGATTCGGAACCAGTTATAAATTACAAAATACAAAAACCAATTCTAAGTCCTGATCTACCTTCACCTTCAGTATCGGATCAGTGTGACTCCTTCGTGCCATCTAAAACTAAATGACGAACCTTCATATGATGAATCTTTCTCAAAATTACCATCAGAATTTTCAGCAAATATTGATTGCCGTATTTGAAAATAAATAATTAACATAAGTGACAAAGAAGATTACGAATTAGTAAAAAACATTGTTTCATCTCATATTTCATTCCTGTATAAGTTCGCTAATAAAGCCAGTGTGAGTTCGAGTGAGAGGAATATCAAAAACACTGTGCGCACTACCAAAACGAGTCATGGTGTTTTTGTATCGTGTCATTCTTCGTCGTTCTTGCAACGAGTATTCAAGGGAGTTTCCGCTGTAGAAGATTCTCGACATTAAGTTTTAAATCACAAAATGATCATTCGATAAACTGCAAAATCACACATAGCAGAACTGACGCGAAACAGTTGTTACTAACAGTTTGAGGTTATATTATACTAACTACTACGTGTAGTGACAACATTCATTTATTCTTATTTACAAAAAGATTTACATAAGCACTTGTTGTTATTTATTAAGCATTATAGACTATATTGTTAGCTTGTTGCATCTGCGATACAAAATATATAAAAGTTTGGGTTTTTTACAGAAATAAAGTGCTAACAGCTTGAAACTTTGTAAAAGTAAAAAGACATCAATTGCTAACATAAATCTATCGTTTTTAAGAGTATATTGGTAGCTGAATTAAAATAAACGTTGACTGCTATGATTCGGTGTCACACTGTCTTAGTTAACAAATTCAACTAGATCATTGATTCCCAACACCACACGAATTGATCTGCGAAAGAGTTGCTGCGGACCGAGTGACTATTGATGGTGTTGGGTGTAGCACATGATTCGTTTGATGAAGAGATTATAATAATAACCATTTATATATCATGGATAGGCCCCGTACTTCCTTGGGCTACTGCAGCATTAATGGCATTCATGTTAAAGAGTTCACCAGATTGTTGAATGTAGAACTGATTGCTATTAGTAAGATAAGATTTAAGAAGCAAATAGTATAATGCAGAAACTCACTTCTCAATCTTATAGAACACACCTGGATGGCAGATTTTATCAAATGCTTGTTAGACATTTAAAAAGGCAGCAGCGTAGTTTGACAAATCGGTGGCAAACTGATGTCCAGTTCAGGTACCATTTTTCTTAACAGTATCATTTCTTCCAAATTAGAAAAAATTAACAGCAAACTAGCATTCTTATCGTACGATGGATACTTATGCAGCATCTTAATGATAGAGTGCTCCCGGAGACCCACAGATGAATCACATATGACCATATAAGATTCAACATTATCTTTTAAAATAGAAGAATTATGTGAAGTTAAAGCTGTAACCTAGAAACCAAGTCATTCTCCTCCTATTTATAGTAAGTTGCTAAAGCTTGTCCTTGATACATATGAGCTTGCCAGTTCAGTCTTCTGTCCATGAGCAAACCTTAGTCTATAGCGGTGGTTTTCAAAGGTACAATCACTTTATTCAGAGACACTACAGGAGGTTGAGAATGTGGTTTGAGTGGACCTCTTAACTTACCAAAATGTTTCCTTTTTTTGGCCAAAACTCCAGCATATAATAAGAAAACATTTTTATTTATCGTTTTTATACTCTTCACGCATTAACGAGTCTTTTACTTATGATCTAAGGAATACCTGATACTTTATTCCTAATTTTCTATAGAGCCGTTTGCCTCCCACAAACCAAAATGTGTAAAAGTCACGATCATTTATTCATTTTTGGTTGCCTTAAAAACATGAGCTTCAATTCTCAGTTTACATATTGTTGTTGCGCTTATCTAGTTTTTCTATATTCGATTATAAACAAGTCTGACAATTTTCAAGTCTCTAGCTTCATTTGGATTTGGGACCACTGTGAAGTGGATTATTAAGTCTGATATTAATAATCTAGGTAAAACAAAAACAAGAGTAAAAATCTAATCAAGTTTAAGAACTGTTTAGTTCGGTTTGGTTTTATTTTTTAGCAGGCAATGTCTATGAGGTTTATTTTTAAACTTTACAAATAACAGACTTGACAATAGATCGAAATGAATAAGAAATTATTTGCTGGCCAGATACGGACTTCCAATGCCTTTATACTATATTATACGCATGTTCTAAAAACATATGTGCCTATCGATCTACAATTGATGAGTATGTAGTGATTCAAGAAATGAGTAACATATTTATACATATAATTTAGCCTTGTTGGGTCCGGCCTTGATCCGAAATCATTACATATGTACGTTACTTACTATTTGTTGACAAAACACCAGGGTGTATTAAATTCTTGAAAGAGATATTAATTTAAACTACTATTGTAGTTTACATATTTCCATTACTTCGACATTCATTGTAGATAATCAAGGGACAATAGTTAATCTTACTATAATTGGGAATGTCATTGGGATACTAGGAATTTACGCAGCCGTGGCAGTAGTAGTGGGTTTATGGTATTCGTCAACGCCACCGCATCATTGATTGACCTTTCGGCACATTGGACACATTTGGTATAGGTCAAGTTCGTGAACAACAACAATATTTATTGTTGTGTGTGATGTCGTTATCAGCGGTTCTCTAAGATGAGCTTGTTAATCTCAAAGCTTATAAAAGCTAAAGCAGTTTAGAACGAGATCTCGAATAGAGCGGTCATTCGAATGCTGAATTGTTTAATTTGCACTGCGTTTTCAAACGACAAACGATCGATCTATCAATGAAAGTTCGCTGCCGTTGCTTAATCTACATATTCATTAATAACCGCAAATCATGATTGTAATAAAGACAACAGAAACAGTGCTTGGGATTTCGTTATTGCTATATCTGTTGTCGTCGGTTTGCTATGCTAAACCGTCAAGCCCAAGCGATCAAATAATTCAAACAAATACTACGATTGACGAAATAGAGTCAACGAAGGACGCTGAAACAAATGAGACAGATACAACAAATCTAGTGACAGATTCTGTAAATGAGTACCGGAAACAGTATGGAGCACGCATGATTTCATATATGAATCAGTCGGTAGAGCCGTGTGATGATTTCTATGAATATGCCTGCGGCAATTGGCGTTATGTTAAGCAGGACCGACAAGCCTCACATAAACGAAGTAATCTTTTAGATATTGTTTATACATTGGGTGATGCTGTGGAGAAACTTCTTGAGAAATCAGCTAAAGAGCTACACCTGAATTATACCGCAGAATTAATGCTTGCTCAGCAGTTCTATCAAGCTTGTCTCGCTGCTGACCTTTACCCAATGAAAGCGTCTGAAGACTATTTGCGGGTTATCAAATCAATTGGTGGATTCCCTGCTGTGGATGAAACGTGGAATGCGACCAGCTTCAGTTGGTTTAACATGAGTGCGCATCTGACAAACTACGGGGCTGATGGTCTAATAAATGAGGAGATCTTGCCTCAATATCCATTTGCGCCTTACTTTAAGCTACCCGAATTGGGCTTTGATTACATTGTGCACAGCGATAACATCAAAACGAATTTGACGCGTGGCTACGAGCTCAATGAACGTCGTATGCGCGACTATCTGAATGCCTATGGCGTTACTGATAAGAAGACAGACGAAGTCATCAATGGCGTCTTTCAATTTTGGCACGAAGTTGTGGAAGTAGAGTCTCGCTTCGAAGAGGATAGAAACAAATGCGATCGTCTTTCAGATGCTATGGATAAACCATTTGCAGATTGGAAGAATTACTTTGAGATTGCTTGGATGGGCAAAGATTTCGATCTGGAAGAGGATGATTGTCCATGTGACTTTTTCTATGTGGAATTAGACAAAATTTGTGTGAAGCACAAAGAAGCTGTAGCAAATTATTTGGCCATGAAATTCCTTTATCAGATGGACGCCCGACTAAAAGCATCTCGTTACCAAAAGGATTATTGTATTCTACACGTTCAGTATTCACTGCCATATATACTTGATAAGTTATACTTGGAGGTAAGTTTGGTTGTTACTTAAACTACACATATTATAAAATACATATGGAAATGTGTCTTTTTAGGAATACTTTAACGATGAAATTCGCACGGAAATTGTTAATTTGGTAAAGGAATTGCGTAAAAGTTTACGAGTTGTTCTGGAACATGCAGATTGGTTGGATGAAACAACTAGAAATGAAGCTTTACTTAAGGAATCGACAATTGTTTCGCGAATCGGAAGCTTCAAAGACCCTGAACATACTGAACGATTAATACGTGAAATGAAAAATCTGACTTTCTCCGAGGGATCCTATGAACAAAACAATGTGAATTTGCGCAAATTTCGAACTTTTATGCGTCGCTACAATGGCTACCATTATGAGCAATTGCCAAATACTACGAAACCATTGGAACTACTGGTAGGAATTCAAGTCAATGCTTTTTATTATAACGTAGATAACTCCATAAATGTCATGGCTGGAATTCTACATCCGCCAGCTTACCATAAAGATTGGCCCAACTCTTTGAAGTTTGGTACAATTGGTTATTTAATTGGTCACGAATTTACACATGGCTTTGATACAGTGGGCTCTATGTTCGATAGTACCGGAGACATGCGTAATTGGTGGTCCAAGAAGTCCAGCAGTGTTTTTAACGATCGTGCCAACTGCTATGTGAATCATTATAACAACTATATAATACCGGAAATCAATCGTCATATAAATGGTAACCAAACCAAGGATGAAAATATTGCTGATGGTGGCGGTTTACGCGAGGCGCTGGACGCCTATCGCCGCTATATGAAGGAATTAACTAAAGACATTGAAGAACCATATTCATTGAAAAATGAACAAATGCCAGGTCTCGACCTCTCGCCAGAGCAACTTTTCTTTTTGGGTTTTGCCCAACTGTGGTGTGCTGCCTACGAAGAGGAACACTATTGGGAAGAAGTTACCAATGAGCACACAATGGATAAATACCGTGTGCTTGGTGCTGTTACAAATAATGATGACTTCGCCACAGTGTACAACTGCACATTGGGCAGTAAAATGCATCCGCAGGCAGACAAATGTCATCTTTGGTAAAAACTACTTATGATTAGGACTCTTTTTAAGTAAAATGCGAAATTAAAGGCAAAACAACTTAATAAATATGTACACATATTTATGTTTCGAATTTATTTTAAGATTATTGTACAGTAGAATCTGAGGACTTGTAAGCATTAGCGCCACGATAGTTTTCTATAAGCAAAGATTTATAACGACGTAGACTTACGCTATAACCTTCCTCGCGATCACTTGCTGAAAGTATAACGACACGCGATATAACCAAATGTGAAGGATTTTCCTGGCTAAAGCCTCTTATCACATCGATCTCATCGCCTATGTTTAGCTGAAACGATTAGATGAAATATAGAGCGATTTAGTGACATGTGGTTTGATTTTGTTGGGCGAAATTAAGGGGAAGCATAGATTTGTGTTTAGCAGAAGGGAAGAGATAGGGAAAATGATAGAAATCATAAATTAAATTACTTTACATTAATATTTATGCATGACTTGGGTCTTGTTAGAGCTTTAAGTGAAGCTGGTGACGACGGAGCTGCAGTCGTCAAGAGACCTAGGACTGAATTGCATCGATTTGACGATGAACCATGTACGAGCTCCCAAACTTCACCGCCAATGAAAAGTGTTTACCCAAATCTGGCAGACATGCTGGAAAACAGCAGTGACAATGAGGAAGATAGAAATGAAATCATTTATAAATGAGTAGAATACCTAAAACCGGCTTCAACCAAATGAAGACCCTTTATTATGGTGGAATTATAATAATAAATTTCAAGCTTTTTCCCCATCGTACGTGCTTATTTATAGTCACCGCCAGGGTCTGTTCCAAGCGAGCTTTCGTCACGTAGCGTATATCTTCTAGGGAAATCTCGCGATTTTTCGAGCTATATTTTTCTTGATAATATTTTTCTTGACGTCACGCGGCAAGCGCCGTATTAATAAAGACAAATATGAGCGAAATTATATTTCTCAATATATGAATTACAATACTACGTGAAAATTATACTTAAGGTGGCCACCGAAGGGAGAGAGGGGGATAAACTTGTAAAAAATAAGTCACGTAGTATGGGTACGTTCCCTAAGGGGTACATTTTTTTTCTTTAATAAAAGGTTAAAATCGAATTTCTTTTTTTGTTTTGTTAACCCACCTCCGCATCCGCTAAAATGACCTCCGTTACAACCCTAGTCTCTACAGCCTATGTAGGAAGACACCTCTCTCGGACGTATCCCTAAGTCCATGGGGTGAGTAGGATCAGATTACTAGGACAGTTGAAAAGGTCAATCGTATTGTGCGAAGAGCACACACACTCTGTAAACAGCAATTGCTGATTGAGAGACCTATAAGTTCTCTGTAGCACTGTAGGATAAGAGACCAACAAGACCTTAACTTAACTAAGGTGATCCAATGTAGTCTAATTTCATTATCATATTATTCTAGTGGGTAAATAATGCAATTTCAACAGCCCTCCATTGCAACTCATCACGACCTGACTTAATATTAAGAGTATCGCCTATTAACATGTCTATTTCCTCCTCATAACGCCTAGTGTCATGACAGATATGTCATATGGGGGAACAATGCCTATAAGAGGAGTTGCTTAGAAAAATCAGTTTATTATGCTGTCTGATAATGATTTATGGTGACACTTACCTGGACACTTTTCTTCTGCAGCTTTTTACCATTAATTCGAATTTTACTTTCATAGAAAATGGTTTCAATTTTACTGGTGGAACATGAGGATTAAGAAATTAGTGTATGAAAAAAAAAGAGTATATGATTACAAGATAAACTTACTTTCTTGCCATGCTTAGACCAGATTTCAGTAATAGATCAGCACGTAATGAGTTAACTTTTGCTTTAACCACTTTTGAGTCACGTTCATCTTTGAAATCATCATCACCATTCTCATCATCGCTATCCTCATCTGATTTTCTAGAAGATTTCTTGTCATATTTCTGTACTATTGCGCTTGTATGGATTTCTTTAAATGGATATTTGTACAATACTCCAGATAGTTTATTAGGAGATGATTTGACTAGATTTAGATTAGAAGAATAGACGAATCTATTGTGCAATGATGGACTGGCGGCGGGCAGCAGTAGGCAGAACCTTACTATGATGTTGTGTTGTGTTCTTAACATTTTTTTTTGTTATGAAAATGCAATCCTAACCTGAAATCTTAACAGCTGTTGCAGCGTTGCCAACTTAAGTGAATGTAATAATTCAAAAATAGCTGATTGTCTTTATTTTTTGTTTTTATTTTTCTTTTTCTTCTTTTTCTTGTTTTTATTAGGATTTGGTGTAATATATGAAATACTAAGTGGTTTGTACTCATCTTCAAGGAAATCATCGTATTCACTATCTTCCGCTTCCTCTTTGTTCAGTTTTTCTTCCCTTGGCTGTACAATCTGAGGTTCCACATCCATTTTTTCGTCCACTGATTGTGGTGACTTCTGTTTTGCTTTTTCAGCCAAACTTTTTAAAGTATTTGCCAATATTTCTTTTGTCTTTTCTGCATCTCTTTTATGTTCGATAACAGCATTGTCATCTTGTCGAAATGATATAAAGTCACCTGTCCATTTTTTCTTTGGTTTTGGTTCTGTTGGAATTGTCGACTGCGGAATGGTTACAGTCACTTCTGGAACCTCATCTTTAGCCTTTACAACTGCAATTTTACGTTTTAAATTAACAGTCTTTGGTTTTGGTTTTGTTACAGGCGGCGGCGGCTTTCGTTTGTGTGCTGTCACCCATTGTTCCAATTCCATGCTTATATTTCCAATATTCTTTGGAATTACCAAAATAAGAGATCGTATGCCAAACAAACGATTGGTATAATCCTCCAATTTTGGCTGTACATAAACAGGTACAGTGGCATCTTTGGCCTCAACATTTCGGGCCACAAGACCTATGAGAAAATGTGGCTTAAGGCTCAAAGAAATTAACACACAAGCAGCTTGACAATGGTTTATAACACGCAGAGAACTTTCCAAACCAAGGTGTATTGGTTTCGGTTTGACATTATTAGTTGCGGCAATGAATCGTTCAAGAATTTCGGTAAATTCTGTCAGTTCATTGCTTTTCAGCAGTGGCCTAAAGTAAATCAAGAAAATTACAAAGTATATTTCCTTGTTTTCATTCACAAATAAATATCAAGTGTTGTTTTTCTTACCAATGTCTTTTTGTAGGATCATCAAGGACATTAATTAACTTAGGCAACACATTCTTTTTGCCTTTAGTTTCTTTTTTCTTAATGCTTGCTAAACTCATAATTTAGCGGCGTGTTTCTTCAAAACAAAATACTCAATACTCTTCTTTTACCTATCAACAGATGTTTGTGTTGGCACATGCCACTGTTGCCAACTAATTTAATGTATCGAAGGTACTCGTTACTTTTCAAGGGTGCACGCTACTTTTCATTTCTCAGTGGACCACTCGCTACCCAATGGAAACTCAATTCATAAAATCTAAATTGTGTTATTTACAACACAACGCAGTTATGCATCTAATGTAATGTGGCTATGGATATTAAGAGCTGAGTGTAATTTAATAGAATTAAATACTAAAACTTTTAATATCAAACCCCACAGCACGCTTTGTGGCTGTGCGAGCTTTGTACGCTTAGTCTTCAATGGCTGAAATATGCGAAATCGTATGAAGCGAACTACATAGATTTTATATGAAAGCATGAAGGTGCTGTTAGACAAACTTTGTTTTCTTTCAAATCGTTTGTTCTGGCTTTCAAGGAGACGAAATAGAAAAGTTAAAATGTATGAAGGCAAAGCCAACCAGTGAAAACTTGCCCGACTTCTACATTATCAAAATACAGTATTGGTAAAAGGGAAAAGAACTACTTTTTGAACTGTTTTGTGAACCAAAAAGAGCTGTTTGATGTTGTACTGAATAACAAATACCTGTTTTGTTGAATGTCAAACAAAGTGTTGCTGTCTTTAATGAATGAAAAATATGGATAATATGAATAATATTAATTTATTATTAACAATTAATGATAATAATCATTAATAATTTTATATTTAATAATTACTTTCCGTTATTATAATTCAATTTTCGAATTTAACTGATACACATGCTTAGCTGTTTTTTGTTTGAAGCTGAAGTACCCCTAGAGCGGAAACACAGATTGTCGGTGACGTCGTTTGTCTAACAGCGCCTTGAGAAGCCGAGAGTTGGTCAACTTTCAACTTTGAGGCTTTCCAGTGTTGAAAATGGGTGAAAAACTGGTTCGTGAACCGAAAACAGCTGTTATCGAACCATAAAAGAATTGTTTGGTGGTGTGGTGAAAGATATGAAACTGGTGAATAGCAATTTGCATTTTGATGTTTTTGTGAACGCCAAACACATGTTGTTTGTTTTTATATTTTCGTTTATTTTAAACAATCGCACACCTCAGGTTGCATTCTGTGTTGCTACGCAGAACTGTTGCGGATCTTTCTCTTTTAGCAGTCCAAAAGTAGTTGCGAACAAGCCACTCACGTCTCTATCTACTTATATATGTACAATTCCCGTATCCAAAAGTGTTTTTTACCTATTTATATTGATTGTGTGCGCTTTATTTCCACAGTGGGGGCAACGAATTTAGCAAATTGCAAATACTCTTTATACAATTTCACTTTTTTATTCATATCTTTATTCATATTTCGTTCTTATCTTCAATTATTAGCAATACCGAAGCAAAACTGACCACAATTAACAATTTCTATACTGTTATTTCATAACAGCTGTTTTATGTTTACCTACGGAAGCGAGTCCCGTTGTTTGTTCGCAATCTTAAAGAGCAGCAATGTCCCCCATATTATTCAAAATATCAGAAATGCCTTCTTTATGACAAACTTTTATCATCAAAAGCAAATACTTATACTCGTATAAAAAAATGTATGGTCTCATAAATTTAATCTAATATAATAATAATTATTTCTTAGATTCAAAGGTCCAGTATCTAATAATAATACAAAAATTTGTTATATGTATGTTTATTTTTTTTATTTATATAACATATTAAATTTAAGTATTCTCCATTGGCAGATAAATTTTAATAGTACTATGTTCAAATGATGAATTATTGAACATTAAATAAAAATAATAATATTCAACTTGTGTTCTATATCAAACCAATATTTCCCAATGGAGACCCTCAATTCAAAAAGCCTAAATTGTGTTATAACAGTTTATTTCAATTAAAATTTTAATAGTTATATTCAGGCATTATATCAGATGAATATGTAAGTTTCCTTGGTTTTGTCTTAGGTGATATAACTACGTCCAGTGGATTAATATTTTCTGTAGTGGTGCTGGGTAAAGGAATTTTAGGTTCATTAGTTGTAGTTTCATCGAAAGAATACTCTATAGAGGTTGTCAATTCAAATGGTGTGGGAGTTGAGTCAGGTACTGTGGTAGTAGATTCGGGTGATGTGGTAGTTGAGTCAGGTATTGTACTAGAAAATTCAGGTGATGTGGTAGTTGAGCCAGGTACTGTGGTAGATAATTCGGGTGTTGTGGAAGGTTCAGTTTCGGTAGTTGTAGTATCTCTTTCGGTCGTGGTTTGTGGCTTATCCAAATACTCTGTTGTATTTTCAATTGACTTGGTTAGTTCGGGTAATGTAGTATTAAATTCGGATGCTACAGTAGATTCGGTGGCAGTATTTGTATTATATCTTTCGGTAGTGGTTTGTGGCTCATCCAAATACTCTGTTGTACTTTCATTTGATTTGGTTAGTTCGGGTAAAGTGGTATTAAATTCGGATGCTACAGTAGATTCAGTGACACTACTTGTAATATATCCTTCGGTAGTGGTTTGAGGTTTGTTTGTATGCTCAGTTATGGAATCAATGATTTCAGAATCGGAAGTTTCAGTCGCAGCATTTGATGTCGTATCCAAAGCAAATGATGGCTCCGTTGTTATTGAATCATAATATTCACAGTCTGTCGAAGTATTTATTTCATGATCTGATTCTGTTGTACCAGCACTAAACAAGGCCTCAGTGGTGATTTGGTCATCATAACTAATGGTAGTAAACTCTTTTGGAATTGATTCTGTAGTTGTTGGAGTAGGAAAATCTTGGCTCTCAGTTGATGTATCGTTGATAGCCATTGTTGCTTCGTCTGGTCCCATGGTTGTACTTATATCCACTATTCCGGTTGTTGAAGTTACGATATCATTTATCTCGGTTGTCCCAATAAAAGTAGCTCCATCATTTGGTTTAGTAGTAGTGCTTTCAATCTTTGGTGTTGGAGTAGATGTCTCCAGCATCGTAGTAATATCCCATGTTGAAGCTTCAGGAGGAAATTCTGTTGTATTTTTATCTTCCGGTGTTTGAGTAGATGTCTCCAGCATCTTAGTAATATCCCATGTTGAAGTTTCAGAAGGAAATGCTGTTATGCTTTTATCTTCCGGTAATTGAGTAGATGTCTCCAGCATCTTAGTAATATCCCAAGTTGAAGTTTCAGGAGGAAATGCTGTTGTGCTTTTATCTTCCGGTGTTTGAGTAGATGTCTCCAGCATCTTAGTAATATCCCAAGTTGAAGTTTCAATAGGAAATCCTGTTGTGCTTTTATCTTCCGGTGTTAAACTATCAATTAATATCGATTCTGTTGTAGTAGTTGCAGGTTGCGTACTGATTTCTGGTTTTGAAGGCTTATATGGCTCATATTTCTTAAATTTATATGGTTTACGGGAATTTATATAATATTTTGCCAATTCAATCCAATCTTCGGATATTTTTAAAACTGCGTTTAGTTTTGTTTGAGTATCATCATTGCTTTTTAATATATCAACAACCGATCTTCGAAAAACAGGGGTTTCTTCTTTAAGATTCCGAAGATAAGTATTTTTTAGATATAAACCACTAGTTGTAGTGAATATAATGAAGACAATACAAAATATAGCTTGGAACTTCATCGTGTACACAGGACGAGTGAAAATATATTACTGACAATCTTTATTTGCCAGATGAATTTGCACACTCAAATGATTTTTCATTCTTGCTACCTGATCCTAAAATCGTAAATATGTTCTTAGGTAATTTAAATCTCATATATTTTACCTACTTCTTCCGCTTTCTACGAAAAAAAAAAAAAAAAACTGGTGTCTAGAACGAAAAATAATAAAATTTTATATTGAAAAATAGAATATTATTATTTATGGCCCGATGATGATCCCTGGTTCTGTTTTGTGGAAACGTTTCGCAGACGTCTTCGCTGGATGATTTAAACCACACTTTAAAATCACAGATAAAGTTAGTTATGTCACAGAGTAGTTCAATGTCAAAAATAAATTTCATTCCACAAGACCGCCAAATCTCTCAGACTTTAGTATCGCCTTCCCCTATATAGACATAGTCAAAGCGTTTAAAAAAGAGAACAAAATCTGACTATTTCCTTGTAAAGGAAGTCTATCAACATAATAATTGACTCAAAACCTTTTTTTGGGAACATCAAAAAGCAATTTCAGTATCTGCAATTATCAGTTCTACTTGGCGTCAACTCTGAGAATTCCACACATATCACATTTACTTTAAACCACAGGTTGTATCCAGTCATAAACGGTGATGTCATTCCAAGCAGTGGCATCGTAAAGTATCTGCGCCTGACCCTCGAAAGATGTCTCACATGGCAACCTCACATCGAATTGAAAGGAAAACAATTGGACCAGAAGTTTCTAATAGTGGCTTTACAGTGAGCTAAGATTTGAAACTATGAAGATGCGACTATTGATTCGAGTTCCATTTGACAACAACAACAGGGGAAATGACAAAATTGAGGGGTAGTTGTTGTAGATGCGATTCGATTGAGAGATGCTAATCTCAAATTTATATGCTTAGATTCGTTTTTTTCTTAGCAGTGTTTGGCAATTTTTCCATGCAGCATTTTGATAATTTCGCCGCTTTTTGTGATTGTCAGGTGTCTTCTTCTTCCATTTTTGTTGCGCGCCACACAGAATCAAAACAAAAAACAGCTGTTCGTGATGTTAAAATAGCACTGTAAAGCACAAAACCGAATCTTCATGATATGAGCCACTATAAAGCCACTATAAGGATGAGATGGCGTTTCAGCCCGAAATGAAAGTTGAATCTACGTAACAATTTGTTATTGTATAAGACTACACTGTAGTCGGTATTGATATACGGTATTCAGTTTTGGATATCTGCTTCTAATTATAATTTGTAAATTCTTCAGAGATTCCAATCCACAATACTGCGAAAGTTTGTCGGTGCACCGTGGTACGTCAGAAACTCGGCCATTCAGAGAGACTTGAAAATTCCAACGATAAGAGACGATATTGTCAAACACTGCAACAGATACATCTCTCAGTTGGAGGACCATGATAATCAAAACGCATGCAAACTGTTTGACAAAAGTAAACATACTTGTCGCCTAAAAAGGTATCATCCTTTAGATCTTGCGTTATGCCTCCCTGACAGTTGATCCACCGATACCTCACAAAGGCACCCTCACCCAAAAAAACAGATTGCAAATAAAAAGAAGAGACTATTTCCTTGTAAGGAAATTCTTTCAACATGATAACTGACTGAAAAACTTATTCGAAAACATCAAAAAGCGATCTGCAAGATAAAGTTCTACTGCGTCTCTGAAAAACTGGACATTTTAATGAATTTCATGCACATGAATAACAATGAACACATTTTTTTCAGCTGAAGTCGGTTTGTATCTTAATAAATTCGTTATTACAATATTAGAAAACCCTGTTTCTATGCTTGAAAATCTTTATTTGACAAATCGCCGACTGAAGCCGCTTCAAACCTACAGTCATACTTGAATTGTTTGGAAGCCTGGTTAACAAGGTGGAATATCAAGAGAACTCAGGTAAGTCACAACTGTGTTCGTTCACCGCCAGAAGAAGTGATATACCTCCGGTAACTTTTGGTGGCCTGGTGATACCACAGTCTTCAGTTGTGAAATATTTGGGCTTTCACCTAGATAAACATCTAACTTGGAAATATCATACTACCACTACTGCTCGTTCTTGCTCCTACAAAATGAAAAAGTTTTACTAGCTTCTGTGCAAAAAGAGCAAACTTAGTTTGAAAAATAAGCTTTTAGTATACAAGCAAATCGTTGCTCCTTCTTGAAAATATGGTATCCAGCTACATCACGTCCTTCAAATCGCAGGAAAATTCAAGTCCTTCAAAACAAAGCGCTAAGAACAATCACCAATGCACATTGGTTTGTTAGGAACTATACGCTTCACAACGACCTCAGCACGTCTATTTTACAGGAAATTAACTTCCACAGCAGCCGATACAATGACAGACTTCTGTCCCACTCAAATACACTCCCAGAGTCACTCACTAGGACGGTGATTCAAAGGCGGTGAAAAAAAATTCACCCTAACGACTTACCAACACTCAGCTCACAAATTACACCCTCTTTTCTATAAATCAATTTCTGTAAATATTAATATTTTTCTTACCCATATTTTATAGCGGTTCAATGTTCTTCATAAATACAATTTAAAAAAAAAAAAGAAAATTTTTATTAGTTGAGAGGAAATTCGCTGTAGAAATGCATAAATATATGAAAAATCTGAAATAACACATTATGGCTTCGCTATATGGTATGTGATGCGGTGCAGCAAACATTTGCCTCATATTTCCTACAGGGTTTCTGCTTGCACAAGCAGTTGGCAACATTGGCCTTTTGCATTCACTGAACACACCACCGGCATTGTTTTGTCTTCAGTTCTTCTTCTTACTGCCAGCAAGTTGGTTGCCAATTTGTCCGCGTTTTTATGGAAAAAAGTATAAATATTCTTATATTACAATAAAATTTCATAAAATAGAAACTCAAAATTAAAACTGGAATTAAATAAACTCATATTCTAGTAAGTTGAACGTTAGATAACGAATGAAAGAGAGAAAGAAAAGAAGTGTAAAAGTAAAAGAAATTGATAAAACTCTCAGTAAACGTTTATCGGCAAATTGTGTTAAAACAATATTTTTCTTAAATAGAAACAATTAAATTTACTTAACTAACAGATAATGGATTCCGATTTATATGATGAGTTTGGTAATTACATTGGTCCCGATCTGGATAGTGATGAGGATGATGATCAAAGTATTTATGGACAGCAAGATACCCAGGATCAGGATGTAAGTAAATGAGTAATAAGAATATTATCAGATTCATTACAATAAACATACAATATACAGGAAGATGCTATGGATGAAGATGAAACAGAGCATGTTGAAGATGAGGATAAAGAAGTAACTGCAGTGGTACTACATGAAGATAAACGTTATTATCCAACTGCAGTGGAAGTGTATGGACCCGATGTGGAGACTATAGTCCAAGAAGAAGATGCACAGCCACTTGATCAACCATTGATTGAGCCAGTGAAGAAAATTAAATTCCAAATTAAGGAACAAGAATTGCCAGAGACTACTTATGACATGGAATTCATGGCTGATCTTATGGACACTCCACCATTGATAAGAAATGTAGCCCTGATAGGTCATTTGCATCATGGCAAAACAACTTTTGTCGATAGTTTAATACGACAGACACATCCGCAGTTCGAGAATATGGAGGAGCGTACCTTACGTTATACGGATACACTGTTTACGGAACAGGAACGTGGTTGCAGTATAAAATCAATGCCTGTCACACTTGTTCTACAAGATATAAAGCAGAAAAGCTTCTTATTGAATATCTTTGATACTCCGGGACATGTCAATTTCTCAGATGAAGTTACAGCTGCCATGCGTTTAAGTGATGGTGTTGTGGTTTTCATTGATGCCGCCGAGGGTGTTATGCTAAACACTGAGAGGCTATTGAAGCATGCAGTTCAAGAGAAAATGGCTATAACAGTGTGCATTAATAAGCTCGATCGTTTGATGTTGGAATTGAAGCTGCCACCACAGGATGCTTATTTCAAATTGAAACACATTGTCGAAGAGGTCAATAGCCTTTTGACTACGTTTACCACTGCGGAGGATAACTTTATAGTTTCTCCTGTATTGGGAAATGTGTGCTTTGCTAGTTCGTTATATGGCATTTGCTTTACACTGAAGTCCTTTGCGAAACTCTATGCAGACACTTATGAAGGTGTTAATTATCTTGATTTTTCAAAACGTCTATGGGGCGATATGTATTTCCACAGCAAGACGTAAGTCATTAATCTTAGGTAGTTTTTGTTAAATAAGACATTAATCTTCTTCTAATTTCTACAGACGCAAATTCACCAAGAAGCCACCGCATAGCTCAGCTCAGCGTAGCTTTGTTGAATTCATACTGGAACCAATGTATAAACTCATTGCCCAAGTTGTTGGTGATGTGGACACAACATTGGCAGATACCCTTGCAGAGTTAAATGTGCGTGTAACCAAGGAGGAAATGAAATCAAATATAAGACCACTTTTGCGTGTTGTGTGCAATCGCTTTATGGGTGATCTAAGTGGTTTTGTAGACATGTGTGTGGAGCATATCAAGTCGCCTCTTGAGAATGCCAAACGCAAGGTTGATCACATGTATACTGGACCCAAGGAGGGTGATATCTATCGCAGCATGGTGCAATGCAATCAGTATGGCACACTGATGGTGCACAGTGCCAAAATGTATCCAACCGATGATTGCACATTCTTTCAAGTGTTGGCACGTGTTATCTCTGGCACATTGCATTCCGGACAGGAAATACGTGTGCTGGGTGAAAACTATACTTTGCAAGATGAAGAAGATTCACGAATATTGCAAGTTGGACGCTTATGGATCTATGAGGCACGTTACAAAGTCGAACTTAACCGTGTGCCTGCTGGCAATTGGGTGCTCATTGAAGGCATTGATCAGTGTATAGTAAAAACTTCAAGCATTGTTGATATCAATGCTCCAGAAGATTTATACATTTTCAGACCATTGAAATTTAATACACAAAGTATAATAAAGATTGCTGTCGAACCGGTTAACCCCTCTGAGTTGCCCAAAATGTTGGATGGCCTGCGTAAGGTAAACAAATCATATCCATTGTTATCGACACGCGTTGAGGAATCCGGTGAACATGTTATTCTTGGCACAGGAGAACTTTATCTCGATTGTGTTATGCATGATTTGCGTAAAATGTATTCGGAAATTGATATTAAAGTTGCTGATCCGGTTGTTGCTTTTTGTGAAACTGTTGTGGAGACAAGTTCACTGAAGTGTTTTGCCGAGACACCAAATAAAAAGAACAAAATCACTATGATCTCAGAACCACTTGAAAAAGGTTTGGCTGAGGACATTGAAAATGAAGTGGTTGCGATTGGTTGGAACAAGAAACGCATTGGTGAATTCTTTCAAGTGAATTATGATTGGGATTTGCTTGCGGCTCGTTCTATTTGGGCATTTGGACCGGATTCAACAGGTCCAAATATTCTGGTAGATGATACACTGCCATCGGAGGTGGATAAGAACTTGTTGACCTCAGTGAAAGACTCCATAGTGCAAGGCTTTCAGTGGGGAACACGTGAAGGTCCTCTTTGTGAGGAGCCCATACGCAATGTCAAGTTTAAAATACTTGATGCTGTCATTGCAAATGAGGCTTTGCATCGTGGAGGTGGGCAGGTTATACCAACAGCACGTCGTGTAGCTTATTCAGCTTTTTTGATGGCTACACCGAGATTGATGGAACCCTATTTGTTTGTGGAAGTGCAGGCGCCTGCAGATTGTGTATCTGCAGTCTATACAGTCTTAGCACGTAGGCGGTAAGTTATCATTACACATTAATTTCAAATCATTGTTTAAATTTTGTTATTTTTTAGTGGTCATGTGACACAGGATGCTCCTGTTTCAGGTTCACCACTTTATACAATCAAAGCTTTCATTCCTGCCATTGATTCCTTTGGCTTTGAGACAGATTTGCGTACACACACTCAAGGTCAAGCTTTCTGTTTATCTGTATTCCATCATTGGCAGATTGTGCCAGGCGATCCATTGGACAAATCAATTATAATACGCCCCTTGGAACCACAACAGGCTTCACATTTAGCACGCGAGTTTATGATCAAGACAAGAAGGCGCAAGGGTCTTTCTGAGGATGTTTCTATTAATAAGTTCTTCGATGATCCTATGTTGCTCGAATTGGCGCGGCAGGATGTTCTGCTCAATTATCCCATGTAATTTGTCGCCAAATTGATGAATTTTCAATTTTTTTTTTTTAATAAACCAACAAACACAAAAAGGTGAACATAAATTTTTAATTGTTAATTAAGCGCAGCTTGATTTCCGATGCAATTTGCCAATAAATAATTAAAATCCTTGGCAGCCATCACCCAGCCCAGCAGGTCAGTGTCGAATGTGCAGCAAAAAGAAGAGAATAAAAGTGTGTTTGGTTACGTACTATTGGGTGTGTGCAAAAGTCATGTCTGCTTTTTTCTATAGATGGTTTTAGTCGGAATTTTAAATGAGTGATGGCCGAACATATTCTATTAAACATATAGGTATCATTTGAAAGATGTGAGTCTAAACTGCTAACGATAAGAAATTGATCGATATATGATAACATATGTAATAGTCACAGCTGATTAACCATGGAAAATAAATGTGAGCATTTTAGGCATATTTTGCTTTTTTATTTCCGAAAAGGGAAGAATGCAATCCAATCTAAAAAAAATCTGTGACATATACGGGAAAGATGCAATAAGTGAACGCCAATGTCAGCGCTTGGTTGCAAAATTCTGTTCCGGAGATTATGAGCTCAAAGATGCTCTGGTCGGCCATTAGAGCCTGATGACAACCAAAATCAAGGCAATAATGGATGAAATCCGCCGTTATTCAATACAAGAGATTGCAGAAAAGCTGAACATACAACGTACAACAGTGGAAAGACACCTTAAAAAACTCGGATACGTGCACAAGCTCGATATATGTGTTCCGCATGAGTTGAAAGAAATTCACATCACTAAGCGGATCAATGGTACAAAGAGCGGATATGCTCACGTTAGGGTTTCATGTTAAGGGTTCACCAAAGTGTGCAACGCCAAGATGGGGTTTTGCACATTAGGTACGGTGGCGGAAGAGTACTATAGGTACCAACGGCAGCGTCCTCATCCCTGAAGTGGGATACCACCAACCAACAACAGAACTCCGTAGTATAGGGTTGTGCACTGGGCTTGGTACTCGCCACTTAAAAAACATTCCAATGAAAAGAATCAAAAGAGCCTCGGATATGGACCCACGCTTTCGCTATAAGGCTCCGGCAAGGCAGCCTTTCGAAGCGGTACCTCAGGGTGGAAAATGAGGAAGGGGACGACCACATCTCCGTTAGAGAGACCAAGCTACGCAGGACCTGTCGACCTTGGGAATCTCCAACTGGCGCCAGCGTGCAAAGGACAGAACTAGTTGGCTCGCTCTTTTGGACTCGGCCAAAACCGACACACGGTTGTAGCGCCACTTATTATTATTATTAAGCCGATCAATGTTTGCGATTCATTGCTCAAACATAACGAAAATGACGCATTTTTAAAGCGAATCATAATGGGTGATGAAAAGATGAACCTCTAACCTCTAACCATATTAAAGGCCGATATTCACCAGAGGAAAGTTATGCTGTCCGTTTGGTGGAATTAGGCAGGTGTCGTTCACTTTGAGTTGCTCCCACAGAATGAAACCATTAATTCGGATGTGTATTGCCATCAGCTACCTAAATTGGATAAAAATATCAAAAAGAACCACCTCGGACTAGCCAATCGGAAAGGTTTCATTTTTCATCATGACAACGCTTGACCGCATACATCTTTGGTCACTTCGGCAAAAATTATCGGATCTAAATTGGGAAGTGAAGGCACATCCATCATATAGACCCGACCTTTTATCATCAGATTTCCATTTATTCCGCTCTCTTCAAAACTCTTTGAGTGGTGTAACATTCGATTCTGCTGAGGCTTTCTAAAACCACTTGACACAGTTTTTTGCCCATAAGGATCAGAAGGTCTACGAGGACGGAATAATGAAACTTTCCGAAAGATGGACAAAAGTGGTCCAACAAATCGGTCAATACATAACCGGTTAATGATTGATCTATGTATGTATCTTTATATATATAATTCGCGTGTACAAAATTTTGTGACTATTTTTCTCCTAAATGGCTGGACCGATTTTGATGAAATTTTTTTTGTTGTATTTATGGGGTCACCTTGATGGGTGTAAGCTATAGTTGGACCAAATAAGTGGTGCTGTTATTGATATACACTCAGCTTTATACCCAATTTCATAATTTTTTTTTTAAAACAACAGATGAATGTTAATGAATCGAGTTACATACTTTTTTTTCAATTTTTTAAATTTAAATATACAATTTTTCACGTCGTGAGCGTAGCAAATCACGCCGAGTACGCTAGTAATAAATAAATTTTGAATTTAATGGAAAAAACCGACACGACTTTTGCACACACCCAATATGTAACTGTGTTAATTAAATATTTATGGAAAATGTGGGCGCAATTATCACACCCCGAAGCAAACCAAAAATTCAAATATTATAACAAGCGATGAAAAGGATAAACGAACGATCCCATTCATAGTATTGGAGAAGCAGTTTAAAATAAAAACAACAATTGATGAATGTGTGCAAATTCTTTATTATAATATTTTGCATTAATTAACATCATAAAAACCATTTTGAATACTTCACGCACATACACACATATTTTTATAAATATATATATATATAGGTATATAGGGACTATATTGTATCCTCGGGAGGACACACAGCTGGGCAAACAATGACGAGTACGCGGCTTCCTTCCTTCCGGTTATGGTACACACTACATTTTGGTTGGACAATGAAGGACCTCTACGCACCGCCATTAAGCAGGCCTCCATCCTCATAGGCCTCACGCTCGGCTTGTTCCTCATCGAATTCAATATCATCATCAGCGGTGGCTTCCTGTAAACAATTTATAAACAATGTGAAAAAAAACACATCATCAGTCAACAAACAAAATAATGTGAATGCATAGAAAAATTTATAAACAGCAAGCAACGCAAACAAATGAATATCCGTTTCCGCTATTGTTGGACAATTCCGGTGATTTGTTGTTTGCATACGCCTACCTTCTCACCCATATCGAATCATGACACACATACCTGGTACTGTTGATATTCTGATATCAAATCATTCATATTTGATTCAGCCTCAGTGAATTCCATTTCATCCATGCCTTCACCAGTGTACCAATGCAAGAAAGCCTTACGTCGGAACATAGCTGTGAATTGTTCAGAAATACGCTTGAAGATCTCCTGGATAGCTGTCGAGTTGCCAATGAAAGTAGCTGACATTTTTAGGCCACGTGGTGGTATGTCGCAGACAGCAACCTTTACATTGTTCGGTATCCATTCAACAAAGTAGCTGCTGTTTTTACTTTGAATGTTAAACATTTGGGTGTCCACCTCTTTCATGGACATGGGTCCTGATTAGTTAATGAGAGAGAGAGAGAGAGAGAGAAAGAAACAGGGAAATATGAAAAGAAATGGAAAAACAGAAAAGCATATTAATATTTAATATTGGAATGCATTAAAAACTAAATAAAATTCTTTCCTTTGATCTAAAAGATAACTTTTTCTTTGAACTTATCCTTCTATGCCTCCTTGCTCTCCTACCCATTCCCTTATGATTTGATGTTGTCTTTAATCCCTCGATCCCAAACAATACCATAAACAGCTTCTTCACCTGCTTTGTATACAAGTATTTGTTGTTGTTTGCTTTTAGGCGCGGCTGTCACAAGCAAACAATTCAGACACTTCTGGGAGCCATTTAACGCAATTTTGACTTGACTTGGTACCTTGACAAAATGACGCGCTCAAGCTCTCAAGCAGTCTCGGGAGGCAACTAAAATTTTCTCTCTATTGCTTTTGCATTTTGTTTTTGTGAATTTTTTATAAATTTCTTTTCCTTTTTACATTTCTCTCGTTTTTTGATTAATTATTTTGCAAGTGTTTCCTGTCAGATGGTGGATGGTATTTTTAAGTCACGTTCAGGATGATTAGTTAAGCCATGAGGCGTATCATCGGTGTTGTTAAATGAAAATATGTACTCCCATTGGTGGTCTCGGCAAGTAAAATACTAATTACGCGCATTTTGCGAGTCATCAGTCAAATGCGTTAATGCTTAGCGTTTAGGATAGACGATGGCAAACAAAGCTAAAGCCAAAGCCACAGATATGGAGGGCAAATATTGTTTGTAGTAGTATGTAGTAAATGAATTATTACGCGGCATACTAACAGGCGTTAGAGCTAAATAAACTGAAGAAACAAAAACAAAAGAGGACGACAAGTTAACGAGTTTCAAGTCAAGTTCAGTTCTGTTTAAGATACATAATTTGAGGTAATGAATGAATGAATGAAAAAACAATTTGCCAACACATTGACGGAAGTAGATATGGTAAGACAGACAATCCGTTTTGTAGATCCTAATGCACCACCCACCCATACTAAGCTGAATGTTCATTAATCATTTTTATTGTTGGTTATGCCAAGAAATAGGCTGGCGTTATGCGGCTAATAAAATTGTCATTCCTTACACTTGGTAGGCCCCACTTAAAGTCCCCTTTTCCTTAAATATTCCGTGACGAAGACTTACAGGTGTCTAAGTTGAGGTTTTGACAAAGTTTTAACCTAAGCCGATTCAGCAGTGTGTGGAAAAAAACTATTTTTCTTTTATTTCATTTCCATTTAATCTTATTTTACTGTTTATCCCACACATGCATAAGTTGAGGTTAAACGCATACTACAGTAATACTTGAAATAGTCAAAGTTAAAGGTAAAAGTCACAGGGAATTTGCTGACAAAATTAAACAAATGATTGCCGAGCATTTCATGGTGACACACTTTAAAAACTCACAAGGGAGTAAGTAAGCAGTATCCTTTTTTTGGTTTGGATTTTTATTTTGGGCAGTACCAAGTATCTGTAGCAATATTTTTCATTTTTTGTCACTGCTCCCAAATGGGGGGCAAAATGTGTTTGTTATTAATCAGCAGCAGACCAACTTGACTTTAATTTATCTTCTCTAGTGTTAATTAATTGTTAAAATATGTGCGCATTGGTGGATGCTTTCTCGAAAAAGACTTTAATTAACACTCAACACTTAGTAAGTACGACCCTGTTATTTCTTCTTACCACGGAAGATGCAAGCGACTGTCAAATAACGACCATGTCTGGGATCACAGGCGGTCATCATATTCTTTGCATCGAACATTTGTTGTGTTAGTTCGGCAACAGTCAGGGCGCGATATTGTTGTGAACCCTTGGCGGTGAGTGGAGCAAAACCAGGCATAAAGAAATGAAGGCGCGGGAAAGGCACCATATTAACAGCGAGTTTACGTAAATCAGCATTGAGTTGGCCAGGGAAACGAAGACACGTTGTGACACCAGACATTGTGACCTAAAGGATGGCATAAAAACAATGGTGAGATTAGATTGAAGCATATAAATTTTGTTATAAATTAAAAATATGCATACAAATTTATCAAATAAAATATTTTAATTATTCGCGTTGAGAATTTTAGTTTATTTTCTGCTTTGAATTATTGTTATTTTCCACGTAAAATCCTCCATTGACATGCAAATATGTTTCATTCCTTGCACTCCTGCGTATGGTAGTATAGTATATTGTTGCTGCATGACATGCCATTTATTTAATTGTTGCCTGTCAACGTGCAACACATCATGGCCAAAAATTCCATATTGCTTTTGGCAATCAAACTCAGCCTCAAAAATTTCCCGAAAAATATTTTTGCGTTTAATTTTCATTTGTTTTTAGATTTTTTCTATTTTCCAATTTATTTTATTTCTATTTTTATTTTATTTTATTATATTCTTTTGGTATTCGCACACGTTCCTTTGCCACCAAAAATTCAAAATGGCATCACAAAAAAATATTGCAAAATAAAATAATATAAAATAAAAGAAAGAAAAATTAAAATAATTTATTTCATTGGAAAATTTCAATTTGAAATTGATTAAAAACACAGTAGTGGTAGTAGTAGTAGAAAACGACAGGACGCTGTTATTTTTCAATTAATTAAAATTGGTCGCTCCAAGCATTCGTAATTGCAGTCAGCTTTGATGTTGTCGTAGTCGCGCATTTATTGCATAGTAGTAAGTACTTACAGATACCAAATGATTGAGATCTTCATAGGTGGGCGCATATAAACGTAGTTGTTGATAACAAATATCATAGAGCGCCTCATTGTCAAAACAAAATGATTCATCAGTATCCACAATTAATTCATGCACCGATAGTGTTGCATTATAGGGTTCAACAACAACTTCCGAGACCTGTTTTTATATGTAGACAAAAAATTTGGAAATTATTAAGTAAAACTTACTGAAACCAGATGATTGAGATCACCATAGGTTGGCGATGAAAGCTTCAGCGTGCGAAAGCATATATCATAGAGTGCCTCGTTATCAATACAGAAAGTTTCATCGGTATTCTCGACCAATTGATGTATCGAGAGTGTTGCATTATAAGGTTCAACAACTGTATCGGAGACCTGTGTATTAGAGCATTGTTGTTGGGCATTGTTAGAAGCATTTTTAGCATTTATATTGATGGTGATATAAATATTCATAAGATACAATAAATAATACAAAAAAGAAAACATATATTAAGAGTTATACTACTAAGTACATGAATACATAAATACTATAAGGTTTTAAAACATACATATATTTCATATCAAATATTTCATATAAGCGGACAAAGGCAATTAAATAAATAAGGAAGGTAAAATTGTAAATATCTTATGCCATTTGTATGTGTGGATGCCCCTTTTTAGGGTGCCGTATCCAAAAGGTGCCAACGGGACCATATTACTTAGCCTACGCTGTCCGTCCGTCCGTCCCTCAGTGAGCTCTATCTCATTAGCTGTAATAGGTAGACAATTAAAATTTTCACAAAGTGTGTAACTCAATTACCACTATAACAACAAATAATAAAAATTAAAGGGGTCCCCATACAAGAATCGGGTTTTTATCTTTTCTTTCCCGTTTTAGTTAAATTTTTATAGGACTCTTTTAGGCGACAAAAAACAAACAACTTCAGCCAGGGGGTAAGCTTAACGTAAAAAAAAAGGAAGTATATAGTGTTAAAACTTGTACGATGTTACGGAATTCTTCGAGTGGAAGTCCTACTCGCACTTGACGGTTTTTCTCTAAAAACTTGTATGTTTCGATGCTCAAAAATGAGATTTTAGAAAAGAATCATATTCTGGTTCTTTGGTAATGTTGCTTCTCATTCAAGATATGAAATTTAATTTTTTTTCCCATAAAAACACAACTGGAGTCAACCATTTTATCAAAATTCTAAATTTTAATATTCATTATAGCAACATCAGCTTCTTCACTTCATCAATGGGATGAAGTTGATTCTACAACTATTATATGTTTTAGATGAAACCCGAGCCACCAATCCAAGTGAAGTTGAAGTAACAACAGAGTAGACAGAAATTTCTGTGGTCTGCTGCTTTGCAATTTTTTTTTTTTTTTTTTTTTTTGCTCGCTTCTTAAGATTATTTAAGGAAAGACTTTTTTCGGCCCAATTCACTGCGGAATCTTCCAATGTAGCCCACAGAATCAAAAAGGTTGGACAACACTGTTTTAGATATTGATCAACAGTCTTCCTTATTTTGATACCACTGTCAATTATAAGTAAGTAGTTAAACCCACAATAAGTAATCGGCTAATTTATCAACGGAAATAAATAATAAATGTTATGAGGCTCAGTAGTGAGTTTTGAGTTGTGGATGGCCTTGGAATTAGAGTATTCCAAATTAATTTGATGCGGACACTTTATATGGGACTTATATTGATATCTCTACTTGTTAGAGCGAAGCTATTTTATGGTACAAGTACATTTTTAAAAATCGTCAGGCTAAAATCATAAGATCTTGGTTTACGACCCGTTGGGGACACCGCGGGGACTGTTGTTTCTTTATTTTTTTTTAGTTCGAAGCTCTTTTAAGATCGTTGTGGCAGTAGTAAACTCACAAAAATCATCAGATTTCTGTTTGTAACAATCTGTGAGAAACTTTAGAGGACGTATGCTTCCCTTTTAATGAAAAATTAAACCTGACATATATTAATTTAATTTACTTTTTTGGCTTTACGCCTTTATCACACAAATTTTTTATATCCATTAAGTTAGTTGGAGTTCGACTGAAAATGTGCCTTAGATACCTATATGATAAACCCTTACTAAATGGTTTAATAAACCATTTAAATTAATTTTTAAACAGTTCTTTTTTTTATTCCCACAATGGGACAACAACTGGGTTCATCATGGGCGTTTTGTGGAGATTTCACTGTATTAACAAATTTACTATGGCAGCAATATTACAACTCATCCTTTTATGACTCTTAATTTATGTTATTTTCAATAAGAAACTCAAACTAATACATCATAATTTAACTAAAGAGATATGACACGCATTCTCTAATTGAAAATAAGTACAAGAAAGCAAGGTAAGATACTTAGTTTCGGGTAAGTTAAATAGTATGTGCATATGCATTAGTACATATATCTTCTCCGATTGTATATGGTACATGAGAAATGCATTCATAAGATACACAAATGCATAGTATACATTTGCCTTTTAGACTTGAGGCGCTATTTTGTTCGCCAGTCATTTCTCAAAGCAGCTGCAGTAAAGTGCATTTGCTTGTATTGGTATCTGTGTGCGTAAATAAGTATCTAAGTATGTATGTGTACATAACATTCATATGTAAGTAGTAAGTGTGTTGTGGGCATATTATTTGTTTTCAAAGCATCTGTTTTGTCTGTTGGTGTGCTTTTGTTTGTGTATGCGTAAGCAAGAGAAAATTATGTTTAATCTTTGCTGTACATTCGATTTGTATCTCTGGGTATGGCCAAGCAAGGACTTAAGTCCTACTCATGCAAAGCAAACAAATAAATATTACTTATACGTTTTGAAGAGAGAATGAGTTTATATTTATGTATATATGTACTTTATGAGTTGTTAAGAGATTTTCTCTTTTAGAAAAGACTCTCCTAGACAGGATTTGTATGCCTTTTGAATTCAAGTAACGTCCTTAATTAAATCTCAATCCTCTTTAAATTATTTACTTAATATTATCATAATGCAGCTTAATTAATCTTCTTATATATGTATATCCTTTCTTTTTTGTTTGTTTGAAATACTAAGAAATTGACCCTTTTTAATATATTAAACGCCTTAAGGTCGCATTAAGCGTGTCATCAATACAAATTTAATTACATTTTGACATTTAATTAAATTAATTCAATGGAAAAACAACGAAAAGAATAACAAAACTGATTGTCAATGACAGAAACACGTTCTCCTTGTTCACATTCACGTTCAGATACCTGATAATTTTAACATTTTTTTCCAACTACAACACACACACCCACTCACTCTCTCTCTCTCTCTTTAAGTTCTTTTCTCCTTTATTAATAGCATTAATTTATTTATATTACACAAACAAAACGTAGATACGCAGATACGCAAATTTTTAATCAACATTATTAAGTTCAAAATTAAATTAAAATTTCTTTTTTTTTTTGTTCTGCGTTGTTTGTTTTGTTTATTATGAATTTCACTTATTAAACGCCAATTCCTGCCTTAAAGTTAATTGACATAACAACAGAGTATTGTTTGTTAATGCATTCACATAATAAAATAAAAAAAAAAAACAAGGTATCTAGATACTTGCATACATGCATATATGATATACTGGTATAAGCGCCTGTCAATTTTTATTGACTCATAAACGAAATTGAATTTAATAAAGTTTCATAGAAATAATAGGTCAATAAATGGGAAACCACCTTTTACTACTTACTATTGTACTATTAATATAATAGATACATTTTATGGGAAACCATCTTTTTTAGGCCAAGTAAACCTATCATATGATGTTAACAACTAATTGACTTAAATTGTATAATGTTTTTAAGGTTCAACAATTGAAACAGAATAGAAGAATCTGCGGATTCAAAGAACAATATAATTTTTTCAGGAATAAAAAAAGTTTTGATGTTGCGCGGATCATTTCGTTTTGGAAACTGATACTGGACCATCTCAAACGCTTCTGTAAGCTTAGTAAGTAATTAAGTTCTATACAATTTTATATAAAGGAATCGTTTCGAAACTTTAGAAGTGAAAATTTGTATATTAAAGACAGCCAATTGCCTAAAGATCCCCATGTGAATCTCAAAAATAAACTCGTATGAGGCATGTTCAAAAAGTATCGCGAATTTTGAATTTACGCAGGCTACGTATTCGAATTTCTATTTTTTTGTGGCGTTATGTTGGTACTCATGTCCCTCTTATGACATGCTAATAAGATCGTCCATTTTTAATGTTGAATGTTAAAGCTACCTTGGACCAAAGCAACGTTTATCGGTAGTACAAAATATTCTCAGAGGGCCGAGAAGATGTCAACTACGAAGAGCATGCCGGAAGCCCGAGCAAATTAACAACAGACGCAAACATTGATAAGTAAAGAAAATAGTATTGGCCAATCGTTGAATCACCTTTAGAGAAGTTGCTGAGGACCTAAACATATTTATTGGCTCATGCCATTCGATTTTAACCAATGATTTGGACATGAGACTGTGTCAAAATTGTTCAATCGAACAATAGAACCAATTTAGCATTGCGTTCACATTGCTCAGGAGCTGTTGGACTAGGTCCGCGACAACCCAAATTTGCTCCAGAGGGTTATAACTGGTGACGAATCATGGGCTTATGGTTATGACGTGAAAACAAAAGATCAATCATCACAATGGAAGCTGTCGGATGAGCCAAGACCGGAAAAAGCACAACAAGTTAAGTCGAAGGTGAAGGTTTTGATCACAGTTTTCTTTGTTTGCAGGGGCGTAGTGCATTATAATTTCTTGCCACAAGATAGTACGGTCAATAAGGAATATTACCTGCAAGTTATAAGCAATTTGTGCGAAGCAATCCGCCAGAAACGCCTGGATTTGTGGAAGAAAAAATCGTTGCTTGTGCGCGAATTTTTGGTCAAAAACAACACACCAAGGTACCACACCCACCGTAATCCCCTGACCAGGCCCCCTGCGACTTTATTCTGTTCCCAAAAGGCCTATGACAGGACAAAGCTTCGCCACGATTGAGGCGATAAAGACGGCATCCAAGGAAGAGCTGAACAAGATCACAAAAAAGTGCTTCGAGTATTGGAAAAAACGTTGGTATAAATGTATTGTATTATATCCGAGGAGAATAACTTTGAAGGGGACAATGTAGATATTGATGAATAAGTAAATACTTATAAAAAACACAAAATTCACGATAATTTTTGAACAGACCTTCTACATCTGTTAAATATGACACAAATACTCTAATTCTTCATTTCAAAATCATGGGAATGATTTACCTAGAAGAAAAATGGAATCTCACAAATTAAAAGAATGTAATATCAAAAGCCAAATATTAAACAGTGCATATTCTTTCCATGGAATAAATAGATATGATTTTTGAGTTGAAACTGTGACTGGCGATGGGAAGTGTACTTAGGACAGGATTACTGTATTATAAGCTTTTGAAATCTAGCCAAGTAGTCACAGAGAATCTCAATCAAGAACAAAATATTCAATACAGCAGATTACGATGCGAAAAACTATCAGAATTTAATTTGATTTTGTTCCATGATCGCCATGAAAACGATAATACACTTTCCCTGTAATGTGGCTTATTAAACAGACTTGGATCCTTCAATCATTTCATATGGAGAAATAGTTCTCTCACAAAGACTATTTGATTAGATTTGATTGCAGAATCATTTACCATTGATTGGATTAGTAGCTGTTGCATATGCAAACTATAAAACTAAGATTAACTTGCTTATAAATTTATAAAAATGCATATCCAGTGATATATTGATGTGATGTATGAATGTATCTTTAACTGTTGTGAGTGAGTAATGCATTTGTATATGTAATTCTATTTTTTTTTTTTGTGAAATTATTTTTCATCATCATTGCAAAAACGATTTAAAAGGCCTAAAAATGCATTGAAGCGTGAAATTAGCATTTGACAAACGGCATACGCCATATTCCAATTGGCCAATTGGACACACATAGACACATACACACACTCCCCTATACATAGATACATTAACATGTGTGTGTGTGTGTGTGTGTCTATGTATATCAAATAAATTGTATCACCATCTACACTTATAAAACAAAAAAAAAAAAACTATACATTTAAATTTATTGCCGCCACGCTTGATTGACAATGGCTTCAATGTGAATGGAATTACACACACACACACACCACACATACACAAACACATGTGATATGTGTGATAATGTTTATATATGAGTGTGTTTGTCTATGATGATTCCCTTTGGAAAAGCGTGTCCAAAGTATGCTCAATCATGCGGTTTGTGCCTAACTGCCTCTTAACTTATGGTTTTGCGTAATTTATGGATACGCGACAATACTCAAACACACACATGGTGTAATACTATTATATAAAATATATAGAGAGAATTTCACAATTGGACTTGAGTCAAATTTTGGTTCTAATATGTTGTGGTTCGCTTGTGGTAGACCACGAAATGCTGCTTTGGTTCCTGTGGTATACGTTTGCCTCACTGACTTAATCTATTACTGTATATATGCTTATGTACTAGGGTCATTCAATAGTAAAAAAGTAGCATAGTAGTCCCTATACACTTTTTCAAAAACAACTCCAATGTACTAGAATAGTTTTATCTTGTTGTTTGAACCAATTTTGTATAATTTCTTTGACCCAATTTACTACACATTCTTTGATCTCCTTATTTTTCTTCACATAATGCTTCCTTGAGTGGTTCCAAATGAATGAATAATTAGAGTGTGCCAAGTCTGGTTTGTCATGTTCCCCCATATAAATTTGATCAAGATCTGACCAGTAGTTATCTGTTTGTTACCTCAGAACTTTTTTCTAGGTGAACCGATTATGATGATTCTTTTCTTATTAAAAAGCTGGTGCTTGTCATGTGGTCCACATATAAATTTGATCAAGATCTGACCAGTAGTTTTTCAGTTATTCTTAATAATGCGCTTTCCATTTGCGATAGTTGAAGTCGGTTGATCCTTTTGTTAAAACTTTGTACTTGTATATGTTGATTTATTGGCCAATTAGGCATATTAAATGTGAGCTCTGCAGAAAAACAATTTTTTGATATCTGCGACTTCTTACCCTCATTGCTTGCCTAACTTTGATCGTTGTACTATGTCTGAGTAGTAGATTCTACCTTTTCTATGTAGATCTTCTAATGAGAACATCGGTCATCTTAAAAAGACCGTCAGCATGACCTTTCCTCACAGTTGCTTGCACTATGAATTTACTTTTACTAGTCAGGTACTGAGGTTCGACTGTTTGAGCTTTCATTTCTAATAAAATCAGCTGTTCATTAATCTTTCAACATATTTTATGAAATCATTTGACAATCGATTCAAGCTGGAGTGATTGAGTAAGCTAAAAACGGAAAGTTGGTTAAATAATATGAAAACTTCAAAAGGGTATGGGTTAAATGCAATTTTGTCGTTATAAACAGAAGAAATTTCTATTCATGGTAATTAATGTTCCAAACTATTTTTGTTATCTTTATCTCTTTCATTATTGAATGACCCTCTTACATAATTTGTTAAAATCTACTATGCCTATGCCTATACCTAGATATATTGATGTCTTTTCACTGATTCATTGTTGTAGAACTGCATTTCAATTGATTTTACTTTAATAGCAAAGAAGCGCTTAGAGGCAGATTTTATTTTGGTTTTGTAGCCATGACACAAAATACAATAGTTTGCTCTTTTTTCTTTGGTTCTATCAATGATTTATTTTATATAGTAAATAATTTGATAGCCTAAGACTAGGCTTTGCATTTTGGTTATTTGATGGGCAACTATTTGTATGTGTGGGTTCTGGTTAAAATATACATATGTATGTACACAGGTGTGAAAGTATTTAGTTACAAATAGATACATATACATATGTAACATTGTATAAACAAAATGTATTTAGATAAATACTTATATATGTGTATACAAAGGTCTAATGAAGAGAAAAGATGTTGAAATGTTTGTTTGCATGTATGCTAAGCTGATTTTGTCCTTAATTACTTATATTCACACTTACACACACACACAGACGCAGACATTCGTATACATAAATATAATTAAATAAATATAATATATAGATAGATACATGCAAATTTTAATCGGATTTAACAGATCTATGTATCCATTGTAAGTATTATTGACACATTGCACTAGTACAATATTTTCTGTTATGGTAAATGCAAAAAGGATTTATCTAAGCATATACATACATACATATTGTACTGTTATATTTCATGGAATTTACCTTTGGCGATGGCACCACAGAGAATGTATTCATAATACGATCCGGATACTCTTCGCGTATTTTAGAGATGAGCAATGTACCAAGACCAGAACCAGTGCCGCCACCTAATGAATGAGCCAATTGAAAGCCTTGCAAGCAATCACAACCTTCAGATTCCTTCCGTATGACATCTAGAACGGAATCAATGAGCTCAGCGCCCTCTGTATAATGACCCTTGGCCCAATTGTTGCCTATTGAATTGAATAAATTGAAAAAAAAAAGTTGTTAATAGTGCAACTAAGGTTAAGGTAGTAGGTAAAGCAGTGATGATGATGATGATGATGACAACAACGCTTTGCAATTACTTATCTAATCAAATACACAGATACACATACACACAAGGCCAAGCACATTTCATGTGCATACTGAGACACAAATACAAATGAGCATTAAACAAGAGAGTGCTCTCGACATGTACGAAATTAATTTTCAACGTCATCCGCAGGCCATTTTATAATTGCAATCTCGCGTTTGTTCGCCATCGCAATGTTGGACACCAACAGAATCAACGACAGCAGTAACAACAGCAGCTGCTGCACCAACTGCAACAGCAACATGAACAAAACAATCAACTTGGGTTAATGACGACAAGCGATGAAGAGCAGCAGCACATCAACAGCAACATCAGCAACAACTATCACAAATATTGCTTATCAGTTGTGTTTGGCCCTTGCTGTTCTGTTCTAGTATGTTAGTAATAATGTTTCAAATTGTTCTATCATTCTTGTCATCATAATCATCATCATCATCATACTTATAGTCATAATCATCATCATCTTCATATATGCCGTCATTGTTTGTTTGCACTAATCAAAGCAATGACAACAGTCAATGCCATTGACAACAAAGCCCAAACTGCTTACTAAGTACATGTACTTACTAGTACATTGCTAAATATTGTAGATACATCACCATCAAAGCGACAAAACTGAATCAAGTTCAGCTTTGTTGTTGTGTTTGTTTATTATTTCCTTTTTTTTAAGTATTGTTATCTTTGCATGAATTGTTTTGCTTTTAAACTTACCAGCTCCAGATTGTCCATAGACAAAATTGTCTGGTCGAAATAGTTGTCCCATTGGTGATTGACGCACTGAATCCATGGTACCTGGTTCAAGATCGATGAGAACAGCTCTTGGTACATATTTGTTATTGTTGGCCTCATTGTAATAGACATCGATGCGTTCAAGTTGCAAATCACTTTCACCATGATACATTCCATTTGCATCGATACCATGTTCATCGGAAATGATCTCCCAAAACTAAAGAAAATTAAATAAAATAATAAGAAAGAAAGAATTAAAACGAATGATTGCATGAGCTTATAAAGAAAATGATGATACACACATTGAACTTTTAACATAATTGTGGAAGAATTACAATAGAAGATTTGAGAGACAATGTTTGTCCAATGATGATGGTGATTTTTCCATCTTCAAATTATTTTATTGCAATTCTGAATTAAGTGTCGTATATTTCACTATGAAGATTGAAACCATTTTTTCTGAAAGAAAGATAACAATTTTCCAAATCTATATTCAATGAATATCTTCGTGGTAGATGGTATTTTGAGGAAGACACTATTTTATGTCACCGCTTTTTTCCTGCGGTTGTTGCTGCTGCTTTTTTTTATTATACTTATTTCTTCTATCAAAAACTATTAAAAAATATAGACTGGACACATTGCTCTTACATATCCCGACAACAAATTGTGTGTAAAATCGGGATATGTAACAACAAAATTATGCTTAAAAAAATAAGATCGTGGTGCTTCAAAAGACGTATTTAAGATTGAAACAGGTGTCGAATCATGGATCTATGCGTATGAGCCGGAAAGTAAACAGCAATTGACCGTGTTCCAAGTTGGATGACAATCCAACGAAAGTTGTTGAACAAATGGTGAACTGTTTCTTTAGAATAACCGGATATATCGCAACCGTACCACTTGTGGAACGTAAAACGGTAAATTCTGAGTGTTACACGACCATCTGTTTACCAGAAGTATTTGGTGAAATGAGGAAAACAAACGGTTGACGTCGGAACATTCTTCATCATGACAATGCGAGTTCCGATACATCGGCTCAAAAAACCGACTATTTGAAGGCACAAAACGTTAAATTGATGGGTCGTCCGGCTTACAGGCACGATTTAGCACCGAATGATTTCTTTTAGTTCCCAACAGTGAAGAAAAAAATAAGTGCTTCGAAAATAGGTTTTAGCACATTCAAAATATATTGAACTACATAGCGAATACTTTGAAAAACAATAAAGCTATTTTTAAATTCAAACAATGTGTATATACTTTTGTAGTGCTCTACGTATCCCAAGGATAAAGTCATATGGTCCAGGTGACTTGCGTCCGATCTTGTTGGCGTTCTTAGTGCAAGTGGAGAGTCAAGTTGAATTGTGCCTGATCATACCAGCTTCTGTTTCGTCTTTGGGGTAATGGGCAGTTATTTGCTTCTTGCTGCGTTGATTGCATAAAACTTATCTTGTTGCCTTTGCTAACTGTCCTATGATCGCTTTGTTGTTGTTACTGTCAATAGTCTTGTGCTCGCTTTGTTGGTTCAAAACTTAGAATTGACTAAATTTGATCATAGTCCTTCTTGATACATGTGAATAATATTTTTATTTTACATAATTTTGCCATCACTCTTTCCATTCTTGAAAATATCCTTCTTCACCCTTATCTTTTTACTTTGTCAGTACAATAACTTTGCTAGAGAGGCTCTTCTTGTATACATAAATCAATTACAATCATTCAAATCAGGGTTGCAAACCGGTTCTGAACAGAATCGTTGCGATTTTTGGGCTTCGAATCGAACCATGAACCGAACCGTTTTTATTTTAAAAAGTCTGAACCGAACCGAAAACCCCCCCAAAAAATGGTTCGGTTAATCTTAACAATGAAATTCTCATGATAAATCTTCTAAAATTTATTTTATTTGACTTAAGGGCAAATGTAGATGAACCCCTTTTAGAAGACATTCTTTTATTAAATTTGAATATGAAATAAATGAAAAAAATTGATGTAATATCTTATGTAAATTATTGCAAAGCAATTAAGGAACAATGCCTTGAACCTTCCATTCATAATCAAATGTTTCTTTAAATAATAATTTTTAAAACAAAAGTTTTGATACAGAATAGTGCAAAAATATTCAACCATTTGAACCGAACCGAACCGCGTTTCCGAGGTACTTATGAACCGGTTTTTGCACCGGTACAAGTTCCCTCTAAGCGGTTCGAACCACCGAACCGAACCACACCGATTTATAAAGCGGTTTGCAACCCAGATTTAAATTCATGACGTGATTTATTATCTCATTTTTATTGATATGTAACTAGCTGTGTCCATGACTTCGTAAGAAATATGTTTGTAATAGCGTGTATTTTGTTAACTTTTTTCCTAATTATCAGATGTTTAATGTTGGCGCGCAGCAAAAGAGGAAAACATTCGAAAATCACCCAAAAAGTCGGTAACTAACTTAAAAATATGAACATCTCAATATAAACGCTTAATGTTACAGGAAGCATGCTACAATACACCAGTCAAAGCCGCATTCAAATAGGTTAAGCCGTTTCTGAGATTAGCGTGCATAGACGGAAAAAGACTTACGATTTTATATATATATATGCCAGAGAATTGTAGGTAATTAAATAGTAGACTAAGTTGAGCTAAGCCTTTTATTATTAAGAATAATAAAGTAAAGCAAACATGAAGATTACCGTTTTGAATATGGTGAGCAGATCGTTCAAGCTGAGAGCGAGGCCAGAGAGCGAGAGAGTCGCCTCGGCTGAATGTGGTTGTTGTGAGAGCTTTTGCTGAATAGAATGAGAAGCAAAAGGAATGCAAGGCAGAGTACTGAAGCTTGTGCATGAGTAAGATTCATTCTAACGTTGACAGCAAGGAACAACGTACGCACATTGCGTCTCGCTGCGCTAAGGCAATGGACAATTTGGAAAAAATAAGCGACACGTCGGCGGGGAGCGTGAAGCTACCAACGCTTGTACATATATATAGATAAAGATTTTCTCAATATTTTTTTGGTTTTCTTTACTCATAAATACATTTTATAAAGTTTAAAAGCTAAAAAACTTAAATCATCATTAATCTCAGAAGGATACTAATCAATTTACAATTTGCTTCTCAATGGAATAATTTGTATTTTTCTTCTTGGAATCTGTTTGACTAGTTCTCTGCTATTAATGTGCGCATTGCATAAACCCATATTAATGATTTACTCGGAAAGCAACACAAAAGAGTTACAATTTGCACAGGTACACTTGTATAAGAAGTGTAGCATTGATTAAGACATGAAGTATTGTAGTTAATGAATTAATAGTCTATAATTTGTATATGAGGAAGAAAATGAATACCTACTACTTATGTATTCAAAGGCATTGAATTGAATTTTCACTTGGAACAAACTTGTTAAATAAACTAAAAATATATTAGTTTTTCATTGATTCAAAGTCACCATTAGATCAACAGTTTATTATAAGTAAGTAGATGTTGTCAAAAGACTATCACTAGAAATGTAAATATTTTATATGCATTTATTCACAAATCTAATATTGTTTATATTAAGAGTATGTATCTAATGGTAATAATATTATGTTTATACTCATTGAATTACCAAATCATGATGATAAACTATTTCCAGTTCCACTTGAAAAGTAAATATTCTTGAAAATTGTTTATAACATATTCAAATCCATCATCATGGAATGATTACAATTTGCCCAAATTCACAGCTCACAGCGTTTTCAAGGGTACACACACAGAGAAATATTGTTTCTGCATTACAATACAAATTGTTGAACAATAACGACAATTTTTACCTTTGCCATGATGTCCTTGCCCCCACTTGACATTTATAAAAGTATTTTACATATTGTTGATTTTATCTCTGATACAATGCTTGATGCGGTACAAGTTTTATTAAAAATAAATAAAGGAAAGAAATACAAAACCAAAAAACAATATGGAAAAATAAAGGAAATATTCAGAGCGCAGGAAATTTCGAAATCAATGCATATAAATATGCTGTATGCTGCATGCAACAACAGCAACAGCAACATGCCGCAAATGGTCGTTTTTGTTATTACATTTCGATGTATGCATATGTTGGGCCCTTCATCTCATCTCACCATGCCCCCAAAAATATCATACAACAGAACACACACCCTACCTACTATACTGCCATATATCAATGTACCTGCTGCATCGAGCCACTTGATATGCCAAAAGCAATTTTTGTTGCATATTTTTCTGCGTTTATTCTTCTTATTCCAATCGACTCTACTCCACTCCACTCCACTCAGCACCGTGTGGGGAAAGTATTCATTTTTACGCCATGTTATTTTTTTCCTATTCACATTTATTTCTCTTTCTCTTTTGTGTTTGTGTTTCTGTATGTGTTTTTTTTTTTTGCAGTGTAACGAGCGGGAATAATTGAATCCTTTTAGGTGTTTTAATATTTTTACTTCGATTTTTTTTTTTTTGTTATGTTTGGGTGAAGTAAAATATTTTTTTGTATTTATTTATATGTATATTTTTTTTCCTGCTGCTGATTCGTTACGATTGACGAAACATTTCACGTTTCTTGCGTATATGAATTTCAAATTGTTTTTAAAATACCACCAGGAAGATAACAACAACAACAACAACACCAACAACTGGAAATAACAAAAATACCATTAAAATGGGGGAGGTGGCATGGGTGTAAGTTTTACAGATTATGCAGGCAACACGATATACAAGTACTACATATAAAGTTCAACATTTGGATGCTCTCAACAACGTTGTTTTAAATGACATTACCTTGTTGTTTTTTGAAGCATACTTCTGGGAAAAAAGGAGACCAAAAGAAAATATATGTGCGATTTTAGTTAATTATTGAAGTGGTGCTCTGAAAAGCTCATATAGCCCAGAAAAATGAAAGTGAGTCCATCATAGAGAAGAGAGATTGTTGGAAAAAAAAAATAGGTGGAGAAAAAGAAAAAATAGAAAAAAAAGGAAGGCACTTACAATTGTTCTTCTTTGTTGTTATAATTTTTTCTTATATCATATTACACAAGTCTACAAAGATTTTAAAGTTATAAAACCCTAAAAAGTGTGTTGTAATGAACAGAATAAAATGGAACCAATGGACCCCATACAACTCAACCAAATTTTATACATTTTTTATATAAAAGTCTACAAGATTTCATAACTAATAGAAAGTACAATTTGCATTTTATAGATTTTTAGTTTTGATTTTCATATGCTCTTATGTAAGAAAGGTAGTAGCTCTGTAATGGGAAATAACCAGTCCCTTGGTGACATTAGGTAGAATAAGAAATAACAGCAGAACGAGCAGATCTTCAGGTCTTATCAGAACAGGCGTTTAAAGCTTTTGAAACGAAAGAAGCAAAGTAATCAGCAATAACCATTCATTAAAGTATAGTTTTCAACATTAAGATATTTCAGAGATTTACATATTCCACATTGAACAATAATCTTCCATATGTATATTACTACTTAGCATATAATTTTCAAGTCAAAATAATAGTAAGTATTGAAATAGTCTCGATTGCTAGCGAGTTGTTTTAGATTATTACAGTTGACGATTAACCGACCTTATTCTCACAGCTATGACAAATAAATTGTTTGTCTGTTAACACCTAACAGAGTGGTTATTGGCTGCTAATGGCTGCTTGCGATGACAAGAAAAGCTTTTCTGATGACAACTGTTTGTTTTTTGTCATCTGCTGCCTTTGAATGCACTGTTATCGCTATGTAAAATAAATAAAATTGTATTTTGTTGTTTTCTCTAACCAATTTTAGAAGAAAAACAAAATATTGAAAAGAGAATTAAGTTAAAATTATTGCGTGATCCTTCTGATCTGTTTTCAATGCCGGACAATGATTGATTTTTGCATAGTGAAGAAGAAGCATTTGCAAATACCATAAGATAAAATCGGGCTTTTGGGAAAAAAAGTCAGATTCAGAAAAAAAAATTATAAATAGTCAGAACCAATTTTCGTAATATTCATTATTTTTACAATACTCATTTAATATCTCACACATAGTTTCGTTTTCTTCTACGCTGGCAAGCCTGCATCGACTGAAGTTTACAGACTAGTCACATACACTTTACAGACTGATGTTAAAACAGTTTTTTTAACAGCGCAGCTTTCAACTTGAGCAAGAGTCAGAAAGATGACAAAATTTTTAAATTGTTTGCGGTGTCAACGCAGTTGCTATTCATTCTTGAACGATTAAGATTCAAACAAAAAACTGAATAGCAGATTTCGCTGACAGTTTTTAGCAGAGGATGACTTCATGACATCACTTCGATTGGATTGGGAAAAATATTCACGAATATTCATATAAATTAATCTTTTTTGGAAGCACAATAATATTATAAATCTCCTTTCATCGGACTCAGTGCACTTACAATTATTGCCATTTATGACTTAAATTTCTCACATTTGACTGTTGAAATAAATAAACAATCCTCATCAGCAGGATCATAATTTTAAATTTCTGTTTATCAGTGTAAGGGTGCACTACAAATTTTATTTACTTCCTTTGCTCCTTTGCTTCTATGTTTTTCTTATTGTTTGGTGTTGGTTGTTATTTTTTATGATTCTCATTTTTATTTTTGTTATTTTTTGATTTATTACGCTTTGCGCTAAAAATGCTAATTGTGCGAAAATCGCCAGGTGTTTTGTGTTTCAGGAATCGCGTTAAACGACATAAATGAATTGATTGAAATGATGATGAAATGATTTTTAATCAAGTTGAATTCCAAATGATGCCGTCAGAAGACTTCAAAAGTATGATTCCCTTTATGTGTAAGAGTATGCATCTATGTATGTGTAACACAAACGCCAAAGGCCATGAATTAATTTATTTGAACATTTTATTTATTATTTCTGTTTTCGTTATTGTTTTTATTATTGTTATATTACTTTACTTTACTTTACTTTACTTTATTGTTTATGCCATACAAAATATTATTCCAATTGAGTTTTTACAACAGCACCCAACAACAAAACATAGAAATGAAGAATTGTTTGTAAAATACGAGTAAATGAATGAATGAAGACAGGTAAGTTGTAAAGTGTTTGTTATGCTTCTTTTATTTTCTACTCATGTAAACATTAAATGTTTTAATTAATTTTGAATTATTTTTAATTTTGTTATTTTTTCCAGCATTTGATTTTTGTTAAGAACACCTGCAGCGTTTTCATATCAATTATCAATTGCATGAATCAATTCATTTGTTTGATTATTTTGATAATCATGTATTTTTCTTCAACTATTACATATTATTATTACTAATAATAAAAATAATAATAATAATTTGTAGCATTGTAAAATGTTAATTGAATTAATAGAAAAAAAAAGAAAATGTTATAAATTTTAACAAAATATTAAAACATAAATAAATAAATATTTATTAACAAGTTGTTCTGAAAAGTATGCTTCAAGATATTTATGATACCGGGTACATCATCTAGGTCGTGGTCAACATTTAGAAGACAAGAAAGAGAAATATAAAAGCTTAAACAACTTTCATAAAAACTGGTCTTTATCATTGAGAGCTGATACAAAGATGTTTTATACAATAGAACAATGATATTATAACAAAAACAATAATATATCAGAAGAGGACTTAGTATTAGGTGATTTCGGTAGCCACTCAAAATTGCCAACGAGAGATAGATAAGGTTATTCTCCATAATTTTGCTCCGTAAATCATTATCGACCAATTGTTGGTTTATCTTTTATTACAATCAATTTGATTTATCCATAGGTAATAGTTGTTGGGGTAATTTGAACCTTAGATAGGAACAGATGTAAATCCTGATCAAAGTTTTGGTTTAAGAGATTACTAATAGAGTCTTGCACGAATGGCAAACAAGTCATTACTTTTGTTATGAGTATTCGGTCGGACCAATAGAATGAATTGTGAGTTTTGTGCCGACATTTGCAAATATCAAATACGAGTACTTGCTCAGACAAACCAAATGTTTTATTTCAAATTCCGGCCGACCAAATGCGAATGAACGAAATTTCAAATGAAATGAATGGAAAACATTCGAATACATGGAAGTCAGTCGTTATTCAGTTAAGAGTTAGGCTGTTCATTGACTTTATAAGGGTTGAAAAATAACATATGTGTACGACGGCATTTTTCGTATGCACTTTTTATTCGCCTCTTTTCTCTCTGTTTGTTCTTCAACCATAGTTATTGCCGAAGTAGAACCTTCACAAATGATTTTCATTGATTTTCAAATATTATTAAGTTAACCAAAGTTAACCAAAGCAAATGTGAGGCTTTTCATTTGTTGGGGGTTTTTCTTTTCATTCGATTTATATGCATTCGCTGCACTGGTATTAGTTGTGCTGATGATGATTCTGAGGATGATATTGGTAGTAGGACATCGGAGAAACTGCTGCAGGTTGTGGTACTAGCAGTATCTGTTCTCCAATTCTGAGGAAGTCTACCAATATCATCCACAAAATCTTCATCTGTAGCACTGGAAGCAATAACTAGCGAGTGTGGTAATTTTATTGGGAGTAGCGATCTTGGAGCGAGTGCTATCAGCAAACTGTTCCCCAATTCTGAGGAATTCTACCAATATCATTATCAGACTCATTCATTTGTAGCAATGTTCATGGATCCAATACAAGTGCTGCAAATGATGATAATATTGATTGTAGCGATATTGGAGGACTGATTGATTGAAAGAATGACAACAGTACGAGTAAGTGAGTTAAAAGAAGAACAATAAGAAAGCAATAACATATTTTCCAATTTCCCACACTCAAGGATAGGAAGTCAATTCAAATGCTCGCAATAAATACTTAAAAGCATCAAGGAGAACTTGGCAAACTTGATGAAAGAATAAGGAAAAAAAAAACAGAACGACTCCCAAAAAACCCAATATGTTAAATAAAGAACTTTTTAGGCAAATTGTCGCAAAACTGAAATATGATAACGGTTCATTGCACACGTGCGTGTATTTGAGAAATTCCTTTACGAAAGTCTTCACTCATGCAAGAATCGCAGCATATCGTTTGATTTTTAGCATAATTCCTTCGTTTTCTATCCTTTTTTGAAGTTTGACTTTGATTTGTTGAACATGACGATGATGATGAGGACAACGAAGACTATGAATAACCCCACCATATGAGTTAAGTGTTGTTGTTGTTGTATGAGTTTAAGCCCTTATGCCAATTTGCATATATTGTATAAAAATCTATGTAAAAAGTTTTCGTTTATGTCGATAACATGGTTTGTTGGGTTCAAATTCAAAGGAGGGATTGGATCCTTCAAAAGTTTCTTTGCCGCAGTTGACACGCAACAATGATAACAAGTTATTATACCAAGTATCTTTGAAGAAAAAAAATTGAATAAGAAACTACAAATATGACAGTCAATTGTATGAGACTTTACAGACACATGGATAAGAGCCAATGCAATAGCCGTAAGCTACTTGCCCACTCCTCAATTCTTGTCCTTTTTTGTTATTGTTTTGAAAAACTTTTTCTTTCGTACATAGTTTTGTGTTCGACAAAAACATTTTTGCTTTATGTTTACACACACATTCCTTCCTCCTCCTTCTTAATCATCATACCCTTAAAGCTTTTGTTCTGACCGCTTGGCATCTTTTAGAAATATTTTTCCTTTTCTCATTGTATATACACACCCATGCATACGTATGTATGCTTGCTTTTGTATCTGCTACTTTTGTTTGATTTTTGAGGGTTCACTTTTTGGCACTTGTTGCCCTTTGGGGAAATTTGTTTATGCATACGACAAAGATGAGTATCAACTCCTACTTCTCGTTCATTTCCAGGATGGTTTATGGTATTTCATTGTTGTATTGTACTACTAAGCCAATTGGAGATAAGTAGTTGCAATATGTAAAAAAGTTTCTACTTCAAAAAGTTCAAATTCACAAATGTGAGTCGAAAGAGAATGGAAAATAGATGAACTTGATGAACAAAACGAAACAAAAACACAATATTTTTATATAATAAATTTATGAAATACGAAAAAAAAAAGAAAAGTTATGCTTATTAGTTTCATATAACATAGTAAATAAAAGAAAGAATAAAAGAAAATTACGAAATCAAGGGTATTTTAAACGTTTTCGGATCATGGTTTTTGAGTGCTTCAATTGAAAAAGATACTTTTTGACAGTTTAGTTTGAAATTTGTTGTACTACGTGTATATGGTTTTGACAACATGAATCATGTTTTAGTTAAGAAACCGCCGGAGGAGTAAGAGAAAACTGACAGTTTAATAGGTTCTAAGATAATGTTTGTGGGGAAGGTAGCCACAGCTCCAACTTCAACCAGATATTGATGATAACTTTCTAACGCCTGCAAACATTTATTTATAATTTAATAAATTAAATGGAAATTAAAATTTGAAATGAAATTATAAACCTTTCATTACTCATTTGGTGTAAAAATAAAATTATAAATATTTTTTTTTTTATTTTGTTTTAAATACTTTTTCCATTTCTCTGAAATTTAATACTCGCACATTTTTGTAATTTAATTTACTCGCAAAGCAATCGGATTACAAACGCGCAGCTACGAAGGATTCGCTTATTAAAATTAAATATTGAATTTAAAGTCGGTGGGGTGAAAAAATAAAGTTTTGTTTTATATGGAAAAGTTTTCAACTGCGGTCAAATTGCTTAATTACAAAATGGTGGTTATAAAAAGGAAAAAATGATGTCGACTTATGTGTACAGAGAAAATATAATAGAATAGAAAAGAAATGAAGGAAAAAGTTAAAACAAATTAAAAGTAAACAAAGCGTTTTAATAGCTACAAAGATAGTAGTACTATGAAGAGGCAGCCAGTCAACGCCGCTTCAAAGGATGACAAGAGCAGAGGGTAACCAAATGACCACCATCGTCTGGAGAAGTTCCTTTCTTTCATCATATTTTCTATTTTCTTTTCGTTTTTTTTTTTCTTCTTGTAACTTGACTTAACTTGCATCATTTTGGGACGTCGTAGAGTAAATTCGAAATTAAAATTCCTGAAGCATGCTACGCAAAAAAACAAATGAAGGAATAAAAAGGACACTCATACACATACATGTGTATGTATATCGCATAAACATCAGAAGGATGAAAAAAAATTAAAAGTTAAACTTGGTTTTTAACCCAAAAGCGCACATAAATTAATTGCGGCTAAAAGAAACACAAGAAGGCAGGAAGGAAAACATGAAGAAAGAAAGGAAGAAAGAATGAAGGCATTTTTTTCTTTGGCCACTTGACATTTGTGTTGGCTTTTGTTTCTGCATTTGACCAAGAGAAGATTACAAAAAAAAAAAAGAAAGAAACAAAAATGCAGTTCCTTTGTACTGATGTCGTTGCGCAAAGCACCAAAGCATCAAAGAATAAAGACCAAAAGAAAACACACTATACAAAACAGAAAAAAGAAAAGCTTAATCGTTAAAAAATAGTTTTGGGGTTTTCCGATTTCTTATTCGTTATTGTCGCTGTTCTCTTTTTATGCGTTAACAAACGGAAGGAAATGTCGCAAAGGATGTGGCTTTGTGGCGTCATACTGAAAGAGTAGAAGAACATTAACTAAGAATCTCAACAAAAAGCGGCATGTTATCCTTTGGCTGTACATAATTTGTGAATTAGAAAGCAATTCATTTTTAAAAGTTAGTTTTGTACAATATGATATTCGTACATATACTATAATAGGAGATAAGGACATTTTTCACCTATTGAATTAAGTGAGTTTAAATTTGTTTAAACTTGATTTTTTATTCTGAATTTTACAAGTTCAATACATGAGAGATTTCTGTAGAAATGATCTGGATGTAAGAAGAATCAGAGTATTAAATTTCGTTCATCTTCACTTAGTAGTTAAATATCTTAGACTTACTTGACGACTCACATGACGATCTCATATCATGGCAAAAAAGAATCATCTAGATGCGAAACTTCAGCAAATATACTGGCTCCAAACTCAATATTAGGAATTAACTGCTACAATACAAAGCCATAGTAAAACCGATTTGAACATACTGTATTCAATTGTGCACAGAGAGAAAAAATCGAGAACATTGGATTTAAATCGTGCACATTCGGTCACGATAGTCCGTCAATCACGAATGTTGTCATAACAAGTGAAATGTGCTCACTTCAAACACGTATTTTCAAGAACAAGAAAACTTGAATTGAGTTTGTTTTGTTACGTTTTTGATAACCTTATGGACTTACTTTAACAACAAGGAATCTTACTTTAAGTACGTTTTCTTTTCATTACGAAACCATTCGGTCTTGCAAAGCAACTTAAAGTGAGACCATTTTGTCTCAAATCAAGAATGGATTGTGCTTTGGGGTTTAAAAAGTAGAACGAAATGTACTTGAAGTTAGAACATTTTTTCTTAAAGTGAGACCATTTTGTTCTCAAATCAAGTACAGATTGTGTTTCGCGGTCTGAAAAATAGAACGGAATGTACTTGAAGTGAGAACATATGTGCCACGGCTAGTGACTCAAACATTAAAACTATTCAGAGGTTCCCAAACAAAGACTTGAGAATAGGAACTGGCGCTCATCTGTTAATTACTAATCGGGAATTTCATGAAGAACTGAAATATCCATGGATTTCAGAGGAAATCAATCGATTTAGTCAGTGGTACATCAATAGACCAACTGATCATCCAAACAACTTGGCAATAAACCGACTCGACAACAGTGCAACTAAAAGAAGACTAGCGAGATATCGCCCGCTAGACCTTTCGTTCAGAGACGCAGGCTACTAACCGAATTTAATGAAACTTTTCCTTTAACTTTCCATAACCCCTTCATCCTTTCTCTTTCCACTTTAAAATATTTTAAGCCATCACGTAAAAATATATTGCATATATGTATATTTTTCTGTAAATGATAATAAGATTAAGCAATTTAATGATTGTCCCACTCGGGGATTAATAGTAAATAAAGAATAAAGCGAAAGACAGGAATTGTGTATTATTGTATCATTAAAACATCGTTTCAGTAACCGATGATGATAATTACTACAGAAGAAACGTTCATGCATTTAAGAGTAAACTAAGTTTTCAAGCGCTTCCGGTTCCAAAATAGGATAACAGAATTGACAATTTTATTAGCCGACAGTCTATTGCATGTTTTTTCTCTGACTTCAAATTTATAATTTTGTAGTTCCTTAGTATTCAAGATATCCAGTTGAAATAATTTTTGAAGTTTTCTTTTGAATAAAGATTAGACAATAAATATAATTAAAACTTAATAAAAAGAAATGTCTATGAAGACTGATATTACTTAACTATTTTGCTAATAGATTGTTAGAATAATTGACAAAAAAAAAAAAAAACAAAGCAAAAATCGCATGCGAACTAGCGATATACAATCATTTGCTTGTCATATCTTTCTAAAGGCTCATTTACACTTGGCTAGTTGGCGAGCTAAAAGCTAGCGAGTATACAAACGAGTGAATCGGTGAATGCGACCAAAAAAAGGTAATGCTGCAGCAGTAATTCGTTCCATTTGCTTACAGCTGCAGTACGAAAATTTCACTGCTCTTGAAATTTTGATTTGGTATACACGATTGATTAACTATGCGCCTTAACACCCTTTAACCAAATATCACTAAATACATATGGTGTTAAGAGAATATGAGAAAAAGCAACGATTTATTGTTCCAGCAATAGCATATTTTTCTGACTGCGTAAGCAAATCAAAGATTTCTATGCTGTTACTATTTTGAAGTCATCAATTCAAATCCTGTCTATAAATTAAAATAAAAATTCAATATAATATTTCCAAGCAGACAAATTTTGCATTATCTATTATATTCTTTTATTTTTCTTAAGATGATTTGCATTTGCTAAATTGTGCAGACAAGCTGTGGAGAAATACATATTATGAAAGATTCAATATACTTAATTTTTAACAATTTGTTTTGTGCAATTAGTAATTTTGGTTCCCCAGAGTTTTGTTTTGAAAATCCCCATTTTGTTATGAGCAGATAAAAAGGGATTTTCTGTTTATGATAGAGTAGAGGATGCGTGTTGTTATATAATCGTTACCACTGTTTTATTGGTTTTTGATAATGAGTTTGATGTATCATAAGACTTTGGCCCACAAACGAAGAAGAAAGGACGATGAGTTAGAGCAACCTCTAGTCAAACTTAGCTTCATCCTCAGTGCTCTAGTCCCTGAGTTGAAACGTAATGTGGTTGCCGATTGGGAAGAAAACCATGTACCCCCAAAAAGTTTTGTTTTCCAATTGGAACTTCTGTCCTATCGGAATGGTGTTTTCCAAAGCGGGTCTAATCCTTACGGAAAAACGTAACAGATGAACTACTAAGCACCTATCAAAACTCTCATTTTTGAATTATGCTATGTTTCTTTTTATTTTAATAAATGACTCGCTTAATTTTCATAATCAATCAATCATAATCAATTGTTTTCGCATTTGGCACTCAGGCAAAATTTATTTTTGTATATTCAAGATAATTTCCAATTTAAGCCGAAAATCTCGAATCGGTTAATTTTGTCGCATTCGTAGAAAAACTCACTGGCTATCAATTAATCGGTTAATCGATTAATTTGTTGCGATTAATTGCAATTAATAATCGTTGCCTTTAAATTAATCATATGATCAAATAATCGAATAAAACATTTAATTTGCCATCACTAAGCTATATGTCTGCAAAATGTTAACTTCTGGTTTAAGTGTAAGCCCAGGTATTTCAAGAGCCTTTCCTATGGCACACTACATAGTAGTGTTTTAATTGCATTTAATTAAATTTTCCAAGTGAAATAAGATGTTAAGCTATTGAGTGCAACTTGCTAGCGATTCTTAACTATTAAAAAATGTTCCATTGAGCAATAAATTGTTGTATTACCAGCAGAGATAGATGTTTTGCAATTTTCAGGTATCGTTATATCATGTGTATAGATATTATACAAAATGAGACCAAGCACAGAACCCTTCCAGGTACTCCAGCATTTGGAATAACTTCAATAGTCAGGAGATTTTCAATGATTTTAATAAGGTATGAAGGAAAATTAGAGTAATAAAATCATTTATATTTGAAAGAAGATTCATCTGTTTGTGTGAAAGACATTATGGTATTTCTTTGCAAGAGCTGAATTGTTTGTTTACAAATTCCAACGAAAATTCACAAATTTAAAACAACACATACAACTAAATAAATATTTTTCAATTTAAACACATATTAGAATATAATAATGTTTTTCTTTTTTCATGTCAATGTGGCATTTAAATAATTTTTTAATTAAATAGAATAATAAAAGGAAAAAGTGAAGAACAAAAAACCATCACAATAATAATAAAAAAATTAATAATACAATTCCATTACGCATAATTGCGCGCAAAATAATTTATTTAAATTCAATTAAAATAAATAATTAAACAAATAAAAATTAAATAATTTTATTTAAAACAAATAATGAATGAATGAGTTCAAAAAAAAAAAAACAAAAACAATGCATTTCTAATTAACATTCAACGGAGGCGTCTTCATGATAGCAAAAAACACAATATGGAAATAATAAAAACAAATAATGATTAAGCAAACAAAACACGCACAGTTTTGTAATTACTTGATTTAGTTCCACAACATCAAGGAGAAAAAAAATGCAAATACTTACATATCTACGGAAGAGAGGTTGTTTTTTTTTTACTATTGTAAGTATATCATTTATTTAATCAATGCAACATAGTAGTACAAATATCAACGAGAACAAACATTTATTTATATTTTGTAGTGAAATGTCAGCATAAAACACTTTATTAGAGACTGACTCGAGATTGGGGAAAGGAAGATACTACTATGACATTCCATTCTCGACCATCAGGCGGTGAAGAGTTGGTTGTTTGGTTGGTTGTTTGGTATTGAAGGCGATAGCGGTTTATGTAACTCAACTCAAAAGCACATTCCAATGCAAATTTTTTGACATTGGGAATTCTATATAGTAGTTGTTATTGTTGTCGTTATTTGTGTAGAACATCAGATTGAAATGCGTGAGTTGAAAAAAAAACAAAATCAAAATAATAAAGATTTAATTTTAGATAAAAAAATAAAAAAAATAGAAATTCAAAGTGAAATATTTAGGGTTTTCTTTCTTGGGAACATGGGTTTGTGGTTTTCATGTAATAGGTTAAGGGAGAAAATGTTAAAGAAAAGACTTAAAGATTTAAAAAAGTTAGGAAGTCTTTTAAAATTTTAAAAAAATGGAAACTCTTTTAAGGTAAATTTGAACTATAAAAATCAGATATCACAGCATACTTTCAAGCATATATGTGACATGTTTTGTTATTCATATTTCAAATACAATATACTTACTTAAAGTGCTGCTTTCGCTTATCTGACCACTGTAGTGTCATACTAATGGCCTCCCGTTGGCTTCTAGATAACTACACTCCGAGGCCACATATTAATATCTACCCAGATAGCCAAGCAGCAATAAAGTCCCTCTCGGGTGTATACACTACATCCAAGCTTGTCGCGGACTGCCGCTCTTCCCTAGATACTCTACCATGTCACGTACCCATACAATCATACTGGGTGCCTGGATATAGAGACATCGTGGGCAATTGTGAAGCTGACAGTTCGTCAGTTAGCCAAGGGACATTATACGAGGATTTTACGTCTCCGGCTGGTATTCCGTTAGCAACAGTGAAGCTCACTGTCAGAAAATTCTACCAAGTAAAAGCCAATGCTCTCTGTGTAGAAGAAGGCCCTTGCAGCATAGCTAGGTAAACCTGGTCTAAGAAATATGAACAGTAAACGAACCAGCCAGCTGCTAAATCTCGGTAGAACCTCTATAAGCAAGACTATTAACGTACTCACGGGCCATTGCGTCATAGACAAACATGCTGGCAGACTTGGGTTTCCTCACTAAGATTTCTGCCGCAGCTGCGGCTCTGAAGAAGAGGAGGAGACTGTGCTTCACCTAATGTGCCAGTGACCATCCCTCGCCAGAAGAAGATGGAACCACCTAGGCTCGGGGTTTCTCTCCAACTTAACCGAACTATCATTCCTACCAATCAGGGACAGGGACTAGGTTCATTTCGGAATCCAAATGGTTCTCCGAATCGGACTAAGGGTCAACTCTTTGCTGGTATCACAATGGACCATACTCTTTTTTGTGCCTAAGTGAGCCTCTCGTCTGAGGGCTGCCACCCAACCTAACCTAATCTACTGATCAAAAGATAAATGGTTATGACTTTGTAATTAAGGGAAAGAGAGGCAATGATAATTGTAAAAAAATTTTACAAATAATTTTGAGAACCATAATAAATTTCAAAACTACTACTTATGTGGATGATAAAGAGAAGTAATGGCACCCGTTAACATCGTTATCATACTTTATATATACATAATTATTTGAGGTTTTATCTCCTTCATGAGAAAAAATTGATAGCAAAAAAAAAATACTTCGCATATTAACAGAAATCGTTCTAATGAATGATGAAGTGAGTAACTGAGTTTAAAGTCTCAATTACGCTTGGCTAGTTGGCGAGCTAAAAGCCAGCGAGTTGGCTAATTCCAGTGTAATCATGTTGGCTTGTCGCGAGTTAAGTGTTAATGAGAAAAGTTGACAGCCGTCTAATTTTACTTGCTACTCTCTGCCAGTTAGATATCTCACACATACACACACTCTCTCATTATTTTCACTTGTTTACAAAATGACTTGACAATTGAGCAACTAGAATGTTTTGTGTGTAATCGTTACTTTTCTGCACGCAAACTAGCCAAGTGTAAATGAGCCTTAGAAAACTCTGTTGCTTGTTGTCTACAATTTACGAAGCACCAATATATCAACAGTATTAGAATCCAATTCAATTCAATTTTGAATGTTATCGACTATGAATTAGTACTGACTACCCAACTGAGATACAAGGGTCTGTATCCTTTCTATATTATTTTTTTAATAATTACTACATTCAAAGGCACATCGTCCTCAATATCAGTAAATTCGTGAGACAACAAAACTTATCTTACATTTTTCTTATAATATCTGAATTTAACAAATGCCAAACTTTGTTCTCTCTTTAGAACCTCCTATATAAGACTTAGTTGGTTGTTTTCTTCATTCTTCTGGATATTCATACAAGCGGGCGTCTATAGTGCATCAGAGCTAGTACGGTACAATTGTACTTCATTAAATTGTAAAATTTGTATTAATTTGTAATGACTTTCTTTTAATTTTGATTTTATTTATAAAACATTATTGCCCATTAAATTGTTTGATCAAATAACTTCGGTTCTCTTGCAAGATAAGTTCGTACGAATCACAAGTTGCAAATTAAAAAGAAAAATCACATATGCTATGCTATATTGATTTGATACCTACAATATCACGTTAAGGGCCGACCAACCAATGTTATTAAGACTGTAGCCATTTGAAGTTTTCACTGAATCATGACTGTGTGTATTGTCGTTAAGCTGTTGAGTCTAATTATTGCCTGGTGTGGTAAATAGTAACTATCTTTTAACACTGTGTCTACAAGTTTCACATGGCCAAGTTGGAGAATCTCTTAAGTGAATGTTGTCTTTGTATGGAATTGAAACCACAGACTGTCCATCGCTGTTGTAGTGTTTTCTTTAAATTCTAGTTAACATTTGCCATCTTCTTCGAACGTGTCCTTGAGCTTCCAATAACATTCCAAATTGTCCATGTTACTAATTCTTATGTCACTTATTATATTTTTGGTTTTGAGTTTGGTTTTTTGGCCAAGCCAATCATTCATCATGATAATATTGCGTTGATGCTTTGAGTTTAATTTAAAAAAAAACCCCTTCCTTCATGCCTTATTTCATACAATACAACAATGATACTCGTATCTATATTCATAAGCTTTATGAATATTAAATCCTTTGTCACTCCTCACTCGTATTGTTATTATTATCATTGAAGCTTATTAAGTTCCTAGACATGCATGTGAAAGGATCAAATAATATGAAAGCAACAATATTATACAATAAAATATTCCACAAAAGAATATTACCAATTAATGATTTTTTAAATTGTATGAAATTTAGTTGGCATGACACATTACAATGCATGTGTACTCGTACAATGATCATTAATGAAATATTTTGCAAAATGTATGGTATTTTATATTGGGAAAATTGAAAATTCAATTGAATTTTGAATCGTATTATTCTAATTAGAAAATAATAAACAGGATTTTCAACGTACGAGTATTTATGCTATGCGTACATTACGAATGCATAATAATGCTGCATGATATTAGCCGCTTAAATGATTTCAATGGTGTCCCCATTAGGGAGTGTCTGTGTGTGACATAAATAGAGAATGTGTGTGTGTGTGTGAGGTCATTTGACATTTAGTTGCGAGTTATTTTAAAAGTTAATTTATTTTAATTTGCGTAAACTGCCTAAAAGTATGCAAAGCACACAATCAAGCAACATGTAAAATACATGCATACATATGTACGTATGTGATTGTTGCATTTGTATCTATCACTTGTGAATGTATGTTTCACAAATCCATTAATATAATGAGCATGACAAACTCATGTGATGAGATACAATAAAAGATACAGTTCCAATAACACAAACTCTTCTTCTTCTCTTAAGAGCTGCGACAATATTTTTTTTCGCGTTTTGTGGGCAATAAACCATATTTTTTCTCTCACCATATATTACTTTTTATACTCTATACAAGGGAGTGAATTGTATTATAAGTTTGTCATGAAGTTTGTAACACACAGAAGGAGACATCGCAGACCACATAAAGAGTATATCAGTTTTTGAGGTAGAGAGCTGAAATTTTGCACATAGGTTTCTTTTTACCATACACTGCACATTTGTCGAAATCAGCCGAATCGGACCACTAAGGCGGGTACCTCCCATACAAACCCCCATTTAAATTAAAGTTCTTATTAGAAAAAGTTTTTTGTTTTCTAACATATCGAGCTCAAACTTGAACACTATAAGTTTCTGGTCCATATCCATCAACCATGTAAATGGGTCCTAGGGTTATCAGGAGGGGTACCTCCATACAAACCCCCATTTAAATTAAAGTTCTTATAAGAAAAAGTTTTTTGTTTTTTGATTTATCAAACTAAAATTTGGACACTATAAGTTTCTGGGCCATATCTACCAACCATGTAAGTTTCATGATCCTATTGTTACCAGGGATGGTACCTCCCATACAAATCCAAATTAAATGACAAACATATAAAGAATAAAAGTACAATAAAAGTACCATTCAAACTGTGTTCTTTGTTGATACTCAAACTGTAACAGAGAGAATATAGTGATGCTAAGAAAGGATGGTTGGATGCAATCCGGAGGAGCGTGAAGAGTATTACATCTTTGGCATAGCCAATGATAGCCTTCTTTTTGGTTTTATATTTTATTTGGTATTTTTTAGTGTACTATGTAGTATCAATGGCCAATCAAACGAAGTTTCCTCTGGCCTTTCGTGTCTTCGGTGTCCTTCGTTGCTTGGACCTTTTGAGTGGGACACATCTGTTTACATATGTGATGAAGCCTTTTTAAAAAAATGCAATTTTCAATACAATAAAATTGTATCCCAAACTACATTTTATTAGTACTAGTACTACAGATCGAACAAGATGTTATATTTCTACATAAACATACACACGGTTCAATAAAGTTGTTGTTATCGTCCTATCATGTAAAGTGTCTTGGTCGTATCGAATGGAGTGGTGAATGAAGTGGAGTGAAGTTGAATGAGTCGATAAATATTTTGTTTGCCTCATAAAGTGTCATAACTCGTTGCAATAACACTAACAGCAATGCTGACTGGCTGGTTGGACTACTGGTATTGGTACTGTTACTGGAGACTTCAGGTGGGCGTAAGAAGTGGATACACCGGTACACACGCGTTTAAAAAACTTACTTAAGCCATTTACAAAATGAATTGTATTCGGAATATGTAAAAATGTTGTACACATACATATATTTCTTTTTATTCAACACCACGCATGGCATGGCATCGCATCGTATTGAAGTTAGCTAAATAAATTGCCTTGGTTCGTGTTTTACAATATAAAAGCATTAAAAGCGGTGCCTGCTTTTAGGCGCAACACACACACACACACACACACACACACACACACACACATAATTATCCTTTTGCGCATTTTTAATGAAGCAATTTTCATATTTATTCGTTGAGTTTCATTTCATTTTGTTTCGTTTCGTTTCATTCATTTGTCGACAATTTATAACTTTATATAAAATACTTTAACCAGTCTGTACACACCTTTCTCTCTATACATTCCATTCCCTGCCATCCTGTATCTATGAATGTGTGTATTTGCATTAATGCGAGTGTGAGTGTTTGTGTGTACATTTAATTTGATTCGTGCATGTGTGAATTTGGTGGCTCATTGGTTCACCAGAAAAATGCAATTTTGTTTGCTGCAAATTACCCTTTCACGTACATTCGTTCATTCTTTATAAATTTGTATGGTATATGCCATAAGTATCCGCATATCTATCAGTCAGTTAGTCTGTGAGTCAGTCAGTCAGTCAGTTAGTGAATGAGTCAGTTAGTGTATTTTCTCTTTGTATATGTATGTATGCTTGCAATTGCATTTATCGTCGAGTGCATCAATTTAAATGTGGCCACTAATTGTCATTATCAGCGTGCGAATGCGTTTCGTAATGTTTATTTGTTCATTCCAATTTCATTTCCACTTACCACTTACCATCCTTCAATTCATAGGTTTTATGTATGTATTTATTTGTTGTTGTTGATGTTGTTGTTGTTATTATTGGTCCAAAAATGTTAAATGATTAAAATATATGGATAATGGAGGGGAGGAAAAGGTTGGAAACTTGATTTGTTTGTTGAAAAAAAAAAAAAAATGTTTTCAATGATTTCTGTTTTTGCAGATTTTATTGATATTTTCGAAATGTGCAAATTTGAGGCAATAAATGTTTTTAATTAAATGAGAAATAAGTTTTTAGAGAGATAAAATAAAAAGGGGTGGGGTTTGATTATGCATAGTATACATAGTATTGTACCATATACTATAGTAGAATAAAGATGTTTTTGGGAGGAATTTAAAAAAACAAATGGTTTAGGTTATTTAAGTGAATCATGTTGAAAGAGAGAGAGAGAGAGAGAGAGAAACAACTTTGGTGTTACGTGTTCTAATCAACACTAAACTTGGATAACTAAAAAACTCATACTTATAGACAAAAGAAGATTATGCTTCAAATTAATTTGTACTTTGTAATTCATCAAAATTTGAATTGGTTTAGAGTCAAATGATTCATATTTACTGATGGTATTTAATTTTATTGCATGATACTCTCAATAGGTACTTTTGCTTACCTTCACAACGTAGTTATACATATATTGGGTATACAAGAAAGTTTTAAAGAATTATTTTTCTCGATTTTGAAGCTTCATTGTGTAAAACTAGTACACGGTATTTTATTGAATGCATGGATACCACGACAATAAACTGTTCGTCTTTGGAAGCCAAGAAACCATTAAACCAATTTTTAAAACCTTCATACACACTATAAGGCGGGTGGGTTAGGACTTCTTATTCGATACCATCGAGATAGGTTTTGAACACGTTTGTGACATGCGGTCGAGCATTGCCATGCTGAAAGACTATTGGCTCATGACTGACTGCCCATTCCAGTCGTTTTCCGCAATAGCACTTTTCAATCGCATTAATTGTTGTCTGTAGAAAACCCCATCGATCTTCTAACTACTTTTCAGAAGCTCGAAGTACACGATTCATTTCTGGTCCCACCAAATGCAGAGCATAACATTGCTGCCATGAATGCTTTGCTTTGGCGTCAATGGTCCGTTTTGTATTGCCATAAATAATCCATTTTTCATCGCCGGTGACAATACGATGGAAAAACGACTTCCCTTTGTAGTGTTGAAGGAGCAATGAAACGGTTTATTGAGTCAAAACGATCATGCTCTCCGTAAGTCTCACACAGCATCCGATTACTTTCTGCTGCATTTTTCTTCATATGGAAGTCAAATACCAGTGCACAAAATAAGACATAGTTATCGAACGAAAAAATATATTGTTGCCACTTAGATGGAGTGAAATTTATTCTAAAATGTGGTCAAATGATGAAGCTTTTACATAATGTTGGTTCCAACATGGGCCGGTATGCTTAAACACTACAGGTGCCCCTCTATGTTGGCAATAGTTTAAAACTTACTTGTATAACCAATATAATTACAATTCGAGCGGACCGCATTAGAAAAATTTATTTATTTAAAGGGTTAAAAAATTCTAATGGAGACGTTTATTTTATTAATGATATAAGTGATGTGGTCCCTAAAAATTATCTAAGACAACTCCCAGGTATCAAACGCATTGTTCCCAGGCGATATCAGACGATATGGCTTTCCATTTCCTAGTGAATTATGTGGCTTTAGTTGTGTTAGGATTGATCATTATCTTCATGAATGGTTTCAAAAGCAACCTGCAACTTAGTAGAGATGTCAGATGCTAATAGCCCAGAGCAACAAATCGCTGTAACATAAGCAAAAATGGAGGCAGAGCAACCATAGAGAGATGGAAAGTCACCATAGAGAGAAAGGGACAGGCAGCACTCCAGAGGGAAGGCTGCATGCATATTATTTGGGTGCAGAATGCGCAAGGCTAATATGAACTGCAAACAAACGGACTTGTCTTAGGATATTAAATAGAAAACAAGACTATCGGTAGTCAAATAATAGTAATTTTGTTTAGAAACTCGGAATAGAGGAATTAATAATTGTTGTACTTCAACTAATATAGACCAACACCTTTACTATTGGATACTTGAATGAAAGAAAGATTTAAAGGTGGGAGGTATACTTTGGTTAACATTGAATTTTTGTATCTCTTGACTTGTTTCTTTAATAAACCCATAGCAATTCAATAATTTTATTACGAATATTTACAATTACTAACGTAATATCGCCATTTATGGTTATTTCTGCTGAGTACTTGTACTCCTCCAATAGGAGGAGTTTTGTGAGTGTAATCCATCTGTGTTTGTCTCTAATAAAGTATATACTGTATATTCCTTTCCAAATTAATGATTAATGACCATTAAAATATCTTGCTGCACCTTTTCTTGCCACTCCTTAAGCTTTCCTGTTACTAGGTGAATTGGAATGCATATGGTACCGTAACCTTGATTCGATTTCCTAGCTCGATATAATGGGAGAATTTCACTTAACATATGTATGTGTATGTATTATTTTCCAATTAAAAATTTTATTTGTTAGCATAAAGAAAGAATAGAAGTTCATGCAACCACACACACCAAATAACTTCACCTGGCAATCTTTTTCAGAATCATTTCAAAAGAAAATATAAATAAAATAATTTCTGCAAAATAAGCACAATAAAACCAATACACACAACACTCACTTACGCGTAGATACTAGATACTATATTATGTAGAGACATACAGATATGTTTAAATCCATTGTGAATACGCAGCCGTTTCTAATTAAAATGAGGGCGCGCTGATGTTGATAACTCATACGCAACGTTGAACATGAATTGCTTTTGCTATTGTCGCTGATATTGGATAAACGTCATTGTTGGTGTTAGAGTATTGTTCTTGTGATTGTGATTTTGTTGTATCTATGCATTGAACCAATGTGGCAACCATTATTACTATTGTTGTTCGCTTAATTTTATGTATTGTATATGGTAGGTAAATCTATCTACTATTGTATCTATGTTGTATATCAATGTATTTTATATCTGTGTTCGTATGTGAGTGAGTGAGTGAATGAGTGCGTGTGTGCATGCGTATGTTTGTTGAGATTTCAATATAGCAGCAAACAATTTCAATTGAGATTTCAATAATTGTCGATTTAGATATGTAAATATTTATTTGACCGCTTTTGAACGTCATCGTTGTCGCCGGCGTCGCCGTTTCGTTTCGTTTAGTTTAGTTGATATTGACTTAACTAATGTGTTCTTGTTGTTATGTTGCTATTATATTTGTTGCTATATTAAATATAATGACAACCAAACTGTGTGTATGTATCAGTGTATAATAGTGCAATGTAGCTATGTGGGAGTGCGATCAGTCATCGCTGATTGAATGTTGGCATCAATTATTGCAAGCCATTGAACCCATTGCACTTCTGGATACACACATACACTCATAATAAGGCCTTAGATATGCAATGCATGTGTGTTAGTGTGTGTGTTTGTATTTGTGCCTTTGTAAAGGTTTATGGCTTGGGATTTTTGTTAAATAAAACATTAAATCAAAACGCGGTTGTCCAGCTGCTTTTCATAAGCTTATCTGACCCCGATTTTCTCTTTTTCTCCCACTCTTTCGATCTTTATATTTATGTATGTACATATATTGGTATAAATGTATCTGTGTGTTCATTCATCTGTATACATATGGAAAAGGCATTATTAATTTTATGTCTGCCTACAAATTTTGTGTATGAGTTTGGCTTTTTTGAAGTGTTGGTGCGTGTCTAAACACGTGCATGTGCATATTTAAAGCTATTTGCTGATGAAATGCTCTTAAAATATTTACACATGAACAACTTCAGTCATGAGAGTATGAATTGTATCTGTGTGTATTTTGTGCATGTACTATGTGGTGGTATGGTATGCCGGTGTAGGGTATCAGGTGTGTTAAGTGTTGATATTGCCTGCCTTAAAAGCGATGCCTCAACACGCATAAAAGTACAATAATATTTAGTTTTATTTTTGTATGCGAATTTACGATCCGAAAGAGAACTTATGATGGAATGAACGTTGTTGTTATGCCTAAAAGCATGCTATATAAATAAGTAGAAGCTTAAGTTAAACAAATATTATACCCATACATACATAGATGTGAATTGTACAAATACCATCACAGACGAATGTTTTGTTAATGCTACTAGTACTGCTGCTGCTGCTATTGATTCATATGTGTACAAATATTTTATACATAAATTTTGCCAAGAGGCCTAAGGTAAATTGGAAAGTACATACTCAACACTATTGCAATAGCTTAATATTAAATGCGAAAATATATATTGTATTTTAGTAAAAAAAAAAATCGGATATAAAATCATGAAAATGAATTCATTGTTTGTTTTTCCGATAAATCTTTTCCTAAGAAATCCATTTGTGCTTAAGTTTTAAGTCGTTAAAAGCATTTTTTGTGCAATATTCATTCATTTTACCTTTAAATGTGAGAATAAACAACAACAACAATAAGAAAAAAAAACCCAAAAAATATTGATGAAAACCCATTAAACTGTTAATTGCCACTATGATTGTAAATGATATAAAATCAAAAAAAAAAAAAAAAACAAAGTTAAATATCAAAGAAGCTTTAATTTCACCAGATGGCATGTGGATAAATGTGGTAAATGAAAATGTTTTATACACAAAAATTGAATTTAATAGAATGTTTTTGTTTATATGAAGACTTAACATTCAATTTTCCTGAATTACAGGTAGTTTTCCTGATTATTTATACTCGTATTCAACTGTTGCTGACTAAAGAAATAATACTAGTTCCGCAATCAAAAGTGGTAAGTTTTTAGTTGCTTTACTATCGTATACTGATCAAGATTCACAATTCACGTGACCATACGTCTCGCTTTGGGCGGGACAGTCCCGCTTTCAAGTTCCCTAGCGAGGGCATAAAAGTCCAAAGTTATGCAAATAGACCAAACTGAGTTTTATAAGACAATCTTTAATGGGCAAATGTGACGAAAGTACCTACATGGGAATGTGAAGGATTTGCTTATCAGGCAATGATTTATTAGCAGATGCCAAGATACGAAAGTGTTCGACGAGTTTGCTGAGAATATTGCTGCTGAAACCATTGGGTGGAATTATTTCAGCTCTTCCGTACCAACAATCTCCACTTAACGAACTTTTTTATAATTATGGAGTACATTGTGTGTCTGCCTGGAAGTAACGCACATGTCCAAAGGGTTTTTCTCATGGAAAATTGACAAAACACAGTTAAGCGTCTTAGTATTGAAAGCCATTTCGATTATAAAAATTAACATAAATAAATCAGGTAATGAGCTACATTTGGACGTAAAACGACACCCTGCAACTTAGTTGTTGTTAGTGCTTTAATTATTTTATATTAGTTCTATTATTATTACTTTTTTGATAAAAAACTTGTAAAATACCAAAAAGTTAATTTTGCATCATTCCGTTATCACAAAAAAAAAAAAAAAATACATGGTCACTTAGTTATACCCCAAAGTTGATTTCCGTATGTGCATACTGGTTTTATGATTGTCTTATAAAGGAGTGGAATGGAGGAAAGGAGCGTCAACTCCATTCTGTGGTGTAGGTTTGGGTAACATCTCCCGTATTATTTGGGATGTAGAAGATAGACAAAGGAAACTTTACTGGGAAAAACTACCGGGGCTATCACACTCCAAATTAGCGATAGGGACATACAACCCAAAACGCTACAAGGACTGTATGAATCTGACGAAGAATAACCTGAGTATCATTACAGGATTGTTAACAGGATATTGTTGGCTGAACTATCACCTAACTAAACTGGGAATTTCCTCTCATGGTCTTTGCAGGTTCTGCAGGGAGGAGACCGCACTGCACGTGATAGGAAATTGTCCTGCCCTGATGCACAAGAGAAGGAAACACCTTGGCAAATTCATCTTAACCGAGGAAGAATTCAAACTCTGTAAAGTAGGACCAATACTACAATTTATCGAGGGAATTGGGCTAGGAGAAACACTCTAAGTCTATGAAGGGGGCACAATAGATCTCATAGGTCGCAGTGCATCTTCCCCCAAGATAATAATAATAATATAAAGGAGTACATTTTTTTTTTTTTAAAGTGAAGTGTGGAAAAAAGAGGCGCAATGTGGATGACATTTTTTAGTGGCCGATGCCGTTTTTCGCTTTTTCTTGTCTGATTTGATTATGTGATGACAATTGACCCATACGATAAGGGTTGCATTTATAGGACCTATTCGTATCACATTATCAACTACTAATAATTTGCCAGATGCTTTGCAATTTTCATCAGTAGAAATTCTTTTTGGGTTTGTTTTTCGAAATGTTTGAAAAGAAGCTTTGAATGCAAATGAGCAAAAGTCACCATACAGTGTAGCACAAGTCGAGTATGCCTTGAAGTACTTACTTATAATAAAGATCAAAATTTAAACTTGTAGTATTGTTTTTATTTCCTCAACCGCTTGAAAAAGGTGTCAAGGAACGACATGAAATTATTAGTTTATTTAATATGAGGCCCATAAGGCCTTTGAATATCGAAATATATGGGCATAATATATACATTTTTGGGAGTCTTATTACTTTTTGTGAAATCGAAAGGACAAGTATTTCTAGTAATCAGAAAACACCAGACTGAAATATGTCATTTAAAAGCAAAAGAAGCCACAATGACTAGTTTAAGATAAATGTGTATATTACATTGTTAAAAAGAAACAAACAATAGTTCAACTCTACATTGATTTCCATCGCTATGCTCATTACCTTTGAAAATAATTCTTTGAGTTAACCTGTAACATGGTTGTTTGAATACCAGTGCTCGACGATAAAGTCTAGAAGGAAAAGATGAGCATTTGATTTGTCCAACGACAACGTCCAACTTAAAGGTTGCCAGTTTTATCATATAATAATAACCATATAATAACACAATAACATGCGACAATAGCGGCGATTAATTTGCAAGATGAGTCATTAAGAAAATCAAAGAAAATAAAAGCAGTTTCCGACTTTGTCAGCTTTCTGTTATTAAGTCTCGTTAAAGTCATGTACACCTCATGATATCGATGTGCTTTTCATAACTCTAGGTAAAATGAAGATCATTTGTTCACTTCATTGTGCTTTTCAATGTATTTCTATGAAGGACCTTAATTACAGGAGTGGATTTTTGCGGACCTTTTTACTACCGTTCGCAAATAAGAAATATACTATCGGCTAAGTCTTACATATATGTGTATCTTTGTCTGCTTCAGTACAAAGGCAGTTCATATGGAACTGGTCACCGTTTTGTCTACGGAATCCTTCGTTGCCGCGTTGAAGCGATTTATTTCTACTCGTGGCAGGCCTAAGTGCATTTCGATGAAGGAATCGACTGGCGTTTTATCCCGCCTCGCTCATCCCACTTTGGTGGTCTATGTGAGGCTTCTGTAAAACTCGCGAAATACCATTTCTGGCGTACGGTTGAGACTTCTACTTTGACCTCCGAAGAGCTACGAACACTAGTTTGCCAAATATCTGCTATTGTAAATTCATGTCCTTTAGTTTAGATGACTTAGACGTCCTCACACCAGCTTATTTCTTAATCGGCTCTCCATTTACTTCCTTTGTGGAGCCGCCTGATGTTACTAAGTTGAATATTGGCCGGCTTAGACGGTGGCAAAGAGTTTGTGCACTGCAGCAGAGTTTTTGAAAGAAGTGGAGCACCGAATACCTCACCATCCTTCAGCAGCGAGCAAAGTGGAGAGTGGAGCATTGCAGCTTAGCAATTGGTGCACTCGTCTTGGTTAAGGATGATAATCTTCCACCGCTGCGTTGGCTGTTTGGTCGCGTAACCGAGGGAAGGACAATGTTGTTCGAGTGGCTATAGTGAAGACGACGAATGGTCTTATCAAACGCGCAGTGACTAAGCTAATCTCTCTACCTATGGATGATGATTTTGTTGGAAGCATGGATCTTCCAACGGGGGGAATCACCAGCCTGCAGCTGTCATGACAAAGCTGTATTGAAGGACCATGCCTAGCTCTAACACAACTGTAAATAAGAGCCGAGAAACGATATGTGAAATGTTCCATTATCCAATAAAGTACAAAAAAAAAACACATACACTAATGATACACTGATAAGGTTCGGAAACCTCCATTCCGTCAATTTTTTAATTAGGCAAAATAAACACCTTAACATTGTGACCCCCCTATTATGTTACAAACATTACCATAAAATAAAAATACCCGATAAACTCTGTGATACTTATGGAATATGAATAAAACAAATTGCTTTCACATTATAGTATATGCCCATACACAAATGCTTATATGTTTCAGAAGCAGAAATGAAATCGCGATGGGAAAATCGTATGGTGCATTAATCAAAGAAGATTTTGTACTGATAACAGTTTGCAATTTCATTTCAATATCCTATTCAAATTTCGCATGTTTATTTATTTTCTTTATACTATAATAACATATATAAAAAATTAATTTTATCTTGCTTGCAATAACACACATACACATCCATATGTATATACGCAATTCATAGTACCGCCCTTTACTGAGCAAGCACATGCTGCGTATGCGTATTTGTTTTATAGAGGCCATTTGGTATATGATAAAAAAAAAAAAAATAATATGTATGTATGCGGACAAACACATTTATATGTTATACTAAGTATGAAAAAATCCAATTAATGGCTTCTGCTAAATAAATACATAAATAAATAAATTTAAAAAAAAAAAACAAAGATAGTTGTATTATTAAAAATTGACTTCGCTGCATTGCAGCGCATAAAATGCATAAAATTATTGAATAAAAAGGGAAATAAAGAGAAAAACTCAGTTTGATTTTAATCGTTTTTGTTTATTAAAAATTGCAAAAAATATTCATAAATTTTATTTCGAACATTGATTTGTTTAATGGCCAAAAAGAAAACCAGAATTGCTAAAATTTCAAGGACAACAAATGACGTTTGAATGTACCACAAACTAATGAAAGCTGGTCAAATATACAATACACCAAACACAACACATGAATCCGTTGATTGCGGAATATGAAACTGAGAATGGGAATGGCAAAGGCAAAAGGTCATGGAGTGTAGTGGTAAAAACATGACAGAAAGCATATGTTGATTTACAACAATTTGTGTGTGAAAATATTTTGACCACATTTGGCTTTTAATGAGGTTTTACACACTATTCTCTTGTTTCTGGTTTTTTTTTTTTTTTTGGTATGGATCTCTCTCAAATATGCATAAACCCACAACACAATGCAACATAATTTGCCATTAATTAAATTTATCTTTATTTACAATATTTTGTATTTTTAGTCAGATTTTATTTTGATTTACAAACAAAATTTCAATGTTTCAATGAACAACAGTCTTCATTGCTAACAGAACTCATTTCAAAATATTAATCATGAATTTTATGCAATTTCTAGAAGAGAAGCTCCTTGAATTTGAATTAATTTTCTATAAGGAGACACTAAACTAATTTAATTTAGTATAAATCACGCATCACCACCTGCTCACCGGAGCAACACTATTCCTGCTGAGCCATAACCACATTTAAGATGTGTGTCCAACCTTGGGGAGAGCTAGGGCTATATTTTATAGTATTAAACCATCAGAACTCTGGGTGATAGGGACATTTAAGCAGTCATTTAACCAGTCATGATACAGACAGCTTCTGCATATCTTGCGTCCTTGCGGATAAAGGGAGTGTCTTATCACAGTGTAAATCCCTGAAAGATGGAGGAAGGTGAGGGAGGTATTCATCCCCAAGGCAGAGAATATAAATCATAATTCACCAAAAGATTTGAGGCCTATCAGTCTCTTATCGTTTGCACTTAAAACAATAGAGAGATTATTAGACCTGCATCTTAGGAACAAGCTCGCTTCACACATGTTTAGCAGTGTAGAACACGCATACCTTAAGGGAAGATAGGTTGATACAGTCCAGCAACGGAAGGTGTTTGTGTTGGCAGCTTTTCTTGATATTGAGGGGGTTTCAACAATGTCCGAATCGAATCAATCTCAGCATCGCTGGAAATGATTGGTTCAGCCAGGTAACTTTGTAATATGCCGCGGCGACAATAAAAAAACAGGCACTACACGGGGTGAATTATATGCCTTTTTCTTTGGAACCTAGTTCTGAAAGAACTGCTTTTAAACCTTTAAAGGAAATGGAGTAGAGTAACGGCCTATGCGGATGATTTGGTTTTAATGGCGGCTACATTTTTTCCCATAATCAGTGAACTATTGGAATCCCCTGCGGTAGGCTCAGCAGAACGTTCTTGGGGTCAACTCGGCTAACAACGAGTTGGTGTTATTCACAAGAAAATATAAGAAACCTAGCTTCAAGGTAGCGTGTTAAGCTACAAAGTTTTGAAAACATAAAATTTATGTTATTCTGTGTAACATTTTTGTTTGTTGAATTCAGTTGTTTGTTTGTTATTTTTATTATGTTTTATATTTTTAGTTTTGTGTTTTCCTAGTTAATTATATTGGAGCTTTTGTGGTCAACTTGTATACATGATATAATATTTGCATAGCATACTTTTATGCATAAAATTTACATACAAAATTATGCACGCAACAACATTCTTCTACATTCACACTACAAATGAGATGCTATTCTATTATACATATTCCCCCAGAATGCCAGGGGAAAGAACTCATAATGAACCACGGCACGGCACGGCTTCATGCATAAAAAATCAATTGGAAAATTACCAGCTGTCGACTTAAGCTGGCCGCTTATGGAAATCGATGGTGAAAAAATAGCAACAGCAGCAGCTGCAGATGCAGCTGCCTTTTTGTTTTTTTTTTAAACCATAACCTAGGATATGACTATAATAGTTGCTGCCACATTATCGGAGCAATAAGTAAAAATTTGTAATTGCAAATCCAATTATAATAAATAATTCACAATGCAACACAATAAAATGCAAAAAATAAAAATTATAATAAAACCAAACAAAAAGGATAAAAAGATAAAGAGAAATGAATTTCATCAGTTTAAACTGTAAGTTTATACACTTCATTGTGTGCAATGATAAATGATTTGGTGATCTGAATACTACAAGGTTCTAGGTGGATATATAATCATACATTTTAGTTGGAAAAATAAAAGAGAAAATTGTAAATAATCTTTATAAAATTGCACGTAGAAAAATTATTCCAACTATTTTATAGAAAGTGTATAAAATGAGCATATGAATTTGTATTGCATACTTAATGGCGTTCCACGCTTGCAGCGCATTACGACAAAATTAAAATTCGCCATTTTTGTGTGTGTGTGTGTGTTTTTTTTTGTTGGTCTTGCAACGATTCGCACCAACATTTATTATTGTTTTATTAATTTTGTAAATACCAGATTACAAAAGCGAAACATATTTTATTGTCCGACTTTGTTGACGGTTGGTCGGTCGTTCGTTCAGGGAGGGTACCGAGGAGGCATGTTATTGTATATAAAACCAAAATAATTACAATTTGTGGCATAAAATTTCAATAATATAAAATTACCAAAGTAATTGAAAATGCAAAAATATACATATACAGTCGACTCAACGCTGGCAGGGGCATGGGTAAGGAAGAAAGTAGAGCTATACAAAAGTATGCAACATCGTTATGCGGAGTATCTGAATGGATATGTATACGTGTATTAGTATCTCTGTGTGAGACTGTATATGAGTTGCATTAAAAGCAACATGAGAAATTAATGAGCAAACGAAATGCTTTTTAAAAAGTGTTAAATAAATAAAGAAATAAAAGAAAGAAAGAAAAAAAAAAACATAATAAAAAATGAACATTCAAAAAAACTGAAATGCAAACCAAAAGTACTCAACAAAGATATGCAGCAGCAGCAGTAGCAAAGTGGAAAGGTTCAATTGTGTGTGGGTGTGGTGAAGGTGTGTAGTAGTGTATATTTTTCAGAATTGGTTTTTGACTAACGTATCCTTTTCCAGGATGCCACCTCATACTATAAGTGCTGCAAGCCTCAAAGCGGCTTATGTGCAAGGCTCAAGTATGCTTTTTCGGCATATCATGCCACTCTTATGTTCTGCATCATTGATACCCCTTTTCCTCTGTACTGTTTCCGTTTCTCTTTGAACATGTACTTTGTTCTTTCGTGGCGCGTGAAAATATTTGCAAATTGATATGATGGACAACAGGCAGGCAGACAGACACAGATCTCTCAGATATCTCACAAAGAAATGCAAAATAATAATGAAAAAGAAAAAATAAAAAAAATAAAAAAGGAAAAAGATCAACTCGCTTCATTTGGCCATCATCAAAGGTTACTCTGCCGCGCTTTTCCATTTTCTCTTTCTATTTTTATTTTTTTAAGTTGAACCTTACACACATCACAACATATCCTTTTTTACGAACATACATACATATTTTCTTTTAATATTTACAGCACTCTCGGTTATTGTTTTTGCATATATTTACGTATTTTACTGAAGGTAAGTGCATTATGTTTCTGTAACTACTACTAGTATATTCGTACTGCAACTATCCCCTTATTATCCTCATTTTGAGTGAGTGAATTTTCCGAGAGGGAAAATAACAAAAATATATTTTTCTACTTTTCTGGTTTGCATATTTTGCTGTTTGTGCTTGCAAAAATTTTGTCAAAGCAATTCAAACGAAGCGTGAAGTTGCATTAAAAACAATTTATTTTGCATCAATAAATTTTGTTTATTTATTTATATTGAAAATCAACTCATTGTTGTTGCTGTTGCTGCTGATAGTTTTTAAGAATAATTTCCCTGAAAGCATAATTCTATTTAATTTCATACAGTTTAATAATGTGTAGAAGATGAAAAATATAGCATAACCTTAGGCTAAAAGCCTTTTAGGCTTCATATTCAATCAAAGTAGAAGTGTTTATGAATTCAGTTGAAGGCTTAAAGCAAATGTGACATGAGCAAATATTCATACTAAATTGTGTTATAATAATGATGAATTCCCCTTTCAAGAAATTTACAGAATCACTTAACTAGAAGTATCTATAAAGAGTTTATATTCCTATCGTGAATTGTCACGATTTGACGTTTTCATTGTGAAGTGCCAAACTTTTAGCATATTCGAAAGATTACTTCTGGTTAGAGTTTTGCCACTGCTGGACGTAGGTCCCAGACCACCAGTTCGGTTTTAGGAGATGTCACGGAACACTAGAGCAGTGCCACCGAGTGATACAAAAAATCCTCAAAACCTTCCAACATCGTGAGAATTGCTCTGCCGTGTTCCTAGAAGTCCGACAAGCGTTTGATAGAGTCTGGCACCCAGGCATCCTGTATAAGCTTAAATAAAGTCGATCAGTCTCATTTTCCTAAGCTAGCAACTGTACATCCATTAAGCTTCGGAAAATATCTGAGCTTAAATGACAATTTGAAGAACGCTTCCGTGACTTCAAGGAACAAGAAAAGATTTATTAGTTTCTTCTCAAATCCATTCACTGCAGTTGTCAATGAGTCCTCGCCACTTATGCTGATGAAGCAACACTACACTAAATGAAACGTTAGAAAGTGATAGACTCTATGATTTCCATTGTAAAGCCGAATTACCCTGCCATCTAAATATGATGTCAATGTTCGGTGTCAGTCCTTGTTCCTTGATTCAAGGAATCGCATGACTGACAGTTTGCGCATCGCGACTTCAAATTTTCAAGTGCAATTTGACAAATTTGTTAAAGAAAAGCAAGGATAGTCTTCCGAATAAAAAAATAATAATTAATGTAAATAAAAATATGATATATTTTTCAAATTCTTATAGGTCAGTACTGAGGCCAGGCCCACTACTTTTAAAAGGTTGCATCGCTGTTTTTGTGATTCAAAGACACATTAAATGATGCTTGATTGGCATCAAAAGCAAAATTGCTATAGCGATGCCTATGAGTATAAGTGTGTTTGTGTCACATGTGTTCTGTTTTATGCAGTTCATTTGTTGAAGTTTTCTTGATCCGAACACTAGAAGTCAAAGTCAACAACTGTGAAGCTCCGCTTCGCATTCTAATATTGAGATACTCTAGAGATTCCAATCAAAGCTTATCGGAAGAGTAGTGAATGCACCTTGGTATGTCAGAAAAAAAAAACAATGCATAGAGATCTTCATTTCGCATGGATCAAAAACGATATTGGAAGATTCACCAGAAAATATGTATCCTGTCTTGAAGTACACCCTAATGATCTCGCCTCAAGCCTTCTTGTCATTGGTAACAACTTCTGCCGACTCAAGAGGAGTCACCATCTAAATCTACCTTTCAGGTTTCGGCCAAAGGTAAGACGAATGATGGTTTAAGAATTTCAGACAGAGTGGGAATGTTGATTGAAATTTTCAATTTGTGTGTTTAAAAAACACACGCAGTAAACTATTAGTACCAGTATAAGTAAGTCATAAATACCATAAATCCTAAGAAAACTATAAGATCTCATCAGCAAGCATTGCTCAGTTTTTATTCATAATTGAATTTTTTCTTTAAAACTTTCGCTTATGCATACTATTTTTTCCATTTATTTCTTCATTTGTTGTTGTTGTCTGTTCATTTTTGGCAGACATTTTTCTTCATCACATTTGTTTTTCATTCAGGATATTAAAAGTCTCCTCACAGGTTATTAACACAATTTACATATTCATCAAAACCAAAAACAACAGCAAAAGCAACAATGTCCTAACCCATCCATCAATGGGCCATTCTTGGCAAGGAATCCAAGTATGGACACAAAAACCTATTAAAGTCAAAAACCAAGAGAGAAAAAACCAAGACCCAAAACAACAACAACAGCAGAAGTAGAAGAAAGAAAAAAAGAACAACCAAAGGAACCAGAGCATGTATGCTTGACTTGGACGGGAAGGTCGGCCATATACTACGACATAGACTGACTATATGTACTCTTCTTTGTTTTATTTATTTTTTTTTTGCGTTTGTTTGCATAAAAAGGATATGTGTACATTCAACGTATTAAGTATAAGCGAAATATTCTATTTTTCTGTTACCATTAAGACTCACACTTTTGGCATAAAATGGAGGAGGAGAAGGCACTAGGAAAAAATTACATTTGCATATTGCGCAAAGGACGAGAGTCAAACTGATAGACAGACAGACAGACACGGTATGAAGTTGGGTAACCAAATACACATGCATGCACACTAGTATGGTATGGTAGAGGTTAGTCCTAGTCAAAGTGAATGCATATCATGCTAAGCGTTGTTGTCCTACTCGTTGTTGTCGTATATCAAATGGTCGTTCGATCGTGTGCGCTGATACTTGGCTAACCATAAAGGAATTATTCGTGCGCGCCATCATAGTCATCACCATCGTCATCATCATCGTTATCGATAATTCAATTTTGTGTACTCTTGTATTATTTTTGTAAAGCATTCGATTCGATTTCAAGCAAGGACTAAGCGCAACCATTTGATACTCGTACTAAGAGTATGATGACGACGATGATGCCCTCTGCCATTATAATCTAAATAAATGTATCCTGCAGCTACTCAGCCAAAGTGTATGCAATGTAAACATATCAGAGCAGGCAAAACACATGCAAGTACCGTTGTCCTTATTACATAGTACCTCCCGTTCCATTTCCAATTTTTTCATCAATTCGCATTTGCTTCCTTTGCCTTTAAGGTTCACAGAAACATGACTTGGCTACACTTTTGGGGTATAAATTTCTCGATTTTTCTTATATTATAGATATTTTTCTTTTATTCTTCCTTCAGTTAGGCAGAAAATGAATTAAGTCTGAGTCAATGGCGTCGTCGTAAATTGTATTTATGTGCAACAGCTCGATGACTTCCTTTTTGCAAAGGATAAAGAAATAATATCTACGAAAAAAAGCTTGTTATTGTTCGAAAAGTGATTTAGGGAAAATTAGGTTTATGTAAATAACAAAGCCTTCTCACATTGCAGCAATCAATTCAATTCAAATATGATACTAAAGCCAACCAAAACAAAAAAAAAAAACTCAAAAATACCTCATCAATTTTAAGAGAGATTATTGGAATGAGATTTTTGATACATTAGAAAGAAGGATAAATTATGCTTCAATATATTGTATAAAAATTTTATTTTATTCATCAAAAATTGTGCTGATATCAGCTTAATTTTTATTTTAAAAATAATATAATAATTTAAATATTTTTTAATTTAATACAAAAACGGCAACAACAAAAACACAAAATGATTATATTTTTTTATGACCGAACATCTGCATAAATTATTCTATTTATCATTGTTTTTATTAATGTAGTTTTTTCGTATTGTTTTATTTGTAATATTAAAATAAAAAATATTGCATTCTGCGGCTTAAAGAATGACGCATAATAATTCAAAATGGCAGCCAATTAATCACACAGGACATTCAATTACAACAACAAATATTACCATGTAAAAATATATATGATTTTTCTTTTGTTTTTTACCAATTTTAAATATTTTAAATATTTTGTTTTTTTTTTTCTTATTTAACAAAATACATTTTTTATGTGCATTGAAAATTTATCATTTTGCGATAAGCAAAAATTTGTGGCAAATTGTAGATAAACTATTGTTGTAGTGGTTGTTGTTGTTGTTGTAATAAAAAATGAGTTTGTATTTACTATATTTATATTTATTTATTTATTTAGGTATTGATGTTATTATTGTTGCTGTTGTTGTTGTCATTGATGGTTTTGTTGTTGTCATTTAAATGTTAAAACATGAAACAAAAGGATTAACAAAATAATTTAAAATACAATATGTCCTAGAGCAGAAATAAAAAATCAATGGCTATAAAAAAAACCAATAATGTATACTCATAATAGAGGAAACAATTCAGTAAATAAAATCAACAAAAATACCAAAAAAAAAAAAAAAAAAAATTAAGTAGTCAACTTTGAACGCATACAAATAGTTGAAAATATGGTTTCCATGGAAAATATAAAATAAATTTTATTCTACTTATAGTATAATGGAAAATAATAAAAAATCATTAGTAGATATACCATAGTAAGATAAATGTTGAGGTCAAAATATTGTATAAGGTCGGTGCCTCAATATTGGGCATTTTGCTTCTTCTAAAACTCAAAAAAAGAGCTGAATGTGTCCAAATTTTTACAGATTTGCCGCAATAAACATTGACTCACTAAAAATATTTTATAATACTTATGGTAGTAGTGGAAAATCTTATCAGGAAATTGATTATTAAACATACATACATTACCATTAAAAATACCCAAAAATTTCTATGAACAATAAAGTGTGTCAATCAATATATATCAAGGTACGGGGCTCGATCAATAAGACCTTAAAAAATCCGAGAGATCGCGCTTCTAGCATCGATAATTTTCTTTGTATGTTTAGTACATCACTAATCAGCTGATGAAGTTTCAGTAATATCGACTACTTAGATTAATATTTATTGTCAATTAAAGCAACAAACTTTTGTGTAGTGGAAAAAGTTAGTTTTGCTCGGTGATTAAACACTTTTATTTAGAAGGCTAAAATCTCAAAAGAAATGAAAGCTAGTTTGGTGGAAGTTCATGGCACATCTGCTCCTGCGTTTGCAACTATTTACAATAGGGAAAATGAGTTTAAACATGGCCGTACATCCATGTAAAAAAGGGTCGGCAAGATGGGTGCCGCTTTTGGTTTCAGAAGAGAATAAACGCAATCGCACACCTGCGCAGTTCCGATGGAATTAAAATTTTAAAAATTCAGATATGGCCCCCAGTGGCTTCTTTTTGTTTACAAATTAAAAAAAAATGGTTCGGTGGACGACTTTTCACTTCGAACGAAACATTAATATAATGAAATAAACGTCAACTTTGAGGAACTTACGAAATCCTACTTTTTGGACGGTTTAAAAAATTTGGAAAAGTGTATAGAGCTAGAAGGAGATTTTATTGAAAAATAAAAATACGAAAAAATAAGTTGCACTTGTGCCATTGTTCACGTTATAGAAGTGAAACTTCTTCAAAACAAACAGAGAGAGAGATCATCTCAAAACAAATACAACATTTGCATACAATATTCTGTCCAGTTAATTTAGATATGTCTGTCTTTCATTCTGTCCATCTGCCTATCCGTTTGTATGTTGCTTTTGTCTTTCTTCGGCATGTGTAATTGTTGTTGTTGTGTTTACGTTTGCAGTCTGTCCCCTCTTCCCAAAAATTAGATCAACTGCGAGCTTCTGTGTGTTTCTCGTTCTCTTTTCTTGCATGTTGTTGTTATAAACATTTTTATTACAAGTTGAATGGTATTGTTTTGTAATTGTAATCTCTTTATTGAGACTTTTCCGGTGGATTTTCCAAAAATTGTATTACTTGTTGGGGATATGGCAACAGAAATACACATTCTGTGAAAATTTGAGGTGTCTACCTAGTGCGGTTCATGAGATACAGAATCGAAAAAACGTTAAAATTTTTATTTTTTTCACTCAAAATTCGACTCATAAGTATAATAGATTTCTAGTTAAATAATCTAAGCTAGTTAATTTAGCGAAATGTAGTTAATTTATTGAATTACACAATTATTAATTTACTTTATATCAAGTGTTCTAGTTTTAGATTTATAAAATATTCAGTAATTAAACAATTTACAATATTTTTGTTGCTTAGAGAAATATAACTTAGGACAGGAAGAAATATTAGCTATATATAAAATGGAACAGGTAATGATGGTTGGAAAAATTTAATTTAATATTCAGTGAATATATTGTTAATATGTTTGTTTGTTTTTCTGTTATGTTTTATCTCCGACTATCGAACATAGTGTGAAATTAGTATGTTCTTTATTTGTTTAAATTATTTCGTTTAATATACAATAATTGTAAATTTTTTTATTTTTTAATCAAATAAAGAATAATAACAATTTTTATTTATTTATTTATTAACAGCTTATATACTATTGAAAATAGGATACAATCATTATCTGAAGTAAGGTTGTAACGAAGGTCATTTTAGCGGAGGCGGAAGTCCAGAGTTTGACCTCCGTGGATGTTAACGGAGGCGGAGCTGGGCTAACAAAGAAAAAACTGTGATTTTTACCTTTTATTAAATTTAAAAAAAAAACTTTATCCATAAGTACTACACTACACGATCTACCAAGTTTGTAGCTACAAAGTATGCTTTTACATATATACATATGAAGTATATAAGTAACTCAATGGTAATCAAGATTGATAAGAGGCAAATTATTCTTAATAAACAAAAATTTTGCAGCTTTGTCACCTTTTAACCGATTTCTCAATAATTCGTAAACAGAACCGGCTCCACTAAATAGTTACTACCGATCCTGGTGGCGACGATAGATAGATAAGCACGTACGAGCGGAAAAAAGCTTGTAAATTTTAGGCCTATTGGTGACAGTAGTTCCGTCGTCATCAGCTTCACTTGAAGCTTTTAAAAGACCCAATTCATGTAGAACTTTGTCCTTAACAATTTCATCCAAAATCTTTAATTTGAACCTTTGGTCCGAATATGTGGCCAACCATTACAATGTATTGCTTGGAAGACCACAAAATCTTGAATTGATGTCTTTAATTAGTTTTTTTTTTTTTGGAAAATTTGATATGGGAATTTGATTGTAAAAGGGAGTGTGAACTGCACGCAATGACAAAATACAAATATACCTCCGCTAAAATTCCGTTAAAAAATATTCGGAGGCGGATGCGGAGGTACGTTTTCATGCCGGATGTTCTGCAGAAGCGGAGGCGGATGTGAAGTTCCGTTACATACCCTAATCTGAAGGTATGACTACGAAACCTTAAGCTAAGAATAATAATAATAGTTTTGTTACTTTTAGTGAAAAAGAGTTTCAAATTTGTTGATTGTCAGTTGCATAACTATTTAATTGTATTTATTCATTTAAAATTGTCATAGAATACACTGCTCGAATTATTAGTTGTAAGCAATAAAGATCTTTTATTGTCCACCTCTCCATAGTCCTTATGAGTAGCATTAAACCTTATATTATGATTCAATTTAATTCATGCTTCGCAATCATCTTTCAAATCAAATGTATGTCATCTTGATGACGAAGTCCGGCTTATTTGAAGTAATTTTTAATTATTTTTCTCTTCATGCTTTTACACAAAATATATTCTTGTTACTCTCGGATTTCCCCCAAAAAAATTGTATAGAATGTTTTCACTAAATGCTACTGTAACTTCTTTTGGTTCGAGTTATAGAAGATTTTATCTTAAAAACTTAATTTTTCTTAATAAATTTATGAAATCTGAATAAATTTGTTAACTATTTTATGAAAATTTGAAGATTGTTTTATAGCTTATCTCAAAATGATTAATGTAAAGTTACAAAACTAGACCCACTTAATTAATCTTATGAAACATACTAGTTATTTATGATATTGAATACTTCGTGGTACGTCAAGAACACTACTATTCGCTGATAGTAGATGGCTTTTAGTACGACTTAAGGTTCACCCCAATGATCTTACCACAGGTCTAATAGTCTACTGAATATACCCGTCGACTCAAAACAAGTCACACGCTGGGAATACATTCCCTTAACTGTAGGAAGTTAACATAATTTTCTATAAATTATTATTATTAGAGTTGTATAATTTACTGAAAATTCTTGGCACTGATTGTAAATAAAATATTATTATTATAGGACATATCTGAGGCAACAAGTCAAAATAGCTTAAGTCGAAAATCTGTTTTGAGATATTGCCATTTTAAGTAAAATAATTCATGTTTGGTTTTATTTCAATGTTTTCAATCACAAATACACTAAAGTAAAATGATAGAACTATGTTTCTAAACTGTATTTTCTGAAAATTTTTAAGTCGTTCAAACTGAATTTTCGACTTAGCTACTTTGACTTATTACGACAGAATATAATATATAATAAAATTGAGCCGTTAGCCTTTGATGCTAGTGCTCCATACAAGGTAGCTTGTAATTTTAGATTATAAATAAAAACAAATAAATAAATAAAGTAAAAATAATTTTTTTTTTTATTTTAACAATAAGTTATGGTTGTGTGATTTTTTAAATAGCTTTTCATAATAACAACACTATGTTTGTAACATACATACATAAGTATGTCTATGCTTTATTCCAACAGTTTATTTAAAAAAAAAACTGAATTTTGAAACAATCAAACAAAACCTTGTGAGACTTTCAATGTCTCTGATATGTTTATGTAAAATGCATGCATACTGTGAATCGTAGAATACGACAGAGAATTTTTGATTGACTAATTGATTTCTAAGATGTTAAAGGAGAATAATGTGGAGGAAAATAAAAGCAAGAGAACATAATGTGCTAGTTGTTGACATAATTTAAATTTGAAAGCATCATTAACATTGACAGAATAATATACTCATCATAATTGATTCTTTCTCTACACACATAGGCGTACTTTTAACTAAAACTACAATTTTAAGTAATGTAAAAGATATTCATCTCTACGCCTAAGATATATAATAATAATTTTGAAGATATTGCATTTGTTCTCTTGTTGGAAGACGTAATTATGTCAAATGTCAATGACTCTTGTTATATTTTTGCTTGCAACTCATGCAACATTCTGCATTTCTAGTGGTGAGTGCTTCTCTCACCTATCAACAATTCTAAGCAAATTGAGCTAATTAATAAAGCTGCTGAGGCTGCATGCCACAATTATAACAAAATTTGTTTGCAAGCAATGTTAGAGTAGTGCAAGTAAAGTATAATTTACTTTAATAAAAATATGTATCTACTACATAATTTACCAACAAAAAATTATGTATACAATTTTATACCTAATCATGACTCTCTTTGAAGGGTAAACCTATAAATTCTAATAAAAAAAAAATAAAATTCCAAATTAATACCAACATAAATATTGAAGTAAAATGACTGGTTTGAAATGCTTTAAGACCACTGATTTTAATGTGTGTATGTATGTACATATATTATGTTGTGTAAAGCCTTTAAAAAAAAGTATATTGCTATCTATGAAAAAGTGTTCAAGATAAAGGGTAAAAAAAAAGTATAAAAGACATTAACATAACAACAGCAACAGTAAGTGAGTTGTAGTAAGAAGAATACTACAATACAATGGAAAGAATGATAAACCGGGGCAAATACTCGTAACTAGTATAAGATACTTGAATGACACTTGCGGCATGTTTTGTTGATATTAGTAATTATGTGAGTGAGTGTCTAAGTTTGTTTGCATGTAGCTTAGTAAGTTAAGTATCAGAATACATATTATGTACTCGTACTACTAAGAAAGTTTTGCATGAGGTTCTCATCAATATCGGGTATGTGTTTATGTAGTATAACTGCTCTTTTCTTGTTGCTGAGGCTCTCTTTTTTTGTTATTGTTTGTGGTACTTACTATAAAAAAGAGCATACATCAACAGTACACAAAGAGGCATATTGATTTTGATTTAATGTTTGAAACATTGAATACAAATTTTTATGATTTTCGACATTGGAAGAACAAACTATGGATCATATAATGAAAATAATAGTTATGTTCTATGGTAGATGAGTTTATTTTCTATTTATCTTAATAAAAATGAATGGTTTTTTGTATATTGTGGTTAAGGTATCAACGATTCCGTAGATACTTTACCTTTTGTTTGTTCTTGTCTTTCTTTTTTACCATTGTTTGTGTTAATCTACTTTTCCATTGCTTTTGTGTAAAATAAGAAGCAGTAGCAACAAGGAAAAACAATGTGAAAATGACGTCAATGTAAACTTAGTCAAGAGTGAAGAAACTAAGAAAACATTAAATGTTTACTGGCCTTGCTAAGTAGCTACAGTTTTCTGATACCCTACCAATTTTTAAAGTGATGTCATTCAATTTTTAACACAAGAAATTTGCAGTTTTGTGGATTTGTCATTTACTAAAGATCAACAGGTGCATATATGGTGTATTGAATGTATGACAAATATCCCATATATGAAGGTGATTGCTTCTAGAAGAGTTCGTGTATATGAAACTCCAAAAATCCCGATGCTGCTGCTAAAAACTTTTAAAGGAGAGGCATAACAAAGTAATATTGGAGCATGCTCTTTCATATATTTGCACAAACCGGTTATAGACGATCATCTTGGAAATGCTTACATGTGCTTTAGTGGATGACTCTCTGTTCCTTTTGAACTACCACCTGCTTTGGAGGATATTACTCTTGATTGAATAAAGTTAATTTATAATTTTAAAAAATATTTAGGAAAAGAAATTGGGATCGAAATTCTATTAAAAGAAGAAAAGATTGGTTAAAACAATGGAACAATATTCATTAAACATTTACTTTTGGAATTGTAATGCGGCCCATACATTATGCGATCTATTGTACAATGGCATTTTGCTTGTTGATTCTCACAATGAGAGCGGGGAAGGGTCATGGCTCAATTGTATGAAATAACAAAAAGTTTTGAGCTTTGGTTGTACAATGAGTCGCATAAAAACATGTCTTTGAAGGTATGAACGATTCATTAAAACCGAATGGTATTTTATAAGTTTTTTTTATCAATTCAATATATATCACATATAAGTATGATATGAAATTCCCTTAGTTCTTTCAGAGTATTGATGTCTCTCTTCTTATGCCAATTTTTATACAATAAAAATGCATAGAATTTCATAATAATTTCAAATAATCTATGAAAAAATGGGCCGCAACTACTATGTAGTATGATAATTGTATCTGTTATCAAGGCGCTACATGATAAGATAAATCTAGAATGAGCATGATGATGAATCAATTGAAATGTTGTCATAAGGAAAGCAAAGGCTAAGTGGGTTTTTATGTTTATTTTTTTACTTATTTTTGTAAAAAAGCAAACAAAACATTAGCAAGTAAGAGGAGAATGAGAATAAGAGAGAGAGAGAGAGTGACAGTGGCCAAAAAAGTGAACGGCATCAAAGTGAAAAATAATAATAAGTACAACAAAAAAATTGACTGACACACGGCAATGTTGAGAGAAAGTGTGAGAAAGCAAAGAATTAACAATATAAAGTGATGCAGAGACAGCGCATGTTTTTATTGTTGTTGTTTTACTCTTGTTGCTTCTGCTGCCGTTGTTGTTGTTGTTGGTTTATTTTATAATTTTTCAAAATGTGAGGTTGGAATCGATGGAAAAAATGTTGGAATTTGAAAAAATCTTAAGAATATTGATTTGTTGCTATATAGGGATTACGGTTATAAGATTATAAAGTTAATAATATTTAGTATACGCACTTTGGAACCAATTTGATTGCCACATTGACCTGCTTGCAAATGAACAATTTCCCTCATGTTGATGTCTTTTCTTTTTTTTTGTTTGGTTTTAATTAAATTAAATTACTTTGTACTTTTGAACACAAATTTTGTGTTTTTATTAAACAATTATTGAGTTTCTTTCTAGTTGGACACAATTTAATAACTGAATTAACCGAGTAACAAACAAACGACTAACTGACGACGGTGTGATGACGCGCGCGGTACAGACACTGAACCTGAAGAGCAAATGAGCAAGCAAAATTACTTATATGACGGACGAGCGTGTTTTCTTAAATGCGCGTGTTCTCGTTCGTAACAAATCTGAAACTAGCTGAATACAATATGACAATGGCGAGTATGAGGCACCACTAGGCACAAAGTAAAGCAATGCAAAGCAAAGCAGAGGGTAGGCGCCTGACATTATAGTAAGTTGGTTTTTATTCTTACTTTTTGCTCTTTGCGTGCAATTTGGTTTGAGTGAGAAAAGAGTGAATGCGATGATGATGTTGATAATGATGAAGATGAGACAAATGCAAATACCTTTGTATTATCATTAGTGTATGTAATGTTGTGTTTTAAAGAAGCACTGCAAGTAAAGAGTAAAAACAACAAGAAAAATGTAAACGTTTGCAAGAATTTATTGTATTTTTTTACCCTGCTTAAGTCAAACGAAATGGGGCCTCAGAAGCAATTGGTGGTTTCATCATGTATTTGCCGGTATTGCATTTGTTGTTTGTACACACATTTTATATTTCCCGCTCATTCTTTATTCTCGCATGTTCTCTCATATTCAGGTTCTCTCTCTCTCTCTCTCTGTTTCTCCCTCAATATTTTTATTGCTTTTGTTTTGTTGCTCTCTGTACAAAGCAAGAAGCAACAGCGTTGAAGGCCGATATTGGATATTGTTTAACTGAGCGAAGCGGCCGCATGTTTATCAAAGCCAAAGAGTATAAAACATGTTCTCTTTGATCGAATCATTGATAATCAGCTTGAGTACGGCAAGAGAACATATCAAAGAGAGAGACAATTTTAAGAAAAGATGCTATAATTTTCTTAAAAGTATTGTTAAAATAAATGTTATGCCTAAAAGTATGCAAATTTATTTAAGTGTTAAATGTAATTTGTCTTTTTAATATCACTTTTCATCTTCTTCTTTATTTGGTGATCATATATGTAATTATTATTTTACATTACTGCTATTGTTACACATACTTGTTCTTGGTTATTGTTAAGTCACTTGCGGAGTTCCAATAAACAGAAACTAAGATGCGGCCTGCGAATCAGTAGATCAATCGCAGTTGGCAATGAAGATCGTTTTTCAAAATTCGCACCCGGTTTGCTGTTGTTGATGAAGATGGTGACGATGATGATGTTGTCTGTCAGACTTATCTTCACTTATTGGTAACAATTTTTTTATATTTTATTTCACAGTTCAAACTTTCAAATAACTTTAACTTAAAAGTTATGATTTCAACATCACTAACACAGTTGATATTTTTCTTATATCAAATTATGTAGCAGAGAAACAAATCATAATCAGGGTGCCACAGAACACACCCCTTGCTAAATTACACCAGATTTCCGATTTTAGGTTCCACAGAAAACTCTTTCGTGAGTGTTTGATTCGTCCTGTGTTTGGTTTGGATAATTGGTTATTTTCACCCATAAGAACATTTTTTAAATAAAACCGTTGGTACTGCTTGTGTTGAGATAATATTCTCACCCGCTGTTCTAATGGGTTGAGGAAATGAAGTGACACACCATACCATTTTGTTTTTGGTAATAAACCATACTAGCTGACCCCACGACTAGTCGCCTTTCTATCTCAGAATCACTTGATTCGCTATTCTTTCAACGTCAGCATCTGAAATATCCGAGTCACTTTCTCCATTGAGTACTTCATGTATATTATTTTCGTTTAAGTAACTTTGATTTGCTATTTTGTCACACAGGATGTAAAACAACGTCTGATCTATTGAAAGCAAAACACAAACTGAACAAAGCAGTGCAAATGTACATAATTTTTGTTTAGAAAAGTGAAATTAGGGGAATCACACAACTAATTTTGTTTTGGACAGAGAATATTACATTCCACGTTCCAGAATAGTTAGTAAATAATTGTATCCACAAAGTATTGAATCAAAATAGGAATAAATTGTATGAAAAATACAATGTGCACATAATGGATTGCTTTTGGTTTCGATATTCACCAAGATCACCATATCGGCTTGGGAGACCCTTCCAGTAGCTACGATACCTGCATCATAAAATTTGCTGAACCCCCTCATGACGTCAAGATAGCAATGTTTAGGTGATTACTTTTTATCTCTTTATCTAGTTGCTATGTATAGATGAATTTTATCATTACTAACAAATTTCGTAAGAAACGATATTCTTTCATCTTAATCATATTCCATTTCAATATTACAGCTCATATTGGTTAAACTGAAACGAGTATTAACATCATTAATACATTACATTATAAGTACTATTTGCAGATATATGTAACTACAAGACTAGGTTATATTATAAAAAGATTTTCTAATAAAAGCATAAGGAATAAATGTGGATCTTCATGATAACGCACAAATCTCAACCATTTATGAGCTCATAAAGTAACTGACAGGTTCTGGATATAAAAAATAAAAAAAATTTGTGTGTTCTTTTATATTTGTGAATCGTTTGATACTCTTAAACCTCATAAATAAATCTGATAAATAAGCTGAATGGAGATATAAGTATTCTAATATTGCATCTTAACATCATAATTGCCAAAAATTTTCAATAATATTTAATGATTTATTGCAATTTCTGCAGTTCATTTCAACAATTTTCTTTTTGCATTTGTTTTCGGAATTTTCAATTATATATATATGTATATGATTCCTAGAGTTCCATGTTGGAACATAGGGCCATAACGAATTTTCTCCATTCGGATCTATTTTGTGCCAGTGAAGTGAAGAGCACTTCATTCCAGTTAAGGTGCATGTTACGGGTTTCCAACTCTAACAGTCGTCTCCAGGTGTTCGCTGGTCACCCTTGTCTACGGCTTCCCTGGGGGTTCGACTCAATCGTGGTCCTTGATAGATCGCCGACACGTCCTTGTCGCACGCCTGCTAACACATTAATTCTGTCACCCAGAAGTTGTTCATGCATTATCCGACAACCTGCATCTGTATAGAGTGCCGTAACGAGTTTAATTAGTTTTAATAGGACCCCTTTGCATTCAAGGGCGCTACAGATAGCGCCGTGGTTTATCGTGTCGAACGCTTTCTGAAAGTTAATAAAGACGAGGTAAAGTCCTCCACTCAACTGACTGCTTAACTATAACTCGAAGACTGTTGATGTGATCGATGCATGAACGGTTTGCTCTGAAGCCTTCCTGCTCCCGCCTGAGTTCTGGTTGCAGTACAGCGGAAAGAGTTTTGTTTATGATTTGCGTGATTATTTTGTTGATTATACTGAGCAAGGTTATGCCCCTACAATCACACCTTCTTTGAGTTCATCAGGAAGGCCACCGTTGGCCCAGAATTTTCCTACTTAGGGGTATATTATACTTGCGCTGGTTTCGGGTTCTGCTTTTAGCAGTTCAGGTGAGATTTTGTCCTGCCCAGGAGCTTTGGAATTTTCAATTGTTTATTTTTATTTTGTTTGTTTACATTCAGTTCTGAAAACGAAAACAGCTAATTTGCGGGATTTATGAGGTTCACATAAACGAACTTTTAATTTTTAGAGTTAATACGTTAATGAGGTTTTTGGTGTTTGAGTGAAGACTCTGAATGTATTTTTTCTGACATTCATATTCGCATGAATATTTGCGAATGCGAATATTCGCAACATCACTAATGGGAGACATGGATCTAGATTTTTTGTAGTTTTTACAATTTATTTCTTTTCTTTGTTTTTGATGTATTGAAATAGAACTATAAACTTATAAATTAAGAAAGCTGGTTAGAACAGGTTCCATGTAATATCGCCATAAAAAATCGAGAGCATAATAATCTCGCAATTTAGGAAATCCGTAAACATCACAAAAAAACTCACCATCTTCTGGCTCCCAGCTACCAAGGTATACGGGGAAAAGCATTACTTCCACTAACACCAAAGATTTAAGGCACCTCTTTACCTGTCACCTTCAAACAAAGAAAGTGACAGAATGAACGCAGCTCATCCACCGGTACTGCGCCATCGACCCAAAGTGTGAGAAAATCTGTCTACTTTCGAACTTAAACAGGCGGAACTTTTATCCGCCTGCGGATTGGTCATACTCGGAATACGCATAAACACCTCCTTAAAGCATAAGTTTGTCCACCATGCCGAGCTGAGCTCACCGCAGATCATCTTCTGAACACCTGGAGAGTAAGTTCCATCTCATTATTTAAAAACTACTTCACCAGTTAACATATCCAATATATATAGTTAGATTAAGAAATCCAATATAGAAATTGGGACCACCGATGTATTTAAATCTCAAATCGAAGGTCCTTAACAGCAAGTCACTCGGTTTTTTTAGTATTAAGTTTAACAGTAGATATTAGACTTAATTTTATTAAAACATGGACCCTTCTGAAATATCAAATTCCATTTGTAGATTCTTACTTGACATACTAATCTATTGTATATTTTTTGTATGCTTGTTTATTGTATTTCAACAGTTCTTCCTGTTCCTTTTTCTGGACTGCATTAATCTTACTCTATCACTGCCAATAGGTGAGTTAGTTTAGTTCCATTTTGTAGCTAAAACTCTCAAACTCTTTTTTTCCACTATAGAATCTTAATTGAATTTCTGGTTATTGAACCACTTTGTTGAGAAGACAGTTTTTAATAAAGTCAATTCAGAAATTAAATGATTATTCTAATTTTTAGGAATGACTACATTAAAGAGTCATGTCTCTAAAACAAAAGTACCCACAATTAACAGAAATTTGTAAAACTACGATTTGAATCATTGACTGCTGAGTGCACCCGTGAAATCTTTAAAAATTATGTTATTTTTGAATGCTTAGCTTGATATATAGCTTTTGATTTCGAAATGAATGTTACATCTTCATGTACTGTGACTACAACATTCTTACTTCTTCATTATTAATATTTAACATTGTGCTTTATTCTAAATTGCAGTTTCAGATTTTGCAGATTCACTTAATCTTTCTTTCTTCACTATTGTTGCTATTTCAACAAAGATTAGTTTACGCATAACTCAAAAAACGTTTTCCCAATAACTAAGCAAAAGAATCTACAATACCATATAGTAAGTAGAAAATTCATATTTCAAGCGTTGCTTTCGCCAAAATGGCGCCCATTATATTAGTAGTATACTATATCTAGAGCTGCTTGACTTGACTCTAAAATTATATTCATTTTTATTATATTCATTCTTTTATTTGTATTTGGCCTGATTTCCGTTTACTCCATTTCACCCATTTACTTACTTGTCCATTCATTGTGTGTAAGTTAGGCATGCAACCTCCTTCCTTATACATACATACTCGTACAATATCAGAACAAAGTGACTTTTTAACTCGACCATTGTAAGCATCAATTCATGGTCGATTTAGGCAATCGTCTCACGTTCGTATGTCAGTATATTTGCGGTTATGTGCACGATTCAGAAGAATATAGACACATACACACACAATGCTTATATATGCATAACTCTATTTGTTTGGCTTATAAAGAAAGACCCCTTTCCTTTCCTTTTCTGTTTTTTTTTTTTTTTTTTGGTTATTTTTGATAATATGCCTTTTGCCAAATTGTCGATTTTATTTGTGTTTATATGATTTTTCAGCTGTTCTGCATTTTAAAGTGTTCAACGCACGTTTTTGGTTTGAATTGAGTAGATGGAGTTGTAAGAGTAGTGGTAAAGAAGGCATGCATGACGACTGATTTCTTATGTATCAACATGCGCCACGCTTTTCTTGCCTCATTTCTTATTATAATGTGAAAAATATCCTTGTTTTCTTTAACATTTTTTTTCCTTTTTATATTTTTCACATACTAGTAGTAAATAGTAAATCGGTATTATCACACTTTAGTGTGTTGTTTGTAACGGCAAACATTAGAGAGACCCAATTAAGATTATATAATTACGTGTTTTAGGTAATTTTCTGAAGCGATTCTTAACTTTAATCAATAATGTATTGATCAGTTCATTATGTTGAAACATCCCATACTTCTTGTGCTGTCAAGCTGAAATATGTATGAGTCGTATTTAGTAGTTAATCAGGCATGTGCCAGAAATCGAAGAGAGGTTTTCAATTTCTCTGTAGTTGTGCTAGACAAGGCAGAGCTTTCATTATTCGAACTTAGATGTTTAAAATGCAATATTATACTTAAAACAACTGAAATGTTGAATTTCTTAAATGCAGATTACTGAGGAAACCAATAAGATACAATTGCTGGTATTTCTGGCACCCAGAGAATTGTTATAGTCGGTTTAGACCGCTTAAAATTGCTTGATTTTTAATCAGGTGTTTATACTGTTTTCTTTTCATTGTAATTTTGTTCAAATTTTATATAATTTGTCAAAAATTTAAAATTCACTTTTTTTTTTCTATCTGATTATAATCAACTTTGGTTTCCATAGCAACAACCCTCAGTGACGTCACTTTTCCCTGTGGCTGTTGTAAAAATAATCAGATTTTCTACCTGATTATTGAAAAATCAAAATTTCCCGTCAGTCAAAACCGACTATAAATAGGTTGCTATGAGGCTGCAATAGATTTCTGGCACATGTCTGAATGTTTACGAAAGTATGTATGTGAGGAAACCTTGGATCGAAGTGACTAATATTTCATATATGTACTTGGTATTCATACGAGTATAAATCTTCGAGTTCTTATGATTTTTTGTTAAGAAAACTTGTTCATTTCCTGACATATCCAAATGAAACTTTTCGTAAAAGGGTACGTAAGTTTCGGTGAACTGAAAATAATATTTATATTGTATTTTTTTCTCTTATATTCTTAACAACTAAAACAAATTCTTATATATGCATAAGTTGTTTTTCTTATATTTTCCATTGTCTTTTCTTTATGCAGCCCTTGTGTATTGTAATAGTAGATGTTGTTATTGTTGCTGTATACTCAAGGATGCCAATGCCAAATAGATCGGATCACGTGCTCAACCGCATCATGTTACTTTTGAAATGTTCACTTTCTGTTCGTTCGTTTGAGTAACGAATATTGAAATTTTTGCAATTTTAAAGCTTTTTAAATATTAAAAATAGTGAGAGAATAGAAAAATAGTATCAGAGAGCGTGTACTAAATTGATTAAACTCATCATGCATGACAAAATACCTTAATGTGTTAAATTTGAAAATGAAATATTTTGTAGCTAAAAAAGAAATTAAAACATTTTAAGACGATCTCCAGCTATGAAGTTGCTTCAGAAACGCTTCATTTTAAGTTGTCCCCAGCAACTGGGCTTACTTTTAGTGCTCTTAACAATTCCTGTTCGCTGCATTCATTATGGCCAAAATACAACAATCGAAAAATCTGGTGGATTTATAGTACAATTGTATTACACTGGTGACTTCATTTGTGCCGGAAGCCTCTTAAATGAACTATATGTACTGACAGCTCAGCATTGTATTAATTATTTTAACAATCCCACTGGTTACAAGGCTGTTGCAGGTTCTACTTATCTCTACCATGACAAAAAAGGAAAATCAGCTAAAGTGAAAGCCATAAAGTTTCATCCAAATTATAACAAAGAACAAAGTGAGAATGATATTGCAGTATTGATGTTGCAGAAACCTTTGCGAGGAAACAAAATTAGGCCTGCACCTCTCTGCAGTAAGCCTTACAAAAATGACGATAAAGGCCTAGTGTTCGGCTGGGGGGAGACTCAATTTGGACCACTCAGTATGCAAGAACCATTGCAAGAGTTAATAGTACCGACTATGAATTGGAACAAATGCAGAGAAAAAATGTTACCGAAACATGGTGACTTGCATGATGGCATGGTCTGCACCTTTTCTGGGGACAAAAGTGGTGTTTGCAATGGTGACTCCGGTGGACCCCTTATTATTAATGAAGAACTTTGTGGTGTCATCATTTGGTATTCAGAACCAGGTTGTGCCAATGGCGCTATTCCAGACATACATACCGATGTTTATTATAATCTTAAATTCATAAAGGATGCTATGGCTGAACTACACTAAAAATATTACGTAATTACTTGGTAAATTTATCAATAATAGTCAACGATGTTAAGAAACAAACCTCATCAATTGAGTGGGATGATTTTTTAATAGCTAAAACTACTTCGTATTTAAGGAGGGCTCATTAAATCTTAACTAATGATTTATGTGACGTTTTTATTAGTTCATTTAATAAATTTAAATACATGTACGTATATGCATGACATCTTGAGTTTATCACTCACTCACTTTAAGATTGTGAAAAACATTTTAAACATATGTAATTCATTTGTTACACAATTCGATGTAGTAAAAAAAAAATGGTATTTAAGTATGTATATAAATTATAGATAATGTAACAGAATATGGACATGGGTCCCCTTCCCTTATGACTATGGACAAATAAATCAATAAAAAATATTCATTAACTTCCAGTCGATTTAAACAGGCCCTGCGTCACGATGATACGCTTTGGTGTTTAGACAAGCCATTTCGTATCATTTAAAAATGTATTTTTGTTTTGAATGTGCATAAGAAGAAGAAAACGTTTGTTGAATTGAGAGACAGTAAATAAGAAAAATAATAAAAAAAACATTTTAAAAATGGAAAATATATTATTTAAAAGAATTATTAATAATTGCAAGCATGCTGGTACGTTTAAATACAAATTTAAAACACAAAAACGGAAGAAGACTGACACTATCTAACCGGAAATGGCTGAAAACTTGGCCACACTATCAGACATTTCCCAGCCCTAATCTGCATCAAAAGCGTATCAATGCGTGATGCGACACAGTCACGCATCACATTCTACAACAACAACAACAACGCCTGAATGACGTCATTTTCCTTGTGGTTGTTGTCGATTGTGATGCGAACCATTGGTCGCAACATGAGAGACTCGCATCATGGCCCTGTCTAAAACGGCTATTAGGTCCATCAAGCTTTCCTAACGTTCAAATTTTAATTTTTGGCTACAAATAACATATTGATTGAGTTATTTGTCAATTAATTTAAAAGCAAATAGATGTCGAATGTGCAATATAATATGGGAGCAACCACTAGCTCCACCAGATGGGAAGTTGTAAAACTGAAAAAATTGTTTGTATAAAAGTAGATGGACAGAGGAACAGTCGGACGGAAACATGAACAGTTTTAGATGGCTGCAGAGTTCTGCAATAAATATCGAAAGATTGATTGGCATTAATTTTTTATGTATTTTATGTATTTTTTAATGAATGTATTGATTAACTTATTAAAATCTATTTAATATATTTGATCCAAATAGTTCGCTGATGCAAAACGTTAACTAATTAAATAACTTCCTCGATGACAACGCCTCAAACATCTTCATCATCATCCTCTTTGCTGTTATAACCCTTAATTGGAATAACATCATAATAATAACAACATACCAAGTCAAAAAAACATCATTCTGCTCACTTCCATTATCGCGATCTTCTTCATTTCTATTATCATCAACCTCTTTAATACTAAAATTTCCACCCTCTTCATTTTTGTCATCATCTTGTTCATTATCCTAATTATAATTATCATCCTGTTCATAATCATCATCCTTTTACAAACTTCATCATCCACCTTATAGAATTGCGACCTCTACGATTCGTCGGCAACCTCCATGACAAAATCACTATCATCTGTTCCTTCTGGTGGTGTCTGCAACGGTTCAGTATCAATCCCAATAAAGTGACCACAAGATGGGATGCACCTAGCACGAGTTTTGTCAGCCGATCTTTTCATATGAGCATCAAGTCTACATATGAACACATAAAAACGCTTCTTAACCAATTGCAAATCTCTTGCGAAATAGAGCTTATGGGAAGGGCTCAATTGTATAGGACTGAGATCGTGTGTGATCATATTCAGTTGCTGAAGTAGCGTTATAATTTTCTTGTGATTCTGTAAATGAAACATTTTCATTAAAACTGAAATAGTGTAGTCAGACTCCAATAATCTATATTTGGAGATCACCTTGAAAAAGTATTCGATATCTTTTATTTTTATTTATTTATTTATTTACAAAAACTAACTTATAATTAAAATTACAAACTAGCTTAAAAAAAATTAAAAGAGCACTGGCAACGTAGGCCTTCAGCTCTATTAGTATGTATTAGCAATATAGTATAATATAATTAAAAGAAGTAAATAAAATATACAAAAAGTTTTATGAAGGTGTTGTATGTAAGAGATTAATTAGTATGTACTTAATTTGATGACTTAAATAAGATTGAAAATATTCGATGCTTTAAGGAAGTTTATAGTGGATAATATGTTGCTTGGAGAAGGATTGATAAGGAAAAGAAGAGGGTCTGAGTTATTGAAAAATTTCTTTCTATTTAGTTCTAGAACTGGGCAATGTTTAATAATATGTTCAATTGAAGTTGGGGTAGTGTTCCCACAAAGCGAGCAGGAGCTTAGAATGTTTTTATCTATGTAGTGGAGGTGAGACATATTACTATGACCCAATCTTAGGCGAGAGAATTTAATCTGGTGTAAACGGGATAATTGATTATCAATTTGTTTGAGATAGACAGTACAGGGGACCATTTGGGGATTGATTGATTGGTACCACTTGGTTGTGTGGAGGAATGTTTGTTGGATAATTTGGGGGAGCATATTGTTGTTATATCTATGAATGTCTCTGATGTTTATGTTTTCTGTAAAAATGAGAGGTTGGTTAATAATACTTTTGGCAGTAATTGTCGGCGAACTCATTGCCTTTTATGTTGACATGCCCAGGGATCCAAAGAAGTTTAAATTTTGGGTAAAATTTTATTATCACGTTACGCACAGTAGAAGGATAATAGTCAGAGTTGTTAATGTTCTTAATTGCATCTATCGCAGACAAAGAGTCGGAGCAGATACAAAATTTCCCGGGTTTAGTTTTTAGAGTAATCAGGGCTACAAGAATTGCAATAATCTCTGATGAGAACACAGATGAGTAAAGGGGGAGAAGACCAGATTTTATGATAGAATTTTTCGTTGTAATGGCAAATGAAGTGATGCCATTCATTTGAGAGCCGTCCGTGAAAATAAGAGTGTAATCTTTTATGTCGTTTTTTACTTCTGCAAACTTAGCGCGATATATATGTGATGCAGTATTGGCTTTAGTAAGTGTATTCATGGAGGAGTTAATAGCATCTTTGTTGAGTAACCAGGGGGGAAGAGTATATGTATTTGAATTAGGGTAGAGGTATGGAATATTGTTTGAAATGCACATGCGGATAGTTCTGGTCTATTGTAGATTGATATTTGAGTTCCTTAAGGGGTTTGAAGTTTTTAACAATGTTGTAGATAGGTGAATTGGAAGAGTTAATAAGTGATTTAAAAAGTTGTTTTGTTAGATGGTTTCTTCTTATTTCCATTGAGGGAATGTTTGACTCAAATAATATGTTGCTAATAGGTGTGGTACGGAATGCACCAAGGGCCATTCTGAGCGCCGAATGAAGAGTGGAGTTAATAGGTCGGAGAGTAGAATTAGGAGAGAAGGCGAAGATGGGGAGACAGTAATTAATTTTAGAAATAATTAAGGCTTTGACAATATTAATAAGAGAAACTGTGTTGCAGTTAAAGCGACGACTTGCCAGACATTTTATTATGTTAAGCTTGTCACTTAAAGAGTGGGAAAGGTGTTGAATGTGCGTATTCCATCTATATTTGTTATTGAAGTGGATTCCTAATATTTTAAGGGAGCTAACATTATTAAGTTGAAAATTACCTGACGAAATAGTGCAGTTGCAGTTATGCTTACGACATATGTGAAGATGTTTTGCATTTTGTTGGTGAAAGTTGGGCTCCTGAGTAATCACACCAAGTGTTAATGGATGAAAATAAAGATTCTAAGTTTATTTGGAGGTTTTTTTGGTTTTTTAGTTTAATTACTAGGTTAAAGTCATCTGCATATGAGCTAATGGAAATGTCTTTATGAAGGGACAGCGTTGATGAAAGTTTATTGTAGGCAATCACAAATAGCACCACCGAAAGGGGTGATCCCTGTGGTATGCCATTGTGCAGTGGAAGAGTGGAAGAATACGTTGAATCAACTCGTACAACAATTTTGCGGTTGGACATAAAGTTTTTGACATAGTTAATTATCTTAGGTCCAACTTTCCATTCAGAAAGTTGGTTAAGTATTGAGTGGGCTCCAACTCTATCAAAGGCCTTGGCAAAATCAAGGGATACTATAGATATGTGGTTTTTTTTTGAGATGGTAGATGCTATGAGGTGGTCAATATATAGTAGACTATCAATGGAAGATTTGCCCTTTTTAAAGCCAGTTTGGCTGATGTGTAAAAGTTTATTGTTTTGGTAATAAACCACCATAGGCGTTTTGCGACTATTTTGTCTAGGACTTTAGAGAGGCAAGGGTTAAGTGAGATTGGGCGGTAAGCATTAATTGCTGTTTTATCTGCTGAGGGTTTAAGTACAGGGATTATTACACTGGTTTTGTATGCTTGTGGTATATAGTGTTTTAGAATCAGGTTTTGTAATTTCAGTATTCTGAGCTTAGTTACATTGTCTAGATTCTGAATCATTGTGTAATTAATTCTATCAAGACCAGGAGTCCGACCTTTTAAAGAGTTAAGCGCAGCTGAGAATTCTATGGATGTGATATCACGTTCGATTATTTCAGCTGCTTTACAAGGTATGTGGTTAAAACTAACAGTAAGTGCAGATTTTTTGGCTGCGATACATGTAGGTGGAAATTTAGCGTCTGCAGACGCATCCGAAAAATGTTTGCATAATATATCTGCTATCTCAGTTTTGTTTATTGTATATTGTGATGTAACTGGATTTAAGATACTGTGCAAGTTTTTGCATGGGTTTAAGCCACAGAATCCGTCTTATGTTGTGCCATATTTTACTGGATGACGTTGATGGGTTGATTTGAGATGTAAACTTCAGGGTACTTTCTTTTTTTGCGAGTTTAAGTGCTCGTCGAAATTGTGCATTCGCTTTTTTGTAGTTTAATATGTTTTGTTGAGTGATGTATCTTTTTAAGGCCTGCCATGCTATTATTTTGTTAGTACGTAGAGTGTGTAAGCTTTTGTTCCACCAAGGGGTGGTGCGGTTAGGGTTATGTAGATTGGACTGGGGGATAGAGAAATGGGCACTGGATAGAATAATTTTATTAATTGTGGCTGCTTCTCTGTTAATATTAGTACTGCATGGCTTAATGGAAGATAAGTTCATTGTTAGATTAGAGAATGAAGTCCAGTCTGCTTGTTTGGTTTTAAAATATGGCCTGAAAGGTGTTTGATTTGTATTGGTGGGGATGGAGTTAAAAAGTGTTGTGATTATAGGGGTATGGTCGCTACCATAAAGATTATTTTCGATTTGCCACGAACTATCGATGCTTAACTCTGCGTTGCAAAATGTGATGTCTATATTGGTTAGAGTGCTGTGGGTACTTAAATGGGTGGGTGAGCCGTTGTTAAGCAGAATGTAGTTTGAGTGCGAAATGAAACTTTCAAGGATTTTCCCTTTTCTATTATTAGAAGCTGAGCCCCAATTTCTGTGCCAGCAGTTGAAATCACCTGTGACTATTGTAGGTGTGTTAGTTGAGTGGAGGACAGATTCTAAATTACCCATCGAAAAGCGTTTATTGGGCGCAATGTATGCTGAGATTATACGAAATATTTTTCTTGACGTTATTTCTGCACATATAGCATCGAAGTCGTCGTTCAAGATGATCTGGCGGTATTTAATTGAGTTGTGGATAAGCAACGCTACACCACCGTAGGAGGGGGCTGTATTCAGGGCTAACATGGAGTAGTTGATAGGTATGGGAATGGATTGGATATTCTGGAGGTGAGTTTCTTGTAAGGCTATTATGTGTGGTTTGTGTTTGTATAATAATAATAGAAGTTCACTGTAGTTATTTAAATAACCACGAATATTCCATTGAATAATTAAGAAAGGCATTTTAAGGATATAAGAAATATGAATTAAAAACTAATTTAACAGAAGTGTGTACGTGTGACTTAGTCACACTAAATTAACTACAGTGATCGAAAAACGTACCCGAGGGAGGCTCGGTCTCCGAGGGATTGTGCGAACTACTGTTCTGTCATGCAGTACTGCATCACGCACAACCCCTCGGAGACCAAGTCTCGGGTTATGAGTAGATTTTTAAATCAGTCTGTACTATCCTCAGGAGGGATAGAATCTTTGGTTGATTTTTTGTTTCTGGGTTCGTCTATTTTTTTTAGTCGTCTTAACATTCTTTTAGATGTTTTTTTAGGAAGAAGACGAATAGTATTAGGCTTGGCTTTAGTGGTGCTGGGCGCAGGCAAAGCGTCATCTCTAGACTCCAGGTCCGAATAGGAGATTTGGTTCCGCTGCTCCTTTGGTTGATTGGATGATGTTACTAGTGCATTAGTTTCGTTTACGGTGGCCAAAGTGGGGGTAACATTATTTTCTGTATTCAGGATGCTGGTTTGTTTTGTGACGTCGGAATACAAGCTTCCGTCGTGGTGGTGTTTTTCACGATATATTTCAAGAGCTTTTTTGTTGTCAACTTTATTCAATGTTTTAATGGCTTGCAACTCTTGTTGCTTTATAAATATAGGGCATTTCTTGTTCATTGCATTGTGAGTGTTGCTAACAAGTCCATTCTCACAGCAATTGACGCAATTAATATCATTGTTACATTTCTCATTTTCTTCAATGTTTATGTGTTCATTTTTACCGCAATTTATGCAAGTTTTTTGTTTACGGCATACCTTATGTATGTGTCCGTAGCGAAGGCAATTATTACACTTCATTGGTAAGGGGATGTACGGGCGGACAGGTGTTTTTTCATACCCTATCATCAAGTGTGTTGGTAGCATAAGTGTTTCGAATGTAACAATGATCAAACCAGTCTCTTGAAGTGAGTTGTTTACCTTCCTTTGTATTTTTCGTACTTCCACAACGTTTTGTTTTTCCAACTCTTTTTGTATGTCGTCTTCTGTGATGCCACGGAGATCATTGGAGTAAATGACTCCCTTAGTGTGATTGAGTGTGGTGTGCATTTCAACACTAACGCTGATTTCACTTGAAAAACCTTTTAGTGTAATAAGTTTCTTAGCTTGTTGGTGATTTTTAGTTTTTATAAGTAGGTTACCTACTCTAGTCTTTTTACAAAAATCGACTTCACCACCGCACGTGTAGTCAATCACCTTTTTAATGAGGAAAGGTGAGACATTCGAGAGACTTTGCGTATTGTTTATTCGTGTTATTGTAAGATATTTTGGACCAGGTGTACAAATCGTAATTCCTTTTGTTATAGGTTTTGTTGATTGCTGGACATTAGTGGCTACCACTATATGGGGATCCGGCGGATCACCCATTTCTGCAAAGTTTTTATCCACTTGCTTATTTATTATTTATTATCACGAAAAATAAAATAAAATAAAATAAAATAAAAGAAAAAACAAAAAAGCACTTGTTTATTTCACTGATCTAAACGATAACAGTAAACAATAACAGTAAATGTTGTTGGTTTTATTTTCAATTCTCTTTTGTTGTGTTATTTGTTTACGTATTATTTGTTTCGCGTGGGTTTGTGCGCTCAGTTGTTGTGTCTGATCACTTCGGAGTTTAGTCGAAGACTGACGATATCTTTTACTTTCGATTGAATTGGTAAAAACTTTTGAAATTCCTTATCAAGTATCTGCAAAGCAATTACAATAAGTATTTCTATTTTAATTTGCATTAAATTCTATTTTATGTGTAACCAGTAATCAGGACTTACGGCTTTAGCACCAATATATTTTGATTTTAGCTTTATATCAAACCGAGTAGCTAATTCTTTAATCACACTAACTGGTTGAGGTAAGAACTGGCGATATAATTTTTTGAGAGATTTTCGAACAATCCAAAAGTAATCAACTTCCGTGTAATATTTTGTTGGTACTGGAACGTAGTTTTCTTGTAGCCATTTACTACACCAGTTATGAAGAAGTTCGTTGCACAAACGTGAGAAAGACTTTTCTGCATCTCGTTGAGAAACCATAAGTACAATGTGATTTAATTTGTCCATGGACTCAATAATGTCGATATTTTTTTTTCCTTCACCATTATATAGATACAAGCTTTTTGCCCCTATGTCTGTAAGCATTGGCAAAGCTCCGTTATTGTATTCAGTTGCTTTATCGAAGTTATGTGAATTTAAAGGAAGCATATTGCAGGGTGAGGGCAGAGAAAGCTCTACTTTAGTAACACCAGTAGCAGCGGCGTTCTGATTGCTATCTTTTTAGTATGGGTTATTCATATGGTCTCCGACTCCCAACATAACTTTAAAGGTGACATCGCAACCAGCATAGTTACCAAAATCTTCAGAATCATTGACTGGAAACGAGCGCATCCATTCCAAAGCTTCGTCGTTATTTAAACCACTTCTAGCCATTTTAAGATCGCGTCTATATGTTTAGCACGTTGTTTTCCTTGCAAATTATGTAGCACAGTAATGCACAGGGTTAATATAGAAATTAATTATCCCAAGCAAAAACGAAAAAATTCACCAATTTTGCGAGTGTAGAAATTACTTTCCGACTAAGCAAGAAAACCCGTTAAGATTGTCACTTCATTAGTGAGAGTGTGTGTGTGAGGAGCGTCAGCCGAAGAGAAGAGTTTTTTAACAACACTGTCACAAAAGCATTGCTCGACGATTTTATGATTGAACTCACGCAACGGATCAAGTGCTCGCTCATACATTCATACACATGTATACAGACGGTTCATATACATACAAATACGTGTATATACATAGATATTATTCAATAACTCATAGGAAGGAATGAGCAGCTGTGAAAAAGAGGAAGATGGTAAATTATAATCGAAGCAGCAGTCGGCTGTGGAAAAAAGATCCCCTACATAAAATAATATTATTTATTTATTTATTTGTAGGTTTAGGTTATATATGTAGATATGTTACTTATAATATACAATCTAACTTAAATTTAAGAGTAAAATTTTATAAATATGTATTATTCGGGGATGGAATTTTAAGGAAGGTGGAAGGTAGATTATGCCTAAATATCTGGGATCTGGTGTTGTTTAGATTTTTGTAATCATTCAAAATGTCTTTGACCCAGAGATTGTTCCCGAATAATGGGCAAGAAGGACGGCTTTCATCTTTGGTGAGTTTATGTGTGATTTGACAGTGTCCCGTTCTGAATCGGACAAAAGTTGAAGAAGTTGGACGATCGATGGAAGGGTTGGAATTTTTGAACCTGTGGTTGAATGAATACTATTGTTTGAATTCCGTATCTCTTAAAATATCATTTATGAGTTACCCAATGTCACGTTCTACGCCTGGAATGACTGTTGGACATGGGGCACAGCCCGTTGCCTTAGCTGTTGTATAAGCGTGCTCATTGCCTTCAATTCCCGCATGACCGGAGACTCAGATGAGTTGTATCTCCTTTTGGTATTTAATGATGAGATTGCGGAGTTCGCAAATATGGCTGTTGTTATTATAATTATATATTTTGAACTATTAAAACAGTTTACAGGCTATCCGTGCAGATTATATATTTTCCTCTATTTGATTGCGCTATGTGGATGGCTTTTAGTATCGCAACTGCTTCGACTGCAAGAACTGAGTAGTAGTGAGGGAGCAATCCTTTGGATACCGTGATACGAGGCATTTGCATCCGTTTTGGAGCCGTCAGTAAATAACCAGTTCCCATTCATCAGACGTAGGTAAGCTGTTTCCTCCGCCAGCTATTAACCGAAAACTGAGCTTAAAGTTTAAAATTTGGAGATGTGTTTAAAGAAGATTGATCCAGAACCCACGGAGGATTGGGTGAAATGGTTCATGGATGTTGTGTAGCCTCGAAAAAGGAGCACATCTCCGGATAGTGGACAATACTTTAAATATGTAATTGTGTAATAAAGGCAAATAAAGCAAGCGGTCGCCAAACAAGTCCTCGCGAGTCCTACGCTGGTGATAGTGATGACGACAGCGGAACAACATGTTAGAACAACATTTGCTCAGCATAGCACCTTAACGAAAATAAACGAAACACAACGCAATGCAAAGCACCAATGCAGGACATGCATAGCAAGAATGGACTAGATGACTAGCACCAGGATGACATTGGATCCACGCGCTTTGCTGACTGCAGTTAACTGCGGCTGACTTAGCTGTTTTTTGTTGAGCAAAATGAGGCAGACAACTCAACAGCAACATGAAAAACTATAGCAGCAAAAAAAATAAAAAGACAAATGTACATTTGTATGTATGTATTTTTATGAATGCGTATGTGTGTATGGAAATCTAGCTGGAACAAAAGCTTATTGGAAACCAGTGGGTTGACCCGTTGATGTTGATAAGTGCGACGATTGGCAGTACCAATAATTTTGGACTGCACTGCAGCGAGATAAACTTATACCCACGTATTGTAGTTCAAAAGGCTTTAATGATTCTCTTCTCCGTCCTCAACTACGCCCTCTCCGTCTGCTCCACCCAATGCCACTGCTCCACCCTCTGCCTCAGCCTCAGCCTCAGCCCCTGCCACTGCGACTGCTTCGTCATCATCTTCATCATCTGTGCCCAATGGTACAAACGGCGTTCCTTGAGTTGGATATTTAGATAAATGTGGTTCTTTTAGAAAAAATACACAAGAATACTTACTTTTTAAATGGTACCATTTCATTTGCAGGCTCTTAACGCTGCGATGATAAGCGCATTCGTGCATTTTACCCTGAATATCACGCCATGCATCGGCCTTCATCTTTCTTACATCAGCGCCGTTGCCAACCAGTGAAAATATGGGAGTGTAGTGGTTGGCCAGGCACCGGAGCATACATTCTTCTGACTCCTCCCATGCCAGTGGTTTTGCCATTGTTGTTATAGTTTTTTCGCTATTTGTTCCGCACCCAGAAATTTAATGATCGCGTGAATTTGTGTAGCGCGTTGTTTCTCTTAATGTAGCACTATAATACACCGATTTGATATAGAAAATTAAAAAAAACTATATAGCGCAAATTAAACAAAATTCCGAGCAAATTGAAGATTGAAAAATCGAAATTAATTTTGTGCGTCTATAAATTTTCACAGACTGAGAAATGAAAAACGTTATGATTGTCACCTCATAAGAGTGAGTGTGTGGGGAGCGTCACCCGAAGAGGACCGTTGTTTGCCAACACTGTTACAAAAGCATTGCAAACACTATCCAACCGATAACTTATCATGAATATGTCGATTGATCGATTTATTTAAGTCAGACCAAATTAAATTTAAATTTAAATTAACCCAATTGTTTCGAAATGAATTATTAATTAAAATTAACGTTCTTAAAGAAACAATAGTTTTACTAGATTTTATATCGCTTGACCCGAGAGGGTACTCTGGATCTTGAGGTGTTTTAATTATCTTTTATTTTTGAGAACTTAACAAACTTCTATTCTAACTAAAAGTCTCATTATTATAAAAAAAATTACTTAGCATAGTTGTATTATGGCTGCTGTAGAATAAAAGATTCCTCCAATGGGTAGATTTTTGTTTTTTTGAAATCTATTATTATAATATTATCGTTAAAATAGCATTGGTTGTACAGAATAATGACTTTGTGGCGATTATATGATATGCAGACAGAAGACTGAAGTGCCATCCTGATTGATGATAAAATAATAATTAAATGATTGCCATATAGTTAAAAGTAATTGAGTACAGTTATTGGGTTGCCAAATAGTAAAAAGTGAGTGAAGATTTTCGTGTTAAATACGAAATTTCTTGAAAATAAGAAAATAAAATTATTAATTTGAGGGAAGCTGAAAACAAAAAGGCGTTATATACATTAGTTCAGTCCCATCAGATACAAACTTTTAGAAGATCGAAAGACAACAGGTTGAATATAAGGATAACGTCCTGATGATGCAATAAAAGAGGAAAAATAAGTTAATCAATTGTCTTTTTGGGTCACCGAGCTTTGCTCTGGGTAGGGCACATTAAATTTTATCGATATGGCAGCTCTGCACTACAACCAGACACACAATGCATTATTACTATGGCAACAGTTTGTTTGCGTTTTGAGGTGATTTTTGACTGTCTTCATCTTTTTGTTGCGCTCCAATATTAAACAGATTATGATGGCACAAAACAAATTTAAGTAAATTTTATATTCAGGAAACATTTGAGACCCCATAAAACATATATTCCTGATTAGCTCAATGAGACTAGTTGATTTAGCCATGTTGTTCTGCCCTTCAGTATGTATGCAAACAAGCCCCTCGGCCGAAACGGACCACTGGGAGTGGTAACTCCTATATAAACCGATATTCAAACTAATGTTCTTATTAGAAAAACTTTTTTGTTCTGCGTCTTATCGAAATCAAGTTTGGACACTATAAGTTTCTGACCCATATTTATTAACCATAAGGGCAATGTTCTTGGCATCAGAAATACGTTGCCGCCCTTGAGAGATCAACTCTGTATAAATTCGGTTATTGCTATCATTTTCATTTGGATATATGATGAAAGAGATGCTTTCATTAACTAATTATGCGCAAAGAAGACAATAAACTACAATAGCAAATGTAAAAATAAAGAGACCCACCATCCAATACACAAATGAACTTACTTAATATAAAAATGATTTGGAATGCCAGCCATTTTGTGTGCTAATACACATGATAATCGTCGGAAATTGATATTATTCACGAATTCGCGAAAATCTCGGCTTATTTTTCAGGTACAAGAAAGAGATTGATCAATACGCAAAAATTGAGAATGAGATGGAATGAGTCAAAGGACAGAGAAATAAATATGGGCTGTAGTACAACTTAGAAGAAGAAAACTCGTGATGTTATGATCGCATTAAGTCTGGTTCATTTCATAAATTTATCATGCATTACTGAAGAAAACAACAAATGGTAAAGTGTTTTTTGAATTTTATATATTATATTGAATTGATTTTTGCAAAGTAAAACTAAACTAATTTATTCTAAAGAAATCGTTTACAATGTTTCCCGTTGATAAATTTTATTTATTTTATCATAAGTAAATACTATATGTATAATGTTTTTGATATTACTACTTGATCTATTTGGCCAATTATAAACTAATTAAACATACTTCTTTCTTTCAACCTCCCTTCATCTTCCACTTTACTGTCCACAACTTAAATACTTAATTGCTAATGTCATCATCTTCAGTTGGAGCAATATCTTCACAACATTCTTAATCTCAAATACATCATCACCAAAATTAAATTCTTAACTCCTCTTCACGACTGTCATCATCTTCATTTTTATCGTCGTGTTCATTATAATCATTCTTTTCATAATCATCATCCTTTTACAAACTTCAGCGTTCTCCTCCTAGATTTCCGAACTCTCTACAGTTCGTCAACATCCTCGTTGAGAAAATTATTATAATCTTCCTCGTCCATGTAATCATCAAACTCTTCCAAACCAAAGTCATCTACCTGCTCACTATCAAAATCATTCACTACGCCGACACCAACAATTGGAGTAGTTATATTCTCTTTTTGAATAATGATGCAAATACATTATTATCCACATCGTTATTTCCGTCGTTGTTATGGTGACGTTGGAAAACATGCCAACCTTCTTCAGAACTGTCAAGAGAACTTATAGATTCTGAATCACAGTCTTCCCCATGACGTGGTAAAAACTCCTGTGGTTCCGGTTCTGGTGGTGTCTGCAACGGTTCAATAACAATCTCAACAAACTGACCACGCGATGCAATTCGCATAGCATGAGTTCTATCAGCAGTTCTTTTCATATGGGCATCAAGTCTACATAAGAACACATAAAAACGCTTCTTAGTCAATTGCAAGTCCCTAGTGAAATAGAGCTTATGGTAAGGGCTCAATCGTACAGCACTCAGATCATGTTGGATCATATTAAGTTGCTGAACAAGCATTACAATTTTCATGTGATTCTGTAAATTAAACATTCTCATTAATAAACTGAAATACAATAGTATAAAATAGGAATGATCATGAAATTACCTCAGTATATTCAGACTCCGATAATTCATATTTGGAGATCACCTTAAAAAAGGTTGAAATTTCTTTAGCTTTCGATTGAATTGGCAAAAACCTTTGAAACTCCTTCTTAAGTATCTGCAAAGCAATAAATAACAATATTAACATTAAATTAAATTCTATGTATATCCAGCAATCAGGACTTACGGCTTTTGCATCACTATATCTTGATGTTAGTCTTACATCAAACCACGTAGCCAAATCCCTAATCACGTCAACTGGTTCAGGTGAGAATCGTCGATATAATTTTTTGAGAGTTCTTATAACAATCCAGAAGTAATCAACTTTAGTGTAATATTTTGTTGGTACTGGTACGTAGTTTTCTTGTAACCATTTACTATACCAGTTATAAAGAAGTTCGTTGCACAAGCATGAGAAAGAGTTTTGTTGTTCTCGTTGAGAAACCATGAGTATAATATGATTGAATGTGTCCATGGTATTAATTATATTGATGTCTTTTCCTTCATCACGATATAGATACAATTTGTTTAGATCTTTGTCTTCAAGCATCGGCAAAACCCCGTTATTGGATTCAGTTTCTTTGTCGACGCTCAAATAACGAGACGGTGCAATGTAATTGTTGAAGTTGCCATATGCATAAAATATGACATAGCTCACCTCTCAAAATACGATTTTTGTCGAATCAGATTGTACCAGAAAAATTTTCAATGTGATGATTATGATGATTTTAAATAAGATTTTGCAATGATTTTTCAATCTATAATTCACAAAATCTTTGAGAAAATGATAATAAAGGAAAATACCTGTGCTATATGGCAACACTGCACTCAACAACATTTTGTGACCAGCTGATTTTCAACACGTCTGCAATAAGCTATGCATTTATAAGACACATAAATTCGGATCCCGAAAATAACGACGGGTTTGAAATGTGAGCTTATTAAAGTCGTCGCTTTGCGTAAAGTACATTGCGAATATTATAGATGGATCGATTTTATGTAGGAGTAGAAAAAAGAAAGAATAATTTAAAAAGTAATTTAAGTAATTTGGCCAATTGGCAGACATTTGATGTGCATGTGGGCACAGTCACCCCAAACCAGAGATCCATAAAGCAAGATTGGGAAAAATATTGATTTGAAAATAGTCAATTTGTTAGCAGTGACAACTGTGACTGTCTATTAATCAAAGAATAGAGCATACGAACACATAGTTTTGTTGATTTTATCAAGCTTTTTGGCAATGTGAATTTTGATTGTAAGTTTGCTGTCAAAGTGCAGCCCTAGATCTCTTAGGTTATTGGTCCAGGATAAGTCCTTGCTATGTTAAATCAGATTAGGATTTGGCTGGATAGTGAATGTTCTTTCTTTTCCAAGTAAAGAGCAATGCAGAGCACTTTTCAGTATTCAGTTAAATTTTTCTTTTTTATTTAATACACTTCAAGGTAGAACAGTCAACGTTGAAGTGTATTATGTATCTCAGAGAAGTTGTTCCCAGTGCAACAAAGTGCCGTATCATATGGAAAGACGGAAGTGGTATATAGTTATTCAGTACAGGTAAGTCATGGGTGTATATTTTATACAAAATGGGTGCTGAAACCGATCCCTGAGGTACCCGGCGATATTATGGACACTCTATTGAGCACCTTGCAGGTCAATAAAGAATTTTCGATTGGTAAGGAAGCTATATATAATTTTTATTAACTAAAATGAACTTTTTGCAGTGATTAGTTTGCCATACTGTGTTAAACGCCGCAGGTATATCTAGGGTGATAAGTCCAACCGACTTCTTATTATGTATATTCGTCATGACATACTGTCTAAGTTCAACCAGCTGGTCAATGCTGCTCATGAGAGACCTGAAGCCAAATTGTATAATTGGTATACTGGAATATGTATCTAAATGAAGGCTGGGTCGCTGCTTTAAAAGTTAAAAATATCAATTGATACTGATTGATTTGAAAATAAGTCTTTAAGCTTTATATGAAAAATCTGATTCATCAATTTCCAATGTTTCATTTTTATTACAATTATCATCAACCTTTCATCCACATATAAAATCATCATCTCTTCTTCGCGACTGTCGTCATCTTCATAAATATGAAATATTTTTATAATCATCAACCTCCTTCAAACTTCATCATTCATTCACTATTCGTCAGCATCCTCGATACCAAAATTGACATCTTCTTCGGAATCATCCTCGTCAAGGAATTCATAAAGCTCTTTCAAACAAAAGTCATCTTCCTGCTCACTATCATTATCCAATTCGCCAACACCGCCACTTGAAGAATTCATTTCAAGATTTACATTCTCTAGAGGATTATCTGAATGATTCTTGTCCACATCGTTTTTTTCGCTGTTCTTCTGTTGACCTGGGAAGCGATGTAATCCGTCTTCAGGAATATCAAGAATACGTATAGAATCTCCAAAACTATCTTCCTGACAACTTGGAAATGATTCCTGTAGTTCCGGTTCCTGTTCTGGTGGTGTCTGCAACGGTTCAATATCAATCTCAACAAGGTGACCACGTGATGCGATGCGCCTAGCACGAGTTCTGTCAGCCGATCTTTTCATATGAGCATCAAGTTTACATATGTACACATAAAAACGCTTCTTGGTCAATTGCAACTCCCTCTTGAAATAGAGCTTATGGTAAGGGCTCAATTGCATAAGACCGACATCGTGTGTAATCGTATTAAGTTGATGAACAAGCATTATAACTGTTTTGTGAAGCTTTAAATGAAACAATTTCATTAAAAACTGAAATGGTATTAAAAAGAAATGAAATTACCTCAGTGTATTGAGTCTCCAATAATTGATAATGGGAGTACACCTTGAAAATGTATTCAATTTCTTCTACCCACGCTTGAATTGGTAAAAACTTTTGAAACTCACTCTCAAGTATCTACAAAGCAATAACAATGTTTATATTTCACTATGCATTAAATTCTTTTTAATGTGTTATCAATTATCAGGACTTACGACTTTGGCATCCTCATATCTTGATACTAGCTCTACATCATACCGCGTACCTAATGCCATAATCACTCCAAGTGAATCATATGGGAATCGGCGATGTAATTTCCTGAGATTATTTACTACAATCCAAAAATAATCAACTGCATTGTAATATTTTGCTGGCACTCGTACGAATTTTAGGTGCATGTACTCATACCAGGCCTCACTTAACTCGTTGCTCAGGAATGTAAAATGCTGTTCTGCTTCTTGTTGTGAAACCATTAGTATGATGTGATTCAAATTCTCCATGGTATCAATTATTTTGGTGTTTTTTGCTTCATGACGATATAAATACGCACTCTTTGCCCCTTTGTCGACAAGCATTGGCAAACATCCGTTATTGGATCCAGTAGCTTTATCGAAGTTCGAATCATGAAGTGGAACAGAGTTAAGTGCATCAAAAGGATTCCAAGGGGAAGACAGAGAATGCTCTGCTTCAGTAGCAGCGTCGTTCTGATCGTCACTTTTAAAGTACGGGTTAATCTTATAACCTGCGATTCGTAGCATATCAGCAAAGGTGATATTACGACTAGCACAGATACCAAACCCTTCAATATCATTACCAATACCATTTCGTTCAACGTTTTCCCAATCTTCAATGATTGGAAATGAAAGCATCCATTCCATAGTTTCGTCGTTATTTAATACACTGTCAGCCATTTTACGATCGTATAGCACGTTTTTTCTTTACAAATTAGTAGCACAGTAATACACAGTTAATGTAGAAAATTGAAAAAAATTGAAGCAAAATACCGATAGAAAAATCCAACCGAATTGTGTAAGTCTAGTAATTTCTTTCCACCGACTGAGCAAGAGAAAACGGTATGGTTGTCACCTCATTAATGTGAGTGTGTGGGTAGCGTCAGTCGAATTGGAGAGTTGTTGAACAACACTGTTACGAAAGTATTGCCTACAATATCAAACCGATAAGTTATCGGTCAACATGTTGATTGATTGACTAAATTTATGCTAAGTGTTGCCAATGTGCTGATAAAAGGAATGAGCAATTGAACAGCTGTGAAAAAGAGGAAGACGTCAAGAATAGTGGAAGAAGAAGAAAGCATGGCAGCTGTAGAAAAAAATATCCCCTACAAATTTCTGGAACAGTGGAGGAAGGTGATTGATTGTCTGGTATGTGGTTAAGTCGATAAATTATTAATTGTCAGTAGTGCAGGAAATAAACTCTGGAACAATAAGAAACCCATAATTGAAACCACAAATTTGTAACAATAAGAATATGGATGAAATGTTAAAAAAGTTTCATGGAATGTGATCTCCTTGATTTGATCTTGAAAGCTTCAGGTTCTTGTAAAGCAGCTTTACTTTGAGAGTGAATTTAGATGTAACTGTAAGCAGTAGCTTCCCTTCTCTATCGCATTGATTTAAGTCAGAGTTCTTTGCTAATATGTGTCATACAAAGCGCTTCTTGGTGTTTTCCTCATAAACTGCGCTTTCCATACCAATATTCGTTTTTAATCCATTTGTGTACCATACATGAGAATTATAAACCGGCTTTGGTCGTATCTATTTTCAGATTAACCTGTCTGGAAATACAAGTATAACCACAAAATTATGTTGAAATTTAAATATGGTCGGTCAGAGGTCGCTTAGGATGACATGACTGGCTGGATGTAAAGATCAAATTTCCTCATTTGCTCGTCATTAAATATTTTGCCGCGATAATTGCGATGAAGAGAATTTGCAGTCATCGTTAAAATATTGTATTTTGCAAAATATTTGATTATGAATTTTAGTCATTAAAATTTTGATCAAATAATTAATCATAAATCAGTAATCAGATTAAATTTTGGCAACACTGGCCAATCCAAATGCTATTTAAAATACCATATAACAATTCTCTTTAATTGGTTACCGATTAACCACTTTTTTTAAATAATATTCGCTGTAAAAAAAGAATCTTCATTTTGATTTATGAAAATATAACACTAAAATTTTTATTTTATTTTTTTTAATATTTTATATATTTATTAAGACAACAACTAAAAATTATAATAATACAAATCTACCGTTCCAAGTATCTATTCATTAATTCTAGGAAACACCACCACCACCTGTCACAATTTGGTGAAGTGATCCTGTATATCATAGCAACTTTGGTATATGAAGATTACTATAAATTTGTTATCTGCAAGAAATGCAGCGAAAAGTATATTTGAGAAATTCAACGCAGATACCAAAAAGATCAAAGGGGCCCCCATGGCGACAACATATTTTGCTAAATAATAAAATAGGCTAGGACACGTGTGACTTAAAAAAGTAAAATCACGCCACCCGCTTGCTTCGCTTAGCTGTCGACCCGTGCCTAACCTCCGCAATATTGCAATTCTATCTTACCAATTTCTATTATCTTACATCTTTGCCATAGATAATCTTTTTTCTAGGTTTTTATAAATTTTGTTTATTTCATTATAAGTTGATTTGTTACATTATGCATAAATTTGTTGATCAATTTATTTCATCACCCTCCTCTTAACTGTCCACAACATACACACTTATTTGGTAATGTCATCATCCGCAATTGGAGTAAAATCATCACATACTCATTATTCTTATTACTATTATCATCAACCTTTTATCCATATATAAAATTATCATATCCTCTTCATGACTGTTATCATCGTCATATTTATCATGTTGTTTATAATTCTCATTCTTTTCATAATCATCATCCTTTCACAAACATTATATTTCTCCATCTAGATTTGTGACTTCTCTAGATTAGTCAGCTTATGTCAAATCTACATCTTCGACGAAAAAACCATTTATCATCATCGTCCTCAATGTGTTCATCAAACTCTTGAAAACCAAAGACATTTTTCAATATCTGCTAATTGTGGTATATTCTATTGATACATAATTATATGTATATATATTTTTAAATGAATGCATTGATAATTCTCGTACGCAAAAGAAGTCATCCGATGTTGTTTGGCTCTTATTTTTTTTCTAAATGAAAAACTTCGATTCTGATTTGATTTTTGATTATGTTTATTTAGACCTTTGGAATTAATTGTGTTAAGTCGAGAAGATGATATCGGACAAATGGGCGCCGCCACAATTGATTGCCATACGGGCTCGTTTTATGGCATTTTCCATCACTTCGGCGAGCGTTTCGGGCGATAAATTCTCGCATTCGTGTCCTTGAGGGCTTCCAAGGTCTCAGGCTTGTTGATGTAAACACGGGACTTCAAAAAACCCCATAAAAAGAAGTCCGGGACCGTTAAATCAGGCGATCTGGCGGGCCAGTGCAAATCGACGAATTGTTACGCAAAAAAATAGACACAATTATTCTGCGTTCTTGGGGAGTGTATCGCTCCATGGCTTATTCACTTGTATTCTGTATCTGTCTAGTCCACAAATGTCAAAACAGATTTGACATTGGCGGCCATTTGCAAAAATGAGAGCATCTACCAATAGGGTGATGTCTTTTGTGCCACCTTGTATATGATTAACTCATTAAAATCTATTTAATATATTTGATCCAAATAGTTGGCTGATGCAAAACGTAAACTAATTAAATAACTTCCTCGATGACAACGCCTCAAACATCTTCATCATCATCATCATCCTCTTTGCTGTTATAACCCTTAATTGGAATAACATCATAATAATAACAACATACCAAGTCAAAAAAACATCATTCTGCTCACTTCCATTATCGCGATCTTCTTCATTTCTATTATCATCAACCCCTTTAATACTAAAAGTTCCACCCTCTTCATTTTTGTCATCATCTTGTTCATTATCCTAATTATAATTATCATCCTGTTCATAATCATCATCCTTTTACAAACTTCATCATCCACCTTATAGAATTGCGACCTCTACGATTCGTCGGCAACCTCCATGACAAAATCACTATCATCTGTTCCTTCTGGTGGTGTCTGCAACGGTTCAGTATCAATCTCAACAAAGTGACCACAAGATGGGATGCGCCTAGCACAAGTTTTGTCAGCCGATCTTTTCATATGAGCATCAAGTCTACATATCAACACATAAAAACGCTTCTTAACCAATTGCAAATCTCTTGCGAAATAGAGCTTATGGGAAGGGCTCAATTGTATAGGACTGAGATCGTGTGTGATCATATTCAGTTGCTGAAGTAGCGTTATAATTTTCTTGTGATTCTGTAAATGAAACATTTTCATTAAAAACTGAAATAGTAAAAGAATCATCAAATTACCTCAGTGTAGTCAGACTCCAATAATCTATATTTGGAGATCACCTTGAAAAAGTATTTGATATCTTTTACTTTCGATTGAATTGGTAAAAACTTTTGAAATTCCTTATCAAGTATCTGCAAAGCAATTACAATAAGTATTTCTATTTCAATTTGCATTAAATTCTATTTTATGTGTAACTAGTAATCAGGACTTACGGCTTTAGCATCAATATATTTTGATTTTAGCTTTATATCAAACCGAGTAGCTAATTCTTTAATCACACTAACTGGTTGAGGTAAGAACTGGCGATATAATTTTTTGAGAGATTTTCGAACAATCCAACAGTAATCAACTTCCGTGTAATATTTTGTTGGTACTGGAACGTAGTTTTCTTGTAGCCATTTACTACACCAGTTATGAAGAAGTTCGTTGCACAAACGTGAGAAAGACTTTTCTGCATCTCGTTGAGAAACCATAAGTACAATGTGATTTAATTTGTCCATGGACTCAATAATGTCGATATTTTTTCCTTCACCATTATATAGATACAAGCTTTTTGCCCCTATGTCTGTAAGCATTGGCAAAGCTCCGTTATTGTATTCAGTTGCTTTATCGAAGTTATGTGAATTTAAAGGAAGCATATTGCAGGGTGAGGGCAGAGAAAGCTCTACTTTAGTAACACCAGTAGCAGCGGCGTTCTGATTGCTATCTTTTTAGTATGGTTTATTCATATGGTCTCCGACTCCCAACATAACTTTAAAGGTGACATCGCAACCAGCATAGTTACCAAAATCTTCAGAATCATTGACTGGAAACGAGCGCATCCATTCCAAAGCTTCGTCGTTATTTAAACCACTTCTAGCCATTTTAAGATCGCGTCTATATGTTTAGCACGTTGTTTTCCTTGCAAATTATGTAGCACAGTAATGCACAGGGTTAATATAGAAATTAATTATCCCAAGCAAAAACGAAAAAATTCACCAATTTTGCGAGTGTAGAAATTACTTTCCGACTAAGCAAGAAAACCCGTTAAGATTGTCACTTCATTAGTGAGAGTGTGTGAGGAGCGTCAGCCGAAGAGAAGAGTTTTTTAACAACACTGTCACAAAAGCATTGCGCACACTATGCAACCGATAATTTATCGATGAACATGTCGATTGATTGATTTATTTAAGTCAGACCAAATGTTTTAAATTTAAATTAACTCAATTGCTCGACGATTTTATGATTGAACTCACGCAACGGATCAAGTGCTCGCTCATACATTCATACACATGTATACAGACGGTTCATATACATACAAATACGTGTATATACATAGATATTATTCAATAACTCATAGGAAGGAATGAGCAGCTGTGAAAAAGAGGAAGATGGTAAATTATAATCGAAGCAGCAGTCGGCTGTGGAAAAAAGATCCCCTACATAAAATAATATTATTTATTTATTTATTTATTTGTAGGTTTAGGTTATATATGTAGATATGTTACTTATAATATACAATCTAACTTAAATTTAAGAGTAAAATTTTATAAATATGTATTATTCGGGGATGGAATTTTAAGGAAGGTGGAAGGTAGATTATGCCTAAATATCTGGGATCTGGTGTTGTTTAGATTTTTGTAATCATTCAAAATGTCTTTGACCCAGAGATTGTTCCCGAATAATGGGCAAGAAGGACGGCTTTCATCTTTGGTGAGTTTATGTGTGATTTGACAGTGTCCCGTTCTGAATCGGACAAAAGTTGAAGAAGTTGGACGATCGATGGAAGGGTTGGAATTTTTGAACCTGTGGTTGAATGAATACTATTGTTTGATTTCCGTATCTCTTAAAACATCATTTATGAGTTACCCAATGTCACGTTCTACGCCTGGAATGACTGTTGGACATGGGGCACAGCCCGTTGCCTTAGCTGTTGTATAAGCGTGCTCATTGCCTTCAATTCCCGCATGACCGGAGACTCAGATGAGTTGTATTTCCTTTTGGTATTTAATGATGAGATTGCGGAGTTCGCAAATATGGCTGTTGTTATTATAATTATATATTTTGAACTATTTAAACAGTTGACAGGCTATCAGTGCAGATTATATATTTTCCTCTATTTGATTGCGCAATGTGGATGGCTTTTAGTATCGCAACTGCTTCGACTGCAAGAACTGAGTAGTAGTGAGGGAGCAATCCTTTGGATACCGTGATACGAGGCATTTGCATCCGTTTTGGAGCCGTCAGTAAATAACCAGTTCCCATTCATCAGACGTAGGTAAGCTGTTTCCTCCGCCAGCTATTAACCGAAAACTGAGCTTAAAGTTTAAAATTTGGAGATGTGTTTAAAGAAGATTGATCCAGAACCCACGGAGGATTGGGTGAAATGGTTCATGGATGTTGTGTAGCCTCGAAAAAGGAGCACATCTCCGGATAGTGGACAATACTTTAAATCTGTAATTGTGTAATAAAGGCAAATAAAGCAAGTGGTCGCCAAACAAGTCCTCGCGAATCCTACGCTGGTGATAGTGATGACGACAGCGGAACAACATGTTAGAACAACATTTGCTCAGCATAGCACCTTAACGAAACTAAGCGAAACACAACGTTATGCAAAGCACCAATGCAGGCCATGCATAGCTAGAATGGACTAGATGATTAGCACCAGGATGGCATGCATTGGTGACCACGCGCTTTGCTGACTGCAGTTAACTGCGGCTGACTTAGCTGTTTTTTGTTGAGCAAAATGAGGCAGACAACTCAACAACAACATGAAAAACTATAGCAGCAAAAAAAATAAAAAGCCAAATGTACGTTTGTATGTATGTATTTTTATGAATGCGTATGTGTGTATGGAAATCTAACTGGAACAAAAGCTTGTTGGAAATCAATGGGTTGACCCGTTGATGTTGATAAGTGCGACGATTGGCAGTACCAATAATTTTGGACTGCACTGTGGCGAGATAAACTTATACACACGTATTGTAGTTCAAAAGGCTTTAATGATTCTCTTCTCCGTCCTCAACTACGCCCTCTCCGTCTGCTCCACCCAATGCCACTGCTCCACCCTCTGCCTCAGCCTCAGCCCCTGCCACTGCCACTGCTTCGTCATCATCTTCATCATCGGTGCCCAATGGTACAAACGGCGTTTCTTGAGTTGGATATTTAGATAAATGTGGTTCTTTTAGAAAAAATACACAAGAATACTTACTTTTTAAATGGTACCATTTCATTTGCAGGCTCTTAACGCTGCGATGATAAGCGCATTCGTGCATTTTACCCTGAATATCACGCCATGCATCGGCCTTCATCTTTCTTACATCAGCGCCGTTGCCAACCAGTGAAAATATGGGAGTGTAGTGGTTGGCCAGGCACCGTAGCATACATTCTTCTGACTCCTCCCATGCCAGTGGTTTTGCCATTGTTGTTATAGTTTTTTCGCTATTTGTTCCGCACCCAGAAATTTAATGATCGCGTGAATTTGTGTAGCGCGTTGTTTCTCTTAATGTAGCACTATAATACACCGATTTGATATAGAAAATTAAAAAAAACTATATAGCGCAGTAAGATATTAAAAATTAAACAAAATTCCGAGCAAATTGAAGATTGAAAAATCGAAATTAATTTTGTGCGTCTATAAATTTTCACAGACTGAGAAAGGAAAAACTTTATGATTGTCACCTCATAAGAGTGAGTGTGTGGGGAGCGTCACCCGAAGAGGACGGTTGTTTGCCAACACTGTTATACAAGCATTGGACACTCTATCAAATCGATAATTAATCGATTAATATGTCAATTGATCGATTTATTTGAGTCAGACCAAATGCTTTAATTTTAAATTAACCCAACTGTTTCAAAATGAATTATTAATTAAAATTAACGTTCTTAAATAAACAATAGTTTTACTATATTTTATATCGCTTGACCCGAGAGGGTACTCTGGATCTTGAGGTGTTTCTAATATCTTTTATTTTTGAGAACTTAACAAACTTATATACTAGCTAAAAGTCCCTTATTATAAAAAAAATTTACTTAATATAATTATATATTATATTATGGCTGCTGTAGAATAAAGATTCCTCCAATGGGTAGATTTTTGTTTTTTTGAAATCTATTATTATAATATTATCGTTAAAATAGCATTGGTTGTACAGAATAATGACTTTGTAGCGATTATATGATATGTACTGACAGAACAATGAAGTGCCATCCTGATTGAAGATAAAATAATAATTAAAGGATTGCCATATAGTTAAAAGTTAGTGAGTACAGTTTAGGGAAGCTGAAAACAAAAAGCTGATATATACATTAATTCAATCCCATCAGATTTAAACTTTTAGAAGATCGAAAGACAGCAGGTTTAAAGAGAATCTTTTGATAATTAGGATAAGGTCCTGATGATGCAATAAAAGTGGAAAAATAAGTTAATCAATTGTCTTTTTGGGTCACCGAGCTTTGCTCTGGGTAGGGCACATTAAATTTTATCGATTGCGTTGTTACTATGGCAACAGTTTGTTTGCGTTTTGAGGTGATTTTTGATTGTCTTCATCTTTTTGTTGCGCTCCAATATTAAACAGATTATGATGGCACAAACATATTTGAAGCGAATTGGATATTCAGGAAACATCGGAGACCCCATAAAACATAAACATATATTCCTGATCAGCTCAATGAGACGAGTTGATTTAGCCATGTTCGTCTGCCCTTTTGTATGCATGCAAACAAGTCCCTCAGCTTTTGCACAAAGACGCTGCTCCTTTGTCGGAATCAACCGAAATGGACCACTAGGAGTAGTACCTCCTATATAAACCGAAATTTAAACTAATGATCTTATTAGAAAAACTCTTTTGTTCTGTGTCTTATCGAAATCAAGTTTGGACACTATAAGTATCTGAGCCATATTCACCAACCATATGGGTAATGTTCTTAGAAACAGAAATATGCTGCCGCTCTTGAGAAATCAACACTGTATAAATGTGATTATTGCTATCATTTTCATATGGATATATGATGAAAGATATGCTTTCATTAGCTGATTATGTGCAAAGTAGACAATAAACTACAATAGCAAATGTAAAAATAAAGAAAACCACCATCCAATAAACAATTGAGAACTCACTAAATACCACCACAAACATAAATACTCTTGTTAAGTGGCAGTTGCAACTGTAGAAGTTCAATAAGAGAAGATGAAAGAGGAGTAGCGGCTTCCTGTTCATTGGCAAATCAGAATTTATGTACACGAAAGAGCGACAGTCCTTTGTTGAAAAATCGAAAAATACCTGGAACTTATTAATTGACTTTGAAGATGCGAAGTTAACGTCGAAATTGTTTCAAGGACTGCCGCTGATGTCATATTCCGCGAACCACTTTGACTTGGCATGGCAAATGCAAATGGATTGGAATGCCAGCCACTCTTTCTGATGCATTTTGTGTGTTAATGCACATGATAATTGTCGGAAATTGATATCAGGCATAAGAAAGAAATTGATCGATACACAAAACTTGAGGATAAGATGGAATGAGTCAAAGGACAATGTAATAAATATGGGCTGTAGTACAACTTAGAAGAAGAAAACTCGTGATGTTATGATCGCATTAAGTCTGGTTAATTTCATAAATTTATCATGCATTATTGAAGAAAACAACAAATGGTAAAGTGTTTTGTGAATTATATATGTTATATTGAATTGATTTTTGCAAAGTAAAACTAAACTTATTTATTCTAAAGAAATCGTTTACAATGTTTCCCGTTGATAAATTTTATTTATTTTATCATAAGTAAATACTATATGTATAATGTTTTTGATATTATTACTTGATCTATTTGGCCAATTATAAACTAATTAAACATACTTCTTTCTTTCAACCTCCCTTCATCTTCCACTTTACTGTCCACAACTTAAATACTTAATTGCTAATGTCATCATCTTCAGTTGGAGCAATATCTTCACAACATTCTTAATCTCAAATACATCATCACCAAAATTAAATTCTTAACTCCTCTTCACGACTGTCATCATCTTCATTTTTATCGTCGTGTTCATTATAATCATTCTTTTCATAATCATCATCCTTTTACAAACTTCAGCGTTCTCCTCCTAGATTTCCGAACTCTCTACAGTTCGTCAACATCCTCGTTGAGAAAATTATTATAATCTTCCTCGTCCATGTAATCATCAAACTCTTCCAAACCAAAGTCATCTACCTGCTCACTATCAAAATCATTCACTACGCCGACACCAACAATTGGAGTAGTTATATTCTCTTTTTGATTATTTGCATCATTATTATCCACATCGTTATTTCCGTCGTTGTTATGGTGACGTTGGAAAACATGCCAACCTTCTTCAGAACTGTCAAGAGAACTTATAGATTCTGAATCGCAGTCTTCCCCATGACGTGGTAATAACTCCTGTGGTTCCGGTTCTGGTGGTGTCTGCAACGGTTCAATAACAATCTCAACAAACTGACCACGCGATGCAATTCGCATAGCATGAGTTCTATCAGCAGATCTTTTCATATGGGCATCAAGTCTACATAAGAACACATAAAAACGCTTCTTAGTCAATTGCAAGTCCCTAGTGAAATAGAGCTTATGGTAAAGGCTCAATCGTACAGCACTCAGATCATGTTGGATCATATTAAGTTGCTGAACAAGCATTACAATTTTCTTGTAATTCTGTAAATTAAACATTCTCATTAATAAACTGAAATACAATAGTATAAAATAGGAATGATCATGAAATTACCTCAGTATATTCAGACTCCGATAATTCATATTTGGAGATCACCTTAAAAAAGGTTGAAATTTCTTTAGCTTTCGATTGAATTGGCAAAAACCTTTGAAACTCCTTCTTAAGTATCTGCAAAGCAATAAATAACAATATTTACATTGAATTAAATTCTATTTTTATCCAGCAATCAGGATGTTAGTCTTACATCAAACCACGTAGCCAAATCCCTAATCACGTCAACTGGTTCAGGTGAGAATCGTCGATATAATTTTTTGAGAGTTCTTATAACAATCCAGAAGTAATCAACTTTAGTGTAATATTTTGTTGGTACTGGTACGTAGTTTTCTTGAAACCATGAGTATAATATGATTGAATGTGTCCATGGTATTAATTATATTGATGTATTTTCCTTCATCACGATGTAGATACAATTTGTTTGGATCTTTGTCTTCAAGCATCGGCAAAACCCCGTTAATGGATTCAGTTTCTTTGTCGACGCTCAAATAACGAGACGGTGCAATGAAATTGTTGAAGTTGCCATATGCATAAAATATGACATAGCTCACCTCTCAAAATACGATTTTTGTCGAATCAGATTGTACCAGAAAAATTTTCAATGTGATGATTATGATGATTTTAAATAAGATTTTGCAATGATTTTTCAATCTATAATTCACAAAATCTTTGAGAAAATGATAATAAAGGAAAATACCTGTGCTATATGGCAACACTGCACTCAACAACATTTTGTGACCAGCTGATTTTCAACACGTCTGCAATAAGCTATGCATTTATAAGACACATAAATTCGGATCCCGAAAATAACGACGGGTTTGAAATGTGAGCTTATTAAAGTCGTCGCTTTGCGTAAAGTACATTGCGAATATTATAGATAGATCGATTTTATGTAGGAGTAGAAAAAAGAAAGAATAATTTAAAAAGTAATTTAAGTAATTTGGCCAATTGGCAGACATTTGATGTGCATGTGGGCACAGTCACCCCAAACCAGAGATCCATAAAGCAAGATTGGGAAAAATATTGATTTGAAAATAGTCAATTTGTTAGCAGTGACAACTGTGACTTTCTATTAATCAAAGAATAGAGCATACGAACACATAGTTTTGTTGATTTTATCAAGCTTTTTGGCAATGTGAATTTTGATTGTAAGTTTGCTGTCAAAGTACAGCCCTAGATCTCTTAGGTTATTGGTCCAGGATATGTCCTTGCTATTTTAAATCAGATTAGGATTTGGCTGGATAGTGAATGATCTTTCTTTTCCAAGTAAAGAGAAATGCAGAGCACTTTTCAGTATTCAGTTTAATTTTTCATTTTTTGTAATACACTTCAAGGTAGAACAGTCAACGTTGAAGTGTATTATGTATCTCAGAGAAGTTGTTCCCAGTGCAACAAAGTGCCGTATCATATGGAAAGACGGAAGTGTTATAGTTATTCAGTATATAGTTTTGTACAAAATGGGTGCTGAAACCGAACCCTGAGGTACCCGACGATATTATGGACACTCTATTGAGCACCTTGCAGGTCAATAAAGAATTTTCGATTGGTAAGGAAGCTATATATAATTTTTATTAACTAAAATGAACTTTTTGCAGTGATTAGTTTGCCATACTGTGTTAAACGCCGCAGGTATATCTAGGGTGATAAGCCCAACCAACTTCTTATTATGTATATTCGTCATGACATACTGTTTAAGTTCAACCAGCGGGTCAATGCAGCTCATGAGAGACCTGAAGCCAAATTGTATAATTGGTATACTGGAATATGTATCTAAATGAAGGCTGAGTCGCTGCTTTAAAAGTTAAAAATATCAACAACAAAAAAAAAAACAACAAAATGAGGTGCATTACAAAGATGATCTGATTGATTTTAAAATGAGTCTTTGATTCATCAATTTCCAATGTTTCATTTTTATTACAATTATCATCAACCTTTCATGCACATATAAAATCATCATCTCTTCTTCGCGACTTTCGTCATCTTCATAAATATGAAATATTTTTTTAATCATCAACCTCCTTCAAACTTCATCATTCATTCACTATTCGTCAGCATCCTCGATACCAAAATTGACATCTTCTTCGGAATCATCCTCGTCAAGGAATTCATAAAGCTTTTTCAAACAAAAGTCATCTTCCTGCTCACTATCATTATCCAATTCGCCAACACCGTCACTTGAAGAATTCATTTCAAGATTTACATTCTCTAGAGGATTTTCTAAATGATTCTTGTCCACATCATTTTTTTCGCTGTTCTTCTGTTGACGTGGGAAGCGATGTAGTCCGTCTTCAGGAATATCAAGAATACTTATAGAATCTCCAAAACTATCTTCCTGACGACTTGGAAATGATTCCTGTAGTTCCGGTTCCTGTTCTGGTGGTGTCTGCAACGGTTCAATATCAATCTCAACAAAGTGACCACGTGATGCGATGCGCCTAGCACGAGTTCTGTCAGCCGATCTTTTCATATGAGCATCAAGTTTACATATGTACACATAAAAACGCTTCTTGGTCAATTGCAACTCCCTCTTGAAATAGAGCTTATGGTAAGGGCTCAATTGCATAAGACCGACATCGTGTGTAATCGTATTAAGTTGATGAACAAGCATTATAACTGTTTTGTGAAGCTTTAAATGAAACAATTTCATTAAAAACTGAAATGGTATTAAAAAGAAATGAAATTACCTCAGTGTATTGAGTCTCCAATAATTGATAATGGGAGTACACCTTGAAAATGTATTCAATTTCTTCTACCCACGCTTGAATTGGTAAAAACTTTTGAAACTCACTCTCAAGTATCTACAAAGCAATAACAATGTTTATATTTCACTATGCATTAAATTCTTTTTAATGTGTTATCAATTATCAGGACTTACGACTTTGGCATCCTCATATCTTGATACTAGCTCTACATCATACCGCGTACCTAATGCCATAATCACTCCAAGTGAATCATATGGGAATCGGCGATGTAATTTCCTGAGATTATTTACTACAATCCAAAAATAATCAACTGCATTGTAATATTTTGCTGGCACTCGTACGAATTTTAGGTGCATGTACTCATACCAGGCCTCACTTAACTCGTTGCTCAGGAATGTAAAATGCTGTTCTGCTTCTTGTTGTGAAACCATTAGTATGATGTGATTCAAATTCTCCATGGTATCAATTATTTTGGTGTTTTTTGCTTCATGACGATATAAATACGCACTCTTTGCCCCTTTGTCGACAAGCATTGGCAAACATCCGTTATTGGATCCAGTAGCTTTATCGAAGTTCGAATCATGAAGTGGAACAGAGTTAAGTGCATCAAAAGGATTCCAAGGGGAAGACAGAGAATGCTCTGCTTCAGTAGCAGCGTCGTTCTGATCGTCACTTTTAAAGTACGGGTTAATCTTATAACCTGCGATTCGTAGCATATCAGCAAAGGTGATATTACGACTAGCACAGATACCAAACCCTTCAATATCATTACCAATACCATTTCGTTCAACGTTTTCCCAATCTTCAATGATTGGAAATGAAAGCATCCATTCCATAGTTTCGTCGTTATTTAATACACTGTCAGCCATTTTACGATCGTATAGCACGTTTTTTCTTTACAAATTAGTAGCACAGTAATACACAGAGTCAATATAGAAAATTGAAAAAAATTGAAGCAAAATCCCGATAGAAAAATCCAACCGAATTGTGTAAGTCTAGTAATTTCTTTGCACCGACTGAGCAAGAGAAAACGGTATGGTTGTCACCTCATTAATGAGAGTTTGTGGGGAGCGTCAGTCGAATTGGTGAGTTGTTGAACAACACTGTTACAAAAGTATTGCCTACAATATCAAACCGATAATTAATCGGTCAACATGTCGATTGATTGACTAAGTGTTGCCAATGTGCTGATAAAAGGAATGAGCAATTGAACAGCTGTGAAAAAGAGGAAGACGTCAAGAATAGTGGAAGAAGAAGAAAGCATGGCAGCTGTAGAAAAAAATATCCCCTACAAATTTCTGGAACAGTGGAGGAAGGTGATTGATTGTCTGGTATGTGGTTAAGTCGATAAATTATTAATTGTCAGTAGTGCAGGAAATAAACTCTGGAACAATAAGAAACCCATAAGTGAAACCACAAATTTGTAACAATAAGAATATGGATGAAATGTTAAAAAAGTTTCATGGAATGTGATCTCCTTGATTTGATCTTGAAAGCTTCAGGTTCTTGTAAAGCAGCTTTACTTTGAGAGTGAATTTAGATGTAACTGTAAGCAGTAGCTTCCCTTCTCTATCGCATTGATTTAAGTCAGAGTTCTTTGCTAATATGTGTCATACAAAGCGCTTCTTGGTGTTTTCCTCATAAACTGCGCTTTCCATACCAATATTCGTTTTTAATCCATTTGTGTACCATACATGAGAATTATAAACCGGCTTTGGTCGTATCTATTTTCAGATTAACCTGTCTGGAAATACAAGTATAACCACAAAATTATGTTGAAATTTAAATATGGTCGGTCAGAGGTCGCTTAGGATGACATGACTGGCTGGATGTAAAGATCAAATTTCCTCATTTGCTCGTCATTAAATATTTTGCCGCGATAATTGCGATGAAGAGAATTTGCAGTCATCGTTAAAATATTGTATTTTGCAAAATATTTGATTATGAATTTTAGTCATTAAAATTTTGATCAAATAATTAATCATAAATCAGTAATCAGATTAAATTTTGGCAACACTGGCCAATCCAAATGCTATTTAAAATACCATATAACAATTCTCTTTAATTGGTTACCGATTAACCACTTTTTTTAAATATTATTCGCTGTATGAAAATATAACACTAAAATTTTTATTTTATTTTTTTTAATATTTTATATATTTATTAAGACAACAACTAAAAATTATAATAATACAAATCTACCGTTCCAAGTATCTATTCATTAATTCTAAGAAACACCACCACCACCTGTCACAATTTGGTGAAGTGATCCTGTATATCATAGCAACTTTGGTATATGAAGATTACTTTAAATTTGTTATCTGCAAGAAATGCAGCGAAAAGTATATTTGAGAAATTCAACGCAGATACCAAAAAGATCAAAGGGGCCCCCATGGCGACAACATATTTTGCTAAATAATAAAATAGGCTAGGACACGTGTGACTTAAAAAAGTAAAATCACGCCACCCGCTTGCTTCGCTTAGCTGTCGACCCGTGCCTAACCTCCGCAATATTGCAATTCTATCTTACCAATTTCTATTATCTTACATCTTTGCCATAGATAATCTTTTTTCTAGGTTTTTATAAATTTTGTTTATTTCATTATAAGTTGATATGTTACATTATGCATAAATTTGTTGATCAATTTATTTCATCACCCTCCTCTTAACTGTCCACAACATACACACTTATTTGGTAATGTCATCATCCGCAATTGGAGTAAAATCATCACATACTCATTATTCTTATTACTATTATCATCAACCTTTTATCCATATATAAAATTATCATATCCTCTTCATGACTGTTATCATCGTCATATTTATCATGTTGTTTATAATTCTCATTCTTTTCATAATCATCATCCTTTCACAAACATTATATTTCTCCATCTAGATTTGTGACTTCTCTAGATTAGTCAGCTTATGTCAAATCTACATCTTCGACGAAAAAACCATTTATCATCATCGTCCTCAATGTGTTCATCAAACTCTTGAAAACCAAAGACATTTTTCAATATCTGCTAATTGTGGTATATTCTATTGATACATAATTATATGTATATATATTTTTAAATGAATGCATTGATAATTCTCGTACGCAAAAGAAGTCATCCGATGTTGTTTGGCTCTTATTTTTTTTCTAAATGAAAAACTTCGATTCTGATTTGATTTTTGATTATGTTTATTTAGACCTTTGGAATTAATTGTGTTAAGTCGAGAAGATGATATCGGACAAATGGGCGCCGCCACAATTGATTGCCATACGGGCTCGTTTTATGGCATTTTCCATCACTTCGGCGAGCGTTTCGGGCGATAAATTCTCGCATTCGTGTCCTTGAGGGCTTCCAAGGTCTCAGGCTTGTTGATGTAAACACGGGACTTCAAAAAACCCCATAAAAAGAAGTCCGGGACCGTTAAATCAGGCGATCTGGCGGGCCAGTGCAAATCGACGAATTGTTACGCAAAAAAATAGACACAATTATTCTGCGTTCTTGGGGAGTGTATCGCTCCATGGCTTATTCACTTGTATTCTGTATCTGTCTAGTCCACAAATGTCAAAACAGATTTGACATTGGCGGCCATTTGCAAAAATGAGAGCATCTACCAATAGGGTGATGTCTTTTGTGCCACCTTGTATATGATTAACTCATTAAAATCTATTTAATATATTTGATCCAAATAGTTGGCTGATGCAAAACGTAAACTAATTAAATAACTTCCTCGATGACAACGCCTCAAACATCTTCATCATCATCATCATCCTCTTTGCTGTTATAACCCTTAATTGGAATAACATCATAATAATAACAACATACCAAGTCAAAAAAACATCATTCTGCTCACTTCCATTATCGCGATCTTCTTCATTTCTATTATCATCAACCCCTTTAATACTAAAAGTTCCACCCTCTTCATTTTTGTCATCATCTTGTTCATTATCCTAATTATAATTATCATCCTGTTCATAATCATCATCCTTTTACAAACTTCATCATCCACCTTATAGAATTGCGACCTCTACGATTCGTCGGCAACCTCCATGACAAAATCACTATCATCTGTTCCTTCTGGTGGTGTCTGCAACGGTTCAGTATCAATCTCAACAAAGTGACCACAAGATGGGATGCGCCTAGCACAAGTTTTGTCAGCCGATCTTTTCATATGAGCATCAAGTCTACATATCAACACATAAAAACGCTTCTTAACCAATTGCAAATCTCTTGCGAAATAGAGCTTATGGGAAGGGCTCAATTGTATAGGACTGAGATCGTGTGTGATCATATTCAGTTGCTGAAGTAGCGTTATAATTTTCTTGTGATTCTGTAAATGAAACATTTTCATTAAAAACTGAAATAGTAAAAGAATCATCAAATTACCTCAGTGTAGTCAGACTCCAATAATCTATATTTGGAGATCACCTTGAAAAAGTATTTGATATCTTTTACTTTCAATTGAATTGGTAAAAACTTTTGAAATTCCTTATCAAGTATCTGCAAAGCAATTACAATAAGTATTTCTATTTCAATTTGCATTAAATTCTATTTTATGTGTAACCAGTAATCAGGACTTACGGCTTTAGCATCAATATATTTTGATTTTAGCTTTATATCAAACCGAGTAGCTAATTCTTTAATCACACTAACTGGTTGAGGTAAGAACTGGCGATATAATTTTTTGAGAGATTTTCGAACAATCCAACAGTAATCAACTTCCGTGTAATATTTTGTTGGTACTGGAACGTAGTTTTCTTGTAGCCATTTACTACACCAGTTATGAAGAAGTTCGTTGCACAAACGTGAGAAAGACTTTTCTGCATCTCGTTGAGAAACCATAAGTACAATGTGATTTAATTTGTCCATGGACTCAATAATGTCGATATTTTTTCCTTCACCATTATATAGATACAAGCTTTTTGCCCCTATGTCTGTAAGCATTGGCAAAGCTCCGTTATTGTATTCAGTTGCTTTATCGAAGTTATGTGAATTTAAAGGAAGCATATTGCAGGGTGAGGGCAGAGAAAGCTCTACTTTAGTAACACCAGTAGCAGCGGCGTTCTGATTGCTATCTTTTTAGTATGGGTTATTCATATGGTCTCCGACTCCCAACATAACTTTAAAGGTGACATCGCAACCAGCATAGTTACCAAAATCTTCAGAATCATTGACTGGAAACGAGCGCATCCATTCCAAAGCTTCGTCGTTATTTAAACCACTTCTAGCCATTTTAAGATCGCGTCTATATGTTTAGCACGTTTTTTTCCTTGCAAATTATGTAGCACAGTAATGCACAGGGTTAATATAGAAATTAATTATCCCAAGCAAAAACGAAAAAATTCACCAATTTTGCGAGTGTAGAAATTACTTTCCGACTAAGCAAGAAAAACCGTTAAGATTGTCACTTCATTAGTGAGAGTGTGTGAGGAGCGTCAGCCGAAGAGAAGAGTTTTTTAACAACACTGTCACAAAAGCATTGCGCACACTATGCAACCGATAATTTATCGATGAACATGTCGATTGATTGATTTATTTAAGTCAGACCAAATGTTTTAAATTTAAATTAACTCAATTGCTCGACGATTTTATGATTGAACTCACGCAACGGATCAAGTGCTCGCTCATACATTCATACACATGTATACAGACGGTTCATATACATACAAATACGTGTATATACATAGATATTATTCAATAACTCATAGGAAGGAATGAGCAGCTGTGAAAAAGAGGAAGATGGTAAATTATAATCGAAGCAGCAGTCGGCTGTGGAAAAAAGATCCCCTACATAAAATAATATTATTTATTTATTTATTTATTTGTAGGTTTAGGTTATATATGTAGATATGTTACTTATAATATACAATCTAACTTAAATTTAAGAGTAAAATTTTATAAATATGTATTATTCGGGGATGGAATTTTAAGGAAGGTGGAAGGTAGATTATGCCTAAATATCTGGGATCTGGTGTTGTTTAGATTTTTGTAATCATTCAAAATGTCTTTGACCCAGAGATTGTTCCCGAATAATGGGCAAGAAGGACGGCTTTCATCTTTGGTGAGTTTATGTGTGATTTGACAGTGTCCCGTTCTGAATCGGACAAAAGTTGAAGAAGTTGGACGATCGATGGAAGGGTTGGAATTTTTGAACCTGTGGTTGAATGAATACTATTGTTTGAATTCCGTATCTCTTAAAATATCATTTATGAGTTACCCAATGTCACGTTCTACGCCTGGAATGACTGTTGGACATGGGGCACAGCCCGTTGCCTTAGCTGTTGTATAAGCGTGCTCATTGCCTTCAATTCCCGCATGACCGGAGACTCAGATGAGTTGTATCTCCTTTTGGTATTTAATGATGAGATTGCGGAGTTCGCAAATATGGCTGTTGTTATTATAATTATATATTTTGAACTATTAAAACAGTTTACAGGCTATCGGTGCAGATTATATATTTTCCTCTATTTGATTGCGCTATGTGGATGGCTTTTAGTATCGCAACTGCTTCGACTGCAAGAACTGAGTAGTAGTGAGGGAGCAATCCTTTGGATACCGTGATACGAGGCATTTGCATCCGTTTTGGAGCCGTCAGTAAATAACCAGATCCCATTCATCAGACGTAGGTAAGCTGTTTCCTCCGCCAGCTATTAACCGAAAACTGAGCTTAAAGTTTAAAATTTGGAGATGTGTTTAAAGAAGATTGATCCAGAACCCACGGAGGATTGGGTGAAATGGTTCATGGATGTTGTGTAGCCTCGAAAAAGGAGCACATCTCCGGATAGTGGACAATACTTTAAATCTGTAATTGTGTAATAAAGGCAAATAAAGCAAGCGGTCGCCAAACAAGTCCTCGCGAGTCCTACGCTGGTGATAGTGATGACGACAGCGGAACAACATGTTAGAACAACATTTGCTCAGCATAGCACCTTAACGAAACTAAGCGAAACACAACGCAATGCAAAGCACCAATGCAGGCCATGCATAGCAAGAATGGACTAGATGATTAGCACCAGGATGGCATGCATTGGTGATCCACGCGCTTTGCTGACTGCAGTTAACTGCGGCTGACTTAGCTGTTTTTTGTTGAGCAAAATGAGGCAGACAACTCAACAACAACATGAAAAACTATAGCAGCAAAAAAAATAAAAAGACAAATGTACATTTGTATGTATGTATTTTTATGAATGCGTATGTGTGTATGGAAATCTAACTGGAACAAAAGCTTGTTGGAAACCAATGGGTTGACCCGTTGATGTTGATAAGTGCGACGATTGGCAGTACCAATAATTTTGGACTGCACTGCGGCGAGATAAACTTATACACACGTATTGTAGTTCAAAAGGCTTTAATGATTCTCTTCTCCGTCCTCAACTACGCCCTCTCCGTCTGCTCCACCCAATGCCACTGCTCCACCCTCTGCCTCAGCCTCAGCCCCTGCCACTGCTTCGTCATCATCTTCATCATCTGTGCCCAATGGTACAAACGGCGTTCCTTGAGTTGGATATTTAGATAAATGTGGTTCTTTTAGAAAAAATACACAAGAATACTTACTTTTTAAATGGTACCATTTCATTTGCAGGCTCTTAACGCTGCGATGATAAGCGCATTCGTGCATTTTACCCTGAATATCACGCCATGCATCGGCCTTCATCTTTCTTACATCAGCGCCGTTGCCAACCAGTGAAAATATGGGAGTGTAGTGGTTGGCCAGGCACCGGAGCATACATTCTTCTGACTCCTCCCATGCCAGTGGTTTTGCCATTGTTGTTATAGTTTTTTCGCTATTTGTTCCGCACCCAGAAATTTAATGATCGCGTGAATTTGTGTAGCGCGTTGTTTCTCTTAATGTAGCACTATAATACACCGATTTGATATAGAAAATTAAAAAAAACTATATAGAGCAGTAACACTGTTATACAAGCATTGGATACTCTATCAAATCGATAATTAATCGATTAATATGTCAATTGATCGATTTATTTGAGTCAGACCAAATGCTTTAATTTTAAATTAACCCAACTGTTTCAAAATGAATTATTAATTAAAATTAACGTTCTTAAATAAACAATAGTTTTACTATATTTTATATCGCTTGACCCGAGAGGGTACTCTGGATCTTGAGGTGTTTCTAATATCTTTTATTTTTGAGAACTTAACAAACTTATATACTAGCTAAAAGTCCCTTATTATAAAAAAAATTTACTTAATATAATTATATATTATATTATGGCTGCTGTAGAATAAAGATTCCTCCAATGGGTAGATTTTTGTTTTTTGAAATCTATTATTATAATATTATCGTTAAAATAGCATTGGTTGTACAGAATAATGACTTTGTAGCGATTATATGATATGTACTGACAGAACAATGAAGTGCCATCCTGATTGAAGATAAAATAATAATTTAAGGATTGCCATATAGTTAAAAGTTAGTGTGTACAGTTTAGGGAAGCTGAAAACAAAAAGCTGATATATACATTAATTCAATCCCATCAGATTTAAACTTTTAGAAGATCGAAAGACAGCAGGTTTAAAGAGAATCTTTTGATAATTAGGATAAGGTCCTGATGATGCAATAAAAGTGGAAAAATAAGTTAATCAATTGTCTTTTTGGGTCACCGAGCTTTGCTCTGGGTAGGGCACATTAAATTTTATCGATTGCGTTGTTACTATGGCAAAAGTTTGTTTGCGTTTTGAGGTGATTTTTGATTGTCTTCATCTTTTTGTTGCGCTCCAATATTAAACAGATTATGATGGCACAAACATATTTGAAGCGAATTGGATATTCAGGAAACATCGGAGACCCCATAAAACATAAACATATATTCCTGATCAGCTCAATGAGACGAGTTGATTTAGTCATGTTCGTCTGCCCTTTTGTATGTATGCAAACAAGTCCCTCAGCTTTTGCACAAAGACGCTGCTCCTTTGTCGGAATCAACCGAAATGGACCACTAGGAGTAGTACCTCCTATATAAACCGAAATTTAAACTAATGATCTTATTAGAAAAACTCTTTTGTTCTGTGTCTTATCGAAATCAAGTTTGGACACTATAAGTATCTGAGCCATATTCACCAACCATATGGGTAATGTTCTTAGAAACAGAAATATGCTGCCGCTCTTGAGAAATCAACACTGTATAAATGTGATTATTGCTATCATTTTCATATGGATATATGATGAAAGATATGCTTTCATTAGCTGATTATGTGCAAAGTAGACAATAAACTACAATAGCAAATGTAAAAATAAAGAAAACCACCATCCAATAAACAATTGAGAACTCACTAAATACCACCACAAACATAAATACTCTTGTTAAGTGGCAGTTGCAACTGTAGAAGTTCAATAAGAGAAGATGAAAGAGGAGTAGCGGCTTCCTGTTCATTGGCAAATCAGAATTTATGTACACGAAAGAGCGACAGTCCTTTGTTGAAAAATCGAAAAATACCTGGAACTTATTAATTGACTTTGAAGATGCGAAGTTAACGTCGAAATTGTTTCAAGGACTGCCGCTGATGTCATATTCCGCGAACCACTTTGACTTGGCATGGCAAATGCAAATGGATTGGAATGCCAGCCACTCTTTCTGATGCATTTTGTGTGTTAATGCACATGATAATTGTCGGAAATTGATATCAGGCATAAGAAAGAAATTGATCGATACACAAAACTTGAGGATAAGATGGAATGAGTCAAAGGACAATGTAATAAATATGGGCTGTAGTACAACTTAGAAGAAGAAAACTCGTGATGTTATGATCGCATTAAGTCTGGTTAATTTCATAAATTTATCATGCATTATTGAAGAAAACAACAAATGGTAAAGTGTTTTGTGAATTATATATGTTATATTGAATTGATTTTTGCAAAGTAAAACTAAACTTATTTATTCTAAAGAAATCGTTTACAATGTTTCCCGTTGATAAATTTTATTTATTTTATCATAAGTAAATACTATATGTATAATGTTTTTGATATTATTACTTGATCTATTTGGCCAATTATAAACTAATTAAACATACTTCTTT